>JAUIMM010000154.1:450000-1187500 GCA_031769625.1 Taudactylus pleione | reverse complement strand
CTAGATCAGATTGGTTGCAGTTAGCCCCCTATGACAGATCTTGGAGATGGTGGACAAGCATGGCCATTTCAGGAAATCTGAGCTGCTGATCTGCCTGCTAGACAGGAAGACCAATCTGGACAGCCAGGACAGTGTCATTGATTTCCAAACTACCATATTATCAATATAAGTTGATCAAACTCTACCAAACTGGCAAAATCATATCCTATTGTACTTCACATTCAAGCTTTAAATCAAGTAATTTAATCTGATGGCTATTGACTGGGAATGTTCATTTTGGCCAAATTTGTGTCTGTTTGTCATTCTTGGCAAATGGTAGTAGGTGTAAGCCAAAAGGCAGCAAAAAGAACAATTGGTTTAAAATGGCCAACAAAATCACTAAAGAGTGTACAGGTTACTTGGTGACTGGGAAAGTCATTTAACCACTACGTATATTTTCTTTAATAACTGGACAAATGTTGCAAACAGTCAATCTATCCCCAAATGATTTCATAGCCATTTAAGAAAAAATAGTGCCTTACAAAGCGACAACAATCAAGAGAGATAGAAAAAGTGAGAAGATAGAAAACACAGTGAAACCTATGGATTAACAATGCTGTTTGAGTTTCAGGAGGTGGGATAAAACGGATTCCCCTAAATCCAGCAGGCACACTGCTTTCTATGATCAGATCTTACCACAACAGATTTTACTTTATGACGATTATATGGCTACCCATTTCATGTTACAGGGTATGAAATAATTTGCAAACTAGAAAAATCTGATCTTGTAAACAGATGTTTGTGTTAAATGAGAAATCATTGTATATTTGGCAAATACAATATTCTCCAGTGTGTTGAGATGCCTTTCTGAGGCTGTGAATCTGTGTCTTTCATTTGTGTGATGATAAAAATGTTCTTCCATTGTGCTATATTCTTAGCTGTGAAATCATATAACACTGACAAACACTGAATTAAAAATGTTAATGGATAACTCTCTGGAGTGTTCATGACCCAATAATAAGCAAAACATTGTGGTTACTTTACTATACTGAAGTATTGCTGTACACCTGCTGCAGTACACAGGGCCTGCAGTAATTAAAACATTGAGATGAGAGATGAGTTGACAGACTTATATATGGAAAAAGACTGCATGGTCAAGAGAGTAAAAATATAACAAATAAGATAGCATTGTTATGAAGAAAAGGCCAGGGATAAATAAAAGATGAGAACAGTATTCTGCAGAAAGAAACAGTGCACGATTGAAGATGAGATCATCCAAAGAAGAAGGCGGGTGAAGATCAGAAAAGGTTGGTGAACCAAGACATACGGAAGACTACCTCAAACTTACCTGTTCCTCAAACAATGTCTTGTTGTCACAGCACCAGGCGCCTGTCACCCTTCCGTGGTTACAAATGTCTCTTGAAGATCTGTCTTCACTGTTATAGAGTTTTGCTCTCAGGTAAAGAAATATCTCTTTTATACAGTGAAAAAAATATTCTATCACCCTGAATAAAGTTATTGTAGATAAAAATGTCTGTTCTAAAAGAACAGGTGTTTTTAAAAGATCTGTCAGCTTTCCATAAGTAATGCTTGTCTGGGACAGTGGTGCCTATTGCTCTCAGACCCAGGAGACTTGCTGGGCTTAGTACAGGTGTCCCTGTTTCTCTCTCTCTCTCTCTCTCTCTCTCTGAAGGTTAAACCTGACCCTCCCAGCTCAACAAACAGGAGAGAACAGGAACTGAAACATGAATATTTATAGGTAGGACACACCTGTCACATTGTAACAGAGTTCAGCAGGTGAGTGTGACACAAGTATATGACAATAGAAATCAGGACTGTGTATGTCTGCACACCCTAGCCATCTACTGTAGATAAAGGTGAAAGTAAAGATCATGTATGCTGTTCAATTTATGTAAGAGGTAGGCAAAATAGCTTTTTTTGTAGCCTGTACAACAAACCCACCTCATCCATGTTATGTAAATAAGCAGGTAGTGTCCTAAATCCTCGATTGAATCCAATTAGAATATATTTCTTCTGTACTGACAATTTACCAGAATCCATAAGTCTTTTTACTTATACATTAGACTTGCTTGTAACTTCCCTATGGTCACATCTGCTTTCTGTCTCCTATGTCAGATGCTTGGACCTGTTTCTTCTTTCAACTCTCAAAATAAAATGCCTTATTCTTGAGCCTAATCCTCAAGGCAGCAAATTGAAGTTTCTCTTCCTTTCCTAAGTCTGTAGGCTAAATAGATGCCAAATGGTGTCCCTAGTTATTAAATATTATATATTTATTTTTTAATTTTCACTTATCCTCCTCTCCACAATATCCCTTAGCATCTACTGCCACCTACTCATAAGGTCTGGAGGCTGAAAATGCCTTTGTGCAGCATTCTTCATGTTATTTAGTGAATATGTAGAATTATCATGCTGCAAATTGTGAAGAATTTAGGGTATGGTGAGGCAGAGGCCTATTTTACTCAGGATCCTAAACATTAAATAATGAAATGCTATATAAGGATTTCATGCAACATGATACTATGTAGTTACCAGCTAATCTACCATTTTGTTCAGTTAAACCCATAGTACTCTCCATATCTAATAACCTGACCATGTCAACACTGATTTCCTTTCTTCTGTATTCATCTTTTACACTCATTAGTGTGCGGGCTAGTTAATTTTTTGTTTACTCTGACAGTAATTAACAAATGTATATCAAATAAATACTTTGTCTTTGCAGTGTTCTTCTGCCATATATTTGTGTCATAAGGGTGTGTACCTACGTGGAGAATAAATGTGTCAGATTTGGTAAAAAAAAAACACAGGTGAATTTAACTCAACACAAAGTTTGCTTTTACTCCAGCAGGATGGTTTGATTTGAATAACGTTGTTGTAAATCAGAATTCCATTGTTATGTAATATTTAGTTACTCCTGTTTCCCCAAATATTGTGCATGCTGCAGTGTAAAGAACAGAAATGGTTGTAGTCCAATCCTAAAACTTCAACCCAAGCAAACCCACCAATGTGATTATACTCCACATTTAAACCTAACCCTAAACCCTAGGTAAAACCTGATACCTAACCATAATAAGAGTGTTTAAAAATGGGAATTAAAATATTTTACTTATGAGAACAACACTGATGATTTTATGTCCGGATTAAATTTCAAACTGTTGGAATAAACTTGCCATATTGGTTTTTATTTACAAAGTCCTTTGAGTATCACTTTTTCATTAGTGCCGGGACAAAGCAGCGGGGATGGAGTGTGTGTGTGGTTGGACAGAGCTGAGGGCAGGATGGGGAGACTGAGGTGACCCGGCATATGCCGTGTCCAATATACTGGTATATATGTGTGTGTGTATATAAAAGTCATCAGACTGAAACGTTGAACTTTGACCTATTTGAGTCGTGAATCTTCCTTACAACAGTCCTGTGAGTGCCGCTGTTTCTTTTGTGTATATGTATATAGATATATATATATATATATATATATATGGGACATTGATAGAATTTTCATATTTTGGCCACTATTCACCACCACAATGGCTTTGAAATTAAACAAACAAGATGTGCTTTAGCTGCAGACTTTTAGATTTAATTTGAGGGTAATTACATCCAAATCAGGTGAATGGTGTAGGAATTACAACGGTTTCTATATGTGCCTCCCACTTTTTAAGGGGCCAAAAGTAATGGGACTATCAACTCAAAAGCTATTTCATGGACAGGTGTGGGCTATTCCCTCGTTATTTCATTATCAATTAAGCAGGTAAAAGGTCTGGAGTTGATTCTAGGTGTGACATTTGCATTTGAAATCAGTTGCTGTCGACTCTCAATTTGAGATCCAAAGAGCTGTCACTAACAGTGAAGCAAGCCATCATTAGGCTGAAAAATCAAAACAAACCCATCAGAGATATAGCAAAAACATCAGGTGTGGCCAAATCAACTGTTTGGAACATTCTTAAAAAGAAAGAACGCACCGGAGAGCTTAGCAACACCAAAAGACCCGGAAGACCATGGAAACAACTGTGGTGGATGACAGAAGAATTATTTCCATGGTGAAGAAAAACCCCTTCACAACAGTTGGCTAAATCAAGAACACTCTCCAGGAGGTAGGTGTATATGTGTCAAAGTCAACAATCAAGAGAAGACTTTACAAGTGTGAATATAGAGGATTCACCACAAGATGTAAACCATTGGTGAGCCACAAAAACAGGAAGACCAGATTAGAGTTTGCCAAACAAACCTCTAAAAAAGCCATTACAGTTCTGGAACAACATCCTATGGACAGATGAGACAAAGATCAACTTGTACCATAGTGATGGGAAGAGAAGAGTATGGAGAAGGAAAGGAACTGCTCATGATCCAAAACATACCACCTCATCAGTGAAGCATGGTGGTGGTAGTGTCATGGCGTGGGCATGTATGGCTGCCAATGGAACTGGTTCCCTTGTATTTATTGATGGTGTGACTGCTGACAAAAGCAGCAGAATGAATTCTGAAGTGTTTCGGGCAATAATATATGCTCATATTCAGTCAAATGCTTCAGAGCTCATTGGACGGCGCTTCACAGTGCAGATAGACAATGACCCGAAGCATCCTGCAAAAGCAGCCAAAGAGTTTTTTAAGGCTAAAAAGTGGAATGTTATGCAATGGCCAAGTCAATCCCCTGACCTGAATCCGATTGAGCATGCATTTCACTTGATGAAGACAAAACTGAAGGTAAAATGCCCCAAGAACAAGCAGGAACTGAAGACATTTGCAGTAGAGGCCTGGCAGAGCATCACCAGGGATGAAACTCAGCGTCTGGTGAGGTCTATGATCTGCAACAAAGTATTAAAAAGTGAAAGTTAGATTTAGGATTGTTTAGTTTGTCCCATTACTTTTGGCCCCTTAAAAAGTGGGAGGCACATATAGAAACCATTGTAATTCCTACACCGTTCACCTGATTTGGATGTAATTACCCTCAAATTAAATCTGAAAGTCTGCAGTTAAAGCACATCTTGTTTGTTTCATTTCAAAGCCATTGTGGTGGTGAATAGAGGTCAAAATGTTCATCTACTCTATTTCTTGGAATCTTATTGATGTATTCCATGCGTTTCCAACAATTGGAGACACACAATACTATGTATACACACCTATAGATGATTTAAACCTAGCAATAAAATCAAAAATTAGACCACTGATGTTTTACAAATTATGATCCCTTTATTAATGACATCTCTCCTGCAGCCTCCGAATTTGATGAAAACACACATCCCATAATGGCTACACAAAGATTAGCGAACCAGAAAACCACCCAGTGGACGATCCGTGCATTCCAAACAGAGGATGCCATCACCTGACATCCACCAACAAAATGCCGCCGAACTCTCACACATGCGTAAAGGAGAGGGACAGAACTGCTGGGAGCGAAATGGCCACAGGACCAATATACGGCGACGCGTAGCCAGACGGACACGCACAGGAGCCGGACTGGAACTGACGTGCAGTGGACACAGGTGTAAACGCAGGGAGAAACTAGAAAATTGACCTTACTGGAAGTGACCTAAGGTGGACATACCCGCAACTACCGGAAGTGGGGCATCGCTAATGAAACTATTCATACGTTGCTCCCACTATAATAATATACACACTGACATCTGACTGAAATATTTAAACACTTTTTATACAACTTAAGACTCCAGCTAGAACATGTTTATAAATGATTTATCCCATTATCTTCCTGAACAAACCGGAAGTGATGTCACAGGAAGTGACATCGTGCTCTGTAAAGTGCGGGACTTTCATCCCCCTAGCAGAGTATAAATAGCTGTTCACATCTAAGGCACATTATCCCCTTGAAGAAGTCCAATAGGAGACGAAACGAGTTGGATGCCTGTACCTTACCGACATACTCCTCCAAAAAATAAGATAAGATATTTATTGGCTTTCTAGCACTTATTTTATATTCTTAAATGTTTTTATCCATGTTTTTATTATTTTCTTGTCTGATTTTGTTATTTGTTTTAAAATTGTCTGTATGATATTTGTGTCCCCATTGCATTCATTAAATTATATATTTATACCTTTATTCACTTATCTGTGCGACACAGTTTTTTACAATAGGTCATTTATTATTATTGCCATATCTCTATCTATATACGTATCTGTGTAATATAGTTTTTTAAAAACAGATAGTTACTCTACAAGTACCACTTGCACTTTACACCTGTATGCACTATCTTCCACTGCATGGCACTTTAGACGCTCCAACCCAGTTCCATTGTTTCCACATGTATGTATGTATGTATATGTGTGTGTGTATATATACTGTATGTATGTATATACACTCATGTTGTGACGAAAAACTGAAACGCTTCTCTAGTGACACGTTGGTCTTCTTTTCGATCAGATTACAGCAGCAACACGACAGGGCTCTCTGAAATACTGTGTAGAGATGTGTCCACATACATTTGACTTCCTTGCACATTAAACAGCCGTTCTAGTCGCGCCATGCCTTTACAGCCTTTACGCTGTAACTTAGTATTTTGCATGCTGCTACACCCGCAATTGCATACAGAATATAGGCATGCCACATATCATTTTAATCAGCAGAAGTTGCTTGTCCATCCTAATTGCATCGCTTTGCAAATATGATACATTTGAAGGTAACATGTTGCGCGAGTAGATGTTCGGTGCTCATGCTTTAAGTTTAACGCACGGAGGTAAGATGTATGTGGACACAACTGTAGATAGTGTACAACATGTCTTCTGAATAATGGTCTACAAATCCCTAATATTCGCCTGTGGTGGAACCCTGCCATTAATGGCATGTTGAACTGCATGTGAAATCCCATGTGTTCTACTAAGTTCAAATCTGTCAAACGAGAGGGACAACTCATGATGCCGAACTCAGAGGAATGTTCCTCTACTCATAATATGGTGGCCATAGACCTGTGCAATCGCACATTGGCATGCTAAAAGAGCCCATTCCTGTCTGAGTGATGCATGACATGAACAGGTGCAAATGATCCGCCAGGATGATTGCATAGCATCCACCAGGCAGTGGTTTTGCAGATGTATCGGGTCCTACAGTGTGCTTGTTGAAACACCACACACCATAACAGAACCACCGCTGCCCTGGACAGTCCCTTTTTGGCATGCAGGGTTCATTGCCTAGTGGGGTTTTCTCAACACATGCAATTGTCCATCTGCCTGAAACAGTTGAAGCCATGTCGGACTAGATTACACGGTTTAAGTCATCTTGAGACCAGTGGTGGCGTTCATAAGCCCAGACAATGTGTAGTACCTTGTGTTGAGGGGTCAGCAATGGGACCTGAGTGGGCTGTTGGCTCCTGTACCCCATAGAAGAAAGGGAACGTTGCACTGTTCGAACACTGATGTTACTTGTGGTCCCAGCATTAAATGTTGTGGTTATGTGTGCAATGGTGCACGAAGGTCGGAAGTTACAATTTGTGCAAGATAATGCTGTCTACAATCATCCAGAGTTTTTCGTTAGCCACAGCGTTGTTACTGGATGTCTCCCCTGATGTTGTGTAGTCACAGCACACCCTTGAAATTGTTTCACATGAAAATCCACATTTTGTGTTGATTTCAGAGATAGCGACCCATCTCTCTAGCACCTACTATCAAGCCTCAAAGTTACTGAATCACGATATGCTGCCATCTACACTGCATACTATACAATGGATTGCAGAGATACCTGGCTATATATAGTACTTCCAAACCAGATACCATTCAATGCGGAGGTGTAGTGGCATGTACTGGCAGTTGAGGTGGCTGTCCCAATTTTTCTGATGGTAGGATTTGGCAATAAATTGCCAAAAAATATATATTTTCTAAATTGTGCTTCTTCAGAGCTATTTGACCACTTTATTCTCAGTGCCTCCACCTGAGGAAGACTGACGGTGATCAGTTAAAACGGCTGGTGGGCATCTGCCCCCCTGGGAACGCCTACCGTCTGAAGCCGGCCCCACTGACATCAGTAATGATGTCAGTGGGAGTGATTTTGGCTCTGATAGAGCCAAAATCACTCCTGGGCACGCGGCAGCGAGACCCTACCGTAGGGTCTCGTCGCAAGCCCGATGGTCGCGATGGTCTTGACCATCGCGACCATCTTTTTGGACGCTCGCATATGCTGTGGGTGGTCACCCACAGCTATGCGAGCGGCCAGGAGGCCGCTCCATTTTCAGGGAAGAGGGCACTGATTCAGAGCGAGCGCTCTGGTCAGAGCATTCGGCTCTGAAATCAGGCCCTGTGAGTGCTGGTCATAAACTTTGTCTGTAAGGTATGAGGTGAGTATTGCTGTACTTTTGCTTATGGACCATTCTTACCACACTGCTGTGAGTGCTGTGTGTGTATATATAATATATATATATATATACACACACACACATTGAAGTGCCAAAAGGCATGGATGGGATAGCAGTATGTAATGGTAATGGCAGGTGGCATCAGATGCATAGTAAATATATGACGTCTTGGAAATGCCCAAACCTGCATCAGTTGTAATCTGACATTTCATGAGTCAGTTTGAACACCGGATAGGCAGTTCATGGCAAAGTATTGATAATTGTCATAGTTCTAACGGGGCATGATAGCGGGTGCCCGACGAATGAGACATTCCATTTCCAAAGTTGTGCGGACATTCAACATTCCTCTTTTATGGCTTTACCACCCACTGTGGACAGTGCAGTTGCCGACCATGGGTGCTTAATGATCGTGACCAACGTTGTCTGACCAGAAATGTCCGTGGTAACAGACAAGTGACACTGACACAAATAACATCAGTGCAGCGTTCTTTAGCTTCCATGGGACATGGAAGCAGAAGACCACACTAGAGTGCCACTGTTAACACCGGCCACAGCGCCTCACCTGGGCTTGTGACACCGCTAATTGGACACTGGAGGACTGGCAACTTGTGGCGTGGTTTGATGAGTCACGGTTTCAGTTGTTTTGAGCTGATGGCAGGGTTCAGGTGTGGCACAGACCCCATGATTCCATGGACCCCAGTTGTCAACAAGGCACTATGCAGGCTGGTGGTGGTTCCATAATGGTGTGGGGTGTGTTCACATGGCATGGGTCTGCTGGTCAGCCTGAACACACCATTGACCTTTAATCGCTACATTACATTGCTTGATGACCATGTGCAGCCCTTCAAGGACTTCATGTACACCCACAACGATGGAATATTTCAGCAGGATAATGCACTGTGTTATTGGTCCCAAGTTGTCCAGAATTGGAGCATTCTGGAGAGTTCAGTGGAATGGTGTGGCCACCATGTTCGCCCAACATGAACCCAATTGGGCATTTATGGTACGTGGTGGAGAGGTCCATTCGCACTCAAGATCCTGCACCTACAAATATCAGGGAGCTATAGGAATCTATCCAGATGGCATGGATAAACATCTCTCTAGAGGTCTTCCATCCACTTGTGGAATCAATGCCACGTCAAGTTGCTGCACTTCACTGGGCTAGAGGAGTCTTACACATTACTAGGCATCTGTGTAATCACATAAATATATTTGTGAAGAAAGGGGGTGAGGTGTGGGAAAACACTCAGAAGTGTTGTGGAGCAATAAAGTGCTGATTTGCGTACCAGGGCCATAACTAGGGGTGTGAGAGAGTTGCCGCCACAGCAAGTGGAACCCCAAGAGAGAGTTAGCTGAATGGTAGATATGTCCAAATAGAACTGTGTCAGTCTTTATAAAGTATTGTGTAGTCTGTACGCTACGCGTTTCATCCACCTTAAGACTTCATCATATATATATATATATATATATATATATATATATTTAAAAGAAAAAGACAATGTGACCGACCCCTAACTCTTGAAATCATCTCACCAGCTGTATGTCTGTGGTGTTCCTCTGGAAAGGCGCTAACTGGAGCTAGGCTGGGTTGCTCCCACTTTAAGATGGAGAACTGCAGTGTTCAGAGACAGTTATAAATAAGGATAAAGGTTGGGTATTCATAGGTGTAACAAAAATAAATAAGAACAAACATTTTGAAGTCCTAACTGGTTTAAAAGCCCTTATTCTACCACTAGTATTTGCCTGCAACTTCGCTCGCGTGGATGTCTGTTATTGCTCAGTCGAACTAATTTTACAAAGACAATAGTGGCATCTAATATTGTGATGTATATTTTATATTGTAGACTTTGATCACAAAATGTCGTTATAAACAATATTTACAAAGTGCAATATTTACCCAGTGCATACCGCCAGCCGCCTCTTACATCGGCGGCTGGCAGTAAACACCGGGTGTTTGTGTATATAAAAGGTATGTATGTTTTATATCTTATTATTCCTGACTGAATGATGCAGATCATGAAACGCTAAATGTTCCTGGTAGTGTCTGGGATTTCAGTTGATCAACTTGGTACACAATTCCCTGGAGCGCCATCCGTCAACTGTGATGCTATCTATCTATCTATCTACCTATCTGTGTTCAGGGTGTGCAATATATATATATATATATTATATATATATATATATATATATATATTATATATATATATATATATATATATATATGTCATTTGGACTCAAGGAACCTGTGCAAATGCCGATATTTTTTTTTCTCTCTAGTTCATAAACAGTCCCTAAAAGTATATTTGCCCCCCAAAAAATATATTTATATGCATCTAGTCATTCTTGGCTTGAGGAGCCTGCCTACTGCACGTGTGTCAACGTCTGGTTTTTCCTTTATAGCTCCTCTCCCTGATGTCACATTGACATAATACATACCTCAGTGTCTTTCGAGGTGACTAAGTTATACAGTATTAAAAACACAATCCAAATTCATCCCATAGTTTTTGTGTGATGCCGGAACAAACAAAATTTCCGCAAAAAAAAAATGAATACATTTGTCTCCATAGTTCATATGGAGTACATTTATCCCAAACATTACTAATATCAGTATTGTTGTGCTCAATATTGAGTCTGTTTAAATGATATATTGCCAGTATATACACTTTAGTTTACATGCTTTGGTTTTAAGCAGCCTGCGTTCAAGCATATGAGCCACAGTATATTGTAAAATGTTTATATTATCATTAGGACTGACATTGTACCCTCAGTTTATATAAGATGTTGCTCTATGATATATACTAGTTTGATGATATTGGTATAAGTGTATACTAATGTGTTTTCTATTTATATACTGTCTGATATTGTTTGGAATTGCTTTAGATAGTTATGCACTCTGGGTGCTTTGGCATATAAGATGGTATTTATTTGTTTGGCACACATATATGTGTGTTTGAATATATGAACACCTGTTTGGTAGATATATAGGTTTATGTGTATTTTCAGATTTACATCAGGTGCTTGCATGACCATGTATGTATGTGTTCACATATATGGGTATATACATGTACATTTATATTTGCATATATCTTCATTTGATCATTATAGGTGATGTTAACACGTCCATATCCTCATTGTGCCAGGCAGCGATTCTGATACAGTATGTTGAACATAGATATGATTTCAACGTATGTAATGATTATTTGCTCATTATCTTGTAGGATGGGGCCAGATAGACATTGTCACCATTTCACTTATTATGTTTTTTTGTTTATTCATTTGTAGATCTATAAACTTGTGATTTGAAAGACACTAGTCTTGAAAAAGGTCATAAATTGGACCGAAACGTCGACACAACCAAATATGGTGTCTGACTTTAACGTCTAAAAGTTTTTTTAAGAAAAATGTCTCAATAAAATCAATAATTTTTAAGTGCCTTAATCTGAGAAATTCATAGATATTTCTGTTTTTTCCTTTATAGCTCCTCTCCCTGATGTCACATTGATATAATACATACCTCAGTGTCTTTCGAGGTGACTAAGTTATACAATATTAAAAACACAATCCAAATTCATCCCATAGTTTTTGTGTGATGCCGGAACAAACAAAATTTCCGCAAAAAAAAAATGAATACATTTGTCTCCATAGTTCATATGGAGTACATTTATCCCAAACATTACTAATATCAGTATTGTTGTGCTCAATATTGAGTCTGTTTAAATGATATATTGCCAGTATATACACTTTAGTTTACATGCTTTGGTTTTAAGCAGCCTGCGTTCAAGCATATGAGCCACAGTATATTGTAAAATGTTTATATTATCATTAGGACTGACATTGTACCCTCAGTTTATATAAGATGTTGCTCTATGATATATACTAGTTTGATGATATTGGTATAAGTGTATACTAATGTGTTTTCTATTTATATACTGTCTGATATTGTTTGGAATTGCTTTAGATAGTTATGCACTCTGGGTGCTTTGGCATATAAGATGGTATTTATTTGTTTGGCACACATATATGTGTGTTTGAATATATGAACACCTGTTTGGTAGATATATAGGTTTATGTGTATTTTCAGATTTACATCAGGTGCTTGCATGACCATGTATGTATGTGTTCACATATATGGGTATATACATGTACATTTATATTTGCATATATCTTCATTTGATCATTATAGGTGATGTTAACACGTCCATATCCTCATTGTGCCAGGCAGCGATTCTGATACAGTATGTTGAACATAGATATGATTTCAACGTATGTAATGATTATTTGCTCATTATCTTGTAGGATGGGGCCAGATAGACATTGTCACCATTTCACTTATTATGTTTTTTTGTTTATTCATTTGTAGATCTATAAACTTGTGATTTGAAAGACACTAGTCTTGAAAAAGGTCATAAATTGGACCGAAACGTCGACACAACCAAATATGGTGTCTGACTTTAACGTCTAAAAGTTTTTTTAAGAAAAATGTCTCAATAAAATCAATAATTTTTAAGTGCCTTAATCTGAGAAATTCATAGATATTTCTGTTTTTTCCTTTATAGCTCCTCTCCCTGATGTCACATTGATATAATACATACCTCAGTGTCTTTCGAGGTGACTAAGTTATACAATATTAAAAACACAATCCAAATTCATCCCATAGTTTTTGTGTGATGCCGGAACAAACAAAATTTCCGCAAAAAAAAAAATGAATACATTTGTCTCCATAGTTCATATGGAGTACATTTATCCCAAACATTCTATGTACAGGCACAACTATTACAACTCTATTATAATTTATAAGTAGAGTTGCATAAATATATGACCCATTTCAACATGTAATGATGGGACTTATTTTCTTTTTTTTTGGTCCAACTGAATCAAATCTACTTCATTTAAATAATTCATTGTAGAAGCTGAACATAATTAAACCAAGTAGTTGCCATCTGTTTCTTTTCCCTAGGAACATTCCTGTGTTTTAAATTAAAGTTCATAAAGATGTATCCTTGGTAATGGTTATCCTGGGAAATGTTCATGTTCTTCAGTGCACAATAGATTTCAAGTTGCTCTGTTTGTTGCAATTGTCACACACTATTCTTCTCCCATCCTGCTTCTATGCTGCGGCCGGGCTCAGCCACACGGCGGCCCTCTATGGTTGTAACCATAAGCATTATTTACAGCGGCTGCTATGGGTAACAGATACTACGTTCAACTTCTATGATATTTATTCCATGCATAAGAAAGTCTGGGACTCTCACATGCTGCTGCAGCGACACCATATGGAAACAGTGTGTACTGTGCAGCGGTCAGACTGTGACAGAGATAACACACACACCGAGTAATACAGCTGCTGCATATTCATAGGCAATCATCACAGACATACACTCTCTCTACTGCCCCTATCGCAGCTGCTAGGTAATACACCCACACCATTGGCAGGATTTGTCCTCGTCATAGAGCGCGCTACGCTCCTGCCATTGGTGACTTACATTTGTGGGTGGGGGCAGATCTGAGAACTCCCCGTGACTGCACAGTTATTGGTGGAGATCGCTGTCTCGTCACACGTGTCCTACGTGTTACCGGAGCCGCCGTGATGCAGCATCAGCAGGTGTGACCGGGAGCCGGGGGATAGCATAATTGCTGTGAGCTGCGCCACTGATACTGCGGCGCCTGTTTGCTCTGGCCGCTGTACATCCGGGGATTCCAGCTGGGCAGGCTCTGGCTCTCCAGCTGTTGGGAAGTACACGTCTGTGTGCCCTGCCAGGAGCTGCCTGAGCATGCTGACACTTTTAGTCCCATTACAGCTGGAGTGGCACATGTTGCTTACCTTGGGCCTAGGTTGTAGCTTCTAATCCAGGCTGTGGAGAAATAGTTACACTCCTCAATGTGATCAAGACAAGGTGACACCAGATAGACAGGTTGATGTTGGGGTAGAATTACAATTGGGGAAGAGTCTAATGCTGCCCATCCATTACACGATGCGGGAACGATGGCACGATTACGACGCTAGTCGTCTCCCGCGGGGTGGAGTGCATACACTGAATGTTCAGTGTATGCAGATCAATCATCCCCGAACATGGCAACCTGACAGCGGTCGTCAGGTTGTCCGTCATGTTCGGGCGATTGATGTTAAAAACGATCGGTGCATGCTCATCGCTGGTCGTTTTTAACCTTTTACTGCCCGATTTGTGGGCGATTACCAAGCGATGTAGCGGTAACGACCGTCGTTATCGCTCCATCGCTACGTTTAATCGCCTAGTGGATGGGCAGCTTAAACCTGTGTTCCCAGCTGACCCACGATGAGATGGACCACACCTAGTGCAGTCCGTACACACCACACGATCTGGGTGACACCCAGCAGCTATTGTGACCATACAGTGTGAGATATGTCACAGTGTATTGGCCCCGATATCTGGCTTCCTCCCCTGAGGAGGAGACATTTCCCTATTTCTTCCCTGTGAAGGAACGGGAAGTGGTCGGCCACGCTATTGCATACACTGCCTGATGCGGCCGATTTGTAACTTACAAATATCACATCAGTCGGACATGCTGGACTATTCGGGATGCCTGACCAGTCCATATTTTTGGATTGGTTGTGCCCATATGCCAGTGATTCCCAACCTCTGTCCTGAAGGCACTCTAACAGTCCTGGTTTCAGTGATATCCATGGTTGAGCACAGATGGTTAAATCAAAATAACTGAGGTACTAATTAAGTCACCTGTGCTTAAAGGCCCCCATACATCAGAGATTGATTGCAGCAATCGTGCAATTTACAATAGATTGAAAAAGGAAAAGATTTTTATACACAATCGATTGCAAATTGCACGATTGCTGCAATCAATCTCTGATGTATGGGGGCCTTAAGTATGGTTATCCTTAAAACTTGAACTGTTAGTGTACCTTGAGGACTGTGGTTGGGAACCCCTGCCATACGAAGTACAATTATCTGGGTGATCTGCCAGTATTAAACTGATTGCCCAGATAATTGTATAATGCATGCCCAGCATTAGTTATGCACAAGATAATAGCGTAACATGGACATTGATGGAAATGGGCTCCCTCCTATGAAAACACTGAGGGGTAAATTTACTAAAGTGAGAGTTTTTAGAAGTGGAGATGTTGCCCATAGCAACCAATCAGATTATAGCTATTATTTTCTATAAGGCGCTAGTTAAATGTAAAGTAGAATCTGAATCTCCACTTCTAAAAACTCTCACTTTAGTAAATACACCCCTATATAGTGATTTGGGGGCTGAGGGCAAATTGATTTACTCAAAATATCTTATGAGACAAAGTTCTAGATACTGCAGTACAGTAATAGAGTGAACCTCGCACTGTTTTATTCTCTTACAGGACATACAGAATGTTCCCATTGACATCCAGACCAGCAAACTGCTGGGTGAGTAGAAGTAATACAGTGTGGGACATGCATAACGCCATGCACCTAGAATAAATAGGGCAAATAGATTTCTTAAAAAAAAAAAAAATTATTGCCCTTTATAAGATGCTTTATGAATAGATATGTCACAAAAACTGCTTACCAAAATATGTCACAAAAACTGCTTACCAAAATATGTCACAGCTGAGGCAAACATTAATGCCACTGTTCTCTCTGCTTTTATTTAAAGTTAGATGTATCAACTTTGGGCCTGACTCAGAAACTGACGCTAATGCAATCGCAGCTGTGATTTCACAAGGAATGTAGCTGCGAAAATATGCTAATGCCTTCCAAAGCTCAGCCGAGCATAAGGACACCCACTGCTGCCTACTCATATCCGTCCAACAATGTACAACAGCATAAACATCAGTAACATCGACTCACACTGACCAGTCACGCAGCATATAAGTCACTGCAGCTGTTCTGACACACAGAGAGCTGTCATGCTGCGATGGCGATCGCAATGGCTAATTTATACACGTCCATGAAACGGTGTTTAAACAGCCCGACACGCCTGCATTTTTTTTTTTTTAACCCCACCCAGTTACCACCCCCAAATGCTGACTTCTAGGCAATCTCTTTGTGAGTGATTCCAATGCATGAGAGTAATCACAATGCAATTGCAGCATTTCCATATGCGCATTGCAAACAATCGCTTGTTCTGCGAAAGTAACGGCATTGTGTCCGTCTCTGAATTAGGCCCTTTGTTTCTAGAGGTGCAATACTAGTGTCTGTCACTCGGTTGTATAGAAGTCACATTGCCATTTTCCCCTTGTACTGTCTCTTTTTGAATTTATTGAATTATTTGTGTGTTATATTGTAATTTTCTCTGTATGGTGCTACAGACGTTTTGTTAGGCCATATAACTAAAATATAATAGTAACCGTAGTTTCCTGCACAGTTTCCCAAATTGCTACTCTGTGCTGTAGGGGCACACTGACTCCTGCTTGGTTCCAGTCCCTTCCATGCATCATACCATTGTCCCTGTCACATGCAGCTTTGCTTTCACTAACACAATGATACAGAATCTAAATTTGTGACTCCTCAAAGTAGCCACCTTTTGCAGTTATAACCACCCAACGTACTCGTATTCTTTTTACAATGAAGGTCAAATATTGTTCAGGAAGTTGTTCCCAACACTGTTGTAGAAGTTCCCACAAATGTGTTATAGGTTGCTTTGCTTTCACCCTTCTGTCCAGTTCATCCCAAACCAGCTCGAAAGGATTTAAATCTGGACACTGCTGACCATTCTCTGATTTTCAGCCTACTGTTTTGTTCTTTCACTTGAAGGTAGTTTTGACATAGCCTGGAGGCTTTATCATTATCTTGCTGTAAGATGAACCCTTGACCAGCTAGGTATAGACCAATTAAAATGCTGCGGTTGGTAGTCCTTTTGGTTCAGGGCTCTAGTCACACTGTGCAAGTTTTGAACTCTGGATCCAGCAGAAGAGCCCCAGACCATCTTGTTTTATGTTTCAGAGTTTGTGGCACACAATAAAGAAACATCCTTTTACCTACTCGATGGTGTACAAAAACTCAGCGCAATGAACCAAAGATTTAAAATTTTATTTCATCCATAAGACATTCTTCCTGTCTTCAGTAATCTGCTGGTGGTGCATGCCCCAAGCAAGCCTTTTCTTCAGGGTCCATAGGGGGTCCACAGGGATACCATGGGGAAATGTGGTTAGAGTGATCCAGGCACCAAACAGTTAAGCTATCAGCTCCCAGGATGCCTCGGGGACTCCTCCACATATACCCCGTCCCTAGTGACAGTCATTCAGTTTTCCGATTGGTGCAGCAGGATTCAGACGCACCTTTATAACGGGGACTGCTCAGGCAGTCCCAAGCTTTTATTTTATGTTTTCTTTTTTCACTACAAAGGTGGTATGTTGTCCGCGGGTAACCACGTGGCAGTCCGTACCTCCGGCGGTTGGAGACCTGCCAGAGGTTGCTGTAGTGGGGCGACCGGTGCGTCCGCTCCCACACTAGACCACCGGAGCAAGTGAATCTGGCACCGGGGAAAGTGGCGGCGGCAATGTTTATAAAGTCAGGGCATCTGGGGAGTTAATACAACATAGTGGAGGTAGGCTCTCCTCGGCAGCGCCTCCCCCAGCCCAGACGCAGATCCAGCTGAGGTTTTCCCGCTTCTGGGTTGCTCCTACCCTCCTCTGTATATGAGACGACCAGCGACCACTATTCGTGCTCTGCTGAAGCTGCTGGTCTCAGGAGGTTTTGGGTCTAGTCTCCCTGTATAGCTGTACCCAGAGGCCAGGTTATACAGCGCTCAAATCCTAACAAACCTTGTGTTTTGAGTAGTTTTTTCAGAGCCAATTGCAAGTATATTGTATATGCATTGTATGTGACTTTTGCTAGCTCTGCTATATTTATATATTGCCTTTATTTTCTGTACTGTCAGTTATAACTATCACTGCTATTTCTCCTCAACCCTTTTCTACAGTTGGGATTTTTTTTTTCCCCTCTCTAAATCACATTGATACTTGAGAAAGCAATCACATTTACACTTATTTATTATGTCTAAAGGTAGGAGTAAACGGGAGGCTGAGGCCCCGGTGCAAGTTCCATGTAAAAGCTGTTTGGCGGGCTTGTCCCCTCAGGATTTTATACAGGATGGTTTGTGTGCTATTTGTTATAAAGAACTACCTCACCAGTCCAGTTTACCAGCCCCTGTAAAGGAGCCACCTTGGGTGTCCTCCTTGTCTCAGGTTATGACGCAGCTAGTGGACCGTTTGGCTACTCCCATGCTGCCTCCCTTAATGGGATACC
This sequence comes from Taudactylus pleione, assembly GCA_031769625.1. Classification (NCBI taxonomy): domain Eukaryota; kingdom Metazoa; phylum Chordata; class Amphibia; order Anura; family Myobatrachidae; genus Taudactylus; species Taudactylus pleione. The sequence continues at coordinate 1,168,992 of JAUIMM010000154.1, read as the reverse complement.
CACAGCAGTTTCAGCCTGCTATGTTTGTACCCCCTGTACATCCTTCCTGGATGGTTGTTTATGCCCACTCTAGTCAGAGTACGTCTCAGCTGCTGCGTTTCAGCAAATGTTGCAGGCAAACAGACCGGTAGCCATTAAAGCGCCTAAGCGGATGATATAATTTTGTTAGTCCGTCCAGCATGTAGATTCAGATGCATCATCGGAGGAGCCAGATGATGTGCCGGGATCTTCTCCAGGGTCTATCTCAGGAGAGGAGAACCATCCTTCTACAGTGGATGTCCCTTCTTTGGTGAGGGCTGTCAAATCAATCCTAAATATAGAGGATGACAAGCCAGCTCCTAGGCCTAAAGCTCCAGTGTTTAAACTCCAGAAGTTGGTAAAAGCTGAGTTTCCTCACTGACTGAACTTTTGCTAGAAGCATGGAGTACTCCGGATAAACTGTTCCGTGTTACAAAAGATTAGCATCTTTGTATCCTTTCCCACCTACTGAATGTACAAAGTGGGAAGTCACTCCTACTGTGGATGCTCATGTGACGTTTTTAGTCAGGAGCGCTAGGTTGCCTATACTATCCGCATCTTCCCTTAAATATCCTACAGATAGAACACTTGAAAAATGTCTTTAATAAGTGTTTTCATTGTCTGGAGCTGTTACTCGGCCGGCTATGGCTGCGACCTGGGTATCCAATGCTGTTGAAGAATGGACGGGGACATTGGAAGACACTATACCAAATGCTGCCAGAGAACTGCTGACATATCTCCCACATACGGGAAGCGGCCTCCTATGTGGGAGAAGCTGTAATAGATGCTGGACTCCTGGCTTCTAAAGCATCAGTAGCTTTGGGTTGTTGCTTGTAGAGACCTTTGGTTAAGGTTCTGAAAAACAGATGCGGATTCCAAGAAGGCTCTGAAATCCCTGCCTTTTTATGGAAACATACTTTTTGGAGGAGAATTGGATAAGATAGTGGCTACTCTGGTAGCCTCAAGTTCTGCAGGTTTGTCATCAACAGCTACTTCAAAGCCTAGGCAGTCCTTTTTTCGTTCCTTTCGCCCTCAGGGAAGAGCAAAAGGACAGCCTTTCTCCAGACCGTCTAGTTCTCGCAGGACCATCAAGCCGTAAACTAAGAAGTCTTGGCCGGTCAGACGTCCAGCTTCCAAGCCGAGCGACAATGATCCGCCTGATGGGGCGGGCCTCCTCCTGGGGGATCACAGGGTGGGAGGCCGACTTCTTCATTTTGCGGACTCCTGGCATCAAACAACAACAGACGCCTGGGTCTGAGAAGTGGTCTCTCGGGGGTATACCCTCAACTTCCGGAAGCATCCTCCCCAGAAGTTCAGCGCAATGAACCAAAGATTTAAAATTGTATTTCATCCATAAGACATTCGTCCTGTCTTCAGTAATCTGCTGGTGGTGCATGCCCCAAGCAAGCCTTTTCTTCAGGGTCCATAGGGGGTCCACAGGGATACCATGGGGAAATGTGGTTGGAGTGATCCAGGCACCAAACAGTTATGCTATCAGCTCCCAGGATGCCTCGGGTCCTCCTCCACATATACCCCGCCTCTAGCGACAGTCATTCAGTTTTCCGATTGGTGCAGCAGGATTCAGACGCACCTTTATAACGGGGACTGCTCAGGAAGTCCCAAGCTTTTATTTTATGTTTTATTTTTTCACTACAAAGGTGGTATGGTGGTTCCCCGCTCGCGGGTAACCACGTGGCAGTCCGTACCGGTTGGAGACCTGCCAGAGGTTGCTGTAGTGGGGCGACCGGTGCGTCCGCTCCCCCACTAGACCACCGCAGTAAGTGAGTCTGGCACCGGGGAAAGTGGCGGCGGCAATGTTTATAAAGTCAGGGCTCAATGATCAATGATTTTTTTTTTTTTTTTTTTGTTCGACTCCCCCATTAGATTCTATCAAGGCTTTGGCACTCCTGGAGGCCATTTACTCCCTGCTGAGGGCAGGGGTAGTAATCCCGGTTCCTGTGGTTCAACAAGGAAAGGGTTATTATTCCAGTCTGTTTTTGGTTCTGAAATCAAATGGGTCTCATCACCCTATTCTGAATCTGACAACTCTCAACAGGTTTATCCGTGTACCCAAGTTCCATATGGAGTCTTTTTGGTCAATTATTCTGGCAATGGAACCTGGGGATTTTATGGCTTCCCTGGACATTCAGGATGCGTATCTGCATGTGCCTATTACGCCATCCCACCAACAATTTCTACGGTTTGCTGTGCTGCAACAACATTACCAATTCCAAGAACTGCCCTTTGGTCTGTCACCGGCCCCTCGGGTCTACAACAAAATAATGGCGGTTATGACGGCCCACCTCAGGCGTCGGGGAGTCAGAATACTGCCATACTTGGACGACCTCCTGATATTGGCACAATCTCCAGCTGTTTTACAACACCATCTCCAGTTGACCTTTGCCTGCCTACAGATGCACGGCTGGATTATCAAGTTCTCAGAGTTCAGCCACCCTTTATCCCACCGGTGGCACCTTTTGGCTTTGTCTTTGGTTCTAAAGGGCTACTGGCTCCTCCCCATTTGAACCTCTGATTTGAAGTGGTTGACAGCAAAGACACTTTTTCTCCTTGCTATCTCCTCTGCCCGCAGAGTCCCTGATTTGGCAGCGCTTGCCACTACCTCTTTTTTTGATTCTTCACCAGGATAGAGTTGTCCTCCATACACGGGCGGGTAACCTTCCTAAGGTAGTATCCTGTTTTCATGTAAATTAAGAGATTGTGGTTCCAGTCTTCAGACCTTTCTGTAGGTGAAACCTCCCTGTAGGTGAAACCTCCCTGGATGTGTTTCGTGCTCTCCGTATCCATGTGTATCGTACAAACTATTTTAGAAAATCAGAAGCTCTTTCTGTGTTGTATGGTTTTCACAAATGAGGCTGGCTAGCTAACAAACAAACTCTGGCTTGATGGCTGCGCATGATTATCTCTCAAGCTTACACGCACGCTGATCTCCCTGTTCCAAACACAGCGACAGCTCATTCTACTCGGTCTGTGGGGCCATCGTGGGCGTTTCAACGTGGTACGCCTCTGCTGAACAATTGTGCAAGGTAGCCACGTGGTCTTCTGTTCACACCTTTCTTAGGTTCTACGCCTTTGACACCTTTGCCTCTCAGGCTGCTTCCTTTGGGTGGCGGATTCTCCTTTCTGCTCAGGAGCGTCCCCACCCTTAGGGGAACTGCTTTAGGACATCCCCATGGTATCCCTGTGGACCCTATGGACCTTGAAGAAAAAGAGTTAACAAAGGTATGTCTACCATAACTTATTTTTTCTTGTTTTGCCATCTTAACAAAGACTTTTTACAGGACCATAGCTTCAAGTCCCACTTGACCTGTCAAACGTGCAGATGCAATCCTTCTCTTCACAGATGAAACTTAGACTTGCTTACTTCGACCAGTGTTAAGCTGTGCTTGAAGCTAAGCCACCTATCATGTAAGCTTTTGAGTTTCAGAAACTTGACTTCTGATTTCTGTTGTGGCTTTGGGCCTGCCAGACCCGTACCTATCGGAGTATCCTCCAGTTTCCAAGTTCCTTTTTATGGTGTATTAAACTGTACTCACGGACACCTTGGCTTTCTTTGCAATTGTTCTACAGGAAATCCATTGGTTTATCTTTCTCTGTTAATTACTTTTCTCCCCATTATGATAGCAATATACTACTACCTGCAGGGCAAATGTTGTGCAAATAATGTTTCAGAGGGTGTGATAGTAGTCTGTAATCAACACAAGTTGGGATACCTGTAGGAATTGTTTGCATCAACATTCAAGGCTATAAATTCTTAACCTATTACTTGTTCCCTGGAAAATGACTGTTCAAAAACTGAAATTGACATTATTTTTAGTGTTTGCTAACCTAAACTTCTTTTTTTTTATTTTCTTTTTAACCCCTAACAACAGTTTACCGCTTACCTTTTGTACCATCTCAGGTTATTCATTGGACTTTATTTGTTTCAATTTCAATTAAAAACTAAAAAAATTGGGTTGTTCTAGAACTTGTGGCTGGTAGTGTAGCTAGCTTGTAAAACTATATTCCCTACTTGCTTGGCACCAGTTTTTGTAAATGTCTTTCACTATTGGTGCATACACACGGTCAGATTTTTCTTCAGATCTGAATGATAACTATTTTAAAAGTCGTTCATATCTGAAAGAAAAATCCGACATGTGGGCAACAATGAACGATGCGCGTTCCCGTTTGTCAGATAACGATATCTGAAATGCTTGCAGTCAGTTTTGGACGCTTTCCATTCATTTTAATACAGTAAGAAATCGTTTGCGAATCGTTCATCTGACATATCTGACCGTGTGTATGCGCCATAAATTTTAAAGCTGACCTTTTTTTTTTTTTTTTTTTTTTTCCCAGATTGGTTGGTGGATCGGAGACATTGTACCCTCAAGTGGCAGAGCAAGGTACTGCAGATTAGAGATAAGATGAACCAAGCCCTGCAGGACATGCCAGAACATGAAGATATCAGGAATCTGCTGTCAGGAGCATGTGAGATACTGAATGGTGGAACATGTGGGATATGGCAGGAAATTAGGGGATGTGGGATATGGCAAGGAATGGAGGATTTATGGGATATATTAGGATACTGAGTCACTTGAACAGTTAATAGACCACTAAATATATCCCATAAGACAAATGCTTTTAGCAGTGAGAATGCAGAGTACTTTAATTTAGAATCCGTGACATCCCTGAGGCACGTTATAGTCTTGGTTATGCCTCTGCTTCCTAGTCGGGTCATAGACTGCATTCTACTAAATATTGGATCAGCTGAAAAAAAGAAAGACATTTTGATGTAGGTGATGGGAGTTCTTTATTAGATCCTAATAAAGTGGCACACCGAACTCAATTTTAACATTTCCAAGGCACACCATCTGTCCCCCTACAGAGAAAAACACGCACATTGGGACCCATGATGCAACAGGACAGGACGACACATGCACTGGCCCCCGCAGAAATCAAAATAAAACACATTGGCATCCATTGACAACAAAATAAACATATTGGCCCCCAAAGAAAACAAACCTAAAACACATTGGCCCCCACTTAAAAAAAAAAACCCAATCACTCTGGTCTCCACAGAAGGCAACATATTACACATTAGCCCTCACAGAAGCAACATATTACACATTGTCCCCACAAAAGGAAAAATACGTTGCCCCCATGTCACGGCTCGAGGTATTGGTAGGGATGGACCCAAACTGGGTTGAGATGCAGAGACACCAGGAGAGACTTGGAATTTAGATGGTTTAATGTAATTCCTTTGCATACAGTAAAATGAGGACTAAACGTGAGATGGTAATTATAGTCCTTGGTGCAGAGCTGCTCAACTGAAGACACTGTAAACAAAAGATAAAAGTCAGGGGGTACTGTGGCTAGGAATTGTAGAATTGAATACTGTAAAACTTGAAGAAGGATACCAATACTGGAGGGTAGTTGAGTATAACACCTGGATGGAGTATGCAGAATTGGTATATGAACTTGAGTCCGACTCCAGGACGGAGTATGCTGGATGGGATGAGCACTTGAATAGGGCTCCGGGATGGAGTGTGCTGCATTGGGTGAAGCACTTGAATAGGACTCCTGGATGGAGTGTGCTGGATTGGGTAAAGCACTTAGAATAGGACTCTGGGATGGAGTGTGCTGAACTGTGAGCAGGAGTACTCCTGACTGGAGTATACAGGAACTTGAGGCAGGCAAACTGGAAAGGAAACCAGCGAAGCTCAGGAACATAGGTCTTGCTGTAGCAAAGAGCACTATTGTACTGGCAATGAGACGGAGTCAGGGAAGGGCTTTTATACCCCTGGTCGGATGATGATTGGCTGGAGTAACTGGAGAGTGCTGCTGACTGGATGGATCTGGTCCACCTGACTTGATCTAAGATGGCCGCGCCCATGATCCGGAGGTCTGACACACTGAAGTGCATGGAAGTGTGGCTGGGACACCTAGGCAACAGCGGGGATGCAGGAAACCACCTTCAGGCATAGGTCCCATTCTGGATTCCACTGACAGGAGCGACCGGCGACTCAGCAAGGCGCGATGACATAAGCGCATGGGGAGATGCAGGGGTCTCAGCCGGAGGTCTCTAGCACTGTTTGTGACACCCCACATAAAAAAAATCACATTTCCCCCACATTGCATTGTCCCCAAAGAAGGCAAAACAATACATTATTCCCACATACAAAAACATAACCACACTGGTCTCTTCAGAAACTAAAATATTTGATAATGGGCCCTACCTGTCTGTGCGTGTCAGAGAAAGGTGCTCCCTGCCAGTTAGCCACTGAAGCGGGTGCAGCGAAAGCCTGTCATGGAAGACTTCTCACTGCACAGTAGTGAGCACTGTGCGGGCGGGATGGCATTGCGGCGATCGTGACCTATGTCATGCCGCCACGTTTCCATTTGGTCACGTCCCGGCCAGCGGCTGAGCCAGGCTTAAGAGTCAGCGCTGCCAGGACCAAAAATTATGGGGTTTTACACTGGGCACGGGATCTCCACCTCTTCTCCAGCGGCACACCTGGAAACCGCTTGTGGCACACTACTTGAAAACCGCTGTCCTAAGGGATGGAAGATGTAAAGTGACATGGGCACTGTAATGTAGATGATGGGGTGGCATACAACAATGTTTTGACTAGGTTAGCAGAAAGTCATCATACATATGAAACTATAAGATGCAGAATATTTGGGTCGGTGCTGGGTATTTATATGTGTTATTTCTTATCACAGATATAAATTACTTCCACTGCTTAAAAATTGTTGAGATTTTAAAGGCAACAGAAGCAGCTAGCAAGAACCTGTTTGGACGATATTCCTCCCAGAGAATGAAGGTAATATAGATGACTAATTATTATTTATTGGATAACTGCTGCCGTAAATGATAAAGATATTACAGGTCATCTAGGAGTTCCATGGCTATATAAATTCACAAAGCTGCTGGACGAGGACAGCCAACATCCCAAGACTATCTACGCTTTCTGATATGATACATGCTGTGCTGTGAACCCACCGTCAATCTGTACCCTCAGCACAATGGCAGTTTGCAGTAATAAATCACTTTTTGCATTAGCTCTCCTGTACATAAGTCAAACAACATTTTTATTCCTTATGAACCTTCATCAGCCTATAATTTTTTTCGTTATACAAATGCAAGTTGACTTCTCATATCTATAATAATTTACATGATGTGGTTCAGTATTGTTTATCAATTACAAGTGTTCCTAATAGGCACTGAAGTGATGCCGTCAAATCTCAGCCAGCCTACAGATCTTATTTTTCACCAATTACCATCACTTTTATTTATTGCAAATCAACAAATGGAATTTAAAATAAATTATTTCTAGGTGCTAAACAAAATAAACTATAACCTAAAATGTATTTTACAGTAATAAAACATATGTTGCTAGAAATAGCTTCACATTTTAAAATTAGAAAAAATACAAAACATTGAGTTTAGAACGGAATCTGCACTCATAAATTAAAGCTAATTTTTGCATATGGTTTCCAATACTTTGTTATATAGTAACATCATAAATACTTAAAGACCTAGAAAAATGTTCAAAACAAAGGTTACATCTGAGACACCACCAATGCTAATAAATGTATTTCTGCAGCTGAAGTAGTTTGATATTATGTGCAGATACAAATATGTTATTCCACAGAACTTGTTCATTAATACTAACAGGGGTTTTGCACTTTCAACTATAGCGCCAACAATGCGCAGCCAACCAGTGTTGGGGAATTGTCAACTTTCTATGTTAAGATTTTAATATGGTGTTTTTTTGTTTTTTTTAACTTCTATCCTAAGTGCCATAGTTATGATATTCATAAGCTAAAATATATAAAATTATGAACAAAATATTGAAAGATAATTAAAAATATATGGATGGACATGATCTAAAATTACCTAGAACAGACTACTTCTATATTATAAAAACAGAACAAATTGTCCCTCTCTAATGTGTGTAGCAGATTAATCTGAAGACAGAGAGTTCTCCATTTAGCAGGACATCAAAATGATAAACTCTTGTTATTTTAAGGAAGTGTCAGCAGACCGGCTAAAGACATTTGGAGCAGAGTTGAATTTATTTGCAAATCTATTGAAAAGGACTGCCATATTTGTAGTCTACAGTGGATAACAAAAACTAAAGCAGCCTTAGAGCCTGTTTTAATGACTGATTTTGATGGCATAGTTAGCTGTATTGCGAAACCACAGTCAGCAATTTTACAACATATAGACATGGGATGCGGTTAACATCCCTGGGGAGGGGATTTCGGCAGTCAGAATGCTGGCGCCAGAATCTCGACACCTGTCAGAATCCCGGTGTCAGCATCTTGACCGCCGGAATCCTGAAGGTAAGTAGTGGGGTTAGAGTTAGGGCTAGGCACTAAAGGGAGATTTGGATTAGACACCAAAGAGTTAGTGTTAGGGTAGGGATAAGGGGAGGGTTAGGATACTGACATACAAAGTGTTGGAATTCTAACCCTATTGGGATTCTGACTGCTGGGATCCTGAACGCCGGCATCCCGTACCCAACCCATAAGCCATATAGCATGCACTTCTAAATTGCAGAATCGCAGCCGTAGCAAACTTCACTGGCTTCAGCTGCGTGAACCCACCGGCCTTCCTGAGTGAAGGTTACTCAGATGACCGATTGTCACGCAGAGTGATACGATGGCTGCGTCCTCTGGTACTGCTGCCATTCACAGAAGCCGGCAAAAGGCATCTATTTATAAAAGATGCCTCGAGCGGCATTAGTATATTATTGCACAGTAGCAGCAGCCAAAGACGCAGCTACTTTGCAATAGTGTACAACTCTGCTTCAGGCCCAATGACCGTTCAGGGAATACAGGAAAGGTTGATGGCTCACAATGCCTTAATGCTTCAATCACACCGCATGGTTTCTCTATGCAAAAGTAGGTCAATTCCAACTTCTAAATACAAATGTAATATACTGTAGATCAATAAGCACCATATGGTTTTAAACTGTACTGATGCGTTTCTTATTTGAATCGGGATGCAGTCAATAGGTCGACAATTATAATGTTATGTCGACTGGCAACATTTCTACATTCAGAATGTCAGCATAAGGGTTAGGATGCGGCAGGGTTATGTTTAGCCTGGGGTGGCGGCACTAGAGCTGTGGCTCCAAAACTTTCGCGACTCGTGGCACCCTAATTGTCAAAGAAATTTTTTGCAGCACCCCTAGGCCAAGAGGGAAGATTCAGTTAGCATTGAAGTTCAATTAAAAAAACAAAAAAATAAGCGATGTTCAATAATAACTTCTTATCTTGAATGAATATCCCCCTAAAAGTTGCCATTTGAGATACTAATTAAAACATTAATTACAGAAACAATATAATCCTATGTCATTACCCCAGTGACTTTATGCTATTGCCCCCACAGAAATTCCCAACACATGGGCTCCATACTGTCATGCCACATAGATATGCCCACACAATTGTGCCCCACATGACCCCACAGAAATAATCCACATGCCCCCACATTGGCCCATTAGTACAGCTTATTCCATCAATGCTCCTTTACCTCCAGTGCCTCTTTATGACATTGCCCCCACAGAAATGCCCCATATGGGCCTCATAATGTAGTGCTTTTCCACTTGGATATGCCCCCACAGGTGTGTGGCTGCTGCAGCCTGTGCTGTTGTGCCATATACAGACTCCGGGCAACCTTGCTGACTGCATTGACTGACGGGGGTGGTCTTTTTATGCAGGTGCACTGTGCACATAGCCCCGACACGAAAGAGGAGGACGGTCGTTACAGTTTAGAATCAGGTCAGCTGCGGCCAACCTAATAAATTGCAATTTGGGACCGGACTAGACTACCAAGCCGCGGTACCCGTGCAAGTGCTCTGCGCACCCCAGGGCGCTGCATTAGAGGGAGGGTTATGGGAGGAATACTCACCAAAATTCTTCAGCATGGAAGGTACCATACAGGGGGGCACTGTGGGGAATATTGGAGGGGGGGCACAGTGTGACATATAGTGAGGCAAGCTGTCAATTTTATTGGAGGACCCAACAACTTAGTTGCCCTGGGTCCCCACAAGCCTTAATTTGGCCCTGATGATGTTGACATGATGACCATGTCGAGATGGTGAATGTCAACATTATGACTACCAACATAATTTGTCATACTGCACCCGGTGAATCGTAGTTCAGTGTCTTCAAAGAATATACATTTTTGTAAAAGAAACCTAAACATATGCAACAAGCCTTCAAGCCTCCCCCATCCCAAAAAAACCCACACAAAATGCACAGGAAAAGCCAACTAACTCTAGCCACAAATGCTGTGATATTGACAGCGGTATCGGACAATTGGCCTGATATCGCAGTGTGTGCTGGTCTAAATTAGATCGATGTCTGACAGCAAGCTCACAATGGATTTGTATATTATCTGGAATGTTGGTAATTTTTTGTAAAATCGGCCCGTTAAACCAGAGATGTGGTTGCTTGGATCATGCACGCAAAGACCGGATGTTGTCTAATTTGGCCAGCTCCATGTCTGGCCATCATCACTCATACTTCAAGTGAAGTACATTTTTACAAAGTGTGAAAAATACTACTTTGTGTAATCTACAGTACAGTGTGTTCAGTGAACATTTTTCAATCTATATTATAATATCTAATGTTTAGTATTTCACTATACAGAGCTTGTCCTAATGTTTTGTCTCTCCTTACAGGACTGGCAGGAGGTGATATCGCTTTACCAGGCTGATAATACCTATCTTGGTAAAAGTTTGAGCTTGTTTTCACCATTGTGCTCTTATTTTATATACAATATCTTCTATATGAACTAGTCAAGGTTCAATATTCTTTTTTTAAGCAGGAATCTGAGAACCTTGTTTGAACATCACAGAATTGGGGCAGAAAGTAGATTTTTGCCTTTGAGGTTGTACCCTTTCCTTAAAGGCATTTGAAAAACGTTATGGTATACAGAGCTATTAATGTTACAGCACCTAGCTCTACTCTTTATACGTACATACATGCATGTTCACATTCTAGTTTTGGAAATGCCCTAGAAAAATTAGTCCGTGCCTACTCATGCAGAGTCTAAATGGAAATTAGCTTGGTAGAAAGAGTGAGAATCCCACCTAAAAAGTCCATCAGTTTAGCACACCTTAATGTTTGTTTTTTTTCTTCTCAGTCTTCCTCAGTTTAGAGTAAGTCTTAGAGTAAAGGAACATCAAAACTACCTTTATCACATGTCACTTTTGTGTTCATAAATGCCTGTAGTACATTGGTGGAAATAATCCTAAAAGTGCACGTGGAAGGTGAAGTAAAAGGCATCCCACTTATAGTATAGGCCAGGACCTGATTGCAATAAAATGCTATGCAGCCTCTGCTTGACTCTTATTTACATAATCTTGTGCTACAAATCAATATCTTGTCTGCATGCAGGTGCATTCATTCCCCTGATAGGCAGTTAGCAAGGAACACTCCAGTTTGCCCAGCTCCTCCTGTCAGATATTACACACAGTGCAACTCCGCATACACAGCTATTTGCACACACACAATCAATGTGGGTAAAATAGGACACTGTTGCATTGCAATAGGTACAAATGGCATATTTGGGCAGCACAGATGGTGTAATGGTTATCATTACTGCCTCATAGCACTGAGGTTGTGGGTTTGATTTCCACTATGCCCCTAACTGTGTGGAGTTTGTATATTCTCCCTGTTCTGGCGTGAGTTTCCCCCAGGTGCTCTGGTTTCCTCCCACACTCCAAAAATATACTGGTAGGTTAATTGTCTCCCAACAAAATTTAACCCTAGTGTGTAAGAATGTACATGTGGTAGAGAATATAGATTTTCAGATCCACTGGGGCAGGGACTGATGTGAATTGCCAAATACTCTCTGTAAAGCACTGCAGAATATGTGTGCGCTATATAAATAACTGGTAATAAATAAAATAATAATTTGCACACACCCTTATCACGATCACAAATGTCACATCAGCACTGTATAACGTTTGTATAATGTGATTGCACCAGTCTGTTATATTGTAACAGGAAATCCCAGTGACATCCCGACCCCCAAAAATCAACATATCCCTAGAGTTTACTACTGAGACCTTCAGTCATATATTTCCTATATTTGGGATAACTATAGCCACATTTCACAATCTTTTTCTAAACTTGCTTGAATATGCAAAAGTAATATGGGGAAAAATATATCTATATTTATTTTCAGTATCCAAAATAAACCTCTAAATGTTCAGAAGATCATATAAAATTTGCTTGGGTGGAATAGGATATGAATGTCATTTCTAGCAAAAACAAGGTAGCACAAAAGCCTGCCATAGATAGGTAAAGCAGTTGTGGTTCTGAGAGTGATCAGATTTCTCTCTCTTCCCTAGCGGAGAGTGGCAGTCTGTTGGTGCGCAGTGTGAGCTATGAGATCCCAGCTTTGAAGAAGCAGATGTCTCGGTGTCAGCAACTGGTAGTAGAGAGTGAGCGTCGAGCAGAAGAGTGTGTGCATGGGACAGCAGAGCAGCGTGAGCAGTATTATAGCAGCTGTAAACGCTATGGAATCAGTGTGAGTGCATCTATCACTGAACAGTTCCATTAATAATCCTGCCTACTTTCTGTAAATCTCCCTTTACAAGGAGTCCTTCCCAGCATGTCCTTCACTGCGGAGACTGACAATACCCGGGAAGCTCTCGATGATCAATTTGGTAGCTTTCAGCCAACAAGTCACGGCAATCTAAACATTAGCAATTCCAGCTGGTTGGTCAGAAGGAAATTTCTGGTCTGTAAGCAGTAGGTACCCTGTGTTCTAGTTGGGTAGCTTGTGTGCTAGATTACAGACATCCAGCCTGTCAGCTGAACAGCCAGCTTTGGTTTGCCCTCACTTTTGGGACAATATTACCCACATTCATTCAGCAGCTAGACTGAATAACCAGACTGAATCAAAACTAACCAAATTGATTGTACTGTTTTAGTTACTGTATATTACAGATAACTTAAACCTCTGTGCAATAAAACCTGTGCGTATATTGCTATAGTGCACATGTTGCCATTTCTGGGTGGAAGCAATATTAATGAGCATATGCAGCTTATCAGTCATGTATAATGGTTCAATGTAGACAGTGACTTCCTCCTTTGTGTGTAGGCCACAGATTGTGTAGTTATACAGCAGAAATATGATTACTTTTCATTGGTTTGTCAAATACAAATGGTGATCATGTTGTGTGTATTAGAAAGAGTGATGTATTAGAAAGAGTGATGACTTACAAACTGATTTTTGCTATACAGCTACACATGGTGAATCCCTATCTCTTTTATCACCAATAGGAAACTGAAAGGTTTGCAAATACTGTATTTCACCCCATCACTTGTATTAAAGATAACACATTTCACAGATACTGTATGTTTGCTGACCCACCGGTTGCCTCTCACTATTGTGGAAACTCAGTCACTCCTCTTGTTTTCTAGCCATACATCTGCTCTCCCATTTCTCTTCTACACAGGGTGAGGATGTACACAAGGAACTTCAGATGTTGGTTTGTGATGTCCCGGCAGTGCTAAGACAGGTTGCAGTAGACACTGCTGCACTCTTGCCTGCAATCCATTTGTATCAGGCCTGTGTGACATTTGTCTGTGACAGGTAAGAATAGGTGTTACTCAGAGATATGGGGGAAGGGGTAGACAGCATGTATTATGTTAGTATAAATAGGTTATCCAACTTCAGCTGACTTTTTAGTAATGATTGTCTTCTTGATAAATTTACATTTTTTTTCTCTGACTTTTCAACCATGTGTTTTATCATCAGTCAGTGTTGTATACATTTGTCACTAGCAGGTACAGTATGTTCTGTGTTGTCTTTGGAATGTTACAATGTATTGCGCCACTAAAAAGGGCCCTTTCGTACTTCTAAAACAACACTGGCCTTTTCTACAAATAATGTACCATGGAACTATTGCTACAAATGCCAAGGTGACAAGCTACTGATTGCATAGATAGCCATGTACCAAAAAGTGTGGTTCCTTTCATATGTGCAGAATATTACAGCTCTAAGAATATATTGCAGGATAGGGAGAGTTGGGAATAATTTCTCTCACTTACTTGAGCTCCCCAGAACAGGCTCTTGCCCTTCTCCGGTATGTGCAGGAACGTGGAGACACCACTGTGTACGAGTGGCGCACCGGGGAGGCCCCACAGACAGTAGAGCGGCCAGAAGTGAAGGAAGTTGAGGTTTCCCAGTGCACAGGGGATACAGATGTAAGTAAAGTGAGTGCTATGCACCTTTATGGATACTGTTGACATGAACCTTTTTAACTTTTTTTTTTTTTTTTTATATATATATATTTTGTCAGATTGACTGGGGAGACTTGGGATTGAATGTAGATACTTCAGCTCAACCGACTATAGAGGAGATAGACTGGGGCATTGTTTCAGAGTCTGAGGTAAGCTGCTTCTTCTTTGGAATGAAATGGATTAGGGGAGTGTTAATCATGTATGAGATGTTCGCTAGATAGACCACATCTCGCGTGGATCCTTTATCTGCTTTGGGAATGTTAATAATTGTTTCTATTCAGATTAATCTATGCCTTTTCCCATGTATGTCTATATTTCACATCTGAAAATACACCATCTGCCCTATAACATTAAATATTGCACTTTAGGGCACGTGAGATACATTTTACATAGTTGCCTGCGAGAAGTGCTGCTTTATTTATTGTAATGTTTGCTCACAATCCTCACCAGAGTTGGTGACCATCTTCTCATGAATGACAGCAATGCAGAGGAGTGAAAGAGAAGTGTGCATTGGGAATAATGTGTTTTGTGTTCTGTTTTCAGGCTGTAGGAGCAGACGGTATAATGTGGCACACTGAAGAGACTGGGCCTGTGGAAATAATCACTGTGCTGAAAGATGGCCTTGATGGTGAGATCTAGAAGTGAAGACAATTGAAGAAGGACAGTTGACATGCTTTTATGTTGATTCTAGTTATTTTAGTAACACAGTATTAGCCCTCTAGTGAGTCTTTTACTGGATATGGGAGATCCCCATTATCCTGGGAGTAGTGCACAATATTGCATGGTACATATAAACACTTCTGGGGAACACAGATTAGTATTATATGGGGTCTCCTGCATGGTTTAATGTCAGTTTTACTGGAGAATGCATGTTTCATTGTTCTGCTGGGGGATACTGAAAACTAAGATGTCCGTTTTCTTGAGAGAAGATAGATGGTATAGTGTCACCGCTCCAGTGACACATGAATGCTTTAGTCTTCCCCTTCTTTTTTTTTTTTTTTTTTTTTTTTTGGAATAAAGTATTCTTTATTAATTTTTTTTATCATTTGAAACATATACAAAATAAAACACACACAATATACTGAATTAACATTCCACATACAGTATTGTTAGTCAACAAAATAATATAAAATAAATAGGGAGATCACAGTATAAACCAATATCAGATCAACCTTCTAAAATAAAGCTAAGTCCGAGGGAGTGCATATCTCGACTCTGCTTTACGGGCAAGGTACAAATATCGCTCATGTTCCACAGTAGCATTAACTAAAGAAACCCACTCCTGAAATTTAGGCCCACTAGGAGCCATCCATGAGTGAGCCAAACAGACTTTTGCCAGAGCACATAAATGAATAGCATATTGAGTGCTATAACGGTCCAGCTCATCATCTTCTCTAGTCCCCAAACTACAGAATTTCAGTGTAAGTACTGTAATGGGAATACTGATGTGAGACATAGCAGCCTTTACCTTAGTCCAAAAAACCTGAATCACCGAACATTCCCATCATAATGCCAAAATGTGCCCTGCATAATACCACATTTAGGACAGAGATCAGACTGTCTACCTCCAACACGTACCAATCTCAAAGGGGTTAAATATGTTCTATGTAAAATAAATAATTGTATCTGCTGAAAACGTATAGACGCAGTAGCCTTGCATGGAAACCTTAAAGCTGATTTCCACTCCACATCACTTAAAACACCGACCATATATTCCCAATCACTACGTAGTTTGGTTAAACCATTCCCATGATGCGATGACATCATATAATAATATACAATTGGCACTGACTTCCGAGGACCTAAGGGTAACACAAATTCCTTTACTGGAGAATTGGAAATAGAAGGAGGAACATCCTGAAATTGGGCATTTAGGGCATGTCTGAGGTGCAAAAACCTATAGAAGTATGTAGCCGGAAGATTAAATTCTTCCTTCAATTAAGTAAAAGATTTCAAAACCCCATTTAAATATAACTGTCCCACTGTACCGATACCTCTTTTATCCCAAACCTGTTTAATAGAAAGAGTGTCAATTCAGAGAAACGACGCGAACACCACAGGGGGGTGTCCGGATCAATCCCATCAAACTGTACCAGTGCATGAACCTCAAATCATATCCTAATTGTGGGGCAAGTAGGGGAGGACTACTCCTAGAAATCTTACCACTTGACAAGGCCTGCAGTGGGGTATGTCCCGGCTTTGCCCGCGACCCAAAGACCGTAAGTAAGGAGTCAGCATGGCTGTCCTGCAACCAAGACCGAACATGAGCCAATTTTGCAGCATAGTAGTAGAATCGAAAATGCGGAAGGGCCATACCACTATTCACCCTGAATCTAGTGAGAACATAAATTTTCAATCGGGGCCTCTTACCTGCCCAAATAAGAGAAGAAAGCATACTATTTAATTTCCAAAATATAGATGCAGGAATATATATAGGGGACTTTTGCAATATATAGAGAAATTTGGGTTGCAACACCATTTTTATCAGGTTCACTCTGCCCATTATTGTAAGAGGAAGCTTAGTCCAGGAACTAATCTTCTCCCTCAAATAAGAGAACAACAGCATTCATTTCAAATCTATAAAATCCCCTGTTCGATTAGATATCCAGACCCACAGACATTTAAATCTAGAAACCCAACAAAGAGGCAAAGGCATCTCAGGAGCAACAGGAGGAGCGCCCCTCAATGGTAATACAGGTTGAGTCTCCGATATCCAAAATGCTTGGGACCAGGGGTATTTTGGATATTGGAATATTCTGTATTTTGGAATAATTGCATACCATAATGAAATATCTTGGGAATAGGACCCAAATATACACACACAATGCATTTATGTGTTATATACACCTTATACACACAGCCAGGTAATTTTATACAATATTTTCAATAATTTTGTGGCTCAAACAAAGTTTGTATACATACATGAAATACATTTATGTTTCATATACACCTTATACACACAGCCTGAAGGTAATTTTATACAATATTTTAATAATTTGTGCCTTAGACAAAGTTTGTACATTGAACCATCAAAAATCAAAGGTTTCATTTTCATAGTCATGCTAAAAAAGTTCTGTATTTCAGAATATTTGGATATGGGAGACTCAACCTGTATAGAAGATTTACCCCAATTAGTAACAAGGCCGGAATAGTCGCCAAAGTCTGCAAATGCTTTGAGAACCACGGGCATGGCCTCCCTATAATCCTTAAGGAACAAAAGTAAATCCTCTGCGTACAAAGCTATTATATCAACTCTAGTCCCCAGCTGAAGTCTCACAACATCAGAATGAGCCCGCAGAATACATGCCAGTGGTTCTAATGCTAGGGCAAAGAGGGCAGGGGATAATGGACAACCCTGTCTCGTACCGCAAAATAATGAAATTGGAGGGGAAATAAAACCGTTAACAACAGAAATTCTAGCACTGGGTCTATCATAAGTTGTACCCATTTGAGGAAGACAGGCCCCACCCCCATACAGCGCATAACCTCCCACAAATGGGGTCATTCCACTGAGTCAAAAGCCTTTGCCGCATCTAAAGAGACAACAACTGAATTTGCTTCCTGCTCACGAGATGCCTTCAAATGAGTGTAAAGACATCTAATATTTATTGAGGTAGATTTACCTGGCATGAAACCGGTCTGATCTGGATGCACTAAAGAGGTAATAATCTGATTAAGTCTCAAGGATAACATTTCTGCAAGTATTTTGGCATCGGTAGGAATCTGTGATATTGGTCTGTAGACATCAGGGAAGTTAGGATCCTTCCCAGGCTTACGGCAAGACAATAATGGCAGCCTCCAACATAGAGGATGGAAACACACCTTCCTCATATAAATCATTAAATAACTGAAACAATCTAGGGATAAATATCCCAGCATGTTTTTTATATAATTCAATTGGTATTGAGCCATTACCCGGGGCTTTGCTACCAGGGAAGGACTTGATCGCAACCTCTATCTCCTCCAGGGTGAATGTGGCATTAAGAAAGGCTTGTACCTCAGGTCACAATGAAGGCAACCTAATATTAGCTACATAAGACTGCAGTTCGGCCATGGAACAGGACAACATAGAACTAGATATAACCTTATAAAAAGTGAGAAAAAGGTCAGCTATATCCGGAGTAGTGGTAACAACCGTACCATCAGGACGCACAAGCTCTAGCCTTTCTCTTCTTAGGGAAGCTATGATGATTCATAATATTAGGGAGAATTAATAATCCTCATCTTCTGGGGAAGTCGCTCTGTGGTCCCTTTTTCTTGGGAATGCTCTTTGGTTGGAAGACATGGAATAGTTAAGTCTCAGGCTGGATGTCATTGGGATTTCAGTCCAGATCTTTGGCTCACTGGATGGCTGACTCTTATTCTTCTTTCAAGTTTACTTGATTAGTGGGGTAACTATTGAAACATGGTATTTTTCTTATTAGAAATATTGACTTAATATATTCGGCTTAGTTGAGTCTTGCAGTCCCATTTCAGTCTGTCCGTGTGGGTAACTCCTGCTATCATTTTTCACAGTCCCTCCAGGTGTGGCACGGGGATCTGATGCGCTCACTGTCCTGGAAAACACAGAAACTCGAAATCAGTTTGTTGATGAATTAATGGAGGTACCTGCTGTTATTGTTCATTTGGACTTTTCTGTACTTATAATTTTACTCTCCCAGCATCATGATTTCTGTTTCTTTAACACATTTTCAAAACTAGGTTTTTGCTAACTAAAAGTAAACGTTGTTATCTGCAGGTCTAATGTGTTTATTTTTGTTTCATTCTTGTGCTTTGTCTTCATTTCCCTTGTAATACTTCTAAGCCTTGTCCCCCAGCTCAATTTCTTTGTAATCTTCTCCCTCTCATCGATCTGTAATATTTTTCTACTTCCCAGTTGGAGCTCTTCCTGTCTCAGTGGCTCCAGGATCTAGATGGCGATACTGATATTGTCACTGTCACACAGTTCCAAGCAGCTCCACCCATTTTGCAGGGACAAAACCGGCATAAGGTGGCTGCCATGCTGTCACTGGTCCGAGGTCTTATTAGCCGCTTGACTGATGTCAGAATGCGCCATCTTTTCCTGATTCTTGCATCTCCGCGGTTAGTATGTCTATTTTGCATGTATAGGTGTGTCAGTTACCTTATTCATTAGATCAAGAAGGGTCATGGAAAAGCTGGGTTACATGTCATGTGACATCTGTTATAGGTATGTGGATCGTGTAACAGATCTACTACGACAGCGCCTGAAGCAGGCCGAACTCTTGGAGAGGAAGAGGGAGGCCTGGTTGGAGAGAGGAAAATTAGCAGAGGAGGAGAGGGAGAGCCTACAGCCAAAGTTGTTGCTTCTTCAGGAGAGAAGTCGTGAACTTCAGAAGCAGGTGAATGTTGGGACATATTATCAGGATTGTGGAAGAAAATATAAATGAGATTCAAAGAGGAGGGGAAGAAAAAGGAGGATGCTGTGTGGATAAGTGTCTGCAAGTTGGGGTGGTTGGTTCTTCAAGAAGCAGCTGGACCATAGGCAGGAGCTGTATAGAGGCAGGACCCTTAGTCCACGAAACTGCATGTTGTAGGCTGCCATCAAATTGAGAAGATGAGGATAAAAACAGTTTAGGGGCAGATAAGGGTAGAATCAGCTCTTCACATGCCTCTATTTTGTTGCAGATTGAAGCAGACCTATCTCGGAGGTATAACAACCGCCCTGTGAAACTAATTGGTACTGGACTTTGATCATCATCATGTGGCTTCAGACTCAGGACTGGTTTATACATTAAAGCAAAATTTCTATAAAGTGTTTGAGAGTGTGTTATGCTGCCTTTTTAGTGCCACCACATAGAAATGACAGTACACCCTCTTATTTCTCAATTCTGTATGATATTTTTTTTTTTTTGCCATGATGTGGATGGCACATTCCATCTCCCTCCCTATTCTCCTTTATATTATCACACTGTGTGATGCACGCCTTTCTCTTCTTCCTGACTCCCTAATTACATCCCATCAGAATGACGAGTGACCTGTCACTGCTCATTATTGTGGCTGCTCGTTATCTCAGTACTTGGGGGGGTAGCTGCACCCTCCAGCTGGACACTGAGTGATGGCATCTATTAATCAGCAGGCTCACGGAGCAATACCTGTAAGCACAGCTTGCTACAGTGCGTGTAGCTCTGCCAGTGGGCGGGATGCCATGCTTTGTCAGCTCCTGACTGGTCTGGTTAAAAGACTGACACTGCAGGATTTGGCTGAAAACAGTTTATAAGAGCATCACCTTACATGTTTGTGACTGAGCATGGCCCATGGGGGATGTTGCTTTGTAGGTCTGAAGGATAAAGGGTTAAGCAAATTAAGTTTTGCTGGTGTAAATTATGATAAAAAGAGCATTGGTAGCGCACACAAATCTTGAAAAAGAGATTTGCAGAGGAAATAATGGCCTCTATATATGTTAATTTCTGCATTATACAATGAGGAATCTGCCCTGCACAATAAAGTCATCTAGTATTGGATGAAGTTCACATTATGCAAGAACCATTAGATAATATTTTCATTTATCTTAATTGAATTTTCACATGGTAGGAGCTGCGCTGTTTAACCCTGTTTTACTCTGAATCTCTGGATAACAAACTGAAATATCCAATTTTTTTATCTTTAGTTCTAATACTGTGCGTATCAAAACCTGTGTCTGCTGCAAATCTTAAGGTTATTGTTGTGAAGATATCAATGTATTACGTCATCAGTATCCAGATATGCTTGGCTCAGCTGAGATTATCCAATTAATAACATTATCCCTTTTAAAGGTATCGTAGATATAAACTGCATTTGTAGACCACAGTAATAAATGGCAGAACCTCATTTAGTTATTGATAAGCATATCAGAAATCAGTGAACATTAAAAAAATCAGGAAGCTATATAGTTTTTTAAATATCCTTATTATCAGCAGCATGGGTATTTTACATGACAATACAAGGCAATTTTAGATCAAATTGCAATGCCTTTCACCCCAAAAACTGCCCAGCAGGTCAGACTCTGAGCTGATCATGACCCGACTTTGATTGGAATCCTGGAAAACTCAGTTGGTCGATACCCATTGTGTGTGGTCATTGATTGTAATGATAGATGCCCATGTGGTACTGTCATTCTTCACACTGTTTGAACAACAAGATATGTCTGTGTGCGCTGGGGGTGTATTTAGAGACATGGTTTTGCCTTTTGAATGACTAGTACATTAAAACATTGGGCAGTCTCGTGCGGAACTCGCCGATGCCTGCAATCTGCAGGCTATTACATTTTCCCAGTGGAGTCAGGCCAGAATCATTATAATATATATCTTACACTGATAACATCTGTATTACCTACTTCAAATAATGTAACTCTTGTAGTGATAATGTGTGTTGACTCCTGCAAATAATATCTGTACAATCTGATGTCAGCTGTGTGTACTGGTGCATTGTCCTAATGGAGGATGAAACCATTTTCCACAACTCTGGCCTCTTTCTTCTGATTCTTTCCCGCAAAGTACCGTATATACTTGAGTATAAGTCGACCCAAATATAAGCCAAGGTACCTACTTTTACCACAAAAAACTGGGAAAACTTATTGACTCGAGTAGAAGCCTAGGGTGGGAAATGGCAGCAGCCGGTAGTGCCTCCAGTAGTAATTCCCCCGGTTGTGCCCCCAGTAGTAATCCCCCCCTGGCAGTACCCCCAGTGGTAATCCCCCCCCCCTCTTTTAGTGCCCCCTGTAGTAATCCCGCAGTGAGAGCAGCAGCAGCCGCTGAGAGTCTGACAGACTCTCAGCGGCTGCTGATTACAGCAAACACAGCTGCCGGCTCCGGAGGCTCTGTGTTGGTGCTGTGTAGCGCTGACCGAACTCCGTCCGGTCAGCGCTACACTTCACTCGAGTATAAGCGGAGGGCGTACTTTTTCAGCACAAAAAATGTGCTGAAAAACTCGGCTTATACTCCAGTATATACGGTAGCTAGAACATTATTTTAGTAATGTTAATTCATCATTCAAACGCTGAGTGACATCACAAAGAAATGACAGTACACCCCCTTATCTCTCAATAGTATGATTTTTTTGCTATGATGTGGGTGACATTCTAAACCCCCCCCCCCCCCCAATTTTCTTATATCATCACCCATTTGAACGATTATCTAAATTTGTTTCCACATTTTAATTAGTTTTTTTATGAGCAAGGCCTTCAGGGATATTGATCATCTTTGACATCCTCATGACAGTCACTAAACTTTTGTGCCACTCAAACATACATGTGCATGACATACAATCTGCCCCGTAAACCTTGGTTAGCATACGGAAAGGTTCGGTGGACATTTTGTTAAATTTAACTGAAGTCTTTAAGGTAATCCGTTGCTCTACTTTTGATCTAAGCATTTTTATGACACACGGTAAAAATACAACTTCTTTGAACACTGTGTGACGGCAAACTATGGGCTCGATCCAATTAGGTGCAATGTATTCGCGTGTGCGAGTCATCGTGACAGTGGCCGTGCTTGATGGCCGGCCGGATTCGCCTGAAAGTGCTCGGGCAATGCCATCGGGCAGCGAGCAAATTCAGGCGAATTCAGTGGCGAGTCGGGCTGCGAAGGGTGTGCTTCGCAGCCCGACTCGCCACTGAATTCGCCTGAATTTGCTCGCTGCCCGATGGCATTGCCCGAGCACTTTCAGGCGAATCCGGCCGGCCATCAAGCTATATATGTAATGACTTGATTGTATTTTGTATTACCTGGGTGGGGGATGTTGTTCAGTGATGCCTAGTTTATGGTAGGATACTGCTTGTGTTTACACAAACCCAGTGCCAAATTTCTTCATTGATTAGTTAGCATTTGTGGTCAGCTGTAGCATGTCTCAATCAGACTTTCTTTAAGTTTAGAATCAGTATAGAGGCAGCCGTGGATGTCGATGGCAGCCGTGTATTATAAGCACTAAGTGTGTTATAACACAAAGTGTAATTATATAACAGTTAAAAAAAAACAGTTGAACAAACAATGAACAACATCTACAACAAGGTAATTACAATATCATTCCTTACCAGTAGTTTGTGTGTTGTGCATTATTGATTGTATTGCAAAAATGTATCAAAAACTTCTATTAATGATCTCACTCCATGGAATCATCTCTAAGACTTCTACATCCTTTACTCTCCCTGCAGCTCATCCTTTTGTACATATTGCTGCCTCAGTACTTTCCTCTTCTCTTACAAACACATATGAGCTTTTAACTTATCTAAACACATTGACAATAACATCCACAACCTCTCGCCATAACAAACATTCTGTCAAATCCCACAAATATATTTATATCTCGCTCCTGTTGCTTCTATTAGCTGGTGACATATCTCCAAATCCAGGCCCAACTCACATGCCACACCCACAACAAACTATAAATCCAGCTAACCTCATAAATATTGCATGCCTCCCTTCACCATCCAAGTCACTAAAATGTGCATTATGGAATGCACGCTCTGTCTGCAACAAACTAACATCCATCCATGACCTCTTTATTTCAACCAACCTCAACCTTCTGGCAATAACAGAAACATGGCTAACACAATCAGACACTGTCTCCCCTGCTGCACTTTCACATGGTAACCTACACTTCTCACACACCTCCAGGCCTGGCAATTGTAAAGGAGGTGGGGTAGGAATATTACTCTCCCAATCTTTCACATTCACAGTTCTCCCACAGGTACCTTCACTCACATTTACATCATTTGAAGTACATTCTATCAGGACTTTCACCCCTTTCTCTCTGCGAGTTGCTGTTATCTATCGCCCGCCTGGGCCACCGCACCAATTTCTGGAACATTTTTCAGCCTGGCTCCCTCACTTCCTATCCTCAGACATCTCCACCATCATTATGGGTGATTTCAATATCCCCATTGACAGTCCACAATCTCCTCATGCCACCAAACTATTCTCTCTAACCTCCTCTCTTGGCCTCTCCCAATGGACTGACTCCTCTACTCATAAGGAGGGCCACTGCCTTGATCTTGTATTTACCAGACTATGCTCAGTTTCTGATTTCACTAATGCTCCTTTCCCTCTCTCAGATCACAATCTTATCACCTGCACACTTTCCTCCATTACATCAACCTCAATGTCAGTGAAATCAACCAAACCTACTAAAACCCGCAGAAATATTAATGTAATTAACTTTCAACAACTATCTACCTCTCTACAACAACAACTCTCACCAATTTCAGCACTCACTTCTCCTGAGAATGCTGCATCACAGCTAAACCAGATTTTAGTAAAAGCCCTCGATGAAGTAGCTCCAGCTACCCATCACACTCCGCGTAGACTCAGACGTCAACCATGGCATTCTAACTTAACAAGGCATCTACAAAAACTCTCACGTAAAGTAGAACGTCAGTGGCGAAAGTCTCGCACTCCAAGTGACTTCCTCACATATAAGTCTATCTACAACTCTTATCGTACTGCTCTGGACACTGCCAAGCAAATATATTTCCAATCTCTAATCTCTGCTCAAGCCTCTAACCCCAAGCGACTTTTTAATACATTTAAACTGCTTCTTACCCCTCCCTCACCCAAGCCACCTGCTACTATCTGTGCACAAGATCTTGCTTCCTATTTCAAGGACAAGATTGATAATATCCGAAATGAAATGTTATTCTCTTCCTCAGCTAGTGACCTACTCAATTCCCTACCTGAACCCTCTGGCACATTCTCTTCATTTGACCCCACAAATGAAGATGAAGTATCTACACTCTTCTCATCCTCCTACTCTATTACCTCTCCTCTAGATCCTATACCCTCACAAATTAGTAAAGCTCTGTCTCCTGTGCTCATCCCAACCCTAACTAAAATCTGTAATCTCTCTCTTTCTACTGGCATCTTTCCATCACTGTTCAAGCATGCAGTGATTACTCCCATTCTGAAAAAACAAAATTCTGACCCTAACACTCTCTCTAATTACCGTCCTATCTCCCAGCTCCCATGCCCCTCCAAGCTACTGGAGAGACTTGTCTACACCCGCCTCACACACTTTCTTAACACCCACAACTTATTGGACCCACTTCAGTCTGGCTTCCGTTCCCAGCACTCCACAGAGACAGCACTGACTAAGGTAGTAAATGATTTGGTCACTGCCAAGGCTAAAGGCCATTACTCACTTCTAATTCTTCTAGATCTCTCTGCTGCTTTTGACACTGTTGACCACTCTCTTCTCGTACAAACATTACAATCCCTAGGTCTTAAGGACACAGCCCTTTCTTGGTTCTCTTCCTACCTATCTGATCGCTCTTTTTCTGTTCGTTTTTCTGATTCTGCCTCCTCTTCGCTACCTCTATCAGTTGGAGTACCGCAAGGCTCTGTCTTAGGTCCTTTGCTATTCTCAATCTATACCACCTCTCTTGGCAAACTAATCCGCTCTTTTGGATTTCAGTACCATCTGTATGCGGATGATACTCAAATCTACCTATCCTCTCCAGATTTATCACCATCTGTATTGGTCCGTGTCACTGAATGTATTTCTGCCATTTCATCTTGGATGTCATCTCGCTACCTGAAACTTAATATTTCTAAAACAGAATTAATTATATTTCCACCGGCCAATAACAGTTACCAATCTGATCTCTTTATCACTGTTGATAACTCAACAATCCACCCCACCCCACAAGCTCGCTGCCTTGGTGTCATCCTTGATTCTGAATTGTCCTTTGTTCCCCACATTCAATCTGTCTCAAAATCATGTTACATACATCTAAAAAACATATACAAAATTCGACCATATCTCACACAAGACACTGCAAAAACTCTAATCCATGCACTCATTATTTCCCGCATTGACTATTGCAATAGTCTCCTTACTGGTCTTCCCAAAAACAGGCTATCGCCATTACAATCCATTATGAATGCAGCTGCGAGGCTTATCTTCCTTGCCAATCGTTCATCATCTGCTGCCCCGCTCTGTCAGTCCCTCCATTGGTTGCCAGTTTTCTACCGTATTCAATACAAAATACTGTTACTTACACATAAGGCCATTAACCGAATTACACCAACATACATCTCTTCACTCATCTCAAAATATCTCCCAACCCGACCTCTCCGCTCAGCACAAGAACTGCGTCTCTCATCCCCACGCATTACTTGCTCCCATTTACGGTTACAGGACTTTCTTCGGGCTGCACCTACTCTATGGAATGCCTTACCACACACAATAAGACTTACCTCTACTCTTCAATCCTTCAAGCGTTCCCTGAAAACTCACCTCTTCAGACAAGCTTATCAGATTCCAGAACCGACCACATAACCTTCATAGCTTCCATGTCTTATCACATCCCCTCTCACAGTCCATACATAACCTCACATATTGTCTTTCTTTCACATACTCCTGACATTTTGCCGACATTCCTATGTGACTGGATCAAGCAGCCCACCAAGAAACTCTGCATTCTGGCCAGACCAAATTGCAATATATATAGCACCTATCCTTGTGTATCAATGCCTGTTTCCCTATAGATTGTAAGCTTGCAAGCAGGGCCCTCTTACCTCTATGTCTGTCTGTTATTACCCTGTTTTGTTCTATCAATGTTTCCAATTGTAAAGCGCAACGGAATATGCTGCGCTATATAAGAAACTGTTAATAAATAAATAAATAAATAAATGTGCCGGGCCGTTGCCGGTGTTTTAACGCCGTTGCAACGGCACATCGCACCTAATTGGATCGAGCCCCATCTGTGCCGTAGGGCAGAAACTTGCAAAACTGTTTTGGGATAGTCAATTGTCCTCCAATTCCTTTTAAGTACTGCAGTATGGCTTATTTTTTTCAAGTACGGTCTCATTAGATAATAGCCTTACCTCGTATATTTATTATAAAATGCACATACACATGTGTATTATACCAAGATAAACCACCTGGAATACAACTTCACTTCTCTTGCTAAACTTCTTTTCTCTTGTCCTCATTGGTATTGCTGACACACGTCTTACACCCAGATTAGTTTAACTGGGAAAAAAATACCCTATAGTGTTAAATAGCCCAGCTAGCTCTAACTGTGTTTTATTGATATATACATATATATATATATATATGCGCGCACACACACACACGTCTACCTCTGTTCTTCCCCCTTTTCCTTCTCCCTCCATTTGTCCCCCTTTTAATCCTTTCTACCTCTATTTGTCCCCTTTTACTCCCATCTACCTCTGTTTGTCACCCACTCATCCTGTCCCCCTTTCCTTCCCTCTACCTCTGTTTGTCACCCACTCATCCTGTGTCCCCCTATTTGTCCCCCTTTCCTTCCCTCTACCTCTGTTTGTCACCCACTCATCCTGTGTCCCTCTATTTGTCCCCCTTTCCTTCCCTCTACCTCCGTTTTGAATCTGTGTCATATTTAATGTTTTGCCTTGCTCTCATGTTTTTCTAGTGTGTATTTGATTACAGTAATAACTGCATATATTACATTTGTGTTAAACACATTTTATATATATATATATATATATATATTAGGAATGGGTATGAAACCCTGGAAGTCAGGATGCCTGCTGTCAATCTACTGACAGTGGCATCCCGATGCCCAGGATCCCGACAAGTGTCAGGTAAGTATACTTACCCTCCCGGAGCCGGGTAGTGGTATTCTGGCGCCAGGATTTCTTCAGCCGGGATGCCGCATGTCGGTATAATAACATCCGATATTATATAACTATGATGTGTGTATCTAGCTCCAGTGACACCTATTGTAATATATACAAAGGATTGTTTGAGGGTGGGGGACCCCAAATCGGTATCTTGGCCAGTGCCCCTTGATGTCTAAATCCGGCTCTGCTTACACCCCAGCCTTTCATTCATGAACATGTAGAAGTGTGGTGAAAAAGCGGTTTTGTTACTTTTTGCACCACCTTTTGTGTAAATGTACAGACGTAATACCACAAGTACACACACGTTTTCTGACAAGCATTTATTTTGTGTCAAGATCGACACTGCGTGAACAAGTCTCAAGCATTAGTACTTAATACTCTATAATGCAGGAAGAATTTAAGAACACACTTTATTTAATGTGATACTGAAGCATCTGCAGTTTTATATGGTCTGTTACTGGTGTGGAGTTTGTATGCTTTTTTCTTATTTATGAATGTGTTCAAAAGTGATCAGGGATTTTATAGCAGTCACAGAAATCTGAGCTATGTTCCAGTATCTAATATTGTTTTACTAGGAAGTATTTTATTACTTAAAACACTCACGTGTTTCTATGTACTCTGATTATAAGCAGTGACATCAGAACTTAATTTCTAAAGAGGTTATAACGTATAGTAGCATTACTTTTTTAATCTCCAGCTTGTATTTTGTCTTTGCAAGGATCTCTCACAGAGCCAGGGACTTTAATTGTGTATTATAGCTCCTGTCCTGGGTTTGTTCTCTTCTTACACGTGAAAACATCCCCCCACATAAGGGCCCTCCATTCTGTATTCTGAGTACCTAGCATCCGTCTGTTTCCTGGTTTTTGTCACGTCAGTCGTGACAGTCTGTGTCCCCTCTGCATAGGATGCAGTGCCTTCTCAGCTGGCAGTCACAAGATAATTACCAATTAGGGCTCAGTCCATCTGCTCCTGTGTGACACTGGGTTTCCCTTCCCTTTAATTAAACGTCTACTGTGCTGCTCAATCAATTAGCTGAAGAGCGCTGTACACTAGAGATCTCGGCACTATGTGTGTTAGCTGAAGAGTGGCACACACTAGAGACCACTGGACTACATGCATGTGTGTAGAGACTGTGTAGTTTGTCTCATTGTGCTGATAGCCATCATGTAGCCTTGTTGTCACAATGCTTATACTTTTATCGTCTACCTCCTTTTCTGTTGTGCAGGACTCTTCTGCCAATACCCTACATGTGTTTCCATCTCTCTCTTCCCATACCCATCTGACATGTTAGGCTTCAGTTTCCATATGCTTGGAATAACCAGTTCTATAGTCCGAGCACTGTCTTCATGGTGAATGTAAATACATACAGTAGTCTGCGCTACCATTAAATAACCCCCTGAACAACCGTTCATAATAATGACTGATATAAGTTATATAGATAGGGGTTTAGTGGTTGATATTCTCTCTAAGCAGGTGTTAGTCACATGAGACAGACAGCGCTGCCCTTGTAAAAATACCAGCTAATTAAAATATGAATACAGATGTGTCTATCCTTAAAATATTATTAAATACATTTAATATGGTACATATAAATATAAAAATGTGCAGTAAACATACAAATAATACAGAGTAAGAGATTAGTTGTACAGTGTGACAAATAGAAATGATACTGTTGCAGATCTCTGGTTCCAATGATATTGTAAATTACGGACTCATTTTAATGATGATCCGTGAGTGAAACTGCATATTGGCGAGTGTTGGTTTTATTCTTTTCTTGTTGCATTCTTCTTGAAGATGGATTAAACTCCGAAACGTTGAAGGCATGAATTAAGTTCTTGTGTATTCTTATTGCCTTGTCCATTTGCAAACACACACACACGGCAAAATTTACTAAGCGGCGGGTTCTAAACCCTGGCAGATTTGCTATCCGCAGATTTACTAAGGCCAAAACCGCTGCACAACTGCTGTCAAAACACATTTTAGAATAAAACAGGGCTGTCATTTAGAACCCGCCGTCAAAAGCCGGGAGTTAGAACCCGCTACTTAGTATATTTTGCCCCTTGTGTGGGTGTGGCTATTAAATAACGAGACTGTAATTGTAAATAATAAACCATAATTTCTTGTTGACGTTATGCAATTCTTGGATTTGAATATTTCATGTCCACTAAAAAGAGATTAAATAAATTAATATAAATAAACCAAACTGTGAGAATTAAAAGGGAGTGGGGGAACATTGACTTTGGACTATCCCAAAACGGTTTTGCAAGTTTCACCCCTCTCGCACTGATCGTTTGCTGTCACACGGCATTCAAAGAAGTTGCGTTTTCTTCTTCAGGGTCCATAGGGATCCACAGGGATACCATGGGGATAATGTGGTTGGAGTGATCCTTGGCAACAAACAGTTAAGCTTTCAGCTCGCAGGATGCCTCAGGTCCTCCTCCGCATATACCCCGGCCACAGGCATTCAGTTGTTCATTTGGTGCGGCTGGATTCAAACGCATCTTTGTAATGGGACTGCTCAGGCAGTCCCAAGCTTTTATTTTATGTTTTATTTTATTTCTATGTTTTTGGGTTAGCAGTGCTGAGCATGCACTACGACTCCATCTACCTCCATTGGGCAGAAACACCAGTAACAGGGACAGTGATTTTGGCGGGTCACGGCAGAGCTTGCTAGCAGCGATGCTGGGGCCCGGACTGCAACCGGATGCATGGAGATGTCAGCTAAGGCGATTCCTCGCTTACAGGGAATAGTGTGCAGCAGTCCTTGCTTCCGGCGCCGGAGATGCATCGGAAGCCGTTGCAGTGAGGGCCCGGGGCGTCCGGTCCTTCATTAGACCAACAGGGCCTTATCATCTGACGCCGGGGATCGGCAACAGATGCTTCTGCTGCCATGAGGCCAGCGTACCCGGCTGGTTGATGCAGCTTAGGGGAGGTAGGCTCTCCACCGGCAGCTCTGACCCAGATGCAGATCCATCAAAGGTTTTCCCGCATCTGGATCACTCCTACCCTCCTCGTGCATATGAGATGCTCACAGTCCACTATCGGTGCTCTGCTGAAACAGGTTGGTCTCAGGGGGTTTTGGGTCAGTCTCCCTGTATACATCTCCCCCGGGTCAGGTATATGGTGCTCTATATCCTACCAAGCCTCGTGTTTGAGTAGTTGATACAGGGTCTATGGCAACTTAATACATATGCATTGTATGTGACTGTTTGCTAGCTGCTGTGTTGTTACTGCCTTTTATTTTCTGTCAGTTATAATTATCACTGTGTTTTTCTTTTTACTTCACATTTAATTATTTGTGAAGGCTATCACTTTACATTGCATTGTTACCTTTATAATTGAGATGTCAAAACGTAAAGGGAAACAGGAGGTGGAGGCCCCTGTACTGGTTTCATGTAAATCCTGTTTGGCGGGGTTGGCCCCTCAGGACTTTTTAAAGGATGGTTTGTGTGCTGTCTGTTATAAAGAACCACCTCACCAGTCCAGTCTACCAGCCCTTGTACAGGAGCCATCTTGGGTGTCCTCCTTGTCTCAGGTGATGATGCAGCTTGTGGATAGTTTGGCTACTCCCACACTGCCTCCTTTAATGGGATACCCACAGCATGTTATGTTTGAACCTCCTAGACAGCCTTCCTGGGTGTATATTTATGCCCACTCAAGTAAGAGTATGGCTCAGTCAGCTTTTGCAAGCAGACGGTAGTCACTAAAGCGCCTAAGCGGAGGTTATCTCTTTTTCAGTCTGCTCAGCATGTAGATTCAGACGCAACATCGGAGGAATCAGATGATGCGCCGGGTTCTTCTCCAGAGTCTAGTTAAGGAAAGAAGGACAGTCCTTCTACAGTGGATGTTCCTTCTTTAGTGAGGGCGGTCAAATCAATCCTAAATATACAGGATGATGAACCAGCTCCTAGAAAGAAGGCTCCAGTGTTTAAACACCAGAAGGTGGTAAAAGCTGAGTTTCCTAGATCTGAGCAGCTCACTGAACTTATGGAAGAGGCATGGAGTAACCCAGATAAACAGTTCCATGTTACGAAAAGGGTGGCTACAAAAAGATCATCTAGATAAAGGTTGCCCATTCTGGATTCCAAATTAGGTGCTTCTCACCACAGACACTAGTCTTCGCAGATGAGGGCAGGAACAGGTCATCACACCTTTCAGGGAAGATGGACAAATCGGGAAAGTCATCTGCCCATAAACATTCTGGAGCTTCAAGCAGTATACAAAGCACTCATCATGGCACAGGACCTGGTCCAGGGCAGGCCGGTCCAGATCCAGTCCGACAACAGTAGCCTATCTCAACCAGCAGGGAGACACGCAAAGTCGTACAGCCATGAAGGAAGTGACAAACATTCTGGTTTGGGCAGAAAGTCATCTTCCGACTATCTCTGCAATATTCATCCCGTGAGTCCTCAATTGGGAAGCTGACTTTCTAAGTCATCAGGATATACACGCCGGAGAGTGGGCTCTCCACCCAGGGATTTTCAACTCCTAGTGAACAAATGGGTCCTACCGGACACAGACCTCATGGCATCACGTCACAGCCACAAGGTCCCCAGGTACGGGTCCAGAACCAGAGACCCCTCAGCTGCCTTAGTGGATGCACTGTAATGCCGGCTGTCGGGATGCCTCCTGTCAGAATACCGACAGCAGCATCCTGATGGTTGGTATCCCAACAGGGGTCGGGTAAGTATATGTATATATATATATATATATAATTTTTTTTTATTTATTTTTTTAAATTGTGGGTGAAAATGTCAAATATTTCAAAAATAAACAGAGAAAACTGTACAACAAGGAGATATAACCTAAACATAATAATCCAGAGATTAACAGTTAGGAGTCAGATGCATGCAGAATAATCAAATATAAGGAGAACATTACAGAGACATAGCATTATATAATACAGAGCGATCGACTCAACTGTGTCAGGTCCGGAAGAACCACACAACATTGTTGTACAGAATATATAAAATTGACAAATACAAAAGACCCATACAGGTTTAATGTATTAATAGTGAAGTGAGGAACCGAGGGTGCCATTCAGTCCCACACAACACAACTCCAAAAGAGTAGCGAGTATCAATATAACGAGTATGAACTTGGTTCTAGGATAGAATCAGTGTCTCATGGCTATATCCCAACACCAGCTCAGACCGCCCCAATACCAACTTGTCAACATAAGGTGGACATCTATTAAACAAATAGTAAAATAATAAAATTAAACTAAAAGGATATACACTAGGCATCGTCTCCAAAACATAAGAGACAGAGTATAGCATCCCCCCCCCCATCTCCCCACCCTATATAACCATACCCCCAACTGACGGCATATCTGGATCCCCAAACAACCCCCCCTTCCCTTCCCCAAACTACACTATAAAAACTTGGGGGCAACTATTCCCGTGAACCTTAAGGCTATGGTGCGTCCAGCCCAGGATTTAACAAACTACAGACTCCCAAAAATAATAGCAAGCCTAATCAAGCATAAAATCCAAATACAAAATAAAACAAATTAACCCTAAAGGCAAATGGGTATCGGCAAAGGTAAACTCCCGTCCCCCCAGAGATAACAGAATAAGGTAACAAAACAGATGAAACAAGAACAAATGGCAATAAGTCAAATGTACTTAACCCAATAAAGGATATAGGAAAGCAAATACACAGAAATCAACTAAGGAGGATCTACCCACTCCAGGATATATGAAATAGCCCATGCCAAGGTCCCCCAGGTTCCCACACATGAACTCTGGTAAACTGCCACCCCCACCCATCAAACCCAAATGCCCCAACATTCTTTTTAAGGAGAAGAGCAATATCAGGATCTACATAATAGAAATTTTGCACGCTAAATGCTCTCAGAGGGCCAGATAAAAAGTGATACTCTGGGACATACAGTAGGGCCAGTCAACAGTAAACAGAAGAAAATGAGCTAGCAACAAAATCTCTGTCAAGGTTGGCAGAATCCTACAGGCACAGCATCCTCTGAGACTCCAAAGGGATCAGCTGGTAAACAATAGGAGAGCTACAGACTGTACGAATAGGAACATTACTCTCAGTCACAGCAATTTCAACCCGCTGCTGCGACATAGGTTCTCATTTCAGAGCTATGTCAGTATGCAACTCCACCAGCTGGGTTGCCAACCTCTTTTCAGAGGCAGTAATGGTGTGCAGGAGTATTTCCATAATATGGACAGAGGATACAGTCATATCAGAAGAGCATTGTAGTAATAGGTAAGTATCAATCCAGAGGATAGCAGTAAAAATCCACAGGGTAACAAACAGAGCGGGAGCAGTCACAGGAGAGCAGCATTCACCGCTTCAAAGACAGCCGAAGGAGCCAAGCAGAACCCGCAGACCGGAGGAGACAAATATCCAAAGCAGAAGACCAGCACCTCACATCTCAGCACTAGGGAATATCGCGCAAAGCAGCCACAGAGATGACAGACACCAGCAGAGGGCCTCCAAGATGGCGGGTGGCAGTCTGAAGTACACAACTGAGGATCTGAACCACAGGGTCAGAAGTCCAGGATCCAGTCAGTACAAGGCAGCAGGCTCCGATAAGCGGTCAAAAGTCAGGAACTGCCAAACTCCCAGAGAATCACTGCAGAACAGCGGGGACAGAGGAGGCTTTTGCAATGGTGACCCGGCGCCCAAAAGCAGCGCAGGCTCTACTAGCAGGGAGAAAAGGACACAGCAGAGACCCGGAGCCCAGCAAAAACACCCCCCGGGCAGCAGGAGGACACCCAACAACAAATCAAGGTAGGTAGGAGTCTCTAGGTAGCCGCAGGATATTTAGGCTAGAGAGCTGCTGGACCAGCTTCCTACTCCATGCCTGTCGAGGCCACACCCCCCCCTCGGGTAAGTATACTTACCCTCCCTTGTAGCCTAACCCGCACCCTAACCCTCCCCGTTAGTGCCTAAATCTAACCCTCTCCCCTTAGACCCTAACCTTCCCCCCCTAGAGGTGCCTATCCCTAACCTCTTCCCCCCAAAACCTAACCCTCGCCCCCCCCCTTCCCGCATGGCTAACACTAAGGGCACTCTGGGTTACCTTCGTTCGAGCTGGCGTCCTGGATTCCAGCGTCAGGATTAAGATAGGCGTGTTATGATGCCTCTTACCATTGATAACTCTTTTTCTTCAAGGTCCATAGGGTCCACAAGGCACCCATGCTGACGCACCTGGCTTCATTGGGTAATTTTTCTTTTGGCACAGATTCCCTCAAATTCTGAGAGTATTTTTGGTGTGCGATTGTTCTTCCTTCTCCTCTTTTCCTTCTCCTCCCTTGGGCTTGTATACAGAACAGTCTGTGGCCAGGGTATATGTGGAGGAGGACCTGAGGCATCCTGTGAGCTGAAATCTTAACTGGTGCCTGGATCACTCCAACCACATTATCCCCATGGTATCCTTGTGGACCTCGAAGAAAAAGTTATCAATGGTAAGTCTACCATAACTCTTAATTTTCCTGTGCATCTTAAAAATGCTAAGTAGAGCAATATGTTTACTTTAAAATTTTTGATACATTGAACAAAATGCCCACGAAATTTTTCAATATTCTAACCGAGGCTTACGGGGCAGATTGTATGGGCAGAATGTCACATGCATGTGTGTTTGAGTGGCACAAACGATTTATTAACGGTCATGAGGATGTTGAAGATGATGAGCGTCCCGGAAGGCCTTGTCAAAATCAAATTAAATTTTGGATAAATTGAGAAAAGTGTTCGAACTGACTGTAGATTGCAAATGATGCTGCTTTGCAGAAAAGAATCAGAAGAAAAAGGCCAGAGTTGTGGAAAAATGGTTCTGGGAGACGATCCACTGCTGTTACAGATGTCAACATTGCCAAAGCTGCGGAGATGTTGCAAAATGACAGAAGGTTAACTTTACGCAAACTTTCCACTTCACTTGGCATCTCATTCAAACGGGTTCAGCATATTGTGATAAAGAAACTGAAAGTGCATTGCGTGTGTTCCAGGTGGGTACCCAGAAATCTTACAGAAGAGCAGATGGGACGATGAGTTGATTAGTGCAAGAACACCGTACAAATGTTGGAGAGGAAACCAGATTTCATGACATCGATTGTGATGAATCGTGGATTCGTCATTATGATCCGGAATCCAAACAACAGTGTAGTGTATGGAAACATGCAAACACGCCTCCGCCCAAAAAAATGTGTGTAAAGTCATGCTTCTGCTGTTCTTTAATACAGGTATTATATAGATTGCGCACCGGAGGGGGGTGCGTCTGCAATGGGTGTGCCGCTTGTATGAGAGATAGTCTAACTCTATAGATACAATATAGCAATAAAGGGTAACAGCGCACAACCCTTGGCAGTGTGTAAGTGAAGTTTTAGTCAGTTGGTGCTTGATGGAGAGAGAATATTGCACTAATGTATGTTCAAAACGTCAATTTAATGAGGTAGGTACTTTTTTTTAATTCAATACATTTTTATTGATTTTTATAAACAATTACAGACAAAGTTAAACTGACAGTGCTGAAGCATTGTAAAAACAATATATTGACAATTGTTAATTCACAATAAATTTGTATATTCTATTTCAAAGAGAGCTTGGACATGGTCTCAATTTGTTAGAATCAAACATCAACACTTGATATATAGATAAAACAATTTCTGAGAGGATCTAAGATGGTCATTTGGGATTGATTTCGATCAAACAAGCCTCAGATATATGTGTCGTTTGAATCTCAGCTAATCACACAAATGTAAAATTATTATATCAGACATTTGCCATTCTCCATCGGGATTCAACAAACTATCACTAAAGACCAACCGAAGTTTAGTTGGCAT
The DNA here is from genome assembly GCA_031769625.1 of Taudactylus pleione. Taxonomy (NCBI): domain Eukaryota; kingdom Metazoa; phylum Chordata; class Amphibia; order Anura; family Myobatrachidae; genus Taudactylus; species Taudactylus pleione. Next base: position 1,132,301 of record JAUIMM010000154.1, on the reverse strand, counting down.
GACGAGCATACGTCGATTCAAGCCACCTTGACCATATCTTAAGAAATGTATTTTCTGACTTCCTGGCTATAAACACATACTTTTCGTGTGAAACTACTTTGTTTACCAACGATATCCATGCATTAATGTTCGGGCCGCAAGGTGCCATCCATTCCCTCGCTATGTACACTTTAGCGAGCATGCACATATTGTTTACAAATAGTTTAGGGTATCTACCAATAGACTCATCTTCAATGTTAGCCAGAACACAGGACACCGGAGTGAGGACATCCTGTGGTATACCTGTGTCTGATATAATACGACATATTTCTTGCCAAAAAGTATTTATCTTTGGACATTGCCATATAAGGTGCCAAAAATCTGCCTCTATTGAGTTATATCTGGGACATTGCGTGTTTGCCCTACCCCCAATTGTGTATAAGCTATTAGGTGTCATATATACTCTGTGGAGTAGGAACAGCTGTATCTGTTGAAATCGAGCAGACACTGTGGCATTGCATGGACTGGCCAAGGCTACCTGCCATGCCTCGTCAGAGAGTGGACCAATATCATTTACCCATTTTTGTCTAATATGCGCTAGGTCAGATGCATGATGCCCATCCAATAATTTATTATATAAAATAGAAATCAGGTGGCAGGAACCTATCGATGTCATCATTGTTTTAAGCGGTGAGTCACGGAGAAGCAGTGGAGCCCCTCTGAATTGAGCATTAAGTGCATGTCTAAGTTGAAGGAATCTGTAAAAGTATTCCCCAGGGATCTTAAATTCTTCCTGAATTTGCTGAAAAGATTTCAAATATCCTTCCCGATATAATTGCCCGATGTCACTCCCCATCTTCCCCATATTTCACCAACCTGCAGCTCAGAAAGTGCCCTTGTGTGAGCTAACAGGGCATCTGGATCTAATCCCTCCACCTTTAGAATCCGCGAGGCCAATCTCCAAATCATTACAGCTTGTTTAAACAAGGGAATTTTGGCAGTTATCAAGCTATCACTAAGGAGTAGTTGAACCGGAGACAAACCCGTGCCGCTCTCAGCCATGATATGATTAAGCATTGAGTCTACCTGTAGTGCTTGGAACCACTCCCATAAATGTGCCAATTGCGTGGCATAGTAGTAAAATCTAAACGAGGGCAGTGCCAGACCGCCTGAATCTCTACGTCTAGTCAATGTGTCAATTTTGATTCAAGCTCTCCCACTAGACCAGATTAAAGAGGAAAGCAGGCCATCAATCTGTTTAAATATTCGCTGTGGAATATATATTGGGGAATGATGAAGAACATATAGTATTTTGGGTTGTACGACCAATTTAACTATGTTTACTCGGCCTGTCATAGTGAGTGGTAATTTGCCCCAAACAGAGACTGGAGTTTTAAGAAATTCCAGCTGGGGGTTGATATTAAGGGGTAAATACTTTGAGGGATCCTTTGTAATCCATATCCCAAGGTATTTAAAATAATTTACCCAATGTAGCGAGTAATGTAACAGTGGATCAGTTGGGCCAGGATCTACAAATGGAAGCACGTAGGATTTGTCCCAGTTCACACATAGACCGGAGTATCTACCAAAGGTATCTATAGTACTTAAAACATGCGGCATGGAAACTGTATATTTTGAAATAAATAATAAGATTGCGCTATACGCAGACAATATTTTATCTACTTTAGTTCCTAGTATATGTGGACAAGCTCTAATTTTGCACGCCAAGGGTTCAATGGCAAGGGCGAACAAAATAGGTGACGGGACAGCCTTGCCTGGTACCCCGGAACAGTGGGAACTGGGAGGAAACAAATCCATTTACCGCAACTCTTGCCACTGGAGAAGAGTATAGTAGTTTAACCCATTTTATGTATCCTGGACTAATTCCAAATCCCTCCAGTGTCTCCCACAAGTATTCCCACTCCGCTGAATCAAACGCCTTAGCGGCGTCAAGGGACATTATGACGCATGTTGAGTCATCACTTCGGGGCACTTGCAAATGGATAAACAGGCGTCTAAGATTAATGGCAGTCGATTTGCCAGGCATAAAGCCCGTTTGATCCGGGTGAACTAATTGTAGTATAATTTGGTTAATTCTAGTAGCTAGAACTTTTGCTATTATCTTAACATCAGTGGGTAATAATGATATGGGCCTGTACGAATCTGTACAGGAAACATCCTTATCAGGCTTGGGTATAACAATTATAAGAGCTTCTGAAATAGAGTCAGGGAGTTTGTTATGTTCATATATTTGATTAAAGAGTTTAAGCAGGCATGGCAAATAAAAAGCTTTATGTTTCCTGTACAATTCAAGAGGGATCCCATCCACCCCTGGAGCTTTGCCAGTGGGGAAGGAGTTAATGGCCAACTCAATCTCTTCTACGGTTATGGGGGAGTCTAAAAGATCGCGGCCTTCTGGGCTAAGTTTCGGAAGAGATATATCTGCCAAGTAGTTACGAATATCCTGTATCCCATCTTTCAAACGAGAACTATACAGCTGACGGTAGTATTTCGCAAATTCCATGGCAATATCTGGTGCCTTATTATATACCACTCCATCATGGTCAATAATCTGGGCTACATTTATAGATGATCTCTCACCTCTAGCTAAATTGGCCAAATATGATCCAGGTCTATCCCCTGAGGCATATTGGAGGTGAGATGAAAATAACAGTTTGTAATTTGCCTTCTCCTCCAAGCAGTTTGTCCATGTCTTTTGGGGCAGCTACCTAATCCTGTCTGTTAGATTCGGAGTTATCAGAAATGTCAGCTCCAGCGTTCTACACATTGTCTCCAGTTCAAGCTTCTGTTTTGTATAGAATGATTTAAGGCTGGCCACTCTCTGTATCAGTATACCTCTAAGGAATGCCTTAAAAGTATCCCATAAACTGGGTCGAAAAAACGGTTCATTATTTAGATCAAAAAACTCGGACCATGCAGCTTCCAATTCAAGACCAGCACCCATTCGTGTTAGCCAAAACGGATTTAGTTTCCAGAATGATTGTCCTCTATGGCCTTCTAAATCAATGCTCAGTGAAATAGGGGAGTGATCAGAGATGCCCCTAGTTTTGGTATTGGATTCTCAATATACGGGGCATAATGTTTGGTGTTACTAGGGCCAAGTCAATTCTAGAAAATTATCTATGAGTAGGAGAGAAGTATGAGTATTGCCTTTCATGTGGGTGAGTAAGCCTCCATGCACCAAGTAAGCCCATGTCACTGACCATGTTCGTAAACCCAGTCTCCCGATCTCTACCAGCCAGTTGTGTGCTAACATGTCTGTCTAATGACAAATTCATTACATTGTTAAAGTCACCGGCACACACAATCGGTAATCCTGGGAACGTAGCTATAAATTCAGCTGCCTTTTTAAGGATTTCATGAGAATACAGGGGAGGGACATATATCGCAAGGAGCAATAATTACATAGAATGTATTCTGCACTTAAGAAAAATATATCTACCCCCCACATCGGTTTGTATCTGATCTAGTACAAAGGGCACTGATTTACGAACCAGTATCGAGACCCCCCTAGACATTGATGTATGAGTTGAGTGATATGCCCAACCCACCCAAGGTTTCTTTAATGACATCAGTCGTCCTCCAACCAAGTGTGTCTCCATTAGGCAAATAACATCCGCTGCATATTGTTTAATTTGCCTAATGACCAAAGAGCGCTTGATTTTGTCATTTAATCCTCTAACATTCCAAAATAAAAAATTAACATTTAGTGATGTCATCTTACACTATTATGATATTTATATAATGGGGAGATCAGACGTCCAGCTCTGATAGTATAAACCTTGCCAATTATAGAGGATACAGAAGCAATTCAGCACAAAATAAAACTCCCAACAATTTACACTCTTCAACCACCCCTCACCCTGTATACCAGCCTGAACTACGGCATACCTCATCCCTAAACTAAACAAACAAACAGAAAAAAAAAAACCTTCCCTTCTCTTAGCCCCTACGTCTTATAGTAATCAACTAAGCCTGCGTAATTATATCCCTACTCCACTACCTACACAGTGTATCTAGGGCAAAAAATATAATGGCCCTAAGGCTTAACACAAATGAGGTCTCCAGGTCTATAAATGTGCACCCGGGACTTCAGAAAAATAAACTCTCCGCTAGGAATATTCTTTGTACCTTAGCATACAATACAAATTAAAATTAGCATATTACGTGTTTTAGCAATACAAACAACATCAGTCATATTTCAAATATTCGTATACATACGGACTTTGATAGTTGTAATGGCTTAAAAAAAGTAAAAAATCACATCAGCAGAAAAGAGGTATGCAAGGTTCAGTCTTGGGCTAACGGGAGTCTTGCCGGCCTGCGCCGGTCTAACCACAGAGCTGCATCTCGTGGGGATGCAAAGAATTTTGTTTCTCCGTCGGCAACCACCCTCAATTTGGATGGATAAATCATGGCATAAGGTATGTTGAGATCTCTCAGGCGTCTTTTTATAGTGGAGAACTGTGCCCTTTCTTTCTGGATCTCTATGGCAAAATCTGGAAACGCGGAAATCCGAGACCCATTCCACTGCAGAGGGCCATCTGTACGGGCCAATCGAAGGATAACATCCCAATCTCTATAGTGAAGGAGCTTTGCAATGAGCGTGCGGGCTCTCTCAACTGAAAAATATGGTGAGAAAGAGTCTTTACCGAAAGTGTCAGTCAGCCATTTTTCAATAAATTGTTCTGGATTATTGCCCTCTTCCTTTTCAGGCAGTCCCACGAACCTCACATTATTTCTTCTCAGCCGCCCCTCCATATCTAACAGCTTTTTCTGGACCGCTAGTACCTTTGTATCCAGGGATCCAACTCTGACACCCAAAGGCGTTATTTGATCTTCTAGGGTAGACGTGCGGGTTTCGAGCTCGCCTACGCGTTCTCTGACACATTGCAAATCATGATGTATTAATGATAGGTCCGATTGGACCTTACCAATTTTATCAGAGAGTCGAGTTTCACATGCCGTAACTGCATCAATGACCCTCTGCATTGCAACATCCGAGGGGGAATGCGAGACCGAGGCTGCAGACTCAGCTGGCGAAACAGGAGGGGATTCACTCCCATGGTCAGCAGCTTTAGATTGAGCGCAAGAACCTCTAGCATATTGTACTAATTTTGCAGCAGCAGCTGGATGATGGTGTTTCGCCATGTTTATATGCAGATAGTACAGTCCGCACAATTATGTGCTTATACACGGAAAAGGCAGAAAATACTTGATTTGATCTATATAACACACTTTGCAGGGCAAAATAGGATACCCAGGCTTCAGAGGCTTCAAAAAAGGTATCAACAGAGCTCAAGGGAGATGAGAGTACAGTACCTCCGGATGATTCACCAAGCACCCCAGCGTTTTAAGGCAGACCCTTCTTATTGATGGAAAATGGCGTCGACCTATCACGTGATCTGGTTAACAGCCCGCACTGTGGTGTCTCAGCACCGCTTATCAGGCCCTATCCCAGCAGAGTCCCCGGGTAATCTCACCTTGTCAGCAGCCCAGGAGTGTAGAGCGCAGCTTAGACGCGCTGTGTTCACTGGAGCCCGATGGAGATACCGCCAGCGTGTCACGCGGCCAGACCCAGCAGGAGGCCCCAGCGAGGAAGTCTCCGGCAGCACCAACAGCGTGGTGCAGCGGTCGGCCCGGAGGATCACCACAGCTTCCACCGCCAGCCGTTTAGTTTTGGGTCCCGGGGGAGAAACAGGATAGATGTCCGGATGATTGAGACCTGGAGAGCACTTCACCCTGTGTGCTACTCCATGCGCTCCTAGGCCACGCCCCCAATGAAGTAGGTACTTAGTACATGCGTAAGTAAAATAAATGAATGAAAATACAACACAGTGGTCCTCAGAGGGATTGAGCAAGCGGATAAAGGAATGGGGGGGGGGACTATAGTAGTTATTTAAGTAGTAAGCAACTCGTGCAGTAATGTTCGCTGCTGTACTGTAGCACTCTGGTGTGGGCAAGTATAAGGGTACTGTGAACAAATGTCTTTGGGGTGAGGGCTGATAACGGCGTCCCGTTATGTGACCCTAAGGTAGTCTGTGTAGCAGGGTGTGTGGATGGAAGATCGGTTGCCTGGTTCTGCTATGATACTTCAGCACTGGGATCCCCGTGGACAGACAATTAATGGGGACTACTATGCAAACATCCTGAAAACCCATTTGCTAGGAGCAGTGAGGAAGAAAAGACCACATCTGCTGAAGAAACAGTGGTTTTTGCTCCAAGACAATGCCCGACCACATGTTGCTGCTGTGCATTGGCAGCACTGACTGAAAGTAATGGGACAGCCCTGGAACACCCTCCATATAGCCAGGACTTATACCCCTTTCAGACATACTGAGATTCCCGGGATTTTGGCCTGCCTCGACCAAAATTCCCGGGTCTCATGTCTGTGTGAAAGGTACCTACCCGGGAACGCGTTCACGGGTAGCCGCCCCTGCAATCGACCAGGGTTTTTCCCGGGAAATTACCCTGCTTCTGTCTGAATGGTGCTACCCGGGAATATACTACTCCCGGGCAGCACCAAGCAGCTTTTGCATGTAGCTGACAGCACAGAGCGTCCTATAGGATGCTCAGCGCTGCTGCTTTCAGCTGACAGCGCAGAGCATCCTATAGGACACTCAGCGCTGCTGCTCACCACCCCCAGCACTGGCCGGCTGTGCCACAGCGGGCCGACGCACTCCCACTGGACCACCAGGGAATTAAAATAAATGTTAAAAAAAATTATAATAAAAAACAAACAAACTGCATTTCGATTGGCCAGCTTTTGGCTGCTGAGTGATGACATCATCAGCCAGAGAGGGGATAGGCAAGGAGGAGCAGATGGCAGAGAAGAGGCAGGTAAGCAGAAAAACCCTGCTCTTGTCTGAAAGGGGTCTACCTGGGAATTTCCCGGGTAGACACTGTAGTGTCAAAGGGGGGTCTCGACCAAATACCCGGGAATTTGCACAGGAGAAATTCCCGAGTCCGAGCAGGAAATTTCCCGGGTTGTATGTCTGAAAGGGGTATTAGTGCCCTGTGATTTCTGGGTATTCCCAACCCTGAAAAAACAACTGCGCAGAAAGAAGTTCTCAACAGATGATGAAGTGAAAAATGCCACAGCTGCAACACTAAAAGTGATGTCACAAAACAGTCTCCTACACGTCTTTGATCATAGTTGAAACGCTGCTATATGTATATTCCTATAAGAAATATAGGAAATATATCAGGTGTAATTTTCATGGAAATCCTGTTTTATGCCACTCTTTGTAGTCATAATGTAATTAACAGAAGCTGTGTCTTATCTTGTCTGTCTCCGGTGTCAGCAATCCCTCTGTACTGTGCTATTTTTCCTCTGCATCCATTTCTAATCACCACCTCATCTGTAGTGCTTTAATTCTCCTCTTCCCCCCTAACACTGCATTCACTTGTGACTCTACATTACACACTTACCTCTCTCCTCCTCTAATAAAGCCATGTTACTGTCTGACCTATTATTGTCCCCAAAACAATCAGTCTTCTCCATACAAAGAAGATGCAGATAATTCACCAAGAATCATTTTATAAGTAATTTAAGAGGTTTTCAATGTACAGATGAAGTAGACTTTAGTGTACATTGTGCAGTTGCACGTGTCATAGCTACACCAAGATCAATGCTACAGAAACTGCTCTATATGCAAAACATAATATAATTGTTGCCTGTACTTATAGGAAGCTTTTCTATCGGAGCGAATACAGTTCTGAAGTAGGCACAGCTACCTAGAATTCTTGTAAAGCTATAAACATGCGTAGACTTACATGACCTGTTAAACAATAATTTAAGGTGCCGAAACACGCAGATATTCAGAGCCAATTGGCTATATCACATCGTGTGTGCTCAAATTACTGCCAGTCCAATATTGAGACCCATATGGTGCCATTAAAGACTGGCAGCTAATGAGTTAGATCTTTTGACCACACTAATAATGCCCTATTCAGGTTGTTGCCAGACATAAGGCACTCAGACTGAGTGGTAGGGTCTGCCATCTACTGGTACCTTGTAAATAGAAGGATATTGGTGTTCTATTCTATAGTACTGAAAAGTTCTATGATGTTATAAAGATTTTATATATGGGGTTGTCCGATTCCATGTAATAATCACATTTCTTAATACATACATGAATACACATGACATGTGAACACTCCAAGTATAAATTATGACATTACAACTACTAGAACTCATAAAATGGGATAAGTGACCTAAATATATGCACAGATATTTTAATGAATCACTACTAGCTCCAGCTTCAGTCTAATTCAACAGTTTCTGGATAAATGTATAAATTGCTTTGCATTAGGATATGTTCTATTACTTTTTTTATGTTCTATAATAGGAGGTTATGTAATAAGTTCCAATTTCACAGAACTGTCGGGATTTCAGCTAAATTCAAAGCTTCAATCAGTATAAGGCTGGTTCAGCTTTATAACTGAATGCCGCTTTAAATTTACCAGAAATCTTGCTGAAACGCCCATCTTGTACCATGACCATCAGTAACCGGGGGGGAGTGTTCACACAGTGGGCTGCTTCATGACGGAGCCTCCATCTCCGTGTCCCTGTGGCCCTCACACAACTGTCAGCCACCAGTGCAGGTGGCAATTTTATCACTATATAACAAAGATGTGGTCAGAGAGAGAAACCTACTGTATGTTGTTGGAGAGAAAAACGTCAAGTACACTCCATACTGAGCCGCATAAAATCATTTTACCTTTGCTTCACATTAAGTTGGGCCTAATGAAGAATCTTGGTGAAAGCTCTGGATAAGTCCAAGCTTTCAGTTATCTGAGGAAAAGTTTCCAAAGTTAAGCAAAGCTAAAAGGAGGCATATTTGTTGGCCCACAAATAAGGAAACTGCTTATATAAGAAATATTTAACATTAAATTGATGGAAATTGAGTCTGCTGCTCGGTCCTTCAAGGCTGCTGTGTGTGAATTCTTAGGGAACAGAAAAGATATCATGAAAGAACTATTGGACAACTACAAAAAGGATGTAGTTAGTATCCCGGCTGTCGGGATGCCGACACTGGAATCCCAGCACCAGAATCCCAACCGCTGACATTCTGACATTAAGTATTCGGGGAGGGTTTGGGTTAGGCTGCGTGGGGTGGGGAAGTTAGGTTTAGGCTGCGGGGGGGAGGGTTAGGGAACTTACCGGCAGGTGTCTGTATCTGACCGCCGGCATCCCGTACCCAACCCCTACAAGAATATGGATTGTAGAAGGTCACTTAAAATTCACTTTTTACATTGCCATCTTGATTTTTTTTTCTTGACAACCTGGGTAGTGTAAGTGATAAACAGGGAGAACATTTTCACCAAGACATTCTGACAATGGAGCATCGCTACCAAGGATGCTGGGATCCTGTAATGTTAGGAAACTACTGCTGGTTACTTTCTAGAGAGACCAATGAGACACCGATCACATGGAAGCGTTAACAACCTATTTCCCTAAAGTAAAGTGACTTTACATTTGATAGTTTATTAATAATTACATTGCGGCTAATTTGGATTAAGAGTTTCTAAAGTTTAGTTTCTGCATTTTTTAAGTGTTTCTGTAGTTTTATTAGTATTTATAAATGAACACGATAAGAATATTTAAATTCAATAGAGATTAATTGAAATTTTCACTTATCTGAAATTTTTAAGATCTAGCTATTACCGCTTTTGTTATTTGTGTGTATGTAATAAATGTGACATGATAGAGAAAATCAGGTTTCCCTAAATTAGGCATTCACATGCCAAATGCAGAGAATGTTTTACATTTTGATGAATAGTGAATTAATTTATTCTGTCAGGAACTTTTCTCTTTGGAAATGGCAATAAAATACAATGAATCTGATATATCTGAATTAGACAGAGGCCCAAATGTAATAGGCTCTAATTTGTTGGCCCGGTGCAATTCCAGAGATATAAACACTAGATTTAAAGTGGCAATTAAATGTAAGGCAAAAATAAACTGGTTTTGCCTTTAAAATTAATTGTCGCTTTAAATCTAGAGGCTATATTGCTAGAGTCGCACCAGCAAATCAGAGCCTATTACTCCTGGGCCAGAGTTCCTCTATTGGGGCATTATTTAACCCCTTAACTGACAAAAAATATTTCTACAAAACCACTCTGGAATTCTTGTTTTTTTATGTCATAAAGTTTTAAAAGTATTTTAAATCATATATCTCTTTTTTTTTTTAGTATTTTTCCCCCCTCCAGTGTCATATAGTTTTATTTTTATCCCTCCCCCACTTATGATAGATCCCCCACAGGGGGTTACCCTCCCACCCCATAGACAACATCCCCTCCCCCACATGCAGAGCACAGCAGAGTGTGCGTTTGGGAACTGATGATCAGTCTCCCCTGCTGCAGCTGACCTCTGCACACAAAGAGATCAACCAAATAGTGCTTGAAGGTTTCCCTCCTTGCACTGTGGTCCCTTGCGTATGCTCTGAGTGACGTTTACACTGCATTCTGGGGCGCAATTCTGGCAGTAATGTCGGCAGTCACAAATTGCTGCATCACTGCTTAGTGGAGTCAGAAGAGATCCGTTCTGCACTTGCGCAGAACGGATCTCCTCTTCTACAGCTGGGCACAGTGGGGTGGCATGATCGTATGTAATGCAACCTTGCCAGCTGAAGCACAGCTGGCTCTGGTCACATCACATACAACGTTGCCTGGGAAGTGGTTATTTATCATTTAATATTTGCAGTGTATTCCTCAAACATCCGGTGTAAGACGCTGTAGCCTATGGGCTACGTATCGCAAATCTATCCGCAACCCTCTATAGGAACCCTCCCCAGGCAATGGTCGCTACGCATGTGCAGGAGTCCCGGCTCAGCGATCTATTCACTCACAGCACATCGCAGGGACGGGCTCCTTTTGAAGCCCCTGTCCCCTGTGGGTGCATTTTGTTCCATCCCAGCACTATGATCACATCCTGCAATGCTATCATAGGTGCCAATAACGCGCCCAGATCGCATTGGAAACGCAGTCTTTAATAAAATGGGCCCCTACATTTTTTTTGCTGTCATTGTCCTTTCTCTCTTCTAGTCTGGTTACTGTGTTGTTACACTTCTCTTGGTTGGCTGAAAGCTCCTATGTCCTGATTGGTGTTATATGCCAATGCTTTCAATGTCTGTTTATTGGTCCCCTGGTATATGACTTGTATATATCTGGCTTGCGTTTAGTTCTCATGTTGATCATTTATGGTCTCTATGAAACCAAAGCAACATCTGAAGCTGTGACAAGGCTGTCACCAGCACCTCCTGACCTGGGCTGACAGCTGGCACCTCTCCTATTGGGGGATTGTTGGCATGTCAGTCACTGAGATGTATGGGGAACAATGAAAGTGTCATAGAACAAAACTGAGCTGCAGACAGACTGTTAAAGCTTCACTGTCCCTTCCACCCCCTTCTATTGATTCAGTCTGCTACTTTGTTTTATCTTATGTTCATGTATGTGTGCATGAGTATATTGTATGTAAATCTGGGGAGGACACCCCACCCTACACAGCATTGCAGATAGTCTGCATAATAGATATGTATTAGCAACACTAGAGCAAACAATGTTGGCAGCATTCTTTACAAAGCAATTGTTGTGACATATAATGTCAACATTATCCCAACCTTTTCGAGAGAGAGAGAGAGAGAGAGAGAGAGAGAGAGAGAGAGAGAGAGAGAGAGAGAGAGAGAGAGAGAGAGAGAGAGAGAGAGAGAGAGAGAAAATATGAATAATAATAATAAAGTCTCTAAAGGTTCTTTAATGGGGGCTTGTTTTTTGCCTAGAACTTTGAATAACTAATACCTAAACAAGTGTATTTTTGATCAGTGTTTATTTAAATGACTCTCTTCCAGCCACAAACCTAACGCCTGTCCCCGCTACCTTTTTAATTATGGATGAAAACTCCCACAAAATGTCTCCAGATTTATTTTAAAATGACAGTAACACTGTGAGTCTGGATTATTGCTAATAATTCAAGTTTCTGGTGGAATTCATTAGAACAGTCATTTAATCCAGGTTAATTGTATAATGTAAAAGTAATATGCAATTTATTTAGCTGTGATTGACTCCAAGAAGTCATACATACTAATGTTACATTTAAAGCTGCATACACACTCAATGATTTTGTAAATGAACGATTTTAGTAAATGATTTTCGTTCATTTTTTCAAGGGAAAAATGAACGAAAATAGATTACTAAAATCGTTCATTTAGTAAATGTAATGAACAATTTTTTTGAACTACAAACGATTTTTGCATATTCCCTTACTGAAAATCGTTGAGTCGGTCAGTCTGGCTGAACTACAAACGTGAACCCGCATGAACGATAATCGTTCATTTTTACTCAGAAAGTGAACGATCTTTTCAACGGTTGAACGATATCGTTATCGATTATCGTCCAAAAAAATCGTTATGTGTGTGTATGCACCTTTAGTGTTTAATACACATTCTTATGGGCATATGTATCAAAGCTTGATGTGAGATAAAATTGTGAAATATATATCACCAACCAATCAGCTTCTAACTAATGCCCCTTTTGGACCTGAGCTAAAACCCGGGTTATTGAAGGGTTAACCCGGGTAGCTCCCTGGTGTAAAAGGGGAGAGGGTTGGATCGCCGGGTCGAGTGACCTGGCAATCCAACCGAGGTAACTAGCAGGGTTTAACACGGGAGCAGCCAGTGAAACCATGCTGTGAGAACAACGCACTCCGGGTCACGATGACCTGGAGTGCGCTGCTAGCCATCATCTCCAAGCGACCACTTACACACCGGAAAAGCCGGGTCTATGCAGACCCGACTCTGGTGTGAGCGGCGCCGACTCGGGAATATCCCGAGTCGGCGCCGGCAAAATTCCAGATACGATCCGGATAGGAACCCTGTTCCAACTCTGGGTCAGACCCGGAATTTTGGTGGAAAAGGGGTATTACATCTTGCAGGCTGTGTTTAAGAAATAATAGTTTGGAGCTGATTGGTTGGTGATATATATTTCACAATTTTATCTCACATCAAGCTTTGATACATTTGCCCCTTAAAGTGTATTATAATGCTAATAGTCCACAAAATAATGTAAGTGAATGGACGTGTACACATAGACTTTCTGGTAAGAGATTGCTTTGCTTCACTTCAGTTCTTGTTGTGTGTGTGTTATCTCACCACAATATATTGAAATTCTGTGGGAACACTCATTAAGTAGGCAAGCTGTGAGAACATGCAATTTGAGAATTGCATAATTATGTCTATGCTTTTAAACAGTGTTTCTGGGCACTCATATGTATGAACCCTATGTTTCTATATTGCTGCATAATCAAATATAATAGGTAGATGCTGACTTCAATTTAAATAACTACAAATAATAATCACACAATAATCACACACAGCTGTAAAGATTCCTATTCCATTGCATTTCAGATATTAAAACTACCATTCTGTTGTACCTGACTAGTATCCTGACAGCAGATAATACAAGTATGGCTGGCTGATTTGAAATGATCCAATTAATAACAGCATTTCCAATATTTCTACTTATCTACGTTACACATGGATTATTAGCAGTCCCATAAACCTTGTTTGGCCTTTGTCACACAAGGCGACATTGTGGATGGGAAAGACATGTAAAAATGCTGTACTCTGAGATGGTTATAAAGGTGCGCTTTGTTACAGAACCTCCAAAGTATTTTCTAACCATCAGCCTCATGGGTTTCATCGCATGTTACATGTACATTAGGCACTGAGAAATACACTGGTCTCACTTTAGATTGCAAAGGATTTACTGCGGTATACAAATACAGTGGTCATATGTAACATTGCTCATTGCCTGTGATTTCAAAAAAAAAAAAAAGCCAGTAAATAGAGATTTGTTAATGTGTATGAAGCATTTTCTTTTTCTGGTGTTAACTGATATTTTAAAGAAGATCTGCCATGTTTGTTTCTGCTTTACTAAATATTGCCTTGGGCACTATGCCAAAGGAAGGGATTGAGCATTATGTGCCGTTCCCTACTGTGCCAAAACTGAGTGCCGTGTCTTGGAGAGGGCATATATAATCTATCTAGTCAAGCAAAATAACAAATGTCAGAAGCTGGTAACAGATGCACTTTAAATTTTATAATTTATTATACAGGGCCACAAAAAATACATCTGGGGCTAGATACTGTGTGCACTGAGCACTTCAAATGAGCTCAATGTAAGAATTGTACAGTCTTATGGTGAATGCAGTGACAGAGACAGCATAGCTGGTGCTTTTAGTGTCTAAAGCTTGGTCACTGTTGCTTTTCTTTCATAAGGGATATGATCAATCCTTTATATGGTTATTGATTGCTGCTGGGTGTCATTGCTAGTAGCAGCAGTATCAAACTTTTACTCATGACTTCTTTAGCTTGGTAAAATGATATTTATCATGTCTGACTGACATTTTCTGTACATGTTGTCTGTACCAATAGTGGTAACCTATCGTTGCTGACAGCCAGTGTTATCCAGCATGTTGTCCTTATCTCTACTTTCTTTTTTTGTTAGTGTTGTATGATTTCATCACCCCTTTGTATGAGCATTGCATTGACTTTTATTGTGTAATGTGATAGAATAAATCTCCCACAGCCTCTGACCTATCCCATGACATCATAGTGTACTCATCATAAAGCAGTGTAAGCCCAGCAGCCAATGAGAATCTTGTGTATTGTTATGTCAGGTCTGTGGTCTGAGAGAGTAAAAGGAGGAACACAGTTTGAGTTTTTTTGTTTTACAAAGTGGAAGATAATTGGAAATAACACGAGACATTCTTAAAAGGCTGTAAAATGAAAATAAATAAAAATAAATTGGTGAAGGCTATGTGGTTAAAATAAACATCAGCACTTCAGAAAACATAGATGTTCTGAGCCACGCACACTAGAGCTATATTAAATATACTGTAAACTGTACATACTGTATATATGTGGAGCATCTTGCTGTATTGCAATTCTTTTGACCAGCCTCAAAACTTGTATTAGGTAATTGACTGCACCTCTCAGTATTTAACTTATAAGTAATGTTAAATAGCATATAGCTGCATAGTATCTCTATCTGATTTTTTTTTTGTTAGCTTATTGATGCAGTGTTCTCCCCAGAAATTGTTTCCAGCAGGGTGGTATCAAGAAGTAGCCGGGTGGGGGCCTTCGCAATTATGTGCGCGCCGGGAAAAGGGGTATCTCCCTTACCATTCCAGCCCGACAGGTCTCAGGCTGCTCCCCCACTGGCGCTCAGTCAAAGGTGCCCATTATGCAGTGCCCCCTGTATTTGTGCTCTTTATACAGTGCCCCCTGTAGTTTTAACCTTTATGCATTGCCCCCTGTAGTTTTGCTTTGCCCTTATGCAGTGCCCCCAGGCTGAAGTAGTGCCCCTATGCAATGCCTCCATGCTGGTCCCTTATGCAGTGCCCCCAGGCTACCCCTTATGCAGTGCCCCCAGGCTTAAATAATGTGCCTTATGCAGTTCCCCCAGGCATAAATAGTGCCCCTTATGCAGTGCCACCAGACTGGTCCCTTATGCAGTGCCCCCAGGCTTAAATAGTGCCCCTTATGCAGTGCTCCGAGACTGGCCCCAGCCCAGAACTTACCTTAACATGCTCGGTGCTCACGCTCCCACCGCTGCATCCCACCCGCACAGTGCATCACTGGGAATGCTTGCTTCTGAAGCGATCAGAGGCTTCTTTAGCCTCCGGTCACTTCAGAGGCCAGCGTTCCTCGGCGAGGGTGACCGGGAATGCGGCGAGTGAAAGTGCTGGGCGGTAGGCTGTTTCTGTCGGGCAATGCGCCCGCAGAAAACAGCCTGGGGAGAACACTGATGTATAGACCCTGATGTTAGCTTAGTGTTATGGGCTGTTTGTTTAAGTTAATTTATTACTACCCATATTAGTGGGAGCGTTTTGGGGGTTGTTAGTAATCAGTGGTTTCACAAGCCAGGTCTCCTATGTAAGGTTCATATGTAGGCTGGAGTGCTGAATATCATAAGTGGCAAATTCAAAAGTGCACTTTACATTTTAAATATAATTTTGGCGTTAAACCGAAGTGAAACAGAAGGAAAACAACTTCTCTACACTCTACACTCTACACAACTTATCACACTATCAACAACCTAAATTTATTTTGGACAAAGTTGGATCAACACATGTAAGTCATACTTGCCTACCCTCCCGATTTGGTCGGCAGCCTCCCGAAAATCTGGTGCCGCTCCCGACCTCCCGGGAAGGCAGGCAAGTCTCCCGGCAGCTGCCGACCCCCCCTGCCCCCCACCGCAATAACAGGAAAATCCTCGGCAGCGGGGGGCCTGTGACGCGATTCACGTCGAATCGCGTCATTTTGGGCCCGCCCCCTGCTTCACGCTGACTGTAATATCGGGAGCGTGTAGCGGGGGCGGTGCCAAAATGACGCGATCGCGTGGCTCCGCCCCCGCTCCACCCACAAACTCTTCTATTCTGGCCGGCCCCGCCCCCGTTTGCTGGCCACGCCCCCCCGTCAAACCGATCTGGCTGCTCCCTCCCGGAAGGGGCAGCCAGATAGTCGGCAAGCATGATGTAAGTTCACAATCTCCTTACTACACGATCCTGCCGACTACATACCCTGGAATTTCATCTCTGGACTGCCTGTCTAGTCACTACATAAATCTTGTGCCTCACTTTCTACTATTTGTGCTGGCTCTGTGCTTTACATATAATCTTAATGCATACTATATCTGTGTGAATGTCCGTTTAACTCTCTAATAATGTCTCTAACTTTTTTGCCTAGTCTTATATCATCTAGCTCAGGGCTGGCCAATAGATCGATCGCGATCTACCAGTAGCTCGCGGAGCTCCCGACCAGCCTGCTGCAGCAACTGAGTACGCAGGTCTCTGAAGTAAACAGAGACTAAAGAAGCCTCTGTTCACTTCAGAGACCAGCGTTCCCAGTGATGCAGTGCGCGGGTGACGTCATGATGTCAGCCAACATGTGATGAGCCTGTGCGCCTGCTGGATCTAGTTAGATCCAGTCAGTGGCAGGTAGCCAGTGACTATGTGGGAGTGTGAAGAGAGGTAAAAACTAAATAGGGGAAGTGGCACAGCATAAGGGGCACTGTACTTTTACTTCCATTTCTGGAAATCTACACTTTCTCTTACATTCTTTCTTCATTCCTACTTTTAACCTTTCCTTCCCATATTTACCTCAACCTTACCATGACCATGTTTTCTTCAACTCCTGCCTTCACTCAGGGTCTACCTAATCTTTTGTTCTACCCCCTGCTTCCACCTTTATCCTTTCCTCCTGGTCTCCTCCACTTCCTCCACCCCTTATCTCCCCTCCTCTGTGTGCCTTACTCCCCCTCTTCTCCCATTACTCCACTTTCAATCTCTTACACCCATCCGGGTTCCTACTACCCCACTGCTATCATCTCCTGTCACTTCTCCCCACCTCCATCCACATCTCATCATTCCCCCTCTCTGCCCACCTCCTACAGGTTCACCTCCTAGCACTGGAGCCTGCATGATCACCACACTATTCATCATGGTCCCCAAATTAATCTCACCTTCACGCTACAGCAACCCTGATAATCTCATTCACATCTCTCCCACAAACTCTGTCCCTCTATCCCAGTGTTTCCCAACCTTGGTCCTCAAGGCACACTAACAATCCTGGTTTTAGTGATCTCCATGCTTGAGCACAGATGGTTAAATCAAAATAACTGAGGTACTAAGACACCTGTGTTTAAGTGGGGCTTTCCTTAAAACCTGGACTGTTAGTGTGCCTTGAGGACCATGGTTGGGAACGTCTGCTCTAATGCCAGATCAGTCTGTAATAAACTGGTCCCCACCCATGACCTTTTCATCTCCAACTCCCTGAATCTCCTAGCCACTACTGAAACCTGGAATTCACCCTCTTCCGTCCGGCTCCTGCAGTGGGTAATGGGACTGACATCATGACGTCATGACGCCTGTCCCATAATGCTGAGCGCGCCAGCCCGGGAGGACTGGCGAGCGGCGGCGCGGACCGGAGCAGCAGGTAAGTATGTTTTTATATATATATATATATACATATATATTTTTTTTTTTACCTATATGCAGAACGGGGGAGGGGGGTGGCTACTACTGGGAGGACCTCTACTGGGGGTGGGGGCACCATTATTGGGAGGACCTCTACTGGGGGGGGGCTACTACTGGGGGCACTTAATCGGGAGGGGGAACCTCTACTGGAGACTACTACTTGGGGGGGAACTACCACTGGGGGAATTATAAAAGGGGCCTACTAGTAGAGGCACTGCACTCGGGGGACCACTACTGGGGGCAATAATAGGAAGGGCCACTACAGGGGGCACTGGATAGGGGGGATCACTACTGGGTGCCTGCATAAGGGGACCACTACTGGGAAAACTGCATGGGGGGGGACTACTGCTGGGGGCACTATATAAAGGGCACTGCATAGGGGGGGGACTACTACTGGGGGCACCATATAAAGGACACTGCATAAGGGGATACCGCTACTGGGCACACTGCATTGTGGGGACTGCTACTGGGGGCACTGCATAAGGGGGAACACTACATGGAGCACTGCATTTGGGGGGAACACTACTGGGGATACTGTATAAGGGGCACTACTATGGGCCTGCATAAGAGGGACCACAACTCCATACTGGGGGTACTGTATAAGGGGTACTCCTGGGGTTAAGGTGCATATGGATAGGAATGTTCAGTGTGAAAATAAAGGGATGTGTCATGTTGACACGCCCCATTTTTAAGTGACCATGCCCATTTTTTCGACGCGCGCGCCAAAGGCATCGGGGGGAGGCTCCCTTTTCAAATTTGCCCTGGGCTCTAAATACCCTAGTTACGCCACTGCTCTCCTGTCTGCCTTCTTCGCTCAACAAATGCACGCTGCCTTTCATGCCAACTGATTACTTCCTCCCACTCCCACCTCCCAGATTTTGCCCGTGCTGCTCCCCTCCTTTGGAATTCTCCCCATCAGACTCTCCACCTCTCTACAATCATTCAAACGGGCTCTTAAGACCCACTACTTCATCAAAGCCTTCCAGCTCTCATCCTAACTTGCTGCTACATGTTCCTTCCTCCCCGTCTGACCCATTTGTGTCACTCCTGTTTGTCTGCCCCCTCCCTTTTAGAATGTAAGCTCTTACGAGCATGGCCCTCTAATCTGCTTATGCTTCTCCCTATTTTACTTTCATCTGCTTCTTACTCCCCACTAGGGCACCTAACACTTGGTTGCTTATGCTCTGCTGCTTATGTGGGTGTTATGGTTGCTAATGAAGCAATGTATATTATTCATGTCCTTATCCTGTATTGTTATCTATTGTATTGTAGTGTAAGTCACTGGTCACCTATTTGTTTGTGTACTTTCTAAGGCACTGCGGAACACTTGTAGTGCCATATAAATAAATTATAATAATAAAGTTCTGACTATAATACTGTCAGATTGTTTGCACTGTAATGGTGCATACACACGGTCAGAACTGTCAGATGAACGATTAACTGATTTGAAATATTTCAGACAGTATTAAAATTAATGGAATCGTCCAAGTCTGACTGCAAACACATCAGATGTCAGATATTGTTATCTGACAAGCGGGAACGCGCATCGTTCATCGTTGCCGGCACACACGTCAGATTTTCTTTCAAATATGAAAGTTTTTTAAAATCGTTATTGTTCAAATCTGAAAGAAAATCTAACAGTGTGTATCTTCCCTTTCTTGGGCCTAATCATTGGGGTGGAGTAGTCTCTTTTTTTTTTTTATGGTGAACAATGACTTGAATAGCTTAAAAACAATATGTAGCTAAATATTTAATCTCTAACAGCAGCTTCTTCCACACAATCACACACAAGGGTGTATTTTTGTCAGCACCGGTTACACTACCTGTGTGTTTATGGATAGTGATGGACAACTGGATCAATCGGAGGGAAACCATGTAAACACAGGGAGAACATACAAACTCCACACTTATATGGCCATGGTTAGAATCAAACAATCCAACTGTGTCAGAAATGCTAACTCTACATTAAATGATACATTAAAACCACACTTTTTCCAAAAACATTTTACTTTATGAGCTATTCATGAATGTAAAGTGTAAAAAAAACAAAATGCTGTAAAAACGACTTCTCCAGCCATTGCCCACCACACACATGGCTTGAGCAGCAAGCCTGAATTTTTCTATGGAGAGGCTAATATTTGTTCTGGGTGGTGGGAAACTCTGCTTGGAGTTGGGTGGCCTTATGCATACAGAAATAGTCTCAGCTGTATGCTAGACCACAGTAAAATTCCAGGCTAATTGAAAATGTTTTTGGGTTTTTTCCATCCCAATATCCCATTTGATATTTCAGAACTCAGTGACCTATTTAAAGGTATTCCTCATTTAGTAATCTCAGAGGTAGCTTTTCCTGTTACTTCACTGACTTCAACTACTTTCTTTCTTCCATATAGGCATATAATAGAAAGCATACACTGTACATAACCTGCATGCAAAAATAAAAAGTACATACTGTATATTTTATTTTTTCAAATTTTATAATAATAAATTATGAAATCTTCCTGATTTATATAAAAGCTAAATGAGCATCAGGCAGTGAACTGGGAGAAAGAAAAAGCTAAAATGAATGAATGAAGGTCGGGGGCAAATGGGGTGGTAGGTGGTGCATTGAGTGGACTTTCACAATAATCGCACAAAGCGTATGTAGTTGGAATAGAAGATTGTGATTAATAAAATAAGTGCAAAGTGTATTCTATCTCATGCATCTGCAGAAGCAAAGCACCAGAAAGTTGCAGTATAAAGATAGATTCTTTCCCCGGAGTATAGAGGCCAATAAATTCATACACTGGAGTGAAGAGTGAAACATTAGGGGAGGAGAAGCCTGCATCAGCTGTAAATCTAGTAGCAATCCATTGTAGAGCACTCAAGGAAGGAAGCAGCCCCTAGCAGCTGGAGCCTGATATCAGTCCATTGTAGAGAGCGGAGCCTATAGTCTTATGGCTTTATAGAATCCTATAGCTGTTTAGGAAGTTTTACACTTTATATTAGACAGAGATCACACGGTAGCAGAATGCAGCTCAGATAGGACTCTAAAAAGGGAATATAGATCTTTGAGTATTGCAATGATCACTTTGGAGTAATATAGGGACAGTATTTGACAGATCAAAAATGCAGATTATGATCTATCCAAGCAGCCCAATAAATTACCCATGCAAATTTATTAGTGATCAATTTTGTTTAAAGTCCCATCTCCATGTACATTGAATGTAATGTAGCTCGGCTGAGATGGTGATTGCCTACTACATGAACATACTTTAAAAATAGAGATACGCCTGTGATATGAAGATAACAATAATGGTGTCAGCTTACAGGACTTGATATTGGGGCTATCATATGTGAACTGCAGAGATGTTGCAAACAGTTTGAGTAAATACAAACTTCTTAATGGGGGGCATCCACTACAAGATCTGAAAACGACTGCACGATTATGACATTGTAATCGTGCAGTCGTTTGTCAGTCGTGTGATGTGCCTGCACTGAACGAGCAGACGTTCAGTGCAGGGTCATCCATCATCTGGAAACATGCTGAGCCTGACGATATCGTCAGGTTGACCAGCATGTTTGCACGATGATAGATGTCTAAAAGATGTCTAAAAGACCAAATTTTCAAACGATGTTTGAACGATTATTGAACGATTTTATCGTCTAGTGGATACCCCCCTTAGAGGTGAGAAATACTCACACCCTATAAATATCCGACAAACTAATGTCTTATTCTTCTGAGAAAAAAAGAACCAAAATATTTCCACATCTTGATGTGGAGCTAAGGACATCCACCTCTCTACTCCGAGTGCTGGCTCCAAACCCGTGCTACTCTGCCTCTACCCACAGGAACCATTCAAGGAAGGAGTCCTGGATATCTGTAGGAAGAGCCATTAGCAGTATCTCTTACTCAGCAGCATCCATACACATTCCTGGACTACAGGGTTTATCCATTTTAAGCAATATATAAAGGTAACCTGAGCACCCGATTGTGCTTGTATATTCATATATGTATACAAAACATTTAATATCCTATATCGCAGAAATACATTAAAATTAATGGCTCAATGTTGCTTGTAAATAATAACCTCTATAGTCTGGATTGGTCTCAATTCTCGTAGTTTAGAGACCCCATATAATGTTAAAGGAACCTTATTTGTATAGGCAAAAATTTGTGGAGAAAATAAAGTCTTATATAAAGCGTTATTCTGCTATGCTTTTTGTCAGTTTATAGAACAGGTCAAGATAGTGTAAAACAACAGAATCAGCCGCCCTGCTCAGGACAGCTTTAGGGCCGCAGCTCAGATGGACCCTGGTCAGCACTGAACTTGTTCACTGACACAATCTCCACAGTGACAAGGGGATCGGTATGATTTACCGGTGGCCACATGGTTCAAATCCCGACAGAGGTGAAGATCCCGACAGCAGCTAAGGTGAGTACAAACTAACCTAACCTCCCCTAACCCTCTCTTAGGGGTGCCTGACCCTAACCCCCCCCAAGTGCCTAACCCTAACCCCCCCTTCCCCTAGCCTAACCCTCCCGAGAGGCTGCCTAACCCTAAGTCCCCCCTGGGAGACCCTTATCAAAGCTTCCCCCCCCTGCGGCTGTCCACGCCTGGTGCCTGGCTTACCTTCGATCGGGATGTCGGGCTCCCGGCGTAGGTAAAATGACAGGCATCGGGATTTTGACGCCTGTCATTAGCCGGGATTAGACCGTCGGGATGCCGACTGTATACCGTGACAAGGTCTGTTTTAAACTTTATTGGCTCCACAATTTATTTGCTGCTACAAATAAAGCAATATTCCTTTAACATTATGTGAGGTCTCTAAACCACGAGACCACTCTATAGAGTTTATTATTTACAAGCAACATTGAGCCATTTATTTTAGAGAATTTCTGTGATATAGGATGTTTTAATGTTTTGTATACATATGACTATTCTCAATAATAAACCTATTGATCTTCAATTCTGTGGGACTTAATGTGATCTTGACAGTACAGCCAACTTATTTTTAAGAGTCTTCTATTTATTGGCAGCAGCGTTTCTTCATTTAGGCTACTTTGGGAGCGCTAAGTATTTAAGTATTTTATCCCCCTGCAAAGAATGCCTTACCATAACCAGGAGATCAACAGTGTGGGGTCCCCCTGTCATTATATGTGTGATCTACCTCCCCAGGACCTACCAGCCCAGTGGCAAACGCAGGATTTCTAGAGGGGGGTTTCTTGATTTTAGAGTGAGTGTGGCTAATCCATGAAGAGGGCATAATTAGCACTTATCCAGCTTTAATATGTTACATACAAAGTATATTGTGTTGCATAATTCCATCATATACAGGACCAGTGATCACAATAAGCCATTAGATGTGGCAGTAGGGATATCCTGTCTGAGCTGAATGTTGTTATGTCAGATGTGGGCACCATTCCTGAGCATTGGAGCAAGTCCGGGAGTCTGAAGGAACAGCAGAAGAACTTAGTACTGCCCTGGACATATATGTACATATCGGTTACTGGATAGTGTATTATTATACAGTATTAATTATTAACCCTATTGGTGGTCTATAGGAGTGCACCCCTAACAGTGCATGTTTTCCACATCTCCTAGCTGGTGCACAGGTATATTTATTACTGGTTGAAGCATTTTAAAAGATCCACAGGTGGTGCTAATCATTTCATTTGTGATACTGAGAAGAACATGCAGCACTAATAACATTCTATTATATTACTATTTCT
Source organism: Taudactylus pleione (assembly GCA_031769625.1). Taxonomy (NCBI): domain Eukaryota; kingdom Metazoa; phylum Chordata; class Amphibia; order Anura; family Myobatrachidae; genus Taudactylus; species Taudactylus pleione. The sequence continues at coordinate 1,108,551 of JAUIMM010000154.1, read as the reverse complement.
ATTGTGGTCATGGTGTGTGCTGGGGAGGGGGGTTTCCAGGCAGACGGACCCCCCCACCCTGCGTTTGCCTATGCAGCCCATACTGTGAGGGCATGATTCAGGTTTACCTACATCTCCGATGATCTGAGATCTATGCAGATCTCGTTTCTGCCACCAAGTCTCAGCATGATTGACATGCTACAGTCGCCTAGGGGCATTGACAGGGTGGTGAAGATTTCACAAAAATCTCCAGCGAGGTGCTAATTAGCACTTCAGATCGCAGTCCCCATTATTATCAATGGAGACTATGATCTGTTCCCTATGTACTAAACTCCAAAAAGCTAAGCTTTTCGGAGTTTAGCCACGGTAGTTTACACCATCTTCAGATGATGTAAACTACTGTTAGCCTATGGGGGCTCCAGGTGCAGGAGAGATATCTTTCGATCTCCCTCTCCCAGCCCCTGTCTGGCCCCGGAAGCTGACACTGTGCACATGCGCAGCGTCCCCCGGGGAAGTCTTTCACTTCAGTGAAAGACTTCTCCTAAAGCCGGGGACATAACTCGCAGGGATTGCGGTTACCGCAACTGCTGTCCCTGCAAATTCCCCTTGGTACATAGCCGGGATATTTTAATTAAAAATGAAAATATTCTCGGCGAGATGGATACATAATAATTGTGGCAGTGCCGCGATTATTAGTACATGGACCCCTGACTCTCTTAGAACATTTCGTGCTCAGCAGTGTTTTTATAAACATTGTATGGGCCTGTCTGGCACTAATTAAACTGTCCTAAACAGATATTCACATAGGACATATAAATATTGAATGACGTACTGCCTTCAGGAGGGACTCTTTGCTGTTTCTTAATGGTCGCAGTTTGCTAAGTTCACTAACGCGGAGGACACACAATCATATCTGTACTATTTCCTTTGCAGGGGATGGAACTGTTTTAGTGGATCATCAGAAGTTTTATACTATTAGGAATCTGCAATTATTGATGAGATATACCTTTTAATAAATAATGTATATTTCATTGATATCTGATTTTCTCATTAATCAATTGGTGAGCTAGCTCTTGTGCTCCTGCCTTGTTGTTTTGCCTTTAGGGAATATGCCCATAGCAGATGCCATTTATAGCATTAAGATCTATGCAACTGAAAATCCACATAAAAGGCACCTGTTCAATTTAATGTTTGTGAAACTGTATCAGGCCAATAGTGAGTAGATAGGAACCTTTCCTCTTTAGTTGAGTTTACAGCTACATACTAATACCAAGGTAGGACCATTTGGAAAGTGCTAAATAAATGCTTTAAATAGAGAAAGTGTAAATGCTGCTGCAGTAGGATGTCTGAGACAAAACCAAAACACTGAAGTGTTCTAATGCCACCCCATTCCTTCACTCAGCAAAGCCTCAGCAAAAACATGTATAAAGAGACATAGTATATAAATAGATATAATGTAAATAATACTTAGTATATGAAATAAAATTGTCTTTCAACAAGTCCTAGCCTTGTCTTGTTCTCTTCCAATCTATCTAGCATGAGGGTTGTAGCAGAAGCAGACCCTCCAACATGACCCCTCCCATCAGATACAAACTGCTCTGCTCCTGGACTTCCCACATGATTTAGGATGAAGCTCCCTTCTCATCAATTAGTTCAACACAGGTGACAGCAATCATAAATCAGGTGGGAAGTCCTGGAGCAGAGCATTTTGTACCTGATGGAAGGGGTCATGTTGGAGGGTCTGTTTGTAGCCCCTTTAGCATCCTCCACTTCCTGTGCAGTTCTGTCTCTAGCAGCCACCTTACTGATCCAATGATCCAATGACAGATTAATTCACCTATATGCATGATTAGATGAATACTCCGGATATACTCTGTTGGTGGTACAGGCAGGGCCATCTCTTCCATCGGGCTTGTTGGGCAGTTGCCCAAGGGCCCGAAGCTTGTACGGGCCCACCAACCCGCCCCCCTGCAGCCATGGCCAGTTGGTAAATTTGTGATATTTTTATAAGACGGCCGCAGGTGCACTGTGGGCCTGATTCAGAGACGGACGCTCTGACCAGAGCGCTCGCTCTGAATCAGTACCCTCCTACATGGAAATGGAGCGGCCTCCTGGCCGCTCGCATAGCTGTGGGTGACCACCCACAGTATATGCGAGCGGCCAAAAAGATGGTCGCGATGGTCGGGCTTGCGACGGAGACCCTGCGGTAGGGTCTCGCTGCCGCAAAACCAGGAGTGTTTTTGGCTCTATCAGAGCCAAAATCACTCCCACTGACATCACTACTGATGTCAGTGGGGCCGACTTCAGACGGTAGGCGTTCCCATGAGAACGCCTCCGTCTGGCAGCCACGCCCCCGGCACGCCCACCAAAGGGGGCATGCTGTCAATCAACATCGACAGCACGCCCCCTTTGGCGCGAGACCCGGAGCGACAGCTTGGCTGTCGTTGTCCGGGTCTCGCGTATGCTGTCTTAGAGGGCGACAGCAGTGAGCGTACACAGGAGTATAAAGCCGCCCACCTTATCTCCAGGAAGTGTGTGATTACTCGGGAAGATCGAGACCCATCGGAGCTGCACGCAGCCCTTGAGGTAGCCCTTACCACACCGCAAGCAATGCAATCTAAACACAGCCATGGCTAAAATACAACCATGTGACGTGTTCAATGACGCTACTTTGCTAATTATGCACACCCATTAAACTCCATTTTGACGCTCAGACACGCCTGCGTTCGCACATCCACTCCCCCGTTCACAAGCACCTTCCCCTGTCACCACCCACAAACAGCGCTGTCACTCAAAGTAGCGTCCAGTCTGTGTACTACGAGCACACGATTTCTGGCCGCAGTGACTGGTCCGCGCATGCGTACTTTGACGCATGCGCAGATGTGCGATAATTACCCCCTAGCGAGCGTTCTCAGCTTATCAACCAGGTCTGCATCAGGCCCAGAGTCTCTCTGCATGTGTGGGAGGTCTGATGGGCATGCAGGAGAGTTTAATTTTATTGACCATTTAAATTTTTTTCCCTTGAATGGGTGGGTAGGGACCCAAGTGCATTGCTTTGCCCAGGGCCCACACTGCTGTTAAGACAACCCTGGGTACAGGGCTGAAGTAGAAACACTGCTTTACAGCTTCTGGAATTGTATCTAGTAAGGTTTCCTCATTTTAAGCTGCAAATGTGCTGTGTGATAATTTTGTGCCCCCTGCTGGTCATGTTTTTTATAACAGCTACATCTTAAAATTGTCACATATTGATCATGTTATGATTTGCTACACTTTTGTCACATTTGTATTATAATATTGAAGCTGGAAGATACAGATCACAACAGTTGTTTTAAGTGTGTTCAAGTGACTTTGCGTTCAAGTAAAAACTTGTATTTGTGTTCAAGTGACTTGAAGTGGGCCAACCAGTAGCTGATCAGAGCTTTAGAACAGATGTAAACCAGCTAAACATATTGGTATTATCTACCTATCCCTTCTTTATATTACTTTTATTTTTTTTAGATAATTTTATTTTTTATGTTTTTGTTGTTATATATATATATATATATATATATATATATATATATATGATAAAGAGAACAGGGGGCGCTTCCATAGTGCATAAAAGTTTTAATTATAAAAAGGTATAAAAAACACCAGGTACTGGATGTGACTCGTACCAAGAAGTTTCACTCTGTGGTCTGGTTACCACATGATATTAGACACTTTGCCGTAGCAGTGCACCCTGTGCAGCACTGCCGCCCCTCTCGCTCACCCCTGCCCCCCTCCTCCCCCTGAGCACTTACCTTTCCTCTGGGAGGTGGGTGGAGGGCGGGGATATTCCTCAGCATTGCTGGTGTGCGCCGCGCAGCACTACAGCTATCTTCCTGCAGACCTCTCCGGAGCTGGGCAGTTCGTGGCCGGTGCCGCTAAAGGATTCCGCCTTGTACAGAGGCACCGGCCTCCACCCTCCCTACGGCCCTGATTAGACATATATTCCGCCGGGCAAACTCCGTCTCGGTTTGCAGGCATAGAGTCGGGTACATGTGAATCACGCCACCGGCTTCCTCAGATGCCGAGGCGTTGGAGTCACCTGTGTTGAATTAGGTAATTGATGAGACAGGTGTTTCACCACAGGTGGCTGCAATCATAAATTAAGAGGGAAGTCCAGGAGAAGAGCATTTTGTACCTAATGGAACGGGTCATGTTGGAGGGTCTGAAGTTCCTGCTCTAACGTGTTTTGTCATAGATTTTAGCTGGCCACACATGTAAAGATTATCTGTCCAACCAGCCAACTAGTTGATGGTTGGAATGAAAATCTGGTAAGATATGAAAGTAAATGACAATCAGCAATTTGCTCCCAAATGCCGGAAAATGGACAAAAACTGTTGTTTGAACAAATTATTTAGATCAAACATTTAACAAACTTGTCTGACGACCATTTTCATCTATTTTCTGCCATTTAGGAGCAAATTGCTGATCATCATTTACTCCCATACGTTACCAGATTTTCATTCTAACCAATCAACTAGTTGGCTGGTTGGACAGATACAGGGGTATTCAATATGGAAGCGAAAAGTCCGTGCTGGACTTTTCGCTCCACAACGGAGATTTTCCTGGGATAAAGTATCGGGCGTGCCCGCTTTATCCCCATATTCAATATAAAAGCTACGAAAACGGGAACCTGCGAAGTGGGATCTGCGAAAAAAACCAAAATTTACCTGGAATAAATTGTAGGACCCCCCTAAAACTGTAAAAACATGGGGGATCACTATGGGTACCCCCGTTTTAGCCTGCAAATTAAAGTCGGGGATTTAAATAGCTGCAGCAGGTGTTTTTTTCCCGACATTGAAGAAGTGTTGCAGAAGAGCACTTAGGTTATTTTTTTTCGTTTTTTTAAGTGGTCCCATCAAATTTGGGGTACATGAAAATGGGTGCAAGCATATTTTGAAGTCCCTACAGTGAACTTTAAAATTTCTTAAAAAATCCACCTGCTGCAACCAACCGCATTCTAGAAAACACCTGCCGCCTACTTGGGGACCCCCCTGAGTCTATTTCACTAGTTTTTAAATTTGTCCCCCAATTTATTTTTTTCACCCCCAAAACGAACCCAATTTTTTTGGGGGTGTCCTATGCTACTTTTTAGATTTTTTTTTGACACAGATAACTTTTAGGGGACATTCCAAGAGCTGAAGGGTACTTTTTTAAAGTCTGTACCCCAAAACCCCAATTCTGCACTTTTTTTCGCCACCTATTCTATGGTGAAAAGTTATCCCAGTTTTTTTACAAAGACTTTTCGCACCTGCGAAAAGTCTTTGAAATTGAATATGGGGAAAAGTGAAAATGGCGAAAATGACATCATCAGCAGTCTAATTGAATATGGCCCTACAGGGCACATCATATATGCTAGGCTTCATTTACTAACATTATGTTTAGGTGCAAAATTTACATTAAATCATAGCAACCAGACAATTACTTTCATTGCCTAGATTAAAAAAACATGCTGATTTATTGCTAAATAAAGTTGATGTATAAGCCCTACAGTGTCACTTTTTCATTGACTCATCTCTAAGCATTCCGAAAATCGGGTGGTGCTTCCTGCCCTCCGTTAGAGAGGGCAAGTCTCCTGGTTCGGCTGCCACCCACAAATAATCCCTCCTACCCTCCCCGCAGCTGCCCACTTAACTAGTGAAAGTGAGCGGTCCTAGGGGGCCGATGACGTGGTTTGCTCTAAATTTCATCATTGTAACCCCCGCCCCCTGTTTTACAATGCCAGTAATCTCAGCATTGTATAGTGGGGGCGGGGCCACAATGACATGATCGCGCTGTCATGCCCTTGTACTGCCCACCATTGCCGCCACCATACCCCTTGCAGCGCCGACTTGACTGGCCCCTCCCGGAAGGGGTAGCCAGAAAGTCGGCAAGTATGTCTCTGGGCTGTTATGAAAAGCACCACAATGAGGCGAGCAGGTGACTGCTGGTACATACAGTTTAACTTCACTTGAAAATATAAAAATTCACTCCCAATTAACCAGAATTATATTTACTTAAGCTATGGACATGGCAGCAGGGCCGGATCAAGGTCTGTGGGGGCCCCTGGGCAACAAACTTGTGGGGCCCCCTATATACCACAGTTTCTCGTCACCCCAGGATTTTTTCTTTCTATTCACCTTAATGCCCCTCTTGCAATGCCTACTGTAGAAGTGCCCCTTATGCAATGTCCCCAGTAATGGTCCCCCCTATACAGTGCTCCTTATGCAGTGCCCCCTGTAGTAGTCCCCCCTATGCAGTGCCCCCTGTAGTAGTCCCCCCCCATACAGTGCCCCAGTAGTAGTCCCCCATGCTCTGCCCCCAGTAGTAGTCACCACCTATACAGTGCCCCAGTAGTAGCCCTCCCCTATGCATTGCCCCCAGTAGCAAACACCCCCCCAATACAGTGCCCTCATGAAGTGGCCCCCCTGTACAGTGACCCTTGTAGCTGCCCCCCCTATGCAGTGACAGTGCCGGCGGCTGTGTGTATGTCACTGTGTAGTGTGGACTGCGCTCAATGCGCAGTCTACACTACACTAGCGGAGGGGACACAAGTGGCGGGCGCAGACAGCGCACCGCTGCTAGTGGGGGCCCCTCCGAGTGTGGGGGCCCAGGGACGACCGCCCCTGTCGCCCCCCCTTAATCCGGCCCTGCATGGCAGTGAGATTTAAAGGGTTAACTGCTCGTCATGTGACAATTTCTTATCAGTATAAATGTTTTTCATCTTATGTTTTGGACAGTAGGGTGGTAATGTGAGTAACAAGTCTACACAGGGCCAGTTTAAGAATGGGGCGAATGGAGCTACAGCTCCAGGCCTCCACATAAACTTAAGCGGTCCATACACGGTGCGATTTGCATACGATGCGATATCGTATGCAATCGCCCTTGAAATCTCTCCGGCAGCTGAAGTGAACGATGTGCAGCAAAAGCTGCACAATGTTCACCCTATCGATCCTACACAATCAAATGATTTGCATAATCATTAGATCGTGCACGATCTAACACAGAGGCATGTAGCACGGACCAGGGAGATCCGTGCTACATGCATCTGTATGATTGACACAGCACGAACGGGTCAGTGAGACCCGTCTGTGCTGCTGTGTATTTCAATGACACAGATGCATGCACTGACCAGGAGAGCCGTGCTACTTGCATCTGTGTCATTGACACAGAGCACAGACGGGTCCGTGAGACCCTTCTGTGCTGCTGCGGTAAAAAAACAAAACCTGTGTAAAAAAATAAAATAAGCCATGCTGTTCTCAAAGACATTGCCTTTCCAAGATTTTTCACATACTGTGCTGATAGAGGGTAGAGTGCATATGGTTAGATGCTCTCTGTATGGCCAGTCGTACCCTTTTATTAATGTTTATGTACCCAACCAGAACCAGCTGGTGTTTCTTGCTCAGATTCTCGACCAGATAGACCCTCTGGTGTCTGGTATTCCTGTCATTGGTGGGGATCTGAACTGGTCTGTTCAACCTGAGCTTGATATCTCAAGACCCTCCATTAGACACTCCACCAAGAGCCATAGGCAGGTAAGACGTACTCTGCATGAACACCAGCTGATAGATTCCTGGAGGCTCCAACATCCCGGTGATAGGGACTATACGTTTTATTCACAGCCACATAATGTATATTCTAGAATCGATTATTTGTTTTTACCGCATAGGTTCCTTCACCTTCTTCAGCAGTCTGACATTGGGCCCACTACATGGTCCGACCATTCCCCTATCTCCGTGACACTGTTGACCTCATACCCTTTTGATAAGCAGTGCTTATGGCGCTTGAACGAACAAATTCTAGTTAACCCTCATTGTAAGACTCAACTGGAGTCGGCTTTACAGGAATATTTTTCAATTAATGAAACTCCGGAGGTCTCCAGCGTTACGGTCTGGGAGGCTCACAAATGTGTCCTCAGAGGTAAATTGATCCAGTTGGCATCAGTGCTGAAGAAGGAAAAAACGGAACAGAAAGTGGCTCTTTTACAGAAACTCAAGTCCTTAGAGACGTCTCATAAGAGACATCCCTCTTCCCAGCTTCTCTCTGACTTGACAGCTACCAGGGTAGCCTTGAATAAACTTCTTTTTGATTCAGTAAGGCGTGATTTTCACTTATGTAGAAGACGTTTTTTTCAGTGGGGTAATAAGCCGGGCAAGTACTTAGCTAGAGCCCTCAGAACACAAAGTGCCTGTCTATTTATCCAATCTATTAATGCTCCCTCGGGTGGAACTCGCACACTCTCTCATGATATTGCAACCACTTTTCAATCATACTATACTAAGCTACATAACTTGGGTGACCCTAAGTCCCCGGATGAGATTAGCACTTTTCGAGGGTTGGTAGGCCAATATCTTCACGACATACAGTTCCCAACTATCACGGATGAAAATAGGATCTGATTGGAATCCCCCTTTTCCCTGTCCGAGTTGGAGGGGGCCCTTAAGACGACCCCATCCGGGAAAAGCCCGGGCCCAGATGGGTTCTCTGTTGTATACTATAAGTCGTTCCAGAAATTATTGCTCCCAAAAATGCTCCTGGTTTTAACGCTATTGCAGATGGCCGATTGTTCTCGCCTCAAGCCCTTGAGACACACATCACCATTATCCCTAAGGTGGGTAAGGATCCAGCCCAATGTTCGAGCTATTGCCCTATATCATTGCTCAATGTAGATATTAAACTATTTGCTAAACTCCTTGCCAATCGGCTTAATCTTTTACTTCCGAATCTTATACATTCAGATCGGGGATGCCCGGGGAGGGAGGCTCGGGACAATACCACTAAAGTTATAGATCTAATACATATGGCCACAGGTGGCTCAGCTCCAGTTACCCTGCTCTCCACTGATGCCGAAAAGGCGTTCAATAGGGTTGAGTGGTTGTTTATGCAGGGAGTCCTGACACACATGGGTCTGAGTGCTGAATGTCTACATCGAATAATGTCACTTTATCACCTCCCTTCGGCTCGGATTAGGGTTAGCTGGGTTTTATCTGATAAGGTGGGGATTAGAAATGGCACTAGACAGGGCTGTCCTCTATCCCCTCTTATCTTTGTGCTCTGCATGAAGGCTCTGGCGCGTGCTATTAGGATTAATCCCAACGTGACAGGTATAAGGGTTAAGGAGAATGAATACAAATTAGCTTTATTTGCGGATGACCTTTTAGCAGTGCTTTCCAACCCAGTTACCTCCGTCCCTAATTTAGTAGTGGAATTCAGTAGATTTGGTGCTCTGTCTAATTTCAAGGTCAATTACTCAAAATCTGTAGCAGTGAACCTAACAGCTCGCTCACACGCCATCGCCTCGCTGAAGCATGCATTTGCATTTTCTTGGCACACGTCTAGCCTCAAATACCTCGGGGTCACCCTAGATAGAGAACTCTCCAAGTTATTTGACCACAATTTTAGACCATTGCTCCAGACCTTGCGATTAGAGTTAAAGACCTGGACAAATAAAACTCTCTCCTGGTTGGGACGGGTTAGTGTAGTTAAAAAGAATGTTCTCCCTAGGGTCTTGTACTTACTTCAGTCTTTGTCCATAAATATACCTAAACACTGGTTCCAGGAGTTACACAATATAGTGAGGGACTTTGTTTGGGGTGGCCGCAAACCCCGTTTTAAATATGATATATTATTTAGACGTAAGACAATGGGGGGGCTTCAACTTCCGCACTTTCCCACTTACTATGATGCAATCATGCTTGTTCGCATAATGGACTGGACGAGGGCTGGGGATGCTAGACAGTGGGTTCAGTTGGAAAGCCATTTGGTTTCTAAAGTCCTCTCTACATATCCATGGAGGTCCAATGTTCCTGGTCTGTCCCATCCCACAATAGGCCCTACCCTGGTTCGATGGAACAGACTGAGGAGATATTCATGGATATCTTCTCTTTTTACACCCCTGACCCCATTTGATAATCCCGACTTTCCTCCAGGTACCTCTGGACATATGTTTCACAACTGGATAGAGCAGGGGGTCTCCCGCGTCGGTCAGCTTGTGGAATCTGGTAGGGTCATACCCTTTGGCTCCATTCAGAACAAATGGGCCTTGCCGGCGGCAGAAATTTGGCCATACCTTCAGCTAAAGCATTTTGTTCAAAGTGGAAGAGTGCGATTGGCTTGCAGTAGACCATTGACCTCCTTTGAGAAAATGTGCCTAGTAAATACTCTTCCGACCCACTCCCTTTCCTTGTGTTGTAGTTTGTTGATTTGAGAATGCATACCCAAGTTTCTAGATGATTGGGAATGCGATATGGGGGTTTCTTACTCTCCTCAGGATAGACTTAAGATTTTTGACAACTCTTTTGCCAGTTCCGCCAGCTACTCAGTTATTGAAACTCATTATAAAGTGATCACGCGCTGGTACAGGTGCCCTCAAATATTAGCTAAAATGTTCCCTACTGTGTCTAATTGTTGTTGGCGATGTAACTCTGCAGAAGGTTCGCCCCTACATATATGGTGGGACTGCCGAGCATTACGCCTCTTCTGGGAGAAAGTAATTTCCCTTTCTGCATCAATTTTAGGACATGAGGTTCCCCCTGATCCTTCCTTTTGGCTACTAAACCTATATTCTTGGCTGCTAACATAGTATAAAAAGTCTCTCCTCAAATTTCTTAACAGTGCAGCGAAAGCTGTAATACCTATTCACTGGAAATCAATGGCTCCTCCATCACTTAAAGAATGGTTTGCCCGAATAGATCTCTATATGGACATGGAGGATTTACGTCTTGGAGTTGAGAAATACGGGAATTTAGTGCCACTTGGCTGCCTTGGCTCAAGTTTAAATCTTCCACTGACTATGCTACAGCTCTGATTTGAATATTTGGTGTTCAAGGTACCCCTCATTCCTACTCCGTCTTCCCCAGTCTGGTCTTTTTTGTTTTTTCTTTGGTGTGCTTGATTTGTATGTAGTGGTATTTGTTTTTTTTTTTCTCTTGGTTATATTTCTTCTGATTGTGAAATACTGATATTATGTTTTGATTTCTATATATGTTTCGAAAAATATATTTCAGTGTATATTTGTATTTTACATAGCACTGCTGTACCATTTGTTTGTATTTTGCCTGTGTTGTTTGTTTTGTCATCTTAAACCAATAAATATATATTGCAAAATAAATAAAAATAAAAAATGGCGTGCCCCCTCCCCCCCAAAAGAGCAACCATCCCCGGGCTCTTAGTGACCCAGTGCTGGGTGTGCTTAAATTCAGGGGACATACGACGTAGGGGTCCCCCATATTTAAGCACAACCAGCACCGGGCTAGTCAGAACCAGCCCTGGTTGCCAAAATATGGTGGAGAAACGACGTAGGGGTAACCCATATTCTGTGCAACCAGCAATGGACTCTGATCCAGTCCTGGTTCTGGAAATACAGGGGAAAAAAATGAGTAGGGTTCTCCTGTATTTTCCAGAACTAGCACCTGACTTTTTCTAGCGGGGGGCTGATGCCACAGCCAGGGGAGCCCTTTCACCGGGCCCCCCACCCGCAGCCTCAGCCCTGACCGCTAGTCAGCCCAGCCCGGGGATCCCTGGGGAGCTGGGGAACCCCCCAATAAAGGGACCCCCCTCTCCAGGGCACCCCATTCTATCCCCAGCACCCCTGGGCTGTGGGTGCTGGGTTGATTATGTGGTGTAGTGTAAATAAAGAATAGCAAACATTGTCTTTACAAGTAGAACTGCAGGTCCCAGCAAGCCTCCCCCGCATATTGGTACTTGGAGAACCACAAGTACCAGCATGCAGGGCATTAAGGGCCCGCTGGTACCTGTAGTACACCTGTAAAGAAATGTTTAAAAAAACACAATACTCACACACCGTGAAAATAAAGTTTTATTACATACACACTCACCTACATTACCTGGAGTGGTCCCCTTGTCCCTGTAGGTCTTACCATGGTCTTGGTAAAACAACTAAAAAATCCACACACTAGGTAACAACCAGGGTGGTTGTTACCTCCCGAATGAAACGCTCAGATGAGCCTTTGTAGAGCCGTATCTGAGTGTTCATTGGCTGAGAGAGGTTAGCCCCCGTCTCTCAGCCAATGAACGGCTCCCTCCATTGAAGTCAATGATGGGAACCGCAGAGTAAACTTTAATAACCCTGCATGTACATACGCACTTGGCTCTGGTCACACCCACACAGCACTGGTTACAGCTCCTCCCCTTCTCAGTATAGGCCCTTTAACATTTTCAACCCCAGGTCCATGTGGCCATTAATCTGGCTCTGAAAATGGTGACCTTTCTACAAAAGCTGAATGACATCACAAAGGCTGTTTATGATATAACAAGTCACATGGCCAGTATACTGAGGTGAAAAATTACATTCTGCATGTATTTTGTCATTGCTATCTATTAATAATCTATAATTTATCTGCCTTTCATTTAGGTAAAATATACTTAAATTACAAGGTCGGTAGACCTATTAACAGATACAGTTGATAACTGATAGTTCTATAGCAAGTTACATGATCAGCCTATTAAGGTTATAAATCGCATCCTACCTGCATTTCATATCTATCTATCTATCTATCTATCTATCTATCTATCTATCTATCTATCTATCTATCTATCTATCTATCATTATTTTCATATATAACATATAGATTAAAGTAAAAATACCTTACATTGCGATGATTCAGCATTGCACTTAAGTGTAATGCTGAATGCAGATTCCCGATAGTCAGGAATTTGCGTGTGCGCAGGACAGACAAATCGGGTGCAGAGCGGCAGCAGTCTGTCATTGATTGACAGTCTGCTGCCGTTGTGGGCTGGGAGGGGCAGTGCCCGCAGCCGTTGGGGGGAGGAGGGAAGAAGCCAAGATCTCCGTCAGCAGAGGGAGATTTCCTGGCCTCTTTCGGACATCTGCGATGGCCGGCCTGCGTGACCCCATATTCACTCAGCCGGCCAAGGATCACACATATGATCCGATACTGCGGCCCTGGACACATGGCCTGATTCAGACCCGGTCGCAAGCGCTAAGCGCTCCCAACCGGGTCGATGTTTGCCCACTGGGCATGCGCACGACGGAGCCGGCTCCATCGTGCGCATGCGCGAGACCCGGCTAGTGACGGGTGCTCCTAAAAATAGGTCCATCATGAACATGATGATGACCAGCTGCCTAGCTGGTCACACAGTCAGCCATAAATTATAAGTATTAAAATTCTTTTTCTAGTTTTCTCACAAAATTGTGCATTTTTTCTATTTTTATGTAATTAGGAGACAGTATGGCTGACTGTATGCACACTCACACAGCACTGGTTACCGCTCCTGCCCCTCTCAGTATAAGCCCTTTAACATCTTCAGTCCCAGGCCCATGTGGCCCTGAGTCTACAATCCAGGAAAAGAAAATTACATAATTTTCTGTATCACTTGATATGGAAGAGACATGACTAAGCAATGAGAAAACAACTCTGAATGTAACAAAGATGATCTCTGATTTCCTGAGAGATCTGGGGTGAAAATTAACCTGACTTTGGAACACTATAGATTAGAACATCAGACCAACAATCGATGCTTTCATATAGACCAGAATAGGATCCGCAGATTTACGAATGGATGTTTTTAAAACTGAGCATAAAACATTGGCAAACCATCCCAAACGACCTTTAAACCTAACAAAGCCTGCACAGATCATAATGGTCTGTACAGTGCTTCTCCCAAACACACCTTCCACAAGCTTGTTTGGGAGGGTGTCCCATTGTTTTGTGGTAATTTTTTTACTTTTATTTGTTGTCGGTTTTGATCTAAAAGTTCAAAACCGACGGACTTTAGAGCTGCCAAAAATGATGGTCATCGATAAATAGTCCTTTTTTTTAGACAGACCGTCTTTGGGCCTTATTTAAAGTTGTATGATTTTGCACACTACCCTGTACTGTATGTAGCGACTGTGCAATAATATGCTAAAGGTGCAGGATGGTCTTGTGTACATAGATGCCTCCTGTCGGCTTCTGTGATCCGCAGCTGCATCAGAAGAGGTTACACAGGATGGCCGGTGTTTTCACGCAGCTGAAGCCAGTGAAGCTGCATACAAGAACACATCCACTGGCTCTAGCATGCCCAGAAAACGGGGTCAACATACCCCCGTTTTCTAGGACAGTGCTCACATTTTTTTCCCCACACCATGATTGAGAAAGTACTTGAAAAGCTATTTCACATTCCTCTAACTGGGACCCTTTCCATGCTGCCAAAAATATATTTATGGTACCTTACGAAAATCCTCTGGTACACTTTCAACTTCTACGCCACATATTGAAGCTTGATGACTTTTTGTTGGTGTATCAGCATCTAGTTCAGTAGATGCATGTGGTGTAAAGTCTGAAGGTATGAACTATGGCCAGGGACTGCCAGTCCAAACCGCGATTAGCAGAAAGCGCTTCCAATAGGAAGCCATTGCTCTGCCTTGAGCCGTATCCAGCTTCTAGGGCAGAGGTTTCCAAACGCGGTCCTCAAGGCTCCCCAACAGTTCAGGTATTAAGAGATATCCGTGGGTGATCAGGCATTCCCCCTGGAAAGTAAAAGGTAGGAGCCGCCTCTGCTCCCTAGTCTTTCTTCAGGTAAATCCGCTGGCTGAGATTCCTATTGTCTTTCGACCATAGTCATAAGAAATACACTTGTCTAATGAACAGTATCTATGGTTGACACTAATATGGCATTCATTTGAAGATACAACCTTGCTGTGGTACCTGTGTCACCTTTTATAGCTTTATCGCAAGATGCTCAGCTGGGTAGAATATATGCTTCCCATGCCTCTATCCCGATAACTCTGCTATGACATTCTTTAAGAGTAGTTCCTTCAGAATTCTCTACAAAGTAGCTCCTGCATATTCTAAGTCCTCGATATTTGAACAATCCCTTCTTGCAGATTTTATAAAACTCTAGATTAGTGATTCCCAACCTCTGTCCTCAAGGCACACTAACAGTCCTGGTTTTAGTGATATCCATGCTTGAGCACAGATGGTTAAATCAAAATAATTGAAAAACTAATTAAGTCACCTGTGCTCTAGTATGTCTATCCTTAAAACCTGGACTGGGGGGCGTGGCTCAGTATATGTGGGCGGTGCGGGGGTGTGATGGCATGATTGCATTGTGGACCCACTTCCCACTATACAATGCAGAGATTACTGGTATTGTAAAGGGACAGTCGTGGCTATGATGACGCTATTCAGCGCGAATTGCGTCATAGGCATTGCGGACCGCTAACTTTACCTGGGAAGTGGGCGGCACTGGGTGGACGTGGAGGAGGACCAGGAGACTTGAATGCTCTTCCGGACGACCAGATGGAGGGCACGTGTATGTTCTATTTATTATTAGTTTTTGAAAACTTTGTTCATTTTGTTTCAGTGCCAAACATGCAATTTCATTGTACTATTTGTTTTATTTTACAATGCGGCAATACACATGGATACAATTTTAGACCTGACTATGCTCATGTTTAGGCAGCATAATACCTGGTTTTCATTGCACCTCAGACAATAAGTTATTCATCTTTTGGTATAGTTACTGGTTCTCATCTTATTTTATACACCTCTGATCAAACTTTTTCTATGATTGTACTCTTTTATGTTGTTATTTTGTACTCCGCTGTATTAATAAAAATGGTTTTGAAAACCGAAAAGAAAAAAAAATATCCCCTAAGATTTATTTAAATCTATAGGTCCTAAGATATGGGAGTCCTCACAGGCCAAAAGTTTACAAGGCTGCCTCCTACTGGTAACTATAGAACCCTGCACCTTCCGAAGGCCTTTTTTTGTGTGACATTTCCTTTTTATATTGTTGTGAAAGGAACCACCTGTTTATAATGCCCAGCACACTCCACTGTCTGTCACAGGCATCTGATCAGAGGTAGAAATGTTTGTCTCTCTGCTATAGTCTTTCTGCTATAGTCTCTCTGCTATAGTCTTTGGCACAAAACTGCAATTCTCCTTCCGATAGTAAGAAGCAGACGTTGTTCTTGGAGGGCATTTCTACCTGCCATTGTCTGAGCCTAAACACTAGGCACCACAAATAATCCCATACTCTGTGCGAGTAGCTTCATGAAATCATGGATTGTCATATTTGTACATATTGGCTAGATAAGGTATATTTGAAGAGAGCATCTTCCATGTCTTATAGACAATTTATAGCTATAGCTGATCTCAGCACAATACACTAAAGGAGTTATTTTATGTACAGTCTCATGTTCATGGTCCATCTGATCTTTTTATTGTGATCCAGTCATCTACTCTAGAAGACCTTCCTGGCCACCCTAGTGATAGCAGCATCCACCTTGCGGCTGATTCACAACATTTTATTTGTCTTTCTGCTATCAGATATATTTTAGCCAGACCCTTTGGAGATTGAGAATTTCTTCTCTGGAAATGACCATTCCTCCCTTATGGATTTTGAATTTGGAGGGCATTGTAAGAATGTGGTTTCCAACAAGGTAGATAAAATAAACATGGATGAGGGCTATGGTGTAAATTATGTCCAAGGGGCCAGACCTATGTCACTGTCTCACTTGATGGTAGATTCAGTAATGAGTTTACAGTATAAAGGGCTAATGTATTAACATTGTGGAAGTACCAAATTTATTTATATATTCATTTTTTTCAATCCATATTGAATAGTAATAATTTTTTACTTTGCTGTCCCGTACTAACAGTACAGCATATTCCTCTGACCTTTAAAATTGGGAATCTTTGACGAATAGTTGTAAAACATTTACCATTTATAGATATTATAGTCACATAATTACTTACTGTTAATGCAATGAAACATGTTGATTATGGTTGTATACATTTTGAAACTAATATGAATAATTAACTACTTTTAACATTGTGCATATATTATTAAAACAGTTTTTTTTATTAGATTTTCTTTTGAAATGATAATGGGTAAATCTGAAGTATGCGTTGTCTGTGATAAATTGCAGTTTCCAATATGAACAGTAGATGGTGCTACAGGATTACTCATTAATTTAAAAATAGGCCTTTAGTGCAATCGCTCATAGAAAGATGTAATATACGAATTGTCCACAAAACCATGTTTATGTGAAAGGATTCACAGATTAAATGTGAGTGGTTGATGACAAATGCATTTTATGGATGGTTTTTTTTAGGTACTTTGATTGTGAGTTAGTGTATTTTAGCCCATTAATTATGGGCAATCACAAGTATTGTAAAGCAGGATGCACATTATGATCATTGTGTCCACTTTATTGATGTATATAATTTAATGTGTAAATTGCATGTCAAAATAAATCAGTTAAAGACAATTTATGCTGTAAATATTTTTTTTTAAATGTACAAATAAATATAATTGATATTTGTAATTTATTTCACTACAAAAAAAAGAAATCCTCTACAATCCTCTATTATCTATGAAAAAATATTACTTCGTATTTGTTAACCTCTTCCAACACCTAAATATCCTTGTTATGGGAACTTGTTCTACTAAGCGTTTCATATATAAACAGCTGTCACGGTCTGAGCACAGGTTACTGCAGAAAGCAGGCGTGGTGGGTCACATGACTCCTTGCCATCACTCTCAGCTAAGAACCCACAATTACTCCATCACTGCTTTTTTCTTGGACTCTCTCTCGTCATTGCTGCCTGTGATATAATCAAACAGCACAAAGCCAAATGCTGGTTCTGAGACCGTCTGTAATGAAGAGAGACATTGTGAATGTGACAAGATGTTACTGGATCTTGTAAAGAGAGACTTGGGATGGGTAACAGTAAAATAAATACAGGAAGATAATTTGAAAGGTGTAGGATGTTAGTAAGCATACTGTACATGATTATAATTCTAATTAGTTCAGATGGCCAAAGATTGTCAAGCTGCACTAATTTTAAATGTATTTAAAAGTATCCTAGATCTGTAGTGCTACAGGGCCTAAACCCGTTACTATACCTCTAATAGATGAGGTATAATTTCTGTTTTATATTTAACACTTATAGATGTGTCCTCATACATCTAGCCTCAATATGCCATGACACCTGGCGTGAGTGAGCTGCCAGGTCCCATGCGACTCTGCTTGCGCCAAGCATTTTTTTGCATCTATTTCGACCGAAAATGCATCTTAGTCGCAATGCGATATGACTAAGACTCACCAGGAGACTGCACTGATTAATTTTATATGCAATACTTGTATATCTGTGTGCGACTGAGTCTGTAAATAAAGTGGAACTTGGCGTGGAAAAAACCTGCGGCCACTGCATTGTAGTACTTCGTATACAGATTCAGACTCTCGGTGCAAGCAGAGTCACACAGGACCTTCCACGCCAAGAGGGGCTATTTGCAGCGACGAGAAGCTGGGTACACACCTATACAATCGTCAGTTCGATCCCCCGATATCGGGGGATCATACCAACACTTGTATATGTATGTAGGAGCGTTAGCCAATAAACAGCTTAAAACACTCCTACAACTGTTGGGATTGGGAGGTCGCATCTAATGTGCTGTTTAATATTTATCTGCCCATCCTCCCGATCCCATAGAAGCCCGTACATACTAAGCTATTTGTAGCTCAGTGTGTATGGGGCTCATGGGGGTTCAAGCAGGGTGCACATGGCTCAGCTTCGTGGGAGCATTTAACTCGATCAGCCGAGTATCGCAAAGCTGTGTACCCAGCTTAAGGCATGAGCTTGACTGGGAAAGGGATCTGGGGCCGCCTACAGACAAGGACATATGGAAAAGGATTAGCGATGGGGTCTCTCGGACATCTATCTCTACCCTGATTAAGGAAATCTTATATAAAGACTATTATAGATGGCACCTAGTGTCTAGGAAGCTATCCAGGATAGTCCCTGTCTCCTCACCTTTATGCTGGAGAGGATGTGGGCACAAGGCGGATTTTATCTATATTTGGTAAAGATGTCCTGTGATATCGAAATTTTGGAGAGATAATCATAACCTTATTGAACAGATCTTAGATCCAGCTTGTGAAGAACAACATTTAGTTTATTGCTTCCATGGAGCAAATTACTTGTCTTCTTCAGAGTAAGATAAATAAATATAACCCCATATGGGATCCTTACTCCTACACTGTAACAACTTTTTATTATATGCTATCCTGACTTCTCCCATTATGCTGCAGTTAGTACGCCTGTTATCAATGTATCTGTTATTATTTCATTATTGTCCTCTGGTTCCTTCCTTGGGATCTGATTTCCCCCTGACTGGTGCCCTGTTCTCCTCCTCTTACCTCTCCCATCTCTTCTCCTCTCTCCCTATACTACATTTTACCTTTCAAAACAAATAAAAATTACATGCAGTTGATTTATTGTTTTTCTTTTTGTTCTTTATATCTACTACAGGTTGAGTCTCCCATATCCAAATATTCCAAAATACGGAGTACCCCTCGACCCAAGCATTTTGGATATGGGAGACTCAACCTGTATTGTGTTAATATCATTCTGATGAACATTTCTTTATTTTTGTACTTGCCATTTCAAAATAAAATGTTTAAAGAAAAAAATATATATCCAAGAATTAATACTTTACTGTTAAAGCAGGGATTGGGAACCTCAGGCCTGGGGGCCGTATAAGGCCCACAGAATCATTTGGTCTTGCCCTCGGAGATTTTTTCTGCTAGCCTCATCTGGCTAGCAGGGTGCCTAAAATGGCACCCTGCAGCCAGAATCTATGCAGCAGTGCCTCCTGGAGCGTCCTTAGGAGGATTCAGATGGTCACAGAACTGCCCTTACAGCTGCCCGGAGCATCCTCAGCATTGCTGTACTCACGATGATTGTGGCCCGCCCTGTGTGACGTCACACGGAGGGGGCGTGGCCTGCACCGGGCCCGCGAATAATGTTATATATATCAAAATGGCCCACGGCAGAAAAAAGGTTCCCCACCCCTGTGTTAAAGGATCATGCAGGATTGCTTGCTACCAAATGTCCTGATCTCCTACATATAAATGGGATGTGACCTACTGGGCAAAGTTGTCATCTCGTTCTCTGAACTGTGAATGATTTTGGAGTATTGGGGTGTGGCCTCACTTTTTCTAATTTTCCAGTTAACAATGCCGATAGGTATGGGTTTTCTTATGGGAACCATTCCAACCTCCACCATATTTGTTTTATATATACATGCATATAATCAGGGCCGCCGTCCTGGGCCCAGTCCCTGGCTGAAGGAGGGGGGGGCCTGACTCCTTTCGCCACTGCACAGCCTGCAGCCCAAACTACCGGCCGCCACCCCGGTCCACATAAATGGAAGAGGCAGCAGGCCCGCTCGGGCCGCTCCTCCACCAACCAACACTCACCTGCCCCGTATGTCAATAAAGTTTGTTCTGCATTGAAGTTGGCGCACGTGACGTCATTACGTCGCGCCGCGCCGCTGGAGGGAGAGTTTGAGGAAGGAGGAGCCGCGGATCGAGAGGAGCTGGAGCAGTGTCTGCAGTGCTGGAGAAGAGGCACAGAAGAAACCGAAGACTTCTTCAAGGAAATAAGGTAAGTGACAAATAAGGTGTGCACAGCGGGCAGAGACTGGATCTAATAACCGGTGAAGGGGAGGGAGTGGAGTGGGGAAAAAAAATGCTGGTCAGAGACTGCATCTAATAATGGGGGAGGGGAGTTGGGGGCGGAGTGGGGAAAGAAATGCAGGGCAGATACTGGATTTAATAACGGGGGGAGGGGGGGGGGAACAAGATGCTGGCCAGAGACTGGATCTAATAACCCGGGGGGGGTGGGGTGGGGCCCTGCCTATTTTGTCAGTCCCGGGCCCCACCATTTCTGATGGCAGCCCTGCATATAATACACACACACACAAGTATGTTGCAAACATCAATGTAGTACAGTCAGGGCCGGCCCGTTACGCCAGGTACTCAGCTGCGTACGGCGCCAAACTGTGAGGGCGCAGCCGGCATCACAATAAGTCACTGTGACTTATACTATATGCCACTGCAGCGTTATCGCGAAAAGACTGCAGTCCCGGCTCCTGGAATCCCAGCTCCTGGGCCCTGGCTGAACGGGGAAGCCTGCCGAGGCTCGCCGCAACCAAAACAAACTTTGTTGAACATACCCGCCGACAGCAGCCAGCGGGCCGTCCCCTATGGTCAATAAATTTTGTTTTGGATGTGGCGCGCTGCTGGAGGGAGTGGCGATAGGAGCAGGTGGGCCCCAGCGGTGTGAAGTAGTGACAGGGCTGCTGGAGTCTGGACGTACAGGAAGGTGAAGGGGCAGAAGAAGATTGAGGCTGGGCCAGATGAAGGTGATGAGGACTGGGGGCAGAAGGTGACAGGTCACAAAGGCAGGTGAAGGGGCAGAGGATAATGAGGGAGGCTAGAGGCAGAGATGATGGGGGTAGGAGGTGACAGGGGCTTGAAGCAGAGGAAGGTGAAGGGGCAGAAGCAGATGATGGAGGCTGGGGCAGAGGAAGGTGATGGGGCAGGAGGCAGGTGAAGGGGGCAGAGGATGATGAGAGAGGCTGGAGGCAGAGGTGATGGGGGTAGGAGGTGACAGGGGCTGGAAGCAGAGGAAGGTGAAGGGGTAGAAGCAGATGAAGGAGGCTGGGGCAGGGGAAGGTGATGGGTGCTGGAAGCAGAAGAAGGTGAGGGGGCAGAAGAAGATGAAGGAGGCTGGAGCAGAGGAAGGTGATGGGGCTGGGGTAGAAGGTGACGGGCTGGAAGCAGAAGAAGGGGATGGTTCCTGGGGATTGAGGAAGGTGAAGGGAGCAGAGGAATATGAGAGAGGCAGAGGAAGGTGAAGGGGGCAGAGCAAGATGAGGGAGGCTGGAGGCAGAGGAAGGTGATGGGGGCAGGAGGTGACAGGGGCTGGATGCAGAGAAAGGGGATGGTTCCTGGTGACGGAGGAAGGTGATTGTGCCTGGCAATGGAGGAAGGTGATGGGGCTGGGGACGGAGGAAGGTGACGGGAAGCTTCTGGGCTGAGGATGGTGATGAGAGGCTGAATTTGAGGAAGGTGATGTTAGGCTGATGATTAATGATGGCTGGCTGCAGACACCATTCCTCTTACCCGTGAGGCATCCACAGCACTGTCATCAAGAAGACCTTGCACAAAGGACTGAAGAAACTGCTCAAACTGCTGTCACTCTCACCCTGCTCTCATCCTCTCCCTGTCACCCTCTACCTTTTGTCAATCATTGCTGTCACCCTCTCCCTGTCATCAACTCTTTACCTGTGACCATCTCCCTGTCGTCACCCTCTCATCATCACCCTCCCTGTCACCTATTGCTGTCATCCAGTGCTGTCACTCTCTCCCTGTCACCTATTGATGTCACCCAGTGCTGTCACTCTCTCCCTGTCACCTATTGCTGTCATCCAGTGCTGTCACTCTCTCCCTGTCACCTATTGCTGTCACCCAGTGCTGTCACTCTCTCCCTGTCACCTATTGCTGTCACTCTCTCCTTGTCACCTATTGCTGTCATCCAGTGCTGTCACTCTCTCCCTGTCACCTATTGCTGTCACCCAGTGCTGTCACCCTCTCCCTGTCACCTATTGCTGTCACCCAGTGCTGTCACTCTCTCTTTGTCACCTATTGCTGTCATCCAGTGCAGTCACTCTCTCCCTGTCTCCTATTGGTCACCCAGTGCTGTCACTCTCTCCCTGTCGTCACCCTCTCCCTGTTGTCACCCAGTGCTGTCACCCTCTCCCTGTCGTCACCCAGTGCCGTCATCCTCTCACTGTCACCAAGTGCTGTCACCCTATCCCTGAATATGTATCTTTGGGTATAATTGTAGGGCCTATGTGTTTTTTTTGCAAAGCATACAAACAGAATTATTTTCACGTGGGGGCTAATGTATTTTATTTTATGCGTAGCCTATGGGGGTTATTCAATTAGACTCAGGGTTTCCCCCGTGACTAATTACCGGTTTGGGAAGGACTGCAACACTTTATTTAAAAATTCTGAGTCCCTTTGTTCTCTATAGTTTTCAGTCTTTTATTGTTGCTATTCTATTAATTCAAAATAAAGATAATATTTCAATGACTGGAAGTCCTGATGTACTTCTCTGGGTAAGTCAGTGATAAATAAGAAATGGAGGCAGGTGAACATGGTAGATTTGCCTAGACAAAATGGATAGTGGACATTATAGAAGGTCTTCAGGGAAAGACATGGCAGTAGGGTGCGGGATACCACAGAAAACAGAAGCACATGGGACCTGATTCAGAGATGTTGCAAACCTGATAGTTTACGTACATCTCTAATGGTGGGAGATGTGCACTGCGCATGTACAGATCTCATTCTGCAAGATCGCACACGCTGCTTCCAAACCGCTGTATGATTGACATGCTGCAGCCATTTGGAGATGAGGAAGGAGTTGCTATGGCCAGCGTCCCAGAATATGGGGAGTGGGGTTCCGCAGATTCACTTGGCCCAGGCAGCTTCAAATACCCGCCCATCCTGAGTAATCTGAGGGTTACTCAGATGGTCAATGTTCACATAACTGATCAGAGTCTCCGGACGCAGCATCCGATCAGAGAAGCCGGCAGTTGGCACCTTATTACTTAAGACGCCTCCTGCAGCTTTTGCATATTGTAGCCAAAACGCAGAGATTGTGCTTGCAGCGTCCTTCTATTAATCAGGCCCACAGTGGGAAGAAAGCCGTGCCAGAGTAAATATACTATGTGAATGTATCAATAGCCAGTGGCGTATCTATAATTGGTGCAGTGTGTGCACCGCCCCGCACCGCGCACACTGCACCCATATCTGCACCCATATTATTTTAAACTTACCTGTCCGTGGTCCCACATCGGGTGTCTGAGCTGCTCAGAACACTGGAAAATGGCCGCCGCGGCCATTTTTACGTTTTTCTGCTCATGCGCAGTAGACTCCGGGCACTAGACTGTGCCCGGAGTCTACTGCACATGCGGAGAACGCCAGAAAAATGGCTGCCGCGGCCATTTACCGGTATTCTGCGCATGCGCAGTAGACTCCGGGCACACTCTAGTGCCCGGAGTCTGCTAAGGCTCTGGTGGCTGGCTAGCCGCGTCAGTCGGCTGCCGGGCACCGGGAAGAGAGGAGGGGGCCCCGCACGGGGAGTGCACACGGGCCCCCTCCTCTCTTAAGACGCCCCTGTCAATAGCCATGAGTCTTCATTAAAATAGTGAACAGCCCATGTAATGGCAGGAGAATGCTCACTGTACTCCTGTTGAACATTCAGTACAACTCACGCTGCCAGCTTTCAGTACATTGGCTCAGCATGATCACATGAGCTCTGTGACACAGGAATTTCTGCCCACACCAACAATTCTATATTGTAATTAGGCTGTTACCCAGGCTGTCCACTTTAAAACTGAAGTGGGAGAACATATAAATGGTGTCTGAAAATGAAAGAGTGGAAAGCAGGGGTCTGGTGCTAGAAGCAAAATCATGTAATGACTGTTGATAAAAGACAACATTAAGGGGTAACTCTTTATCACCTTGAAGCTGAGTCTTTGAATTACTTGCTGGGATTCACACTCCAAAATGACCCTGAAAAACAACATTTACAATAATTATGCCTGAGATATAGTCCTGCACATAGTATTAATCGAAGACACAGGAATTAAAAAAATAATCCATATCTTGCAGGATTATTGCATACTTTTTTTGTCCCAGTACATTGGTGAAGGTCTCTGTCATGCCCATATAAAAATATGCTGGTGTATTTACCCATGTTCCAGATTGCTGAATGCCTCTCCAAGTCCTGTTAAAAAACGACTATTCGTAGAAAGACATAAATTGGAGCTTTGTCATGATAATGACTCAGGACCATGTTCTGATGCTGTCGTTGAAACCAGGCTCTCAGTAACAGCCTCTGATTCCAGAACCCAGCATGGCATGTGTCTGAATTAGGGTTGGACATAGCGGGTCACCAACAATGTTACCATTGGCGGTTAACTTTGATGGTATAAAACTATCAAGGAGGAAACCACCATGCAGTGGGCCTATCAGAGCTGGGGGCGTTGGCTTTACTGTTCACATTGGGGGGGAGATGTACTAAGTCTTGAAGAGAGATAAAGTGGACAAAGATAAAATACCAACCAAACATTTCCTAACTGCCATTTTTCAAACACAGCCTGTGACAGTTAGGAGATGATTGGTTGGTACATAATCTCTCTCCACTTTATCACTCTCCAAGGCTTAGTACATCTCCCCACGGGGAGGAGCTAGGCTCCGTGACCCAGCGCCAGACAGCAAAGAAAAAATCCATTGCGGGACTCTCTCAATGGTTGATAACCATTGAATCCCCACCATTGATGGCAGAACCATCAGCGGTTGAAGGCAATCCCTAGTCTGCATTGGGTCCCAACACCCAAATGCAATATATAAAGGGGGCGATTCAATTGCTTTAAACATCCCCCTGCTGTTCCTCTGTACGAATAGGTGCCCGACGGAGAAATGTAATTGTTGCTGCGTTCGGACGCCTAAAGCTGTGAGGCGACACATTTTTTCCTCGCAGCCTCCTGAGATGTGAGAAGAAATGTGTGCAAAGTCCATTTTTTGGGGCGCCAAAACGGCTGATTGGCCGCCCTAATCACTACTTTAGATGGGTTTAGCCGCTTTTATTAAGTACCAATGGGCGCCCGAATGGTGAAAAAAATGTAATTGCTCCGTCGGGCGCCTATTTGTATAGAAGCCCAGCAGGGGGCACGAAAAAGATTTGAATCGCAGCCTAGAGTTCAATATGAAATGAAGTGTTATTCCCGCATTGCAGTTGCTTATAGAAACCAGGAGGCATAATTATTTTGTTATTGAGTCTGTGGCTTCCTGCTTGCTCCCATTCCTCTCTTCATATTATGACACCGGGCCTATTCTCCCTTACACAATAACACAAGCTCAACTTACGTATCTCCAGCGGTGGCTCCTAACTTTTAATAATGGGGGGTGGGGGGGAAATGTCTCTGCTGAAGTAGAATGCCTCAGCAGTGGTCCATATCCACTGTGCATGCGCAAGATAAAAAAACAATAGAAAACTTGCGCATGCAACACCTCCCCCTGGGAATGCCTGTCTGACGTGTGATTAGCAGTTAGCGCTTTTAGTGGCAAACAGCCACTACTAATTCACATACTGGGAGTTCACTGGAGGTGGCCGATTTCACTGCAGGCCCTAGGTAAAATCGGCCACTGCTCATCTCTGCTGTGACCATGGAGTCAGTTCAGACTGTGAGATGACTGAACAAAGCCCAGAATGCTGCCAGTTCCAGATGTGGGAATCACAAACCTTTACTAATTCATAAGGCACTTACCAGAAATGCTTGCACTAAATTAACTCACCACTCTTTTAATTGCCATGCTTTTAGGATGGAGACAAAGTGTTTGTGTATGTGAATAGGCCTACTGAACTTGGCATTTAACCAGCTCGTGTTCAGACAGTGATTTGGCTACAATTAAATTATCATTTTATTATATGTAGTAAAAAAAATATAATTGAATTACGCAATTTCTCTAGTTAGAAAACATTACATCATTATGTTGCTATGTTGGTTATTGTGATTTATTATCTACTATATGTTGGCTAGTGTTGTTTTATATAGACTGCAGGGGTGGTAGTTGTTACTTGTGAAAATGTTTTAGGCGGTGTATGACCAGTTCAGTGCAAACCACCAATTAAGCTAACTGCAAAAGTAGTATATAATATTGAAAGAAAAGTGTGTAAAACCTGCAAAAAGTTGTGCCGTTTATTTCAAAAGTTAATGTATCATAAGGAGCTATACAGGATTTATAGCATGAAATATATAATATTTCCCTGAAACCAGAGCTCTGGAGGAGCCAGTAGTGGCTTATAGTGCTCTTTTTAGTGGTAGTCTAGGAAGTTAGGAGGGACGTGTGCTGATCTCTGTTCAAACTCAGAAGTGAACTCATGATTTTTACAAGAGATAAAGTGAGCTTGTGACATGAGGCTCACTGGGACATATTCTTGCTGTTTATTGGAAAACAATTGGGATATGAGACTTGCTGTGTTTTTATTTTACAGTGAGCATATTAATATTCTAATGAAAAGCTACACATAAAAGTGGTCCTGGAGGGACCACCAACACTGATTTCACAACTGCCCGTCCTGTTGTAATGTCTGACCTGACAAATTGAGCGGGCCGATTGGTAAGTGTGTATAGCTTACCAAATCGGACTCTCGGTATGCCAGCAAAGTTGGATAAGTGTTTACCTGGCTTAAGTTGAGTATAAGATCTTTACTAACTTTATTACAGTGATAGTCTTCAATCCTTATCACTACATAGTTTTTTTCTTTGCTATAGTGTATTTATATATTTTTTTATTGTATTACCCTGAAACATAAGCATAGCTGACAATTTGGCAACCTCACCCTTGATCTATTATTTCATCAAGTATCAGAAAAGCTGTGTCCAAGTTTTCCAACAACAAAATTCTGTCAATGTGTTTCCTATAGTGGAAAAAAACAGACGTGGTCACAAACTTAGTATTTCCATTATGGGTGTCATTTACATTTTACACAGATGTACAGCAACAACTTCTACAGGTGTGACACCAACAAGGGCAAAATCACACACTCAGTTGACTGGGCTTATAGGTTAAAGAAGATGGTCATTATTTATGTTTAACTTAGACCACTGCGACTGGACGTGCTCAACCACAGGAACCACTTTTGACTGCTTGTATTCCCTTTCTGTAACTGCTGACCCCTAGTTACTCACTCTGGATAGCTTCCAACAGTTGCATAAGATATTTAGGCAAAAGTAACCTGCAGCCACAGGTAACCAATCACCGGGCTCAGAAACTAGCATGGCCCAGCTCTTCTGGTTTAAAAAAAATAACTTTCAAACTTATACCCCTTTTACAATAACTTAAAAATCTCGGGTTGAAGCATGTAAACGCGCATCAACCCGGGATTTTTATCGGTGTAAATGGAACAACCCGGGTCCAGTGACCCGGGGATCCAACCCGGCTAACTTGCAAGTTTGAGCACGGGTCGTTCCCGTGTCACCCTGCAGTGTAAATGGAGTGATCCATGTCACGATGACCCGGGTCGTGCCGCATGCTGCCCGATTGGCTGGCTTCAGTGGCGCTTGGAGATTACATCATCTTCAAGCGTCCACTGCTGGGCCGACAGAACGAAGCAGCACACTCCACCCACCCTCCCTACCTCCGGACCGCTGCAGAGTGAGGTAAAAGGGTCACGGAGTGGGAGGGAGGGGAAGAAGCACTGCTCACCTGCGCCGGAAAGCCGGGTCAGTGCTTATTATCATCAGGTAAATAGTACCCGCTCCCCACCCCTCTCAGCGCCCCTGGCCACACCACCTCCTCTAAGTGATGTAATGACATTGGACGCTCAGTTAGCAGGCCAGATTTGAGCCCTGTTACGAACTACTCCTAGCTGGTACACAGGTGGATTCATTACTAACCTCCCCCTGGGAATGCTTTTGTCTAGGTCTCGCCAACGACCAAGACCCGTGGATGCGGAGGTCGTACATTCAGGCCCCTCGCCTCCATTTCCTCCTGCAGCCTCAGGCCTCAGCTTCCAGAAAACCGCCTCCCAGCGTGACATAGGGCGAAGGATACAATATGGACAGCTCTCAGTAGTAGACTGACCCCTAAAAGCTGTCAATTTTCAACATTAGTTTAGCACTTATTAAAACCATTCTTCTTTCTCAAGCACACTTCTTGTGTCACTTAGAGAAGTGTGTGGATATACTAATCTGTGTTTATGAATGGTTTTGTTGTATTTTTGTTAACCACATCTCTATTATGGCCTGGCATTGTGAAGGCTGCATTCTAAGGATGTCATAACAAGGATACAGAGTTATAACTGGAGTTAAACCACTTACCTGGCAGGGTCACATGGGATTGTTCATCCCGTTCAACCCGATGAACTATATATGCAATGGGTATCTTTGTTAGTCACTGTTCATCTTATCCTTGTATGTCTTATTTTCATGTATTGCTTTTCGTACATTGTAACCAATGTAGTGTGCCCAACATGGCAATTTCGCCTGGTATTGTATTGTGTAGAATGAACAGCATGGTTCTGATTTAGAAAGGATCTTGCCCAGTATGTTTATCTCTAAATATTACGTGTCATCAATTCTAGGCATTGCCTATTCTGCCCAGTATAAATAAGAGTGATGTGTCCAGCGCTAACCTTGTGATAGAGTAATATAAAGAAACAGGATGTAGAAATATGTTAGGCTGTAGATAAGAAAGAAGCACAAAGCAAATATGTAAAAAAAAGAGGAGTAATTTAATGAAACTGGGTATGGGGTAAAAAACCAGGAGTCACAATGCTCCCTTGTGCAATGTCCAAATGTCCAGTATAGCAATAGTGGAACTAGGAGGATATGACCTATATTGTATACATGGGTTATAAGAGAGCTCCTTTAGGGTGCCTCTTTCCGTAGTACACCGGGGGTGTCTACGTGAACCTTGTTGGCAAATATAATGGTGCGCCTGCGGCGAGGGGAATGCCCCTAAATAAGGGGGTAATGTCCTTCCTTGTGTCTGGGTTGTAGGTTACATAAGGTAACCGTTTGAGGGGGTCCCTTTCCGTATGACACTTGTGCCTACGTCTCCCTCTTAGCACTATAGTGACAACCCGTCTTCCCGTATTGGCATGTGTAGTCTCCAATAGGTGAAAATATAGGAGAGTGCTGTCCTGTGCGTATTAGTGAAGGGTGTGGGTAAACCCTTAATCAGGGCGTACCTACCGTATGAAAGATCATACGTCCCCTTTCTAAATGTGATGGTGTGGCAACGTGGTTATAATAACAGTGCAAGACAGGGGCGGCGTCCCGCACTCCTGTCCCTACCGTGAGTATGCTCTGTCTCACTGGCACGGCGTCTCAGATCGCCTCCTGCTGACACACGCGGCTTCTGGTCACTGCTCCTCCTCCAGGGTGCCTGTAAGCCGGGATAGATGACAGTCTCCACATGCGTGTGTGCGCCGGCTCCCTGTGTCGTCCGTCCAGGTGCTCAGGAATATGCTGGGTAGCTGCAAGTGTGTCACGTGTGGGCACAACGTGTTTCAGCCTATCGGCCTTTCTCAACTTGACCAGAAGGAGCGGTGACCAGAAGCCGCGTGTGTCAGCAGGAGGCGATCTGAGACGCCGTGCCAGTGAGACAGAGCATACTCACGGTAGGGACAGGAGTGCGGGACGCCGCCCCTGTCTTGCACTGTTATTATACCCACGTTGCCACACCATCACATTTAGTAAGGGGACGTATGATCTTTCATACGGTAGGTACGCCCTGATTAAGGGTTTACCCACACCCTTCACTAATATGCACAGGACAGCACTCTCCAATATTTTCACCTATTGGAGACTACACATGCCAATACGGGAAGACGGGTTATCACTATAGTGCTAAGAGGGAGACGTAGGCACAAGTGTCATACGGAAAGGGACCCCCTCAAACGGTTACCTTATGTAACCTACAACCCAGATACAAGGAAGGACATTACCCCCTTATTTAGGGGCATTCCCCTCGCTGCAGGCGCACCATTATATTTGCCAACAAGGTTCACGTAGACACCCCCGGTGTACTACGGAAAGAGGCACCCTAAAGGAGCTCTCTTATAACCCATGTATACAATATAGGTCATATCCTCCTAATTCCACTATTGCTATACTGGACATTTGGACATTGCACAAGGGAGCATTGTGACTCCTTGTTTTTTACCCCATACCCAGTTTAATTAAATTACTCCTCTTTTTTTTACATATTTGCTTTGTGCTTCTTTCTTATCTACAGCCTAACATATTTCTACATCCTGTTTCTTTATATTACTCTATCACAAGGTTAGCGCTGGACACATCACTCTTATTTATACTACTAATTTCCTGAGTTTTTGGACAACTCTGTGCCCAGCAGCTTCCGACACATTGTTGGGGACACTTTGCGCTGGTGGATACATACTAAGTAACCACTATTCTGCCCAGTGTAATCTTATGTAGTGCACCTAAAATGGCTGCCTCACTTAGCTCCTTTGTGCGTAGGATGAATAATCCTTTGAACGGATTACCCAAAATGGCTGCCACACCATTGTATTATATTCATGATTTCGGTATTTCATGCAAATCTAAACCTCTGTATTAGGTTCATACTATCTGTTAAACGCCTTGAATCCTAGTGGAGAAAAGCGCAATATAAATAAAATAATTACTACTGTTATAATTGGTAAATCTTTTCTCTACCTATTGTAGTAAGTTTAATAAATGTAGTATGTATCCCCACACAGGTGCATAGTGAACACAAATATATCAGATGAACTACATGGGAAGATATATTGGTCATTATTTGCAAAGTGGCGGCATTTGTAAGTCGCTGCTTTCCTATGGATTGGAGGTGAAAATGTAAAACGTCACTCACAGTCACAGCTTTACACTGAGTACGAGTGATGCTTTAAATTTTCACTTTCAACTTGCTGGAAATAAAGCCCATTATCTCTCTTTTTTCTCAGTTTGGTAGTTACGGATGTCACATTCATATTCATTAGCTACGGTTCTTCATAGCAAACATATCAGTGATTGCATATTTTTGTGGGTCCCAGGGATCCATCAATGAAAATATTTTCACTGTTTCTGGGACCAAATCATAATTTGTGACACAAAGTGCAACCCAGCATCTGTCCCCAGGACAGTCCCTAAGTCCACAGCCTGGCATCTCTGCTGTAACTCCCCCTGAGCTCTGTGTTCTGCATGTTGCCTCCACAATCAACACTGTCTCTTTCTGCCTGGCTTTTACCCCAATGCAGGTATCCTCTTGTCTCCGGACAGTGCTGGACAAACAGGCAGGGACTGTCTCTGCTCACCTCACTTCTGTTGAGATGACCTCCCTTAGGTCCCTTCCAGTTGCTCTTTCTTCCTCCCATTGTCGAAAGATGGCAGAATTATTAGCGAATCATGGCTCTGTGGATAGTGCCGACAACCCCCCACCCCAATCATTCCTTCCCCAAGTTCTAGTGCTTTAGTGAATCCTGTGGGACAATGGTCTTCTCAAAAATGGATTCTAATAGTACTACTTTAATGTATTTCCATACATGAAATAAAATGCACTAAAGAGACTAGTATAGAATATATACGAAACAACACAGACCTCTGATGTAACATCCAGATATATTAACTCTAATATAGTTACACACAGAGTAGTCAAAGGTAAAGGTGCATACACACGTAACGATTTTTTAAATGATTTAACTATAATGACGTCGTTATCGTTCAATCGTTGAAAACATTGTTTAGTGTTTGAGTTATAACGATGAACGATTATCGTTCATGCGCGTTCCCATTTGTAGTTCATTCTGACTGACAACTGAACGATTTTCATTAAGGGAAGTTACAAAATTCGTTTGTAATTAAAAAAAAACGTTCATTACACTTTAAAAAATATGACAGATAATCTGACAGATAATCGTTCATAAAATCTTTGTGTGTGTATGCAGCTTTAAAATTATGACCACATTTAGATATTATTTTACAAATTCTGAGTTAGGCCATAAGTATGACATATGCACACACATTTAGTACTGGAGTGGGAACAAGGAACACCAATACATAAGTTAAACTGGCTAATGTCAACATTATTTTATTTTTATGTCTAATTTAAAATATGTCTACAAATTAAATCTTTATAGTCTCATACCAGTGTGCTAATAAAAAACTGCAATACTCCAGTGGATGAAATTAATAATAAGTTAGCCAAAAAGTGCTTGCTAACATACATATACGATTGTGCAGAGTCCTAGTGAAATATGTATGGGTTACATGCAGGAGTGAGCAAGATGGGAGGAGGCATTCCATGCACATAAATATGTTCAACTCACCGCAGCATGTGACACAGGGTTTCACATATACATGTGAGTGCAGAGAGAAGCAGCAGCTGGAGACAGACACTACAATTATCATTTAAAGGGAAATTGTACCCAAACACTGTTAAGCTGGCCACACACTAGACCAACTTACATCCAACCATCCAACTAGTTGATTGGTTGGAATGAAAATCTGATAAAGGATGAAAGCAAATGACAATCAGCAATTTGCTCCCAAACGCAGGAAAATGGACTAAAAACTGTTGTTTGAACAAATAGTTTAGATCAAACATTTAACAAACTTGTCTTAACGACCATTTTCATCTGTTTTCTGGCATTTAGGAGCAAATTGCTGATCATCAGTTACTCCCATACGTTACCAGATTTTCATTCCAACCAATCAACAAGTTGGATGGTTGGATGTAAGTTGGTCTAGTGTGTGGCCAGCTTTAACTAATACCGTCATTCTCAAACTTTTTTGAATCACTGGCGCCCAAGAGTATCAGCATTGTTTTTACGGTACCCCTAAGGTTAAGTTTGTTACTGAGAAATTCAGATTTTTTTTTATTACAGTGAAGTAAATTGTGCTTATATGTCGTCCTTAGGCTCAGTTATGTGGTGGTGGACAGGTTTGCGCTTCTGTTTATCCACATATGTATACTACATTGACCATAAATCATTTGATTTGGTGCTGGACCAACAACCTGAGGCACCCCTGCAATGTCCCGAGGCACAGTTTGGAAACCACTGGATTAAGTTTAGAGCGACTGTTGCCCTTATGCAATAAGCTAATTTTGTGAGTCAAATTAATATTCGGATCACCAGGGACTAAGGACACCACTGAGGCAATGCACAACAAATATTCATTAGACACTGGTAGCAAATTAATTGATAAACTGTACTCTTGTAACAATTTTGAGCTCACAAATGGCTGCCCCCATTGTGTGTAGGAGACATTCACTTTAGCATTCATTCATTCCACACATTACATTACATTGGTCAGTGTTACTTTAAAATGTATGACTATCTTATGCTGGCCATACACTAGCACGATTTCGGGCCGATTGCCAGATTTTAGACGCGTCGGACGATGAATTGTGTCAAAATCGTGTAGGATTTAGGTAGGATCCGATCCAATGCGCGCTCCCGCCACTCTTAAAACATATCGTATGATCAGATGTGCAGCCCATATTATCTATCGTAATTGTATGCAGATGGTGCCGTGTATTTGTGCATGCGATGCATCGTGCGTCCGACCGGCGTCATTTGAGTTACATTTTGAAGAAGTGTGTGTTCTTTCAATGACCTTCCCTCCTAAACCGCAGATCGGTCGTATCGTGGGATCGTATGTACATCGTGTGTCAATCGTGCGGTCAGGACTGCAAGGGAGCTGCCAGGGAGTTCAAGGGAAATCTCATCTTATGCTGTTCGTACTAGTGTATGACCAGCATTAGTTTACTCCATAATATATCACTGGCTCCTCTCATATTAATGCATATAAATCACAGAAAAATAAGGCTGTCTGACTATAATATACATGCTCATGTATTCCATTGAAATAAGTCCTAGTTTTATATAAGCAATATTTCCCTTTTAAAGGGCAGTTGAACATAAAATACAAACTGATCTAGGGATGGGCATTGCAGATCGATTTATTTGAACCATCTATATTCCGACCTGATATCTAATATAACTTTTTTAGCAATAAGGTGTGCACGATATATATTAGGCAATCTATTTTTCCCAGCCACCCAGCTGCTTTTCCCATGCTAGTTCTCTCTTCAATTCGTTTAAGACTGTCCTAGCAGCAATTTGAGATTCTCTTGGAGGCCGACCAAAAACGTATTGGTGTCTTCTGAAAGACTCTTACAAAATAAGATATACAACAGCAGCCCCCCCCCCCCCCCCAAGACCTGGTGCAGACTTATAGTGCTGAGCCTGCAACTGCGCATGCACAGCATTATATATAGATAACAAGAAATATAGATTTTATTTCCCTGATTATTGCCTTATTCGATTTGCAAGTGCCAATTCCATATTCATTTGGATTATCAACATAGAACCTATGATTGATTGTTCATCCCTAAACTGATCCTTTATGAAGTCACCTTAGATTTCTGTGCCATTTATAAAAGCACTTGGCCTTCAGTCATACATATATACAAGTCTTAAATAATACAGATCTACTCTCTCAAAACGTCTCTGAGACTCCCAAATTTTTCGGGGTGAATCTCCCACATCCTGCTCACTTCTATTGAAATGGGCAGGACAGGAAGCATAATGCTGGGATTCGCAGGACCAATATGACCAGATTTTCCGAGAAATCACAAAAAGAACCCAGCCCCACCCCCATGTTCTACATCACCCCAAAAAATGTAGGCAGATATATTTTTTATATACTTCAATATATTACTTAATTAGGATACATGTAAAGCAACTTTTTCCTAAAGTAAACTAACCTACTTTTTTCTAGCCTCCCCAAAAAGTCACCTTTCCATTCCATTTATTAATTAGGTTGCCTTCCTTTGAACCCACTTGTACTTACAGTGAGGAATATGTACTTACATATTTAATACATGGTATAACTAGTTACTTATTCTATGTGGAAAATGTAATAGCCTGCAAAATGCAGGCATGGACATGATTCTGGAGAGCCATCCTGGCGGTTGGTTAAGCCTTTTAAATTATTGGTGCTTGAAAACATTAAGCTGACTCGCCGGAATCGCTTTGCTGGCAGGAAGTCTAGCATACATAAGAAAAATTCCACCCTCAAAACATGCCAACATTTCAATTGTGACAATAAATCACGCCCATGTTGATCTGTCCATAGCACTGCCCAGGCTGCCCAAACCACACCTTTATTTGGCAAGTCCATATCACCATAAGTGTAAGACCGACCCTTTTTTTGACACAACTCATTGAGATGCACCCACAATATTCAGGACTACCGCATGCTATAATAAAAACCTGAAGTATCGTAACACCCCAAGCTTTTGCATATACAAGTGTTCTTCTTTTGTATGCAATAAATAGCATTTTTTGGTTTACTAGTTCTGTTAAATATCTACAAGCATTCAATGAATGACAAGTTGCCATTTTTGCCATTTACCTCATTCTCATCAGGCCCTCCAATAATGTAGCATGTGACATCAGATAAACATTGGGAGAGTACAGTCACTCCGTCCACAAGTATCACTTCACCTGGGGAACACAAAAAGACACAATGGTGAACTAATGGCAACATATACTGATTTCTACATACATGTAACAGGGAGAAACAATGCAAATCTTATTCACACTGTTAATATGTGTGTTAAAACTACATTTAGGGCCTGATTCACAGGTGCGCACAGTGTCGATGCCGCGTGCTAGTGGCTGATCATTTCAGTCTGTAAATGTGTCTGAGTGGCACAGCACATTAGTCCCGATGGTTACTGCTGGGAGCCGCAGAATGAATTTAGGACCTGATACAGAGACGGACGCTAATGCAATCGCAGCTGCGATTTCACACGGAATGCAGCAGCGAAAATATGCTAATGTCTGCAAAGATCACACGGGCATAAAGACGCCCATTGCTGCCTTCTTACCTGTGTGCGATGACGCATACCTACGTAAATATCGGCACATCGGCGGCCATCTTACCCTTGCGGCAGTTCTGACCTGTCGCAGGCTTGGGAGCTCTTCTGACACGCAGAGCTGCATATGCACTCGCCTTTGTGTCCGTCTCTGAATCAGAGAGAGGCTTATTCGGTGAGTGTTTTTGGGTGGTAATAGGGGGGCAGCTAGCCAGACACGGGCCTCTTGCGGTTAGCCACTGTGTCTTAAGACGCAGCTGCACTGACTCAGGCGCCCATGTTCAGGCTGAAAAATTGAACCTGACATAGGGCTGGTGCAATCTCCGATGCTGCGTCCAATGCTGTGACTTAATGCGCACAGTAGCAAATTAGGGCCGCAGCCGGTAGGTGTCTCTGTACGAATATCATTAACTACAGCATTAATATAAAGTCGCAGTCACGCTCCGGCAAGCTAAACATGACATAGTAAAACCCAACAAATGTAAAGCTATCATAACACCACAGCTGGACAGTTTCTAAATAAGTTGACCTTAAGAAGTTGTACACCATAAAAGTCTTTAATAGTAATTTTTTAAATGTTTAAGCTGAAGGATACTTTTTGATTTGCTTGTTATTTCTGCTTTTTGTCCTGGGTTTATCTTGTGAGGATAGATAGATGTTTATCATGTGAGGTTTCCTTAAACCTCTTCTGCATTTACATTTTATGGGAATTGTAAATTATCCATTGATTCATGTTTTAGAACATTCTGACACATATTTTGCACTTTATGGCATATGTGTTATATTGCATGTGTTTGTACTGTAGCAAAGATATCAATATAACCAATTTTATTTGTGAGATATACTGCATGTCTGCTGCCAGATTTACCACTGACTTTCTAAATAAATTAATCTGGGCTTAGTTAAAGTTAACCAATTTATTAATTATTTTATTCAGGTTAATTCAGTGGACAGTCAGAGCTAAATTCAGTAGCAGACATACATTTCCTGGACGAAATGGGTTGGGATTAAGTCTATGCTGTAGGTGTCAAGATACAAAGCATGCAGGGAAAGCATAATCCAACCAAGTCTCGTACATTCAGATCTCTGAGTCTTGTAGAAAATCCTTCTCTCAAATTCTCTCTGCTCCAACAAGGACGGGAATGTGTAATCATAATACTAAAGAAAAAGAAACAGTGTGGTGAGGATTTGGAAATTAAAGAGGAAAGATGGGAATTAATGAAAGAAAATTAGAAGGAACAGATGGGATATTTAATGTACTATAAAGGAAAATAAACTTAATCCGCACTATCGAGTTATATCATATACGAGTGATAAAACTTGTTGCGCATGATAAATGGTGCTCCAGGCAATCAGCTCCCAACTGTCAGTTTTCAAACAGAAGACAGTTGGAAGCTGATTGGCTAGAGCACCATTATCATACGCAACGAGTTTTATCACTCGTTGCATATGCTAAAACTCCTTGATAAATAGGCCCCTAGATCTTCAGTGTAAGCATTATAAAATCTTAATCATAGAGAAAACCAACAAGTGTTTAGATATGGATAAATTAAATCTCAAAGGTGCGGACATAACCGTAGGGCTGTGATGCATCAATTACTTGTAAGTTACAATACAAGCCTTAATTGATTGTTCTGTGATTTTGTGCTATTTTTTGGTAAAATCTCCTCGAGAAGAATATTTGAGTTTTTTCTGTCTTTGGCTTCTTTTATAACTACCTAATTATTCCTACGATTAAATACTTTATGAAACAACTTATACTATGGGCCATAGTCAATTAGAGGTGAAAAGTCCATTATTGGTGATAATTTATCGCCGATGATGTCATTTTCGGCAGCTTCACTTATCCCCATATTCAATTACAAAGACTTTTCGCACGTGCGAAAAGTCTTTGTAAAAAAACGAGGATAAGTTTTCACCACTGTTTAGGTGGTGAAAAAAAGTGCAGAATTGGGGTTTTGGGGTGCAGAATAAAAAAAAATAGCCTGCAGCCTTTAGAATGTCCCTACAATGTAAGCTGTGTAAAAAAATAAATGTTGGGGAACAAACTTAAAAACTAGCAAAATAGCCTCGGGGGGTCCCCATGTATGCTGCAGGTGTTTTCTAGAATGCGGGTGGTTGCGGCAGGTGGATTTTTTTAAGAATTACAAAAAATCAATTTAGGGACTTAAAAATATGCTTGCACCCATTTTCATGTACCCCAAATTTGATGAAAGTAGTTATTTAAAAAAAATAAATAATAAATGCTATTCTTCACCACTTCTTCACATGCGCATTTATGCACCTGCCGCGGCTATTTAAAAACCCTGATTACCTTCAGCAGGCCAAATCGGGGGTACCCGTAGTGATCAGACCATCTTTTGGGGGGTGACAGGCTCCCCTAAAGTGACAGGACTTTACGATACTTACCTTTCCGCCGGGTCCCGTTTTCGGCCGGATCCTAATTGAATTCGGGGATAAGCGGGCTCGCCCGATACTTTATCCCAAGAAAAAACGTTGATGATGGCGAAAGTCTGACCTCTGACTTTTCGCCTCTAATTGAATATGGCCCTATATTACTAACAACACCACCTCTAGGTAATAAACTATCAAGAGCTCCCTGAGCAATTGTATTACTAACCATTTAAGGTAACACTGTTTGAATATATCAACACGATTACCTGACCACAAATAAAATTAAAAAAACCAAAAAGTCAGGTAGCGCAAACCAGCCACTATAAGATTGATGGAGACAAAAGTACATAATTAAAAGATAAAAAAAACATTTATTGCTTACATACATACAGTACATACTTCTACAAGTAACTAGCAAGCTTGCATAACTATACAGAATCACCATCAGTACTTATCATACTACACCTTCTGAATCAGTAAAAATTGTTATTCCTTCTGTAAGTTAATAGGATAAAATTGTATAGTCCAGCTGGTCAGATACCAGTATTTCTGTCGATTCTGGTCTAAAATAGGATCCAGACTTAAATATCACCTTTCATGAAAGGATTAAGTTACTGCCTCTTTTACAATCCCCAATTCTCATATATCTTTACTGGGTCTAGCAGGCTGAAAAAATCACCAGACTGGCAGTTTGTAAATCAGTCAGTGGACATGCTAATAGCCAAATCTGCTTTCAGTGGTATTATACAGCTCCCACTTACTGAATGCAGACATAGGTTATAGTCTCATGGCAATCCTATGCAGCTCTCACCTGCCAGAGGCCAATTTATCTTGTTCAACACATCCAATATATGGTACATCATGCTGAGTTTGTGTTTGCTGAATCTCCGTTTTGTCTGGCTGTAATTCACTTTTGTTGTCAGCCAAATTCAGTGGCAGCTCGTGTTAGTGTGGTATTCACGGCTCTTACCTGCTGTAAGCCAGCCTTAGGGCCATATTCAATTTGAGGCGAAAGGTCCGAGGTCGGACTTTTCGCTATCATCAACATTTTTTGCAGGGATAAAGTACCGGGCGCATGCCCGCTTATCCCCATATTCAATTAGGATCCGGCGAAAACGGGACCTCGCGGAAAGGTAAGTATCGTAAAGTACTGTCACTTTAGGGTAAATCAGCCTGTCACCCCCCCAAAAGATGGTCTGATCACTATGGGTACCCCCGATTTGGCCTGCTGAAGGTAATCAGGGTTTTAAAATAGCGGCGGCAGATGCATAAATGCGCATGTGAAGAAGTGGTGAAGAATAGCATTTATCTTTTTTTTTGTGGAAAAATAACTAGTGCAAGCATATTTATAAGTCCCTAAAGTGAGTTTTTAAAATTCGTCAAAAATCCACCTGCCGCAAACACTCGCATTCTAGAAAATACCTGCCGCATACATGGGGACCCCCCCTGAGGCTATTTCGTTAGTTTTTAAGTTTGTTCTTGTTTGTTTGTTTTTACCCCCAAAATTTTTTGGGGTGTCCTAAGGAATTTTTTTACATTTTTTGACACAGATTACATTAAGGGGTCATTCCAAAGGCTGCAATATATTTTTTTTTATTCTGCACCCTAAAACCCTAATTCTGCACTTTTTTTCGCCATCTAAACAGTGGTGAAAACTTATCCTCGTTTTTTTCCAAAGACTTTTCACACCTGCGAAAAGTCTTTGAAATTGAATATGGGGATAAGCGAAACTGGCGAAAATTACATCATCGGTGATAAATTATAGCCGATAACGGACTTTTCGCATCTAATTGACTATGGCCCTTAATGTCAGCAGGTCTCTAATGTATCCTCTGAATGGTCCAATAACCGTAGCCAGTTAGGGTGCTTTGAGGGGATATTTTATGGAGGTCATTAATCCAAACAGCTCACAAGTCCTAATGCCTTTCCTGAAGCTGCGCAACGCAAATAAAATTTCCCCTAAACAATCACCATAGCCCCGAAAGAGAAATATGCATTTTCTCTGTAGCCCCCTGTCCACGATACATTGTATAGGCGGTAGTTGCAAAGAGTTGCAATTCTTATTTATTGTTAATTATTTTAACATTTGGATTCCTGTTTATACTTTTACTAGTGTAGAAATAAGTTATATTTAAAAAATATTGTTTTATATGTGTGTATATATATATATATATATATATATATATATACTGTGTGTGTGTGTGTGTGTGTATATATATATATATATATATATATATTTATATATATACAAACATAAAATGGAGTGCCCCACAAAGAAGTCTGTTTTCTTTTGCCTTCTGACACAAATAATTAATTTAGCATCTGGGTTAAACACTTAATGCCTTACATAAAATTACACAATTGTGTTTATGCTGTGTTGCATGCATCTTAAAATATTCTGCATAAAAATACGATTAAAGTGTACAATATTCTTTATGTCTATCATGATGTGGTAGAGATGACAGTCGTAAACATCACTTGGAATTGTATATGTGTTGATAACTAGACCAGAGGTTCCCACTCTGCCATTACAGTCCAGGTTTTAAGGATATCCATGCTTAAGCACAAGTGACTTAATTAGTACCTCCATTTAATATCATTAAAATCTGGACTGTAATGGCGGAGTTTGGGAAACGCTAAATTAGCATTGTTATTTGTCTTCAGTCATGTTGTACTATTAACATTATCCCCGACATTTCTCCTAAGCTGGCAACATACATGCAGATCTAGTTGGCATATTTTTTTTTATTTTTTAACAAATTGTCTGACCACTGCACTATTCTTTTAACCTTCTGCATATGAATATCAGAAAACAGCTGAAATTGGTGCACTGTGTATTTTACAAGCCCAGTGGGTCCAGTCACACATGGACTGCAATTATTGTGCAGGTAACACAAGTACTTTTTGCAGGTTTCTTTTTTTTACTTGTATTCCCAGATATGCCAAATGACGCACCGGGAGACTCTGCTGATTCATTTGATCTGTGACACTTGTGTGCAACGGAGTCTCTCAATCGGCATGCAAGGTGCTACAATGCAACGTCGGCAGCTTCTTCTTTTTTCATTTAATTACACAATAAATTATTCTCAACAATCTTAATCTAAAAAGAATATGTTTTAAATTGATAGTTTTGTATTCATATACCAGGCTTTTATAACAATGTGCCCAGTGGAGGCAGCCATTATGAGGGCTATTCTGATATTTATCTTATGAATTCACTTAGCTAATTCTCCCACCCAGGCATCTTCCAGTGACATCACTAGATCTTAGGGACTTCCTAAACTGGGCACACACTACGTCCAGCCGATCCGCCGTCCTATCAGACGACTGGTAAGTGCATAATCACTTATCAATTGTGTGCCCGATGTGTTGTCACTGACGTCACAACTGGGCAGGAATATACGTGTGCCCACCCAGTTGAGCTGCAAGTCACCCGCGGCCTCTGCAGCAAGTGTTTAGGCGGGCGGCACACAGCACGATGTGCAGATATATCTGCAGATATATGGGTATTGGCTACGCTACAGCGCCAAAGCAATGTTTGTGAATGACATCGTTCA
The DNA here is from genome assembly GCA_031769625.1 of Taudactylus pleione. Lineage (NCBI taxonomy): Eukaryota > Metazoa > Chordata > Amphibia > Anura > Myobatrachidae > Taudactylus > Taudactylus pleione. The sequence continues at coordinate 1,066,350 of JAUIMM010000154.1, read as the reverse complement.
CAAACATATCACCTGTACACACTGGCCGACGCACTCGCGATATATCGACCAGTGTGTACCCAGCATTAGAGTGATATTGATTAAGCCCATTACGTGTAGAAAATAGGTACACTTACAGGAAAAACTAGAGACTTGGGGTACTTATGGGGTATTGTATAGTAAAGCATATGAATACATGAGCCAATTACGTGTAGAAAATGGGCACACTTAAAGGAAAAACTAAAGAATTGGGGTACTTATGGGATATTGTACAGTAAAGCCTAAGAATACATAATGCAAAATTGTTAAATGTAAGGGAAAGCAACTTTTTTTTTAGAATGATGTAGCAAAAACTTGAAAATGCCGCCATTTCTACAGATACATATACAATTACAAAACACAGTGTGAACAAACACACATTGTTTATTTATATAAATTAAGAGATTAGATCTGATCTTAGATGCTATTGGTATTTATGGAAAGCTTGTGCAAGGAAAAACAAAACACATGCATCAGATTTTTCTTTTGTGTTATTTGTACAAAAAGCAAGGCAACATACACAAACAATTTGCTCTTAAGTATTACTTTGGCCAAAAGTCGATGCCCGTCCTGGTCCAAAATGATGGCGGCTCTCACAGTGTAAAGGGTGGGATCCTGCAGGAAACATGCACACAGTGATTATCTAGTTTCTGTTGCTTTGGGATATATTTAATAACATTGAGCAAAATCATTAATCTATTATAATCCATAGCTACCAATCAGCTTTCACTAGTCTGACAACACTAAGCTGCTTAGAGCTGATATTTGTTTGGTTGCTATGAGTTATAGCACATAATTGTTATTTGCATTATGCTATTAAATAAGGCCTAATGAGATATATATATATATATATACACACATTTGCAGGATTGCTTAAAATACAATTGAATCTAAAATACAAATTGTTTATAAAAAAATCAATTCACAACTACTTGTAAGGCAAGCTTGATACACACGGTCAGATTTGGCAGATGTGTCAGATGAACGATTTGAACAATCTGATGAACGATTTGACCAACGATTTGAACTATGAACGATTTTTGACTGCATTAAAATGGAATTGTCCAAATCTGACTGCTAACACATCAGATGTCAGATATCGTTATCTGACCATCGGGAACGCGCATAGTTCATCGTTCAGACATGTCAGATTTTCCTTCAGATATGAACGATTGAACAATTTTTTAAATCGTTATCGTTCAGATCTGAAGAAAAATCTGGCCGTGTGTATGCACCATAACTCTTTGAGGAGCTTATTGGAAGAAAACATATTTGAATTACAGATTTATCAAGGTTTTCATTGAGTATTATTTAAAAACATGGTTTTAATATTTGAACCACTTAACTGGCATTTTTTTTTTTTTCAAAAAATGTCCCCAAAATTGTAGTTTTTTTTTTTTATTATCAAGGTAGGTAAATAATAGCTGTTGAACCCTGATTCAGTATAATTTGATTAACAAATATTCAGATTTGATAATAGAATTATACTGAATAAAAATTAAATAGTTGCTATTTACATAATTTGCTAATTTAAGAGATCCACAGTTTTGGGGCCATTTTTAGAATTATTTTTTATAGTTAAAAAAAAAACCCCTAAAAATTCAATGTCAATATATATATGTGTGTGTAAATAAATGTTTTATCTATCTATCTTCCCTCAGTGGAACTTTTACAGTTGAAATGAACATCGGGTGGACACTCTGATGTACTTTACTTTTGAATAAACCCTTTTTGGCTTTGCATCTAGTGAATGCTGGTTCTTCATTCTTCTCCCAAAGGAGGGATTAGTGTTACTATATGATTTATTATGGACATGTGCATCACATTCTTTTAAACTGTGACAGAATGCTGCTTGCTCTCTCTCTCTCTATATATGCTGTAATGTCTGTCCAGTCTTCACCATGCATATGCAGTGGTAGCCAGGGCGCCCAACGGTTCCCACTGCTAGGGAGATGGGCCAGACCTAGGAAAGGAGGAGAACCTGCGGGCGGTGAGAGTAAGTATGGGGGCAAGATTGAGCAGGATAGACAAGATGAGAAGGGCGCGCAGGGAGGTTGGTTGGGGAAGCTGGACGGTGTGGAGCGAGGCAGTCTGAGGTGACCCACGTCTCTTTACTAGTGTATATAATAATTTTCTAAGGTCTGTCCTGTCTCCAACATGTGCATGCCCAGCAGATCCATTGCTAGGGGGATGGGACAAACCTTAGTCTAGCAGGAGAGGAGGGAGGAACACACTGCTGGGACAATGCGGGGTGCTGTGGGGTTTGGGGGTGAAGACAGGGAGTGGGACTGAGGGGTTGGGCAAGAGACAGGCAGACACTCAGGGGACTCGGAATATGCACCCTAATGGCTTCCGCTGCTATGAAAATGTGACACACAGACCTAGCCTACGTGTAGGACCTGGCTGGCCACCAGGAACTGGGTAAGTATGATATCTGGAGACATAGGGAGTGTACACAGGGGTGTTAGGATGGAGCAGACGCGAGGCATGAAGAGTGGGTCAGAGCAGCAGAGAGGTGAGTGGAGAAGCAGATAGGAAAAGGCCAGACAGAGCGGGGAGAGGAGCAGAGCCCGGGGCAGACTGAGGTGACACAGGTCCCTTTATTAGTATATAAAGGTTGCAAATGAGATGCACTTTCTCGGAAATGTATGGGAATAGTATTGGGTGTTCCTGAGAAAGGTCTATTCAGACGCATGGAGATGTACCGTCTTATGGGTTTGTTTTGGGATCGGGGTGGGCCTGTCACAGCAGTGGCTGCAAACTTAAGACGCATAATTGCTTACATTAGAGGCCATACTGACAGAGAATCTACACCAAGCAAGGGGCAGGTGCAAGACTCAATGGTGTGCCCAATGGTAGTACCTAAAGACGCACCAAACAGGATAGTTGTGTCTAAAGAAGCACAAAGTGGGCATCTCAGTCCTTGCACATTCAGACACATGCTTGTACATGAGAAGGGCTAATACTAGCATTAGCATAAAGTTGCAGATGCGACTTCTGCAAAATATGCTGTCGCAGAAGATTGCGATTCTCAATCAGCCACAGAGGCCTTATTTTTAAAATCTCAGTTTATTTACACTTCTTGCAGTACTTAACAGTCCTGCAAGAAGAACAGCCAGCAATGGGGTGGGCATTCCTGAGCATCATCCACTACTGCTGGCTGGGAGAGACCAGAGGGAGGCAGGGCTGCAGTACAGTCAACCCAGACTGTTGTTATCCTATCAGGATCATCGATTGCAGACGCCGCCCGCAAGTGACTGTGGCCGGGGAAAGAAGGGAAGCCGCAGCTATCAGCTTGGTATGGTAGTGGTTAAAGAAGATCTTTTATGTTTTAGCTAGAGTAAGCGCTTTATTTACCATGAATATAATGAAATAACAGAGTTCACCGATACTCTCTCCACTCAAGAGAGTTTATGAAATATCTTCACACCCTGAGCTTGATTCAGGATTGCATACACGTCCACCTTCTTGATGGAGCTTACACTGTGCATGCCCTGTAGCTGAGCATACGAAAGTAGAACAACCACTTGAAGCTGAGTAGTGTTACTATGTGGCAAAAGGGCATTCATACATAGGATGAGTTCTGAGGGTGTGTACACAGAATTGTGGGCTATTGAGAATTATGTACTGTATATGGATAGAACCGTCTGATTGCAGATGGGTCTATTTCACCAGGTATAGCGCTGGTGCAAGTCTGCACTGATAGTACTGCCAGCTACTTCCACAAGCGAATGGATATGGACGGTGTGGTCACATAGATATATGCAACTATGCGACAGGTCTGAATCAGCATTTATTTCTGAACATGCAGTGCAGCTGCATTAGATACTGTAGGTAAATTGGTGCTTAGAAAAATTGTACACAAATGTGAATAGTAATACAAAAGAGGGTTACTTAGTATCAGGTATATTACAGTTGACATGAACTCTGAATCCTCTTGACAAATACCAGTCTTCATGACAACATTATAGTCCTGGCTGTGAGGACACTGGATTTATGTGTGTCTTGTTTATAGAGGGCTCATTAACATAGTACATCATGAAACTCAGATCGCACAGGAAAGTCACAATAGCAAAGAAACAATACTTTTATTTTACACAGCACACAATGTAACAATGGTAACTTTAACTATATACAATATATGTACACTATACACTTCATACCAGTCTCTCGCTTACCCACATTTGCATTGGAAACACTGCTGATGAAGAAGTCATTGAGAGAAGTATTGCTGATAGATATCTCGCTTCTGTTGTGTTTCTGGGGTGTTGCTGACATTTTTAATTCAGGCATGTCAGTAATTACCTGTACAATGGCTAGGGTTGCCACCTCATCCCTTTAAAACTGGACACGTGAATTACACAGGTTCTGTAGCTGATTAACATCAGGTGAAATGGAGACTTACCAGCCACAGAATCGAAAATTTTAAAGGGGTGAGGTGGCAACCCTATCTTCGGCTGCCATAGTACACATTTACAGCATACATGGTAGGTTATGCATGATAAGTTAGCCCTGGCAGGGAGCCAATCAATTTTTAACTACTGTATGTCTCAGAGATGGAGCTCAAATTAGATTGGAGGAGGGTTCCAAGGGGAGATGTATCAAGCCTTTGAGAGAGATAAAGTACCAACAAATCAGCTGCTGTCATTTTTATAGCACAGCCTGTAACGTGACAGTTGGAAGCTGATTGGTTGGTACTTTATCTCTCTCCACTTTATCTCTATCCATCTGCCCCTTTGAATTTGAATCTGGAACTCAGTTGCTGTAGCCGTACCGCTTTGGTTAGCTTAACATTTTTCAACTAACTGTAAAATTAAACAAATATTTATACACAGTGAACATTGATTGAATAACAAATACTTTGGAACTATCTCCCACTCTCCATCAGACTCTGCACCTTTCTACAATCATTCAAACAAGCTCTTAAGACCCACTAATTCATTAAGGTTAGGTCTAGACTATACAAGGCTGATGGACCTGTGACGTCACACTCACATGACCCGGCCTGAAAGGGGGAGGGGCGGGGATGCTAACGGGGGAGCAAAAGTGGCCGCTCGCCACGCTTCGGGCACGGTGGCTCGCCACAAATATTTATTCCCCCTCTATGCCCTAGTGGATGGTAACGCAGGATCGGTCCAGCCTCCTGCAGCAGTCACGTGGTGGATACGTCACAGAGGTCCTTTAGCCACATATGAAATAGCAGCAACCAATTCATTAAAGCCTTCCAGCTCTCATCCTAACTTGCTACTTAACGTTCCTTCCTCCCTGCCTACCCCATCTGTGTCACTCCTGTTTGTCTGCCCCTCCCTTTTAGAATGTAAGCTCTTTCGAGCAGGACCCTCTACCCTCTTGTGCTTCTCCCTACTGTAATTTAATGTATCTCTTACTCCCCACTAGGGCAACTAACACTCGGCTGCTTATGTGGGTGTAAAGATCGCTAATATAGCAATGTTTATTATACATGTCCATGTCCTGCTTTGTATTGTAAATCACTGGTTATTTATTTGTTCATGTACTTTGTAAGACGCTGCGGAACACTTGTGGCGCTATCAGGGCCGTTTCTAGGGGCGGGCGACCCGTGCAATCGCACGGGGCGCTCCGCCCTGACCTCTTCTGCTTAGGCGAAACTGCCTCGGCCGCCATTTTGCAGCTGTATTGGCCGGGAATCAGGGCGGCGGTAATGCTGCTCAGACTGACAGGGAGCGGAGAACCTTCACAGTATGTAGCTCCGCCTTCCCTGTGTAGCACCAATCGAATCAACCCTCCGGTGTCTGGTGCACGAGCGCGCGGTGACGACGACGTCGGACCATGCGCGCTCGCGTGTCAGTGAGGAGCGGAGGAAGATGTTTTAACTTGGTTACCTACAACCGGAGGAGGAGGAAGTGCCGCCGTAGCCTCACCCACGCTGTCTCCTTACAGAAGGAAGTGTCAGGTGAGGGAGGGGGATGGTAGTGTCTGGTGAGGGAGGGGGATGGTAATGTCTGGTGAGGGAGGGGGCTGGAAGCGTCTGGTGAGGGAGGGGGCTGTTAGTGTCTGGTGAGGGAGGGGGCTGGTAGTGTCTGGTGAGGGAGGGGGCTGGTAGTGTCTGGTGAGGGAGGGGGCTTTTTTGGGAGTGCACCTTCTGCACGCACACATATTAGTTCTCTATACCCCTACATGAAAATATCCACTTCAACCACTGTGTATGTGTGTATATATATATATATATATATATATATATATACTGTGTATATATAGATATATATATATATATACAGACACACGCACACGCAGCAACTAAAAGCTTTTGACAGTTTTAGTGAAAATATTATAACAGGGGGGGGGGGGGGCGCATTTTGAATGCTCGCACTGGGAGCCAGATTGGCTAGAAACTGCCCTGGGCGCTATATATATTAAATGATAATAATAATAATGTACTGTCTTGGACAATGACTCTAAAATGTAAAATAAATCAATACATTAATAGGCTAAAAAAGTTGTTGGTGCATTAGCGTGTGAACTAGTTCTGGACTGTTATATACATAAGAATCACACATCGAGTAGGATGCGGGTTAGTTGTTCTAGTACCGGTATATTCTCCATGTTGCTCACGACTGGATCCTGTCTAGAAATCCCTGTAACAAAGGCCCCGCCCCCTAAGTGTCTGCGGCTACACTTAATCTGTCATCTTATTGGTCACACAGGCTGTGGCGTAGGGGAGAGACTCTAGTCTCTGGTATAGACTAACGTGCTCGTTCCCAGTATAATCTTTTAGGTTCCCTGCGGCAGCCATTTTGGCAGAGCCACCTGCATAGGACTCGCTCAGGATTGGTCTTCAAGCAGACGTTAATGTCGGACACTACACATGAGCCATGTGACGCTGCTGCCTGTGAGTGACACTTACTCCGCCCCTGCTCCACCTCCTGCAATACCTGAGCTCTATGACGTACGGATGCTGTTTACGAAGCGACGTTGGGCGCACCGAAATTTCTAGAACGTGTGACGTGAGACGTAATTTTTTTTTGCAAGTCACTGTGAGGGCCTGTGCGCGTTTATGTCCACTCTCTTCTTCTCCCCTATGTACAGAGCTGCGGCAGAGGCTAACAAGTGACCAGTGTATTGCGGCCCGGGTCCGGGAGACAGAGTAGGGCTGAAAGAGGGGAAAGCAGGCCTGACAGCCGATTGGTGTAGGGCAGAGTCAGTCAGTGACGTCGCCGCTGGCCAGTTGGCGCTGCGGAGTGTGATTTGCCGCTCAGCTGTCAGTGACGGTTGGGTGGTGTGGTCTCCCTCCAGCCTCTCACTGCGCGCCTATGGCATGGCTCTGCTCTGATTGGCCGTCCTTGGTGCCACTTAGCCGCCAGTCTGTGTACACAGGTGTATGATTGGTGGGTGGGTGCTCGGAATGTCTGTGTTGCCGGGTGATGCGGAAGTGTGTGTGATAGTCGAGACAGCGGGTGCAGCACGGGTGGTGGATACACGAGGGGGGAGAGGAGCGTTACCGGGGAGTTTATCGAGAGTGAGCAGGTACGTACATACCGGCCACCTGGCACGCCGATCCCGTGTACCGGGTGGGAGGGGACCGAGACCTGTGCGTGGAGGCAGTGAAGTAGAAAACGGTTCGCTGGGTTTCAATGTATCGGACAACAATGCTGCTGGGAGAGCGGGTTACACACCGGCGTGCCGCAGTCCCTGAGCTGTGGGTAATACAGTGCATGATACCGGGACACACCTTAACGTGCCTGTGACCCGATACCCGCACACCCCACGAAGGTATGCTGCCACACGCCCACACATTGCACCATCTTCCGTTCCTGCCTTGGTCAGGGGGCAGCAGAAGAAGCTGCTGAGTTCGGCTCCTATATATAAATACTGGTGGGCGAGAGGGGTATCAGCGAGGCTAGGCCACTGCAGTGTAGCAGACTACTCCAGTATAATATTCCTGTGCGAGCTGTGGAGTGAGAGGTAGACCGATGTACAAGACCTGATACAGTGATGGCGGATAGCTTACATGAGCTTCTGGTGATTTTAGTGTATACTGTAGGGTGCCCCCTCCCCCTTTCCCTTCTTCTTGTACCAGGTTTTGTTTAACGATCTTTGATCATTGAAGGACAATTATTTAATTGTTCTAGGTCAGACAGCAAAGTGTGGTTTGTGAATGATACCTGGAGGCTAGCAGCTTACTGGGTGAAGGTGGTTTTGTTACATGTACTGCAGTGCCAGTGATCATTGCCCTAATGCTAATAGTGTTTTTAAAGCACCTAATTTCAATTCCTGCAGTGTGGGGGTGAAGAAACATCAAGAAGCTGATGGGTCTGTCTCTAATATGTCTTTACACTTTTTTTTTTCTCTCCAGGAAAAATCTGAGCAGATCACCAAGTGTTGGGAAGTGTGAGTGTTGGGGGTCCCTGCTTCCCGGGGCTCCCAGACATGCTGTCTTTGAAGAAGTATCTGACGGAGGGTCTAATCCAGTTCACCATTCTGTTGAGCCTAATGGGTGTGCGTGTAGACCTAGACTCCTATCTGCCCTCTCACTTGCCCCCACTGCATGAGATCATCCTGGGGCCCACCTCAGCGTATACACAGACTCAGTTCCACAGTCTCCGCGGGACCTCTGATGGCTATGGAGTACACCCGAAGAGTGTGGACTTGGACCAGTTTTTTACTTCCCGTAGACTGCTAAGTCGTATGCGAGAACTTGATAGGCTGCAAGTGCCCAGCACAGAGCTTGATGCATGGCTTGTACACAAGGACGCAGAGAGCTCCGTGTCCAGTGTTCAGACTGGCTCTAGCAGATCTCCAGACAGCCCCCAGGATCTCCCAACATCAGAGAGCAGCCTCAGAGACAGTATAGAGACAGAACAAGGACGTGGTGAGGAGTTAGGAGCAACTGCACAGTCTGAGAGTTCTGAGCTAAACAAGGAGGTAAGGAAATCATGGTTTAAAGCAATGTTAATACACATAGCATGTTTTCTTGTCAGATAATTGCACAGCAGAATCACGTTTATAAGCTCTGCTGTGTTTTTGCACAGGACTTAAAGCAGGGGGATAGAAGTTGTTGTTCAGCTGGTATGACGTGAAACGTGAGCATTCTGCAATGCAGACATGATTAGTGTCACCTTACTTTACTCCAAAGTCTGAGCATATGGTGATCTAACCTTAAGCATAGAACACAGGAGCCTTTTTCTTGTACAAAGACAGCATACTCAAAGAACACAATAGTTAGAAGCTGCCGTCAGGCATGGTGTGCACATTCTGCAGAGGCCTGAGGTGTGATTATCAACATTTTACTCCTGCATAGCGGAGCAAACCTTCAACAGAAATAGTTTCACAACCCTGAGAGAGCCTCACTATAGGGTGTGATCCCTCTGTCTCAGTGTTGTGTGAGGGATTAAAGCTGCACTTGATCTGTCTGACTGTGTGAGGCATTTGTTGTGTAACTTGGTCACTCAGTCCCATTTATAATGGTTGCTTAGTGTGCTTGCTTTTCTCTGACACAGTGTAAGCTCTAATGTGCTTACCTGTACTGAGTTTTGTGTATCTTTTGTAGGACAGGTTTTGTATTGGACAATATTCTCAAAAGGGGAGAGCAGAGAAAATGGATGAAAACTTAAATGAATGAGCCGATTCTATGGATTATATTCTCAAAAGTAGAGGACATAGAAAATGGTGTAAAATACTTGGAAAAACCAACAAATGTATTAAAAGGAGCAGAATTGTGTAAAATACCTCTAAATATGGAGGTAAATTGTTTTTTTCTGGTTGCAAAGTATTTAGGCCGTATTTCTTTCACATCTACTTTTGAGAAAACTAGCCTATAGAAATTGAGGTAAATTTGTATTTTGTTCTAATTTTTACAGTGTTTTCTATTTACTGTACTTGTCTGTAAACCAATGTACTTGTATGTTTAGTAGCATTCAATAATACAGCTGCCTTTGTGTAACTTTTAATGTGAACTCTAGATGGACTTGGCATTCGAGAGTAGCTAAAAATAGTGTTGGATACATTTGAGCTTTTTCACGCTATAGTATAGTTTTGTGTTATTACATTTGTATTTCTGTTTTACATACAGGAGCAGACGGTTTCTAGCTTTACTTGCTCTTTAAATTAAATTTAATGTGAATGGATAGACGGAATAAAACTGCAGCCTCCGATGAGAGATATGATAATGATGAAGGGAACGGCAGCTGTTATTTGTGTCACACTTACAGCATGACCAGAGGTGACAGGTGTCTGGTCCACACTTGCACAATATAGAGCAAGGGACAGTCATATAACCTGTTTACAACCCATCTTGTAGTACTGATACAGAGCTTATCTGTGTCACACGACAGAACAGTCATATGACTTTATGTGCATGTTGGCAACACTGAGTGGCATTACAGTGTTCATGTGTATTTGCCATGGTTACAAACAATTACTTTGTTCACTGTACATATCCAAATCATGTCCCATTTCCAGTGTGCTTTGTTTGCATGCTTTAATGTTTTGAGCTTGCTTCAGATTTTGTTCATGCTGATTTAATGCTGCTGACATGACTGTGACTTGATGACATCTTGATAAATTGTAAACTTGAGTGACCTTGAAATTCTGTGCAGTGAGTTTCTTAGAGGGAGCATTCAGTGATTTATTTATTATCTTCACAAGGGGTTTTTCTTCAGTGCATTGAACAGCAAATTAGCCACGGAGTATATAACCTGAAATATGGGACTATGAATCAGACTTTGTATCATAAGTGGCTTTCTTTCTCCTAATGCTTTGGTCAGATATCATGTGGTTGTGTGAAGGCACAACCTGGTATGTTCCAGTTATTGAATTACACTGAAGCATAAACAGGGTGTGTTTTTGTCTAGACTTGTTAGCTTTTTTCACTAGCTGTGGATCCCTGATTTACATCGATCTCCAAAGAGGTTGCTAAAATGTTTCTATGTTTCCCATTTTTCAGGAAGTTGATCCAATAGATATTCTATGGCTACAGGACATTGACCTTGGAGCGGGGCGTGAAGATTTTGAAAGTCGCCAGCATCAGAAAGACAATGAAGATGTTTGGGAGTCCTTGGGTGATGACCCAGGAAGTGAATCTGTGGACTCCAGAGTGCAAGTGGATGGAGAGACTGGGGAAAATGTACCCCAGGAGGTAAATGAGACTAATGCTGCATACAGACGTAAAGATTTTCTGTCCAACCATCCAACTAGTTGGTTGGTTGGAATAAAAATCTGGTAAGGTATGAAAGCAAATGACAATCAGCAATTTGCTCCCAAACACCAGAAAATGGACAAAAACTGTTTGAACAAATTGTTTAGATCAAACATTTAACAAACTTGTCTGAACGTCCATTTACATATGTTTTCTGGCATTTAGGAGCATATTGCTCATCAGTTACTCCCATTCCTTACCAGATTTTCATTCCAACCAATCAACTAGTTGGATGGTTGGACAGAAAATCTTTACGTGTGTACGCACCTTAAGGCTATGTGCACACAAGTGTTAATTCTACTTCTCCATTATATGTTGGACAGTTGAAAGGAGACAGAAGCTCATATAGATAATTGTTCTCTATTGGGAGATGCTTATGCAGTGTATATGGCCATCTTAGCAAGATGGCTGATAGCAGGTATAATGGCGTACACACTACTTTCCCCCATCTTTGTTACATCATCTGCATTAGAATGTAAGTTCTCCTCCTCCATTCAGCTGTCAAAAATGGATCAAAGATGGAATGTTCCATCCGAAGACATTGCTGTGACCATACTGTCTGTTATTTCAGTACTGATACTTCTTGTCTTTTCAGGGTCAGACAGCTATGTCTTTGGTAGAATGCTTAAGTCTTCTGGAGGACACTTTCCAGTTTGCTGATTCTCCTGAGGTAATTGTGTCCTCTAATTAGTTCACTTTTGTGCCTAATGACCTCTTGAACAATACAGGTTGACCTCTGCTTTATGCAGTTTCCAGCTCCTGCCCCCCAAAGTATATTGGATGTGGATCCATGTCCTGTGGCTATAGATCAGACGGATGGTCTCCTGTCCCCTTTTCTCCCAAATTTGGAGATGCCTCTGGATCTGGAGGAGCAGTGGCAGGACCTTATGTCTATTATGGATATGCAGGTACAAAGTGCTTTTAACAATTAATAAAACAATATTTAATTTGGATACTACTATGTGCTCTGCATTTCACACTATATTCTGAATGTGAATCTCATCTTGTTTGGTTTTCTTAGCCCATGGATATCAACAGTTCAGCTGACGATCCCTTATACCTGAACTTGGACCCCTCACTCCAGCAGAATGAGACCCTAGACCAGGTGTCTCTTCAAGGCTGTTCTCAAAACGTCTCTCTCTACACGCCCACTATGGATCCATTTCCAATTTCTGAGTCCCCACTGCCTCAACTCTCCTCCCACAACTCTACTGACCTCAATTCCACTTTTGGATTTACCAATATAACAGGAATTCTTTTCCCGTCACAGCTAAATAGCACAGCCAATGAAACATCAAGCACTATTCTACAGGACCCACTTGGTGGAATCCTGGGTGAGGCTTTGCTGGATGAAATCAGCCTAATGGAGCTGGCACTAGAAGAAGGCTTCACCCAGGTACAAGCTTCACAACTCCAGGAAGAGTTGGATTCAGATTCTGGCCTCTCTCTTGATTCCCACCGTAGCCCAGTATCTCCTAGTGGGTCTGAGACTTCTTCATCCTCTTCTTCCTCCTGCTCATCATCCTCATTCTCAGAAGAGGGAGCAGTGGGATACAGTTCAGACTCTGAGATGGTTGAGCCTGAGGAGTCTGAAGAAGCCAGTGGTTACCAGCCAGAATACAGCAAGTTTTGTCGAATGAGCTCACAAAATCCTGGACGATTTCAGCGCTTACCTTTTCTTGAACATGTTGGGCACAATCATACCTACAATATGATGCCTGAGGAACCAGAGGAGCAGCAACAATCTATGATGGGTAGGGACAGTCGAAGACAAACAGGCTTCTTAGATAGGCAGGCAGGCCGAGATGAACAAAGGGCTAGAGCTATGAAGATACCATTCAGTAATGAAAAAATCATTAATCTGCCTGTTGAGGAGTTTAATGAGCTTCTTACGAAGTACCAACTGAGCGATGCACAGCTTTGCTTAGTGCGTGATATTCGCAGACGTGGAAAGAACAAGATGGCAGCTCAGAACTGCCGGAAAAGAAAGTTGGACACCATTCTGAACCTGGAGCATGAGGTGAAACGTTTAAGCAGAGAACGTAACTCTCAGTTGCGCGTAAAAGGAGAAAACTTGAGATCACTACAGAGGATGAAACAGGAAGTGGAGAACCTGTATCAGGAAGTGTTTAGCCAGCTAAGAGACCAGGAAGGTCGGGCATACTCTCCTCAACGATATGCCTTGCACTACACCAGCAATGGCAATGTAGTACTCATGCCACGCAATGCTGAGGGACAGCAAAGCCAGCGTCCAGAGAGAAAGGACAGGAGGAAGTGATATATCTGCATTTGAATTCTGGAATATTACAGGACAGGGGATGTGGGCTGTGCTTTCATTCAGGCCTCCGTATCAAACCTTTCACACAAGACTGACCCCAGTGAGTGATGAGGTAGATGTCTACACATACTGAGGGCCAGGGGCTGTGTCCTGTCTGTGTCGGGGCCCCGTTTGTCCAAGAATGAGGAGGTTGCCAGTCGGGCCTAAAGGCGGAGGAATGCCCAGGAATCGTAAACTAAAGAAGCCGACAAAGGGAGGGTGACAACTACTTTTATGTTTTGTTTTAATTCTTAATGTCTAAAATGTAGGCAATTGAACAGTCAACATGCATGAGGGTGAGTGGTGTCACAGTGTGGCTCTTTCTGAGCAGACATCTGGGCACTGTGGTCTAGGAGGGTTTTTGTAGTGTATAAGCGGTTTGGGATCAGTGAAGTAACTGGTAGAGAGCCTCAATAAGCTTAGTATTGATTTCCACTTCTTCATAGCAGAGCTTTCTGTAAGTGGTTGCCACATAATATACAACATCCTCTTTAATATGCTCAGTTTTATGGGGCTCTGTAATCTCAGGCAATGCAATGTCAGATTGTTGTCCGCAACATAGAAAGTGTAGTGGTTTAATTCTAATTAATCAATCCAGCAATTTCCCATGTTAAAGATTGTCATGAGCCCCAAACTGCCAGACAGGGCATGACCCAATCACACATGGTCTATGTACCAGTTATAGCAACACACAGAGAATCCTGTAAAATGGATAGGGTGGTGTGTGTGTGTACTTTGGACTACTATGTTGAGTAGCAAGAATTTTGTTAATTAAGGGATTAGCAGTTATTAACTGGATCCTAAATTACTTCTATAAAATTAATGTGATGAGTTAGGTTTAGAGTTTGCAGAGTGATAACTATGCACGTTCCATAATACATCATGCTGGAACTAGATCATCAATGTATGGAAAGTTTTTTTTTTTTTTTTTTTTTTTCTCTTTTCTTTTGTATTTAATTTTTTATTTGAAATAAAATGATTTTACAATAGATTCCATAAACCCAATACAATTATTTGATTGCCAGTTTTTGCATGTGTATTGTCAAGGAGGAAAAAAAAGTGCTGAAAATATATTGTGTTTGACATAATGGGAAAAGTTATTTTAAAAGTAAAGTTAAGTATATTTTACTTCCATCTTTCTGTCTATACATAGTTGCATATACAACCACACTGAAACAATTATTTTTGCCACTAAGATGTAGACAAATTGGAAAGTTCAGGCTGACTTGAGACACTGAATAGCCGGTTCCTACAACATTCTCAAATCACATTCAATTAATGTTTAGGACCAGTGACTGTATAGACCAATACACAAAATTACCTGCTGCTAAGTATCTATAAATTACCTATTTAGCTGACAGAATTAAATGAGAATGGCACTGAATAGATATACGGAGTATACTGTAGAATTTGTTTGTCAAATATTTACTGTAAAATTAACTTAATATTTTATTACAAATATCTTGTTGGTAAAAATGGTTTATAGAGAAGATCTCCTGCATGTCTATGTGTTAATCTGATGAATGAATGCAATAGATACTCTGACTCTTGTCATGTATACCTAATACAGTGACAAATATACTTCTGGGTTGTTTCTACCCCCAACCCAATAAAGACAAATTTCCTAGGAGAAAAGAAACACAGAACCACCCTACCACTTGGCCTTTTTTTTTTTTTCATGTTTCAGAGACCAGACGAGCAATTGGGAAAATATGAATAATAAACAATATAAGAACCTATGGTAATAACTACATATATTGCATTTAATTAATTTTTCAATTAATGTTTACCGTAATCACTTTGGTAAGAATTTTACTATCTTAACCATATTTATAGTAAAGTACCTCTTCTGATGCTAATGGTGAAACCTTCTTCTATTCACAATTAAAGAACCCTGGTTCTCAGTACGGTCCTTGTATTAAACAAGTCTTTGCCAATGTATTAAGTAAAAAATTTCTGGTTCCTTTTTTTTTTTTATTAAAGATTGGTACTACATTTTCTTTTTGATAACTGTGTCACTGACCCAGTTATGAGGAACCCATAAACAGTGGTATGTTACTGGACTTGGGTCCTGATTCAGCGTTGAACGCTAATGCCACGGCCGCTATTCAAAAATATGGAAATGTCGCAGTGGCTGGGAAATGTATTGAGACTCCCACCTGCAGTTTTGCAAATCCAAGCATCTGCATACCAAATACACATTATTGGTTGAAGATCATTTGATTGTCTCACTCCTGAGTAAGCCTATGGTCTAGCCCTAGAATGCTCGTTGGAACTGAGACGCCGAAGCCATTTCTTCTTCATGTCATAGGGGACACAGGCTTAGACCACGGATCTAGGCTGTAGTAGGACGGGGTCACAGGGTGTCATCCCCAAGAAATGGTCACGACATGTCTGCGTTCTTTATCACCACTTCAGGTTACTTTGCCTAAACGCTCCTGATTATCAATCGCACTGCAAGTAAATTGTTGCTGCGAGCGACTACGATATTGTACCTTAGTGCATATGCTATGTGACTTAAACCATATATGGTTTATTGATAATTGCTCAACTGTGTGAACATTAGCATTGTGTGCATTACTGAAATAGGCCCTTGGTTCCTTTAGCACCCATGGGTGGGTACCATCTAAATGTTGTTTTAGCTGTACTTTCTCCTGTATTAGAAGTATGTCTTCTACTATTTGATGAGGGCATATAGAGGGTGAGTCCCACTCACTCAAATTTCTGTTTATAAGATATAGGTCCTCATTCAGACCTGGTTGCAAGCGCTGAGCGCTCGCAACCGGGTCGATGTTCAGGCCCTGCGCATGAAACTCTCGCTCCGGAGCTCACTACAAAAGGGCCGGCTGTCGATGTTGATCGACAGCTCGGCCCGTTTTGTGGGCGGGGGGGGTGTGCTTTCACAAACTGAGGCGTTCCTTAAGGAACGCCTGCCATTTTGCGGGCGGCCGCACTGACCTCAGCAGTGATGTCAGTGGGGGGCTTCCTGCTCGATCAGAGCAGGAAGCTCCGTGGGGCTTGCGGCTGCCGAGACCCAACCTTAGGGTCTCGTCGCAAGCCGCGATGGTCTTGACCATCGCGAACATCAACCTGGTCGTTCGCTAAAGCTGTGGGTGGTAACCCACAGCTTAGCTAGCGACCAGGAGGCCGCACTTAAAAATAGAAGCGGCCGCCCTCATTCAGAACGAGCACTCGCTTCTTGTGAGCGTCTCTGAATGAGGCCCACAGTGCTTTACTAATTTCAAAGTTACCTAAAATTCCTAAATTCTTTCAAATTGTATTGAAACTCAAAGCAAAGGTTACCATGTTTTGAACACTGTCCCTTCACCTGTATATGTTCTATTATAAACCAAGCCCAGCAGATATCACTTCTACTTTCTTTTACCACTTGCAAAAGGTTCAAAATTAAACAAACCTAACTTCCTTTGTCCCCACAAATTTAAATGTCACAATATCTTATTTTTATTTCGAGATCTGGCACATGATTTTATTCCAAGAGCAGCAACAACCTATCACTGTTCTAAATATCTCCAATCCTCAATCTCAACAATGGCCTATGGCCCTATAAAGGATTCTTAAAATCATATGAAATCTACAGTCTCAAAAATGGATAAGCTTATTTTCTCCTTGCATTTTATTATTCTCAGTGCCTATATTACACTGTTTTCACGGGTTGGTACTAGCAGCATTTGTACTCTCAAAGTAGCTTCAGTTTAGGGACACTACAGGTTATAAACATCTCATAGGATATGAAGGTTCGATGTGAGCTGTTGATTGAGATTCATTTTCCAATAATCCCAGATTCTCTTTGGGATTAATAAATGGACTTTTGGTCACTTCAGGGAGTTATTTTTTTTTTCATATTTAACTCCTCCAAATATGTAATTTGCTGTACATTATTGTTTTGCTGGTGTTTACCAGATTGTGCGCCATCCATGTGCCCTTGTGATATTGATTTTGAAATGCTCACAGTGTTAGGTGTGCGTCTGCCATTCAATTGCAAAGGGCGCAAGAACGCGGCCCAGTGAAACTCAAATGTCAGAAATGAGGAAATCATCCTGACACCCCCCAAAAGATGCACTGACATGGGGGATCACTATGGATGCCCCCCGAATAGCCCTGCTGAATGTATGTGGGGTGCTTAAATGCTGTGAATTGGTGCTATTTTAGAGTCTTTGCACAAGTGGTGAAGAATAGCATCTAGCAGGTTTTTTTTTAGGAGAAAATAAGTAGTGCAAGCATGGTTAAAAATAGCTAAAGTGCGTTTAAAAAAAACAACAAAAAAAAAACCGCACCTTCAGCAAACACCTGCAATCCAAAAAACACATGGGGCATACTTGGGTGACCCCCTGGAGTCTTTTGCTAGTTTTTAAGTTTGTCCCCCAACTTTTCGCCCCCAAAACAAAAGTACTTTTTTGGGGTGTTCTAAAGTTTTTTGTTTTTTTTTTAAACTTTTTTTTACGCAGTTTACCTTTGGGGGACTGTCTCAAGGTTGCAGGTGTGTTCGCAACTTTGCACCCCTAATTCTGCACTTTTTCCACCTCCTTTTCGGAGGCGAATCTTTTCCGCTGGTTACAAGGTGCAGACTTTTTACACCGGCGAAAAGACTTTGGAATTGAATACGGGGAAAAGTTCTCGCATGGCGAAATGACGTCACCGGCGAGAACTTTTCACCGGCAATTGAAAAGTCCCAAAATCCCAGTAAATTGTACATTTGTGGCGTGGCTGGGTTATTGCTGGCTCCCTGGCACAAGTTCTCATCACTGCAATTGGAAGATTTCAACACTGTCAAGACTTGAATGGTCTATATGGCAGTGCTTCTCAAACTCTGTCCTCAGGACCCCACACAGGTCACGTTTTCCAGGTCACCAAGTAGGTGCACAGGTGTATTCATTACTCATGGATACATTTTAAGAGTCACAGGTGGAGCTAATTATTTCACTTGTGATTTCCGTGAGGTAACCTGGAAAACGTACTGTGTGGGGTCCGGAGGACAGAGTTTGAGAACCTGTGGTCAATGGGGATTTTAAAGTGTGTTGTTTTTTTTTTTTTTTTTTTTTTATAAACACCCCAAAAAAGTACTTTCGTTTTGGGGGCGAAAAGTTGGGGGACAAACTTAAAAACTAGCAAAAGACTCCAGGGGGGTCCCCCAAGTATGCCCCATGTGTTTTTTTTGGATTGCAGGTGTTTGCTGAAGGTGCACTTCTTCCTTTTTTTAAACGCACTTTAGCTATTTTTAACCATGCTTGCACCCATTTTCATGTACCCCAAGTTTGCTGGGACTACGTAGTTTTTTTTTTTTTTAGGAGAAAATAACAAAAAACCTGCTAGAATCTATTCTTCACCACTTGTGCAAAGATGCTAAAATAGCACCAATTCAGAGCATTTAAGCATTTTTTTTTTTTTCTTTAAACTTCTATCTTTGGTGTCAGTGCAAAGCTGAAACTGGTAACTGCCTACTACAGCAGGAGTCTGATTCTATTCTACTTTATCATATCTGGATTTGCTACATCTCAAATCTGGGTTTCATCTGATTTTATTCCACTTTATGGTATCTGGATTTGCCTTATCTTAAATCTTGAATTATGTACTCCTGATTAAGTTTACTCGGATGATACGCATAGGGCAATTTTTTCTGGTTTGAGAATCCATGTGCCTACAGGGAGGAACCTGCTGAATGAGTTTGACGCTGGAGGGTTGGTGGCAGGATCTAATCACCTTGTCCCTGGTCTAGATAATGGAAAACCTGTTTATTTTTTTTTAGAATTTAATGAACATTCCAACGTCAACAACAGGACTGATAAAGATTAGAACACCACTATCACAAGTCCAGCATTCGGAGTTTCATACGGACATTAGTTTCCTATCCACACATATGGATTTTAGGCAATTAGAAACTTGGACCCGGGTAATGGTGCAGTGTAAACGATGCGTCACGGATTATCCGACCTGGGTCATGCCTAAAATTAGCTGATTGTGGAACAGTCACCTCCCACTTTTTATGACCTCTCAGGTTTAGCAGGGCTGAATTGGGAGTAACCCAGATAGAAGGTGCAGTGTTAATGGGGTCTGACCTGGATTGGAACTATGTCCAAAAACCCAGGTCGGACCTGGATTTTTGGTGGAAAAGAGGTATTACTTAGAAAAGAACTCAGCCAGGATCATATGTAACTGTCAGTACCCATTCTTCCCCCAAGGTTGTTTGTGTTCATTTTATACATGTGTACTATTTTACCTCTCTAATCTGTATACCTTTTTTACTACTACAATATTTTTTATTTTTTTTTCTATTGTCATCTAATACCTATTTTGTGTAAAATCAGTTCATCCTCCCTCAATGTCCATTTTTTTTCCATACAGCAATGGATAACAGAAGATCTTCTTAAATTACTGATACCACTTCCTCCTTTATACCATAGTTAAACAGGAAGGTCCCCTAAAGAGTTTGTTTTGGGATTATTTGTATGAACTAAATTCCACCTTTATTTTATTAGAAAACAAATTGAGATCTAATAATTCTGAAACTTTTAATTAAATTAATTTTGCACTTTTTGTGGCAGTTATTAGCACTGGTATTTCAAAATCCCTCCCCCAGCAGGTTTTTAACAGCTGTGGTAGCATCCATTCTTACGGTAGGTGCTACAATGGGACATGATAGCTAGGTGGGGATCTGTCCAGACATGTATTAATTGAGAAAATGCTACGACTGTTAGGTCTTTACTCTATTGGTAGGGTTGCCCTCCTAGAAGGAGCAGCTAGATTGGCAAATCAAGGGGATATGAGCGGAGGGCTTGGCCGTCATATTGACCCCGCTACACAATGGTGAGATTACTGCCACTGTGAAGCTTTGGGAGGGGGCCAAAATGACACGGGGGATTCTCTTTATTACTGTGGGGGGGGGGGGGGGTCGATGGATGCCAGGAGGCTTGCCTGCCTTTCCAGGGGGCCAGGAGTGGCACCTGATTTTTGGGAGGCTCCCCACCGAATCGGGAGGGTAAGAAAGTATGCCTATTGGTGAAAAAGTGGGTTCAGCTGGAGAAAGACGTAATGGCTTCTTGACACTCAAGTAGGCCAGGTTTTGTTCAAGAGCCAAAGACCCACAGTGGTTTCTAGTGAACGGTGTGACTGCCACAAAATTATCATGTAGTGTATCTGATGGCACAAATACCAATGCTCTCAAGAAAACAGGAAAGTGGTTAGTCTGAGCATAAACTAGGTCACTGGTTCTCAAACTCAGTCCTCAGGACCCCAAACAGTACATGTTTTCCAGGTCTCCTCACAGAAAACTATAACCACCTGTGGATCTTATAAAATGTCCATAAGTAATGAATACACCTGTTTACCTGCTGGGTGACCTGGAAAATGTGAACTGTTTGGGGTCCTGAGGACAGAGTTTGAGAACCCCTGCACTATAAGATTCTGTCTAATCTGGCAGATTGGAAGGAAAATCTGGTAATCTATAGGAGTAAATGACAATCAGTCATTTGTTCCCAAACATTGGAGAAAAAAAAAAGGAAATGCAGACAAATTAGATAAATCAGTTTGATTTAACCAATTTTTCAGAACTACTGTTTTTGTCCATTTTCTGGCAATTTGGGAGCAAATGGTGGATTGTCATTTTTTCCCATACATTACCAGATTTTCCTTCCAATCAGATTTTTAGTGTACCTAGCTTTAGTGGCTCCTTATTGGCTGTTAAAAAAAAGTAAACCCCACCTGCTACACCAACATTCTAAGATTGCAGCAGGGCCAGGTAGAAGCTTCCATTAAGGAAAAATCTTCTACATCTAATTCCATTTCTGCACCAGGACCTTTCCTCATCTGGCTTTAACAGCATAGCGAAAGCAATATGACTGCATCTTTTTGACTTTCTCAACCCTTTTTCTCTTTGGTTATACAGGAACGTCTTCTCATTGCCCTCAGATTTTGTTCTTGAAAATATTTTCAGAAGAGCCCCATGGGACCTTAATTTGGTCGTTTCCTCTATTTGAGCTTTTAGAAAGTATATAAAATTTTCATGTGGAAAATGTTTTTCCTCAATGCTGTATCTTCTGCTAGAAGAATCTCTGTGTTGGAAGCACTTTAGATCTTCATTCTTAAAATGTCATGAGGACAAGGTGGTCTCATGCACCATGCTTTCCCTCCAGGTTAAGGTGGTGATTGGGTTTTAACTTGACTTGGCTACATTTCTCTTTTGTGAGGAGATCTGGTGAGTGAGCTGAGCTTATCGTAATGGCTGTGGTGAGGTTTCATGATTTATTTGGACAGGACTTTGACTGTTTGGAAGACAGAATCTTTTGGTTCTTTACAATATGCATAAGAGGGTAAGTCTGCTGCATTGCAGCCAAGCTAAGTGGATGAGTTGTACTATTTAGCAGGATTATTCCAGTTTTTTCTTGTTGTTCCATTGAGTGCTGGTATTCGTGTTAGAGACTAGCTTTGGATGAAATGTTTAACACTCAGCTTTGCCTGAATGTACCCACCCTTTTCGTGCATTGGTCAGTTCTGTTGGAGTAAAAAGTTTTCTGCTCCTTGTTACTCCTATGCTTTGGGGCTTTAAGTTATAAATTGGATGGGATAGAGAGGGGAGGAACTTAAGTGTGAGAAGTAAAAATTCAAAGTGCCCAGTACCAGAGTGCTAGCTCTACAGGTGCAATCAGAGGAGTGTATTTAGCACAAGTCCTATTTATTCATCAGTAAATATACCAATGTATTCGAAGCTGGCAGACGCAATGCCGACCGCCAGCTTCCCGACTGCTTAATCCCAGCGAGGGTTAAATGACAGGCATCTAAATCTAGACACCTGTCATTTTACTGACGCCGATCGAAGGGATGCCAAGCGCAGACAGCCGCAGGGGGGTCTGGGGGAGGGGAAGGATAGGGCTCGGCAACCCCGGGGGGAGGGTTAGGTTTAGGCACCCTAAAGGAGGGTTAGAATTAGGTTAGTTTATACTTACCTTTAGGACAATCGGGATTTCCTCCTCTGTCGGGCTGCTGGGATTTGAACAGTCGGCCGGCGGTAAATCATACCGAATGCCTTGACAATATACTTTTTTTTTTGCCCTATAAAAATCAACTGTACTACAGTTCTCAGCCTGTGATGGCTTGTACAAGTATTTTGTCTTTACATCTCTGCTGCGCTTTACAAAGCAGAGCACTCCTATCATATTCACTGCGTCTGATATCTGCTCTAACTACAGGGAGCTGTGAACAAGCCCTAAGATAGTGAATGACACAAACATGAGTGACTGACTGCTAACTAACCCACATCCACTTTAACCATTAGCAGAAATACAATATGGAGTACAAAGACTAAAAAGTATTAATACAAGTTAAAACAAAATATCCACTTATCTAAAATATTGACCTAGGTCTTGGAAATGTTAAGAAATGGAATACTATACATTTGGCCCAAATGATTCCTAAACAACGTTGGCAACAGCTAAACTGTCAGCATTAAGCATATGACTGTACGATCTGGTGTACGACAACGCAATACTGTATGTAACAGCACCGCATATGACGTGCAGGACAGATGGGACAATGCAATGAACGACTGATCAGACGAACACACTATACGATGTGTATGATATGTCAATCCCAACAGTGTCTGAACGATATATGGTACTATATATCAGTGTGTACTCAGTTTAAGACTTGTGGATTCATAGGCTGACAAGGGAAACATCAAGTTAAAATTAATTGTGTCTGTAGAACCTGATCCCACAACCAGAGAGTAGCAATGTACTAATTTAGTAACTTGGGAGCAGGTGGCAGGATTTCCCCCATACAGTAATACGGCTGTTACAGGAAAGCGTCTGATTCACGTGTGGCTTGTGTGTCAGCCAAGCAAATCCTGTAATTCCATCCACCAGTTCCTCACATCACCTATACAATGAAGGCAGCCTCTCATTTTACTAAAAACAAATTGACATTACAGAGGCAAGAAGAAAAATAAACAAAACCCCCACCCCCTCCTGAGGAGTCTACTTTCAGCTGCCACTTCCCACATCGTTGATTTGATAAAGCATTGCAGTCTCTTAAGCTGGGTACACACTGGCAGATCAATTATCAGCCAATGTATCTGCTGCCCATCAGGCAGTGTGTACCCGCGATATGTCGGTGAACGTCGGCGTTCACAGACATATCGCATTGGCTGTGCTGCACAGCTGATGGACAGATATGTCTGCAGACATATCTGTCCATCGGCAGGTGTGTACGGGCGGTCTGCAGACATATCAGTCCATCGGCAGGTGTGTACACACACAGCGGCAGCCGTCGCGAGGAGGGGGGGCGGGACATGCCCCCGACCACAAACAGATGATGGCCGTTCCATGTGTATGAATGACCATCTGTGTATATAGATCTATCAGGTGTGTACCCACCTTTACCTTCTCCTACCCATTGTTTGTGAGGAGAATAATAGCAAAGCTGCCACACTTACTGACGTGTTTTCAAATTTAACAAAGTATTCTCACAAAAGTCAATGAAAAACGTGTACAATGATTTGGTCATGAAGGGGTGAAAATTCTAACTATTGGTTATCCTATACAAGCAACTCGCATAGAACATTATATTGTAACATATAAAAATAATACTGACGGAATATTCAGTCTGAATTCAGTAGGACCTAGGGCCTGATTCAGAGTTGGGAATAGAGAGATATCTCTCTCAACTGTGTACCTGAACAAACCATGTTGCAATGCAAGGGGTGTAAATACATACATTTTTTTTACATGTGGGGTAAATACTGGCTGATTTTGCATGTAGCCCACAAATGCTGCACAGCTTTATTATTACTCTACAATTTAGATGTCAGTTTGGAAACACTCCTCCCAAATCTAAATCTCTGCACATTTTAAATCTGCCCCATCTGCAGTGCAGCATGGCTTCACCAAGATGATTTGAGAGAGATATCTCACTCTATTCCCAAGTCTGAATCAGGCCCCTAGTCCCAACAATTAACCATGAAGCATAAAGTGCCTCATTCCCTAGTGATGCTACTAGTTTACTCCACAATGTGTGTACATTTGCAATTTCTGGTAATCTACAATAATACTGGAGGGGCCATTTGTGAGCAGAGATTGGTGCTGCAACACTCCACCTTTACTATATAAGTCATGCATGACAGAAGATAAAGAAAGTACAATATTTTATAAATCTAAAAGTTTTATTCGGACGACTAACAAAATGCTGCCTAATATTTACGTATGATAAAAGTTCTCACAGACCTAAAACACATGCTTTTAAAAACAGACTACAAAGTTGACAGGTTTATACAAGTATTCTCTGTACAGGAGCCCTTAAGTAGCCAAGATCTCAAGTTAGACCCTGGGCCCCCATAGGATTCCTGCTTGGGAATTTAACTGGTTGAAAGTACACAAATGCCACATTACATCCCTTAGAGCGTGCCTCCAATCAGCTAAGGTGGGGATATCTCAATATTCCCCATATATTAGGTAATAAGTAGGTTTTGAAGGGTTCTTGCAACTGCCTGAAGGACTCTACGGAGGAGCCTGACATTGAACGGATGTCAAAAAACAGAATGCATCTTCCTTGTCTTTTGGAAACCATGTTTTTGTTTCTTCATTCCATGATTAAAATATATAGTTAAAAAAAACAAAGCTCTCTTTTCACCCCCACCCATCCCAAGCGATCTCAGCGTCTTTTTGACAGACATCACTAATAGCCAAACATTACATGCTATTCAGTAAAAATGTAGTTTGTAACACTAGTAGGAGCGGTGTGTAGGGTGCAGTGTTCTCCTGGGCTACACTTATGAAACACCTTTATCTATGGCTGCAGGAAGACCGAAGCCTGCAGTTGCCCTCCCCTCCCCCTACCCATATCAGTAATACCAGCTGTATGGGGCATTTAGTTCTTGTCTTCCTTTTTGTCATCATCCTCGGAAGGGTAGGAGTGCCACGTCAGCCTCTCTTCATAGAAAGAAATCACGACTTGGGGACACTTCACATTTGCTTCCTTTGCTGGGACAAGATCAGCTTCATCTGAATTTTTCCTGCAGGTAATATATGGAAAGGTTATAATGTACCATTCTGTCTGTAATGTATTGCATGTTGGTTGCAAGAGATGCACATTAGCTTGTGACGACTGCATAGAAAAGTTGTAGAAAATCCAGTAACATTGATCTGGTCAGGTTTTATGACTGCTTTTCCCTGTTATGTATACACTGCTTTGTCATTATTGTTAGAATGCAGGAGACCTAATACTGATAAAAGGAAAGGTAACATTTGTTTGTGCATGTTAGCTTAGTACCCATCACATAAACTAGAAAGTCATTTTGTTGGCTGTCCCAAAATTCATTAATATGTTCATAAGTGTTTAACACAACACCTTTCTCAATAAACTTTCTGCTTAGACTATCCCATCCACAGCAGAGCAGGTCTAAGACTAACTACTAAAGCTGGGCATACACGTCTGACCGACAGACATTTTATCTGGCAACCTGTCAGCAGCAGATGTCAGTGGCATACACTGCGGATATTGGGCGGATCGCCCCGATAATTGTAGCGTGTATGGCCAGCTTTAGGCACTAAAATTTTGGTCAACTAATACCTAGTGAAATAATAGGCTGCAACCTCAGGAATATATGTCCAGTACAGAAACTGCTATCACGAAGTGGGTTAGAACAATATTCACATGGGTGAAGCTTAAAGATGTGTGAAAAACACACGTTATTAATATGAGCACTTGCATATAAACCATGTGCTATATTTTCAGGGGCTAATGGGGCATACACACTAGACGATAAAAATGAACGATAACTATATCGTTTAATTATATATCGTTCATATCGTCCAGTGTGTATGCTCCAAACAACCATCGATGCGTGCTCCCGCAGGTCGTGCAAACATGCAGGACAATCGAACGATATTGTCAGAAATTGCCTGTTCAGGGATGTGGCAGGATGACGTCACTGAATGATATCGTTCAGTGTCTACACCCAATATCTTTCAGCACATCGTCTAGTGTGTATGCCCCTGTAGAAAAAAAAAAAAGAAAGAAAGAAAATGTATCTATTATGGTAGAAATTATTTTATTTAGGCACTCATGGGTCTAAACGGCTGATACTTGCTCACACTTCGCAAATGTGTATCAAATGTAAAGGCTTTCATTATCTTCACAGAATCTACCATTGTCTTTTTGGGATCAGCTTAAATATTATATGACGAACTTTTAAATATCATGAAGTTGCTGTATTATAGATTAGTGCGATACGCTGAGTGGACAACCTCTAACGACCTTAATTAGTCAAATAACACATTCAGTCACCAAATGGTACACCGGCAGGTAGAGATGTGACTTACCATTTCATCAGAAACATCAACTCTCCACTTGAGTCTGTGGCTCCAATGATCCTTTCTGGCTCTAAACCCCGTGCAAAGCCACGAGGCTTCTCAGCCTGAGAGAGAGAGAACAAACCATCTCTGCAGCAGTCAAATGGTATAAAATACATTTTCATATTGGATCGAGATGCACTTAGTTCAGTGATTATTACTATCACACCAAGGTCTTGAATGCAACAAAGGGCACACATTTTCTACACAAGCAGCAGCTATTTTGTGAAGCTAGTGAGTACAGGAGAGAACTTGGCATGATGGATTTCTTACTGCTTCCATAAACAACTAAAATAAATCACACCCAGCAACTAACACGTTACACATTTTGTGAGTAAATTTGTAAATCAATACATATACATAGTCTTCACTCCAGACCACGGGCAGGGCAGGGCGCTCAGGTGCAGACAGGGTTTCACTGCAAGCGCCAAAGTCGTGCATCCTCCCAAAAAGGGGGCATTGTCCATGTGACACGTCCCCAATTGGTCACTCTTGGGGGTGTGCCCAGCACTAACGGGAGGTGCTGTGCTTCTCCCAAGCTCTCCCCTCACTAAATAGACACCGTGCACACGGCATCTGTTCACCCAGCAACGTTCGGTAAGCACAACTTTTCCCACCCAAGGGACACTGCAGCCCGTAGGTGGGGACGGCACAGTGCAGGCTGCTTTAGTGGGGCACCGCTACAAGGGCAGGGGGCTGTGCCGCACTAAAGCAGCCTAGCAGAAACACTACGTACAACTTTTTTGCATAATCAGTATTTCCCATATGTAAGACCTGAGTGTTGATCATCGAGCAAAATGCTTATTCATTGCAGTGAATTGTTAAGTGCATGCATAAAAAATGAGGCACAGGTATTTTCCCTTAAGTTTAGGTATGCTTTGCCACCAACAATTTGGGTTCCTCAAATATTCTTACCTCTTCTTTTTTTTTCTTAGGCTTGCTCTCTTCTCCTGCAAGCTCGCTGTCCGAATCGGCTTTGCGTTTGCCATCTGATTTATCAGACTCATGTGCGGTTTTCTGCGACTGCAAGAACTCTGCGATCAGATCTGGACAGTCCAGGTTCTCTTCTGGCTCCCACGTGTTGTCCTCACTGCAAACAGCAGAGGAATTCACATCCAATCTCCCCCCAACAAGACACTTCATTCAATATGTGTGAAGTTGCTTCTCAATCGTTACAGAGTTTCTTCTGTACTGGGAAGAGGCCAGAGATGCATTTAATAAGCAACCCAAAAATACACCAGCGTACAGCTGTGAGTCTCAAACCTGTCCTCAGGTCTGCAAATAATATATGTTTTGCTAATGCGTGGAGCAGTACTGTATTCCTCTTAATTGATCAACTTATTCTTACTATTGTGTACTTGAGCCATTTAACCCAAGTAGACCCACCCCCAACTGAAGACGCACAATAGATGCTGTAGTAATATACACTCTATTAAAAAAGTATACAACATTGTTTCAAATTGCTCTGCAGTTTACTCTTGACATGGTATGCTACCCACAAGCACTAGAGGAATGCAAGACTGTGGTAACCCTTATGGGGTCCATACATATGCAATGTATTGCTCCAATTCCCCATTCTGCTGGTATCGGGGAAATACATGTTTGAAATCCTCGATTCACCAAAAAACTTATCTGATCAGCAAGTTGGGTATTTTTAACATGCTGTTTTTCCCTGACACGCCAACGGTTGATGTCCGCGGATCTATTTTTTTTATCGCCATAACAAACAATCGGGACCGTGGATGTATGGCCTAATTAGACCCTACTACGATGTGTATCACTACAGCAGCTAGGTAGGAGAGTCAGGAACATAGGCATTAAAGTCTACTTACAGTTAAAACCTATGTCCACAGGATATGAGACATCTACCTCTGCTCATGAAGGTGATCCACAAAACATGCTATGTCCTGATAACAGGTTTGACAGTCAGTGTTTGTAGAATAAGCCTCTTTGGTCAGGTAAATCAAGTTTATATAATCAATTTTGTGTCTCTCAGGCATCCATAACCCTTTTGATACAACAGCACTTACTCAGAGAATCCTTTCCATTTCAGCAGATATTCAACTTTTCCTTTAACCACCCGCCGGTCTAGCACTTTCTCCACCACATATTCTTCCTCCTCTTCATCAACTACTTCTTCCATTTTCTTCTTGTTTTGCTTTTTTCCCATAGAAGTCGCCAGCTTACTGGTTGAGGTTAGCTGCATGGAGCAAATAAAAAACAGTGAGCAACACAGTATACCCAGGGACTGGTTCTGAGTTAGGAGCAAGGCAAAATAAGCAAGTAACTGCATCTTGGTAAAACCATGCTGCACTGCAGGTGTGGCAGATTTAATATGTGCAGCGAGAGATTTATTTTTGGGAGCAATGTGTCCAAACTCAAATCTAAACTTGCTGTCCAGGGTTTCTGGGATTCATGCATTCTACCAGTATTTACCATGCATGCAAAAAAATAAGTAAATGTATTTGCACCCATTGTATTGCAACATGGTTTACCCAGGTACAAGGTTACATGCGTTTTTCTCTGCTTTGCTCCCAATACTCAGAATTAGCTCCATTATAGGTAAAGGAATTTAATGTTATATACCACATATTAAAGCCTTCAAACAGACCTAGGGTTATATTTACTAAAGTGAGTTTTTAGAAGTGGAGATGTTGCCCATAGCAACCAATCAGATTCTACCTAACATTTATCTAGCACATTCTAGAAGATAATAGCTAGAATCTGATTGGTTGCTATGGGCAACATCACCACTTATAAAAACCTGCACTTTAGTAAATATACCCCCTAGTGTTGCATGAGTAAATATAGTATAGTGTGAGAAAGGTCACTGAAGTAATGCCCATGACAAACATTCCACTGCTCAAAATCAAAAACCTACCTCGACATACACTGCAACTTGTATATTTCATAATCTTTTCTGATTGATTTGCATCAACATTACTTTCTATAACTTATGAAAAGATGGACTATTGTGGGAGAGATCAGACTTCACTCATGTAAACCAGAAATCCAAGAAACAAAAGGGCACAGACAGTCACAAGTGATCCAAAGTCCTCTGTATGTTTTAACCTTAATGTATGAACTGCATGGTTCAATTTTAGTGGGAGGCACTTTGTGTACAATTTTTTGGATCTCTAATTATTGAAGCAATGTACCATACAACTCTAGGTAAAGGGAACCTTGACTAATGCCTAAGGAAAGAATGCATAGACAATAAAGGAGAGCAAATACCTAATCCTTAGGCACAAGTCCAATTAAAAATTAATTTTCTACCTCACCCTGAATATGTAATCCCCTGCCTATCTAATCTATTAAATGCTGACTGCCCATGATGTAAAATAAAGACAGGCAGACTGCAGAACATTCACCTCTCATCTGTCAAACCTTGTCTGACCCAGACCTACCTGGTAGTATGTTTAATAGTAGGTGCTTTATGTGATAACACCATTAGTAATATACAATACTATAGTATGCCATCCCATTTAGCACAGATTTTTTTAATCAGGGACAGTCAGGCAGCAGCACCGAGTCACAAGATGTTAGCAAGGAAGGACTCAGGACTTCGGTCTCTATTCTGATTATTTTACATGGTGGCCCACAATGAATAGGGTAAATAGAGGGACACAGGTAATTTGATAAGAACTGTAAAAACTGGGGGAGATGGGGAAAACAAACTTTCAATGAGAAGTATCCTTTCATATTCATTAAAGGCAGCAGCAATACCTTCTCAGTAGTAGTACTGTGCTATATATGTTGAAAATGTGCCAATACAGTGATCTTAAGGCCCCCATACATCAGCAATTGATTGCTGCAATTTGCAATTGATTGAAAAAGGGAAAGATTTTTATACACATTCGATTGTGGAAATTCTGCAATCGATTGAAAAAAGGGAAAGATTTGTATACACAATCGATTGCAAATTGCTGAATTCCTGCAATCAATTGCTGATGTATGGGAGGAGGGGGGGCTTTAGGCTTTTACACCGATTCAACAAAAAGCCAGTTTCATGATATTTCTACCAAAAAGCCAATTTATTAATACCAAAGAATCTTGGAAAGTGTGAGGATCTTGTGTAAGAAACAATAATTGCATTATGTGATCATCTAATGATTTCCAGAATAAATGGATCTGTTTTAACAAAAGAAACTGTAAGCTTCAATGGGACAACACTAATGTGAATATTCGTTCACTGTACAGCTCTGCAATACGATGACACTTTTAAAACAACTACAAGTAAATGTACACGCTACTAGACCATGCCACATATAGTATGCATTCAATTCACCTTAATGTGTACCCAATTCAGTACAATACACAGTGCAGCCAAAACAGCCCACCTCTGGTAGATGGCCCATACAAGGTAGGCCCACCCCTGGCAGGCAGCTCATTCAAGTCAAGCCAAAACTAGCCCACCTTTGGCAGATGAAACATTCCTGGTCCAAAAATAATTATATTATTGTGGTATGTCTGCACTGCCTCCATCCTTATAGCAGCAGGCTACAGCCCTGGGAACTTCAGATTAGCACTCTCCAGCCATGCCCCATATTAACCCACTACAGTGACTGCCAATTGAGGGTCTAACCTAGCCCACACCAGCGTGGCCGTATAGCCAGTTCTAGCCTAGCCCAGTGTGCCCACATGCCTCTGGTCCAGGTGGCAGGGATTGGGAAGGGGGTGTGGGCTAGGTGACACCAGCCTACTGCATACACAGATGATGTTCTATATAGGGGGGAGATGTGATCACTCCTCCAGCAGCCACTCACTGCACACGGGGGTACAGTAGCATCTCTCACCAGTCACAGTGACGGGTGGCGGGTCGGTGCCCGGGATCTCAGGCCTGTGCCGAGCGCGACTGGGACACTAGGACACTGCCAGGCCGGTGTCGGGCGGAGATGCCGGCAGCAGCGGGCGGGTGGGGAGGGATGTGGCTGCGCTCGCCGCCCGCCTGCTCCGGTTCGGTTCTGGAAATGTGGCTCCTGCAAACAAAAGGATCTGCTGCTCTGCCGCCACCGAGCGCGGACACTGCGCATGCGCCACGCCGCCAGGCATCACGGGAGCTGTAGTCTCAGCGCTGTGGCACGTGCAGGCAGCATCATAGGCGCTGCCAAGCGAACAACGCCGGGCATCGGCCCTCTGTATAGACGTGGTGGGAGGAGTGGGCCAGGGCCAGGAGAGTAGACCAGCGACACAACAATTAAGGGGGCAGGAACCCAGGATTCCGTCATTATTAGTGACAAATACCTGCTCTCATCGCCGTATTCACCCCGCCCTTACTACACTTGGAAGTGTTCGCCATAAAAGAAACAGATGAGACGAGTAGTGGTGGCGGAGTGTTTCCGCGTAAGCTGGCGTGTGTGTATGTACGTGTGTGTAGCGGGCTGGTGCAGTGAAAACGGTGTATATGGGGTATGATTATAATAGTGACAGTATACTACAGCTGTTGCCGCCCACATATTTTTATAGTGTATTCCGGTGGTTCTTTTCCACAGCACATAAAAAAAAATAAAGAGTTACACAGGTTCTGTGGCTGGCTGACTGTAAGCCTGCAATTCACCTGGTTTTTATCAGCCACAGAATCTGTATTTCATATGACTCCCGGGTTAAAGGGATAGTAGGGTAAATCTACACCCACACCGTGCATGCATTTGTACCATTAATACTCTGCGTTATTAGAAGTATTTATGGATTGTAACTGGTGTGCACAGGCTGAAACCACTTGACATAAGAACCCTCCCAGAAACTGGGCTATTGATGTGTGGTCTGGTGATATCCTGACTCCTCTTTCTTTGCAGATGGGACCCCCTCTGATGAGGCTGCAGTGTCACGATGTTTCAGAGTAACCTGTATGAGGAGGTAAGTGTTGCTATTAATAGTATAAGACAGGGGCAGCCAGGCTTTTGTACTAGTGATCTACTGTAAAGGTGCATACACACTAGATGTGTGTACCCAGCGATATCGGCAGCGGCTGGACCAGGCAGGGGTGCTGGCATCGGTAAGTGCATACACACTTGCCGGACTGAGAACTGTGAACAACGGCATGGGGAGGGCCATGCTGCATTCGGCAGCATGGCATTGCTAAAGATAGCCCCAGTTTGTACTGCAAATACAGACGACTGGGGACATTGTTAACGACCTGCAGGAGCGCGCATCAGTAACACTGGTGCATAAACACGAGACCAGTGATTCCCAACCTCGGTCCTCAAGCCACACTTAAGCTGGCCACACATCTAAAGATTATCTGTCCAACCAGCCAATTGGTTGATTGGTTGGAATGAAAATCTGGTAAGGTATGAAAGCAAATGACAATCAGCAAGTTGCTCCCAAACGCCGGAAAATGGACCGAAAATGTTGGAACAAATTGTTTAGATCAAACATTTAACAAACTTATCTGAACGACCATTTTCATCTGTTTTCCGGCATTTAGGAGCAAATTGCTGATCATCATTTACTCCCATACGTTACCAGATTTTCATTCCAACCAATCAACTAGTTGGCTGAAAGTTGCTCTAGTGTGTGGCCAGTTTAACAGTCCTGGCTTTAGTGATATCCATGATTGTGCACAGATGGTTAAATCAAAATAACTGAGGTACTAATTAAATCACTTGTGCTCAAGTATGGCTATCCCTAAAACCTGGACTGTTGGTGTGACTTGAGGACCGTGGTTGGGAACCCCTGTACTAGGTGCAAATAAAGAATTTCCATTCAAATTTTATAATACCATGTGCACTGTATTTAAGCTATCTTAATAATTTAAATCTACTACATAATATGAGAGAGAGCCATAAGAAAACCTCAGTGCAAGTGTCTCACCCGTGACAACGGAATGCCGCAGCTACGGCTTCAGTTTGGCACAGTTAGCCAATAAGAATCAACCTGATTCTTATTGGCTGCTGCTGGACATCCACAGTGGTCAAGAGTCCACGATTGATGCTTTGACCACCCCTGGAAGGCTCAGGGGAGAGAAATGAGATGGAATGGAAACAATGAAAATCTTAAAATAAATAAATAAATAAAAAAGCACTTTTGTCAACTTTAGGCAATAGGCCAGGCCTGGAGAATATTATTCTAATGGCATGGCCTTAATGTAGGAGCCAGCAAAGGTATAAGAAAAGTATTGCAAGCAAAATCTACCTCTTTGCTTCATCAATCATTAGAATTGGTTCTGTGTTAATAGAGATTAAAGACCTTTTGAAGGCTGATGTACTATCATTGCACTTCTAAAAGGAATTTCCTGCTATAGCAACCTTCAGGTATATGCAGTAATTGTACAACTTTTTGTAAAGAACCTAGAAATTAAGTTGACTGCTCAAGGTTGGGAACTAGTGCAGAGGGAGCTGCT
The DNA here is from genome assembly GCA_031769625.1 of Taudactylus pleione. NCBI lineage: Eukaryota > Metazoa > Chordata > Amphibia > Anura > Myobatrachidae > Taudactylus > Taudactylus pleione. The sequence continues at coordinate 1,032,142 of JAUIMM010000154.1, read as the reverse complement.
TTAGTTTGCAGCACATTTTTTTTTTTTTTATAGTCTTCATAATGAGATGTATTGGAGTAGATGTACATCAATGTACGCAACAGTTTGTTGTCAAACTAAAACAATAAAAGTAACCTGTTTAATTCAATTAGGTGAAATGATTGCCTTAAAGAATTGTAGACTAGAACTGACCAGTTTAACTAGCTGATTATTGTATTGTTTTATATTTGACTCTAGTTTCTTGGGCTTTCAAATTTGTTAATTTAATAATTTGTGTTTATATTTAATGCAATTCCTGGTAATGGCCATAAGTTGCCAGCGTTTGAACTGCTTTAGTACCTCGCGTTCACTTTCATGGAAGATTTTCTTTGCAGCCCATTGTCTAGAATCGCCCCCTTAGTCCTTACATGAAACTTGTTTGTCCTAAGCACGGTTTAATTTTTTTTTCTGTCCATGTCACAACTAGGGAAGCAAATCTCTGATCCCGGGATCTCAGATGTTTTAGTGTCCCAAAAATACCCGGGAGTATAATCGTTAAATCCTGGGTATTATGGGATTCAAAACACACTGTGGATTGGGCCGGGTTCAGTGGGATAATTATCTTCTTGGTTCCAAACACGTTATCCGGTTCTCACAGGCTCTCCGAGCTGCCAGTAGAATAGATGGAGTCCCATGATGCAGTTGCTCTTAGCCACTGATAGGCTGGGAATATACTGTGCGGTGACAATCACTGGGCACCGCGCTCCAAGCCAATCAGTGACTGAGAGCAGCTGCATCACAGAACCCAGCTCTTCTACTGCAGCTACTCCTAGGAGAGGAGCGGACCGCACACCCGCCGACTAGAGAAGCCCTTTCTGACCATAGCTTTGTGTCTAAGGTAAGTAAAAGGGGACTGGTGAGGAGGGAGCGGGATGCCAGGTGGGGGGGAGGATGATATCTTTGTACAATTCAATCTCGGGGTTAAGATTCTTTTAGTCCCGAATCCTAGGATTACAAAAATGGGACGGGATTGGCTTCCATAGTCACAACCATACTATCTGAGAGATTCTGTGTAACTAAAACTGCTTCTATTTGTGTGTTAAAAAAAAAAGTGTAACTTATTTTTAAAGGAAATGTCTATTATCAGTCATGTAACTTTGGCAGGTGTGTAACTTCATGTTTTTTTGCAGGAGTTTGTCACTATACGTGTACAGGACCCGAAGTTGCAGAATGAGGGATCATGGACATCCTATGTGGATTATAAAATATTCCTTCATGTAAGTCCACCTTGTGTAATATTATAATCCTGAAGCAGGAGATAAGGGGCCTGATTCAGACCCGCTCGCGACGGCCAGCTCCGTCGTGCGCATGCGCGAGACCCGCATAGCAACGGCCAGCCGTCGCTATGGGTCTCGCACCAAAGGGGGCGTGCTGTCGATGGTGAGTGACAGCACGCCCCCTTTGGTGGGCGTGCCGTGGGCGTGGCTGCCCAGATGGCGGCGTTCCCATGGCGTTCCCGTCTTGGTCCGGCCCCACTGACATCACTAGTGATGTCAGTGGGAGTGCTTTTGGCTCTGATAGAGCCAAAAGCACTCCTGGGCTTGCGGCAGCGAGACCCTACCGCAGGGTCTCATCGCAAGCCCGATGGTCTTGACCATCGCGACCATCTTTTTGGCTGCTCGTATAAGCTGTGGATTGTCACCCACAGCTATGTGAGCGGCCAGGAGGCCGCTCCAATTTTAGGTAGGAGGGCACTGATTCAGAGCGAGCGCTCTGGTCAGAGCGTCCGGCTCTGAATCAGGCCCAAAGGACATAAGGCACATCCAGATTCAGCAAATGAATATATATCAGTTGGGCATACATCAATAAAAAATATAGGTGGGAGATATTAATGGAATAACTTTAGATTGTTGACCAAGATATTGAATATTTTTAAATACAGGCACTTTTTTTTTTTATATATACGGATCCACTTAAATTTGTAATTCTGTTGGTTTACGGCGGGGGTGGGGAACCTCTTTTTCTGCTGAGGGCCATTTTGATTTATAAAATATCCTCGGGCTGGTGCAGGCCACGACCCCTCCATGTGATGTCACATGGGGGCGGGGCCACAATCTCCATGCCCAGAGCATCCTCAGGATGCTTCGGGGAGGTGTAAGGCCAACGGTGTGACCATCTGAAGCTTCCTAAGGATGCTCCAGGCGGCACTGCTGCATAGATTCTGGCTGCAGGGTGCCATTCTAAGCAAAAGAGGGAAGCTGGGAAAAAGATTCTGCACCAGAGAGAAAATATTTATATAGACATAGATATAACTATAGATGTGATTACCAACTGTAAATGATAATAGCTCGGAGTAACCTCCTTTTATAATTAAAGTGGTTGGTGGTGCTCCCAATAGTCATAAATTCCAAACAAGAAAAAAGTTCCCTGCACAGGCAGGCCAAGTTGACTATTTTTTTGGGGCACTATTACATAAATACAGTGAATGAATAGGTTAATATGATATGATGAATTAGTATTAAAACATCAATTTTAATAGTATTCTCATTAAAATATTAGTGCTGTAAAGCACTGAATTACAAAACAAGACGTTAAACAAAGACACTACACATACAATAATGTAAAATTGAAAATTCCTGTCTGAAGAAATCCAATAAAATTCTTATAGCAGGAGAAAATATGGGTGAAAATATTAATTGGTAATAATCATCTCTTACATGTAGAGATGAGAATTGCTGGCAGGTACAGACAGTAATTGATCATTAATTAGAGATGCAATAGTTGCAATAAACGGTCTAATTTCCACTTGCAGAGAAAAAAAGGCAACAAAATATATTGTGTTCACATATATATATTGTCATACAGTTTACTCCATTACATACCAAGGAAATAAACCATGTTTAGATTGTATTAGTGCATGAAATTCATTGCATCACAGGTCACCAATTCACCATTATTCAATGTTGTTGAGATATCTAAAATATCCAAGTATCTAATATATTGTTAACAAATGAAGTGATATGTGAAGCATAGGATAAATCACACCAATTGTTCAGTATAAATCCAGGAAATTAACCCTGGTATTTATCTGTTAGAATACACAATTCATTGCATCACAGGTCACCAAGTGACCGCTTACTCATATGTTGTTAAAGTACTTGAATCAACCGTGTACCTGAAGAGTAGTTTAACATTAAATGGTTACATGAAGTGTCGAATAATATAAGGCTGAAAAATATAAAGTAGGGCACATGAAGTATCTCTCCACTTCTGCTTTCACACAGAAAACGCAGGCCGAGTGATGAGAGAGTGGCGAGTTCAGTGTCTATAGAAACAACAGTATGGTGGTCTCTGTTATGGATCTGTCGGTTGTTAGGTGCGCTCTGTTACCAGTGGCATTGCAGAACCCAAATGCGCCCCAAATCAGTCAAACCACCACCAGAGAGGATAGAGAGGTACCTGTCCGGTCATTTGGTGTCTGCAAGCAGGAAGTTGTCTGCACCGTGCTGTATTCAGCCGTCCGGTCAGCTGAGTAGAGGTTTCTGTGTCCACACCCGGTAATTGAGTATAGAGTGTGCAGCGTCTGTAGTGTGTCGCACAGTAGCGATCACGTGATGACGGTCAGCTGATCGGGCCCTTGATGACACGTGTTTCGCCCGGAGGCTTACTCACAAAGAAGATTGCCCAGTAATCAGCTAGCTCCATGTGTCAGTATTTACATGCCAATCGGAAACCAATCATTATGATTGAAGGGTCCTGAAGCCAGTGATCTGCTAGCCCTGAAACGGCCAATCAATCTAATGCAGAAATGATTGACAGATGTTGCAGCCAATCCTGGTTAGGCTGTTTGTTATGCTTAGCTCAGTAAATAAAAAGTTACGTTTATCTTTCTACTTCAGGGTCCATAGGGTATCCACAGGATACCTTGGGGTATAGGTGTGACGTCAGTCGCAGGGCACCAAAGAGTTAAGCTTTCAGCCTCCCAGGATGCACTAGGTCCCCCTCCTATACCCCGGCCCCGGGCCAAGGCACCTCAGTTTAGTTTGGTGCCCGGCCGGAGTCGGGTGCACCTGTTGGAGTGGGGGCTAGAAGAGCCCCTGAAGCTTTTTCTTCATGCAGCTGTGGCTGCACATCTGGATGAACAGCATGGACAGTCAGTCCTGACGTCCATGCTGTCTTCCCTACACCCCGCCGGTACCAGAACGCCGGTACTGATCCGGGGATGCTGGTGGGCGTCTGGGGTCACAGCTAGCGGTGACCCCAGATGCTCCGGACCATGGCCGGATTCAAGGGGGACAGAGGTAAGCAGCGGGGTCCCGCGGTGGGTCCCCGCTGATCACATGGTCCTAAGTCCCCAGGCAGGGGGCTCCCTGGGGACTGGCTGCAGCGTGGAGCCAGGCGACCAACCTGCGCTTCCACTACCCCCTGGGACAGCGGACCGTAGCAGAGCGGTAGCGCTGCGGCGTCCCAGGGGTTAAATGCATGCCAGGGGAGCGCGCCTTCCCTGTCTCACAGCCGGCGCCTCCCCCGCTGCACACAGCCCTCTCTGCACTGTGCTGACTGGTCCTGTGTCAGCGCTCCTCCCCCAGGCCAGCTTCTCTCTGCTCCTCGGCGGCCATCTTCTCTGCAACGCATGGTGAACGCTGCTGGAAGTCTGGAAGGAAGCATCGTGGTCTGGGTCCCCCCGCATACCTCTCCTCCGCTGTGGCTCAGGTCTGTGTATGCAGCGCTGTGTCCTACCAGGCCCTGTGTCTGTGTAGTTGAGTGATCAGCGCTGTTAGTGCAGGAATTGTTATTTCTCTGCATTGTATGTGACTGTGCTAGCGCTGCCTGTAACTTTTCTTCTCTAAACTGTCAGCTTTATTACTGTCCCTGTTCTTTCTGCTAAAGCCCTTGCGGTGCGGTGCTGCAGGGTGGTCTCTCGCCTATTTAATACTTAATTGGTGAGAGAGGTCACATACATGGTGCCATCATGTCTGAAAGTGATTTTCCCCTCCGGCTACAGTGTACCACGTGCAAAGTACCGTTAGCGGAGGGGGAGGGTAGCGCGGAGGGCCTTTGCCGGCAGTGTTTGTCCATGGCGCGGCCTATTACGGTTACAGCACCGGTACAGGAGCCGCCCTGGGCTTGTTTCGCTCAGGCGTTAACAGCTTTAGTGGGCCAGTTAGCTCCGCAGCCCGCGTTTACTCCGATGGGTTTGTCCCAGCAGTCTGTGGTGTCGTCACCCATGCAGGGGTTCCCACGACAATTGGTGGTACCCCACAGTCTCCCTATTTCCCCGCTCCCGGGTTCTCAGGAGCCAGCGTGGGTTAACTCCCTGACGAGTTCTGTACAGCACTTGTCGGATGTGTTGCAAGGGGAGTCTGTGATGCGGCCTCATAAAAGGCCGGTGGCGTCTCTGTCCGCTCCTTATGAGGATGACGAAGGGACGTCTGATGATGGGGAGATTCTGGATCCTTACGATCAGGAACCTCTCCATACTAAGGACGCTGATGCTAAGTCCAAAGTATATATTCCTGGACTTATTCGGGCGGTCCGCACAGCCTTGGTGATTGAGGACGAAGTTCCCCCAGCGGCTAAATCTAAGTATGCCTTTTTCAAAGATGTGAAGGGCGATGCCACAGTCTTTCCTCTTTCGGGTCAGTTGGTGGACCATTTAGAGGAGGCGTGGAAACAACCTGGCAAAAGATACCAGCCGCAGAGACGCCTGGCGGTGGCTTATCCGTTCGCGGATAATTATTTTGCTAAGTGGGAATCCCCTCCACAGGTGGATTCTCACGTGACCCGTCTTGTCCGTAGTGCCACATTGCCGATGCCATCCATGTCCTCCCTTAAGGATGCTACGGACCGCAAGGTGGAAATCTGCCTGAAGTCCGCTTATTCCCTTGCAGGGGGGGCAGCACGGCCGGCTATGGCCATTTGCTGGGTTGCCAGAGCGATGGAACGCTGGGCGGATTCATTAGAGGCTTCTTTTGAATCCGACTGTCCGGCCGAACAGGCGGAGTTGATTGGCAATCTCCGTGATTCGGCCACCTACATCAACGAGGCGGCTCTAGACATTAGTACTCTGGTGTCTAGAATTTCTTCAGCAGCGGTAGCTGCTCGTCGCACCTTGTGGCTGCGATCCTGGAAGGCGGACGCAGATCCAAGAAAGGTCTGGAAGCGTTGCCGTTTACCGGAGAAGTTCTCTTCGGTCCGGATCTGGATAAGATTGTGGCCACGCTGGCGGCAGCCAAATCTGCTTGTCTCCCGTCGGCCGCTGCTCCTTCTGGTTCTGGACCATCGTCCTTTCGGTCATCTAGGGCCCAGGGCAGGCCCAAACCACAGTCGTTTCCTCGACAGGCTGGCCCTAAGAAATCGGTCAAGCCCCGGAAACAGGCATGGAGTACCAGACGTCCGGCCCCCAAGCCAGATGACAAGCCTGCGGCCTGACGGTCCGGGTCTCCCCTTGGGGGATCCCAGGGTGGGAGGCCGCCTGCTGCAGTTCTCCCGGTGTTGGTCGTTCACTACGACAGACACTTGGGTTCTGGAGGTGGTCTCTCACGGGTACGCCCTCTCCTTCCGGCACAGACCCCCGGCTCGATTCTTCACCACGGGTCTACCATCAGACCGGAACAAGGCTACGGAGCTGCGGAAGGTATTGCACACTATGCTCCAGGCTGGAGTTATAGTGCCTGTTCCATTCTCCCAGAGGGGCCAGGGTTTCTATTCAAATCTATTTTTGGTACAGAAACCCAATGGGTCATATCGTCCGATTCTCAACCTCAAAGCACTCAACAAGTCTTTGCGGGTCCCGAAGTTTCGGATGGAGACCCTACGGTCCATCATTCTGGCGCTGGAACCTGGGGACTACATGGTGTCATTGGACATACAGGACGCTTACCTGCATGTCCCTATTCTTTTGCGCCATCAACAGTTCCTCAGGTTTGCAATCCGCAGCGACCACTTCCAGTTTCGGGCGTTACCTTTTGGCCTGGCGACAGCACCACGTGTCTTCACCAAGGTGATGGCGGTCATGGAGGCTTCTCTGCGGCTGCAGGGAGTCCGCATGTTGCCGTATTTGGACGACCTGTTATTAGTGGCGGGATCTCCAGAGCTCCTGTTCCGCCACTTAGACCTGACCATTGCCCTGCTGCAACGGCACGGCTGGCTAATCAACTGGCAGAAGTCCACTCTAATCCCATCTCGGAGGATTCTGCATCTTGGAGCCTTATTGGACTCGGGACAGCAAAAGATCTTCGTGACGGAGGAAAAGATCTCTGCTTTGCAGTCAAGGGTGCGCAGTTGTCTGCACAGCCGCCAGGTGTCTCTACACTCGGCGATGAGGTTACTGGGCTCCATGGTGTCGGTGTTCGACATGGTGGAATATGCCCAGTTTCACTCCAGACCTCCTGCAGCACCTGATCCTGTCAAAGTGGAACGGGCTGCCTCAGTCTCTGAAGTCCCAGACGATTGTGTTCACCCCGGAGGTTCGCCTGTCCCTTGCTTGGTGGTTACAGACGACCCACCTCAGCGAGGGACGTCCGTTCTGGATTCCAAATTGGGTCCTGTTGACTACGGACGCCAGTCTTCGGGGCTGGGGAGCAGTTTCGGGTCCACATCTGTTCCAGGGCAGGTGGACTCCGACAGAAGCGGAGCTTCCAATCAATATCTTGGAACTCCGTGCGGTCTTCAATGCTCTCCAGCAGGCACATCGGTTTCTCCAGGGTCACCCGGTACAGGTCCAGTCGGACAATGCTACCACCGTGGCCTACATAAACAGGCAAGGAGGAACCCGAAGCCGGGCGGCTCTCGTAGAGGTGTCTCGGATCCTGGTTTGGGCGGAGGGCAATCTTCCGGCCATATCAGCGGTCTTCATCCCGGGAGTGCTCAATTGGGAGGCGGACTTTCTAAGTCGTCAGGACGTTCATCCGGGGGAATGGTCCCTGCACTCGGACGTTTTTCAACTACTGGTGGACAGATGGGGTCTTCCAGAGATCGACTTCATGGCGTCCCGGCACAACAACAAGTTGCAGGTGTACGGGTCTCGCACAAGAGACGAAGGGGCGTCTCTGGTGGATGCTCTGTCCGTCCGGTGGACGTTCCGGTTCGCATACCTGTTCCCTCCGGTCTCCCTTCTTCCACGGGTAATCCGGAAATTCAAACAGGAAGGAGGGACGCTCCTGTTGATAGCTCCCGCGTGGCCCAGACGGCACTGGTTCTCAGACCTTCAGGGTCTGTCCGTGGACAGTCCTCTGCGGTTGCCGCTACGACTGGACCTCTTGTCTCAGGGTCCTTGTCGTCACCCGGACCTGACTCGGCTGTCTTTGACGGCGTGGCTGTTGAGACGGCCATGCTGAGGTCCCGGGGGTTTTCCAGCTCTGTGGTGCGTACCATGTTGCGAGCTCGGAAACCGTCTTCCGCGAGGATATACCATCGCATGTGGCATACGTTCTTTCAGTGGTGTCGACCGAGAGGTTATGCACCGCGGGAGTTTCGTCTGTCTCGGATTCTCGCCTTCCTGCAAGCGGGACTAGATCATGGGCTTCGCCTTGCTTCTTTGAAGGTACAGGTTTCGGCCCTGTCTGTCTGGTTTCACCGTAGGATTGCTACAATCCCGGATGTGCGCACCTTTCTGCAAGGTGTTGTCCGCATTCAGCCGCCCTTTGTTCCACCTGTGGCGCCTTGGGATTTGGCTGTGGTCCTGAGGGCTCTCCAAGGACCGCCGTTTGAACCACTGGGCTCAGTGGATCTTAAATGGCTAACAGCTAAGACTGTTTTCCTTCTGGCTATTGCTTCGGCCAGACGTGTTTCTGAGTTAGGGGCTCTTTCTTGTAGACCCCCTTTCTTGGTTTTTCATGGGAACAGGGCAGTGCTCCGCACTCGGCCCGAGTTTCTTCCCAAAGTTGTTTCCCAGTTTCATGTTAACGAGGAAATCGTTGTTCCGGCCTTTAACTCACCGGGTCTTTCCGTGGGTGAGGCCTCTTTGGATGTTGTGCGGGCCTTAAGGACTTATGTTGACCGCACTTCTTCGTTTAGGAAGTCGGACGCTTTGTTTGTCCTCTATGGCTTCCGTAAAAAGGGTTGGCCTGCTTCAAAGCAAACTTTGGCAGCCTGGATCCGTATGGCTATTTCTGAAGCTTATCTTCATGAAGGCCTGCCGGTTCCTCCTTCTGTGAAGGCTCATTCCACTAGGTCTGTGGGTCCTTTGTGGGCAGCTCGACGTGGTGCCTCTGCAGTCCAGATCTGCAAGGCTGCTACGTGGTCCTCTGTCCATACCTTCGTGAGGTATTACAGGTTTGACACCTTCGCCTCTCAGGATGCTTCCTTCGGGCGGCGGATTCTCCTTTCAGCACAGGAGCGTCCCCACCCTTAAAGGATACTGCTTTGGGACATCCCCAAGGTATCCTGTGGATACCCTATGGACCCTGAAGTAGAACATATGAGATATGGTAAGAACTTACCCTTGTTATCTCTATTTCTACGAAGTCCATAGGGTTCCACAGGACTCCCGCCCTGTCGCACCTGTGCTGCAGATGGGCTTTGCTCTGGTCACCGGTTTTCCGTCTCCCTCTGGTGAGAATGTGATTCTTGTATGTGTCCAGATCTTTGTTCTCTCTCTTCCTTCTCCTCCTCCGGCCTATGGCTTGGTAACTAACTGAGGTGCCTTGGCTCGGGGGCGGGGTATAGGAGGGGGGACCCAGTGCATCCTGGGAGGCTGAAAGCTTAACTCTTTGGTGCCCTGCGACTGACGTCACACCTATACCCCAAGGTATCCTGTGGAACCCTATGGACTTCGTAGAAATAGAGATAACAAGGGTAAGTTCTTACCATATCTCATATTATTTGTTGTACAGTGTTATTAATCATAGACCCAGGAAAATGATCAAGCATTTAAAAATGACTGTTACAAAAAAGGTGAAAATTACAAAAAAAAGGGAAATTTGTAAATGCATACATCACCCTATAATGATGCCAGTGAAGTGACCTTTTATCTCTATATAGGTATTAACCACATTAGTTGTGTTAAGTGATATGGGCCTATATATTGGCCATAATAGGTGATTGAGTATTGAAACTTAACTATAAATTATGAATTAATAACGTGTGGTGCATCTTTATTAGTGGAAAAGTAAAGTACATATCTAGTGTCGAATGAAATATAATAAAATAAAAATGATTAAATAAATTAATATAAATAAATGTGAAAATAAAAATGTGAAAAATAATAATAAAAACCCTCTATAAATTCACAGTACAATGAGCATAATTAGAAATTAGTCTAGGTGTTTTCAAAGAAACACTGCAGTTGATATATTCATTCATGCCATGGGGTGCAGTGCTGTTCAACCTGAAGGTCCAATAACTCTTTTTTTCAGAAGTTCCTTTATGTCTCCTCCTTTAATTCCTAAATTAACAGTTTCCAAACCATAAACTTTCATATCCTTATATGAGTCATTGTGCTTCTGGTGAAAATGCTGGGCTACAGTAGTCAGTTGTTTCATCCTCTGACTGTCTTGCTGTGCATTTCTGATTCTGCCCATGTGTTCTAATATTCTTGGTTTCATTATACGTGTAGTCATTCCTACGTACCTCATCTTACAGGGACATTCAATGCAGTAGACCACGTTCTTGGTACGACAGTTAATATAATTTTTCAAAGGTGTTTCATTGCCATATTTGTCCTCTATTTTGTTTTTGTTGTGGATATGACTACAAATTTTACATGAACCACATGGGTACGTTCCAATAGTTGTTAATTTTCTAGGAGGGTGTTTGGTGTAATGGCTCCTCACCAACTTATCCCTCAAATTTGGAGATCTCCTCCAGCTCATGGAAACATTTTGATCTAATTTCAAAGCAAGATCCGGATCTGATAAATAAGTTATGCCGATGTTTCTGAATCCTTTGCTTGATATCCCTCCAGTTATTACAGAAATTCCCCACAAATCTGATGTTATTAGTTCTCTTGGGAGTCTTCTTCTCAAAAATTAGTGAATCCCTTTTGATTTGAGAGACACTATTGGACGCTCTTGTTATTTTTCTACTGTATCCATGTTCTTTCAGTTGGTCTATTAATTCCAGACTTTGGGTCTTAAATGTGGTGTCATCAGAGCAATTTCTCCAAAGTCTTAAGAACTCCCCATTGGGGATATTGTCCAGAGTTGGGGGAAAATGAAAGCTTGAATAATGCAACAGGCTATTAGTTGCTGTATCTTTCCTTTTAAAGCTCTGACCAGATCGTCATTATCCTCTCTGTATATTTTTAAGTCCAGGAATGAAATGGCCGTATGGCTTGCTTCATATGTGAATTTGAGATTTATATCATTCACATTGAGGTCACTCATGAAGTCTTCAAATTGTTTCATGGTGCCATCCCATATCAACAGTATATCGTAGCCAAGAGGTGATGTGTTGCGTATGGTGTTCATTGCTATCCCCAAAAATGATTTTGCGCTCCCACCACCCCAAAAAGAGATTGGCATACGTGGGGCACACACTGCCCCCATTGCAGTACCTCTTATCTGCAGAAAAAAACTGGTCATCAAAAGTAAAGTTTTTTAATATAGGACAAAATGCAAAAGTTTCAAAAGGAAGGTATGAAACTTATTAAATCCTACCATGTTGAGGTAGAATTTCACTGCCTCAATGCCTTGTTCATGCCCTATGCTAGTTTAGAGGGATTCTACGTCTATGCTGATTAGCAGATCATTCTCATTGAGATGAATATCATGGATTCTTCTTAATACATCTGTAGTGTCTTGCACATAAGATGGTAATCCTATCACATGTTGGCGAAGGTGAGTATCGATAAAGATGCTTGCTTTTTCCGTTATGCTTCCAATCCCCGACGTGATTGGTCTTCCCGGAGGTTTTTGTAAGTTCTTATGGACCATCGCGAGTAAACAGAAGGTCGGAACTTTCGGATTGTCTATAGTAAGAAATGCAAGTTCTTGTTTTGTGATTGTGCCCTCTTGGGCTGCTCTACTAATCATTTTGCCATAATACTCTTTATAATTTTCTAAAGGATTAAGGAGCAGTCTCATGTAACAGTTGGTATTGTTGAGTTGTTTATACGTTTTTTTTAAATGTACATGTCAAGAGGCCACAGAACGATGTTACCGCCCTTGTCTGACTGTTTTATAATTATGTCAGATATGGCTCTAAGCTCATCAATCACTTTACTTCATCTTTTTTGAGATTCCCTTGATAAGTCTGATATTTCTGTTTTTTTTATATAGGTCATCCAATTCCTTGGATACCAAATTCATGAATACCTTTATTTCTGGGCAAGTGTTCTCCTGAGGCCAAAAGGTCGACTTATTCTTGCACAGATGTCTAGAAGTCTGAGACACTTCAGCTGATGTTCCAGGCATATCATCCAGATCCTCTAATATCTGGAGTATCTGTTGTTCCTGCCCTGTCCATTGCATTTCATCCTGGACATTGACAGGTTCGTGTTCTGGTGACTCAAATTTGGGGGTTGTCTATCCTCCCTTGTTGTCATATCTTTATTAGCATAACATTTCATAAGAAACAATTTACATCCGAAAATGTTAAGGTTTGTTTCCCATTGGAGTCTGTCAAATTTACTTAGTGGAGAAAAAGATAAACCTTTTTCCAAAACTGCTATCTGTGTTGTAGTCAGGATATGTTTGGAGAGATTGATAATCCTCAGAGGCGCAGTAGATGTCACTATTTTTTGTTGTAATTCATGCGTGTTTGATAACGCGCGGGTGAGGGAGAGTCCCATTTTCTGCTTCTGCCTCTTCTTCCCCCGCCTGATCTTCCTTTTATAGTAATGTCCTGAGGACCTCTTCTCTCCCCTAAAAAAGGAAACTGTTCCACAGTGTTGGATCCTGACAATAAGACTTCTCGATTTTGACAGGCAGAGAGCAAATTTCCCTTTGATTCAGAGTAATCAGTGTCTGAGGAACTGTAATTATCCCAATTTTGGGGGGTAATCGTGTTTTTTGGTCTTTTGGTCCACCTAAAGATATTGCCCGTCTGAAAATCTTTTTTGTCCCTGGAGAATTTCCCTTTTTTTCTTTCAATGATATTGGATTCATAAACCTTCAAGATCTTTTTTTATATTTTTCAAAGGCTTGTTGAAAATTTACACTTTGTTCCCAGGTTTCCAGTGTTTTATCAACAGTGGTGATCTCTCTTTCAAACTCCTCCAGTACAAGGTGGTTATGTCAAATGAGAATACTCATAAGTTTCTGAGAACATTTTAGCAAACTAGTTTCCCATTCTCCTTTCAGATTATCAGAAATTGGGTCAATAGTGGGAAAGACTTCCGTTCTTAGACCTCTTGGAACAATTTTCTGCTTGGAATAATTTTCTAGGCTAATCAGATTCCAATTAGTTCTTATCTGCTTTAATTGAATTTGTTTCAACTTTAGTAGATTATCCTCCCATGAGGAGTCTATAATTGATTCCTTTGGGTTAGTTGGAAAAATACTGTCCAAAACTGTTATTTTACGTTTATATAATAATTCACTTTTTAAATTAAAACTTGTAATTGTATATATGACGAGATCGAATTGAGGAGAATGAACTAAGCTAGCCAAAAAGTCTTTGCTGGACAAAATAAGTGTCCGTTAAGAAATGTTTTGTTGATGTAATATATTGAGAAAATAAGGAAAAGGAGGGAAGCTGGGAAAAAGATTCTGCACCAGAGTGAAAATATTTCTATAGACATAGATATAACTATAGATGTGATTACCAACTGTATATGATAGCTCGGAGTAACCTCCTTTTATAATTAAAGTGGTTGGTGGTGCTCCCAATAGTCATAAATTCCAAACAAGAAAAAAGTTCCCTGCACAGGCAGGCCAAGTTGACTATTCTATACTCCATTACTGGGTGTGGACACAGAAACCTCTCCTCAGCTGACCGGACGGCTGAATACAGCACGGTGCAGACAACTTCCTGCTTGCAGACACCATATGACCGGACAGGTACCTCTCTATCCTCTCTGGTGGTGGTTTGACTGATCTGGGGCGCATTTGGGTTCTGCAATGCCACTGGTAACAGAGCGCACCTAACAACCGACAGATCCATAACAGAGACCACCATACTGTTGTTTCTATAGACACTGATCTCGCCACTCTCTCATCACTCTGCCTGCGTTTTCTGTGTGAAAGCAGAAGTGGATAGATACTTCATGTGCCCTACTTTATATTTTTCAGCCTGATATTATTCGACACTTCATATAACCATTTAATGTTAAACTACTCTTCAGGTACACGGTTGATTCAAGTACTTTAACAACATATGAGTAAGTGGTGACCTGTGATGCAATGAATTGTGTATTCTAACAGATAAATACCAGGGTTAATTTCCTGGATTTATACTGAACAATTGGTGTGATTTATCCTATGCTTCACATATCACTTCATTTGTTGACTAGCGTTCCCGCTAGGCTGTTTTAGCGGGGCGCGGCGCCCTGCCCTCCTTCTGGAGGGCAAAAAGCACCCTGCCCTCACAGCCTGCGGGTGACGTCTTCACCAGCGGGACGCAGTGTGCCGCGGGCAGAGAAATATGCGGTGACCCGGTCACTGCCGGAGAATAGACGCCGGGCGCATGCGCCCGGCATCTATCCTCCCTGTCTGCAGCACTTGGGGGCTGCCCGGCGTGTCTGTAAGTGCCGGGCACGCCCCCAAGAGTGACGAAAAGGGGGCGCATCTTATAGACACGCCCTCTTTTCAATGGCCATGCCCTTTTCTAGCTTCGGCGCCCTGCCTGCCGCCGGAGCTAGAGTGAACACTGGTTGACAATATATTAGATACATGGATATTTTGGATATCTCAACAACATTGAATAATGGTGAATTGGTGACCTGTGATGCAATGAATTCCATGCACTAATACAATCTAAACATGGTTTATTTCCTTGGTATGTAATGGAGTAAACTGTATGACAATATATATGTGAACACAATATATTTTGTTGCCTTTTTTTCTATGCAAGTGGAAATTAGACCGTTTATTGCAACTATTGCATCTCTAATTAATGAACAATTACTGTCTGTACCTTCCAGCAATTCTCATCTCTACATGTAAGAGATGATTATTACCAATTACCGTATATACTCGAGTATAAGTCGACCCGAATATAAGCCGAGGTACCTACTTTTACCCAAAAAAACTGGGAAAACTTACTGACTCGAGTATAAGCCTAGTGTGGGAAATGGCAGCAGCTGGTTGTGCCCCCAGTAGTAATTCCCCCTGGTTGTGCCCCCAGTAGTAATTCCCCCTGGTTGTGCCCCCAGTAGTAATCCCTCCTGGTAGTGCCACCAGTGGTAATCCCCCCCCTTTCAGTGCCTCCAGTAGTAATCCCCCCCTGGTAGTACCCACAGTAGTAATCCCCCACTGGTAGTGCCCCCTGTAGTAATCCCCCACTGGTAGTGCCCCCTGTAGTAATCCCCCACTGGTAGTGCCCCCTGTAGTAATCCTCCCCTGGTAGTTCCCCCAGTGGTAATCCCCCCCCTTTTAGTGCCCCCTGTAGTAATCCCCCCCCCTGGTAGTGCCCCCTGTTGTAATCCCCCCCTTGTAGTTCCCCCAGTGGTAATGCCCCCTGTAGTAATCGCCCCCTGATAATGCCCCCTGTAGTCATCGCCCCCTGGTAGTGCCCCCTTTCAGCACATTTTTTGTGCTGAAAAACTCGGCTTATACTCGAGTATATACGGTAATATTTTCGCCCACATTTTCTCCTGCTATAAGAATTTTATTGGATTTCTTCAGACAGGAATTTTCAATTTTACATTATTGTATGTGTAGTGTCTTTGTTTAACGTCTTGTTTTGTAATTCAGTGCTTTACAGCACTAATATTTTAATGAGAATACTATTAAAATTGATGTTTTAATACTAATTCATCATATCATATTAACCTATTCATTCACTGTATTTATGTAACAGTGCCCCAAAAAAATAGTCAACTTGGCCTGCCTGTGCAGGGAACTTTTTTCTTGCCATTCTAGGCACTCTGCTAGCCAGATGAGGCTAGCAGAATAAAGCTCCGAGGCCTGAGGTTCCCCATCCCTGGTTTACGGGATGGACTTTGTTGGTTATATGTAGAAATTATGGTGTAATGAGGTAAGTAAGTAACTTGGGTGAGGTTAAAATGGAAGCAGGGAAGCATAAGGGGCAGTGAAATGGAGAGGAAAGGTGTGTACCTGAATACGGTCCTATGAACCATCTCTTGGTTAAAGATCTGGATCCACAGGTTTTGTTTTTTAAAAGTCCTTCTTGCAAATATTTAATGGAACATTAAAACCCAAAACGAACATTTTGAGACCTGGAACTTGAAGGTATTATACATTGTTCAGTGTCAAGCTAACACTATATATTGCAGCTCTGTTAAAAAAGTAATTATGTCTGTACTCCATTATAGGCACTTGCAACAACTCCCACATCTGTTAAAAAGTAGCCTTATGGGATGCGATTAAGGAATTAAATCCCGGGATTCCAGCGAGCTTTGGGTGCCCAAATTCACTAGGATTTGCGGCACCAAATCCCGTGTGTTAACGGGATTCTCGAGGTCCCTGTGACAACCACTCACAGTGACTGTCTACAGTCTCAGTGACCACATCAGTGAGCAGCACAGTTCCAGATGCAACCGCTGCTTGTGTGACTCATGCTGCCACTATCATTCATTTGAGGGTGTGGGGACGGACTTCAGCCTGTAGGAAGGAGTGAGTGATGTGCTTATTATATAAAGCACGCCACTTCCTCTTGCTGCGTCATCTTCACTGGCAAGCTACAGAGTGAGACGGTCACTGGAGTCTGCAGTAGACTGTAGTAGTAGGGAGAGGAGACAAACTGAGCGAGAGTTAGGGGCATATTTACTAAGGTGTGGGTTTTTAGAAGTGGAGATGTTGCCCATAGCAACCAATCAGATTCTACTTAACATTTATCTAATACCTTCTAGAAGATAATGGCTAGAATCTGGTTGCTATGGGCAACATCTCCAATTCTAAAAACTCACACCTTAGTAAATATGCCCCTTAAGGTGCGTATCCACTAGATTATATGCTCCATGAGCGATGTCGTCTAGTGTTAGCCCTGTAGTTAACATGGAGTCGGATGATTACATGGCCTCCTTGGACATACAAGATGCCTACTTACATGTGCCTATCCGGGAGGATCATCAGCAGTTCTTTCATTTCGTGATACAGAGGGACCATTTCTAATTTCGGCCCTTGTGGTCTCTGCATCTCGAGGTTTTCCAGATGCTGGTCCATCTGAACATCAACTTGGTGACCTCCCGGCACAATCACAAGCTTCCTTGCTATGGCTCATGCACCAGTGACTCATGGACCTTCCCACTCGTGTTCCTCTTTCCTCTGATTGCTCTCCTTGGTCCGGTCCTCTGAAAGTTAAAGCAGGAAGGCATCTCCACCATCCTCATTGCATCGGACTGGCCACAGAGGGTCTGGTATGCAGACCATTACATTCTGTCCATCATGCCCCCTGTGGCGCCTCTCTCTCTCCGGCCGGATGTTTTCTCCAGGGCCCTCTTCATCCCGACCACGCTCGTTTGGCTTTAACGAGGTGGCTATTGAAACCTCGATCGTAAAGGTGAAGGGTTTCTCTAATTCAGTTTCCGGACCATTATCTGTGCCAGGAAACCTTCATAAGTGAGGATCTATTATTGTGTCTGGTGGACATATTGAGTGGTGGTCTGTCCGCAAATGGGATCCTCTAGTGTTTCGCCTTTCCGAGACTTTGTCTTTCTTACAGGCATGCTTGGATTTGGGCCTTCGCCTTGCTTCCCTGAAGGCACAGGTGTTGGCCCCCTCTGTCTTATTTCAAAGCAAGATAGCTTGTCTTCCGGCTATTCAAACCTTCTTACAAGGGTTCCTTCACATTCAATCACCCTATGTTCCCCTGGTGACATTGTGAGACCTGACCTTAGTGTGCTAAAAAAATCCCCCTTTTGAACCTTTTTGGGTTCAGCTGATCTGCATTGGCTATTGCTTCAGCACGCAGTCTCGGACTTGTGTGCATTGCCCTACTGCGCGCCTTTCCTTGTTTTCCACCCTTACTGCGCAGTCCTCCATATCTGTTTGAACTTTCTCCCTATCAAAAAGAAAATGGTGGTCCCTTCCCTTTCAGCTTTGGATACTATGAACTCTGGTCACTCTGCTCACATTGGACGTGGTGTTTCCTTGGCGCACTATTGTTGACTGGACAAAGACCATTCGATAGTCAGACTTCCTGTTAGTCCTTTATGACTTCCACAAGTGTGGTTGGCCAGCTTTCAAACAAACTTTGGCCCACTGATTGCATCTTACCTTTTGTCAGGCCTATCTTTTGGCAAAGAAGCCGGTCCCGACCTCAGTGAAGGCTCATTCTACTAGGTCTGTGGGGGATTCTTGGGCGGCTCGCTGTGGTGCCTCTGCGGAGCAGCTCTGTAAGGTGGCCATGTGCTCCTCTGCCAATACTTGTATACAGTTTTTCAGCTTTGACACCTTTTGCCTCTGTCGATGCTACTTTGGGTCCTTCGAGCAGCACAGGAGCGTTCCCTCGCCTTATGCTTTGGGATATCCCAGTGTCTCCCATTGGATTAAATAAAAAAGGAATTTTTACCTGTAAAATCCTTTTTTCTGGTGCCCACCCACATGCCCCTGGCTGGCTCGGTGATTCACTGTTCCGAGACAGTTGTTTTTTGTGTGTGTGTGTGTGTGTGTGCGCGCCAGTCCTCTCGTCTGTTCCTGTTCCTTGGACTTTTTACAAATAACTAGCTTCCCGGGCTTTGGGTGGGGTATAGGGGAGGAGGAGCTTGTGGAGCTCTCAAAGAAGTTAACTCTTTGCTGCCAAAACTCATGCAGCTCCACCTATACACACACGGCCTGATTCAGAGACAGACGCTAATGCAGTTTTCACGCTGATCGAGCGATTGTTTGCCATTGCGTATGCACCACATTGTGCGTGCGCTGCGATCACACATGCACAGAGGAATCCATCTCTAAGTGAGAGACAGACTTGGGGTGGTAATGGGGAGTGGTCACAAAAACGCAGACGTGCCTGTCCGTTTAAACGCTGTTACATGGGCGTGCATAAGTTGGCCACTGCGATTGCATACGCAGCTCTGCGTGTCAGAAGAGCTCTCAAGGCTGCGGCAGGTCAGACCTGCCGCAAGGGTAAGATGGCCGCCGATGCACTTCGATGTTACCGATGTTTACGTAGGTATGCGTAGTCGCACGCATATGAGAAGGCAGTAGTGGGCGTCTTTATGCTAAGGTGATCTTTGCTAGCATTAGCATATTTTTGCAACTGCGTTGCAAAAGGAAACGCAGTTGTGATCGCATTAGCGTCCGTCTCTGAATCAGGCCCACAGTCCCAGTGTCCCTCTAGTTCTCAGAAAAAAGGATTTTACAGGTAAGACAAGAACTTTATTTTTCTGCTTCATTTGATGAATGGAACTCTACTGCTAATAAAGGATATATGTATATTATCTTACATGGCCAAAACAAATGCTGGAGTTTGGCTCTGGTCAAAGTTCACAGATCGATGTCTTGAAATTTTGAAAACACATTTCAATTAGTTTAATGTGACGCTTGAAAATTATATGGTCAGTCATCATAGATGGTCCGACTGTAATGGTACGAGTTGTAAAACTTGTAGCTGCTGAACACCATTTGTGTCGGCTAGTGCACGGCCTTCACCTTGTAGCATGTTGTTTTCTACAAAATGGGTTCTACTGAACATCTGCAATCTACAAAGCCCTCTTCATCCATAACAATTGCTGATCAGTACTCCTTTTGTATAGACGAAGATGATGATTCACCTCTGCCTATAATAGATGATGGTGATAAGTCTGTAGGTGATATCGCAGCTGAAGATATAGACATGGGCTTAACCATGCTTGGCATAGAGCTTGAATGCACTTTCTCTGTAGGGAATAAAATCCTATAGAAATTGGTGATGACATCCTGTACGCCCTCATTTTTCTTAGGTCGTTCTTTCAGCAATTGAAGAAAGACTCCAAATTTTTTTAGAATATTAAAGTTTGCATTACATAATCAGTCTAGTTAGCTAACTTCCAATTTCCAGTGTAGAGATTTGAGTTGTGTTACCATTTTTTTCTTGTGGGTTTTTTCCCCATTTTTTTTTTTTCTTAATCCCAGGATTTGCAAATAATTTTGGGACCGGAAATCCTAGATGTAATGCAGGACAGTTTCTACTTCAGGGTCCATAGGGTATCCACAGGATACCTTGGGGTATAGATGATGATGTCAGTCTTCAGGCATCACAGAGTTAAAGTTTTCAGCCTCCCAGGATGCATCTGGGTCCCTCTCCTATACCCCGCCCCCGGGCCAAGGCATCTGTTTCGTCGGTGCCTGGCCGGAGTCACTGTGCAGAGGGGGGCTATGAAGAGCCCCTGAAGTTTCTTTTAAAGGCAGCGCTGGCTGCACATCTGGGAGTACAGCATGGACAGTCAGTACTGACGTCCATGCCGTCTCCCCTACACCCCGCCGGTACTGATCCGGGGATGCTGGTAGACATCTGGGGTCACGGCTAGCGGTGCCCCCAGATGTCTTGGACCATGGCCGGATCCCAGGGGATAGCAGGTAAGTAGCGGGGTCCCGCGGTGGGTCCCCGCTGGTCACATTGTCCTGAGTCCCCAGGCAGGGGGCTCCCTGGGGACTGGCTGCAGCGTGGAGCCAGGCGACCAACCTGCGCTTCCACTACCCCCTGGGACAGCGGGCCGCTGCTGAGCGGCATGCGCTGCAGCGTCCCAGGGGTTAAATGCATGCCAGGGGAGCGCGCTTTCCCTGTCTCACAGCCGGTGCCTCCCCTGCTGCACACAGCCTCTCTGCTCTGTCTGATTGGCCATAGTGTGTCAGCGCTCCTCCCCCAGGCCGGCCTCCTTCATCCTCTGCTCCTCGGTGGCCATCTTTGAAGCATGGTGAACGCTACTGGAAGCCTGTGAGCGGTGGCATTGCGGTCTGGGTCCTCCAGCATACCTCTCCTCTGTTTGTCACAGGTCAGTGTATGCAGCGCTGAGTCCTACCAGCCTGAGGGTCTGAGTAGTTGAGAACCAGCACTAATAGTGCAGGGATTTGTTTCTTCTGCATTGTATGTGACTAATCTGCTAGCCTGCTGTCTGTACTTTCACTTTCTACTGTCAGCCTTATTACTGTCCCTGATCTTGCTCTGCTCAAAGCCCTTGCGGTGCGCGGTGTGCAGGGTGTTATTCACACTATACCAATACGTATAGGTGTGAGTGTCACATACTTACCATCATGTCTGAGACTGACTTTCCTTTCCAGCTCATGTGTACTAAATGTAAGGTACCAATAGCGGAGGGGGAGGGTAACGCGGATGGGTTATGTCCCCAGTGCCTGGCACTGTCACGGCCGATTATGGTCCCGGTACAGGAACCTCCCTGGGCTTGTTTCGCTAAGGCGCTTACAGCCCTTGTGGACCAGCTAGCTCCACCACCTGCGTTTACCCAGACGGGTTTGTCCCAGCAGTCAGTGGTGTCGTCACCCATGCGGGAGTTCCCGAGACAATTGATGGTACTCCACAGTCTCCCTGTCCCTTCCCAGGTTTCTCCGGAGCCTGCGTGGGTTAATACTCTAACTACATCGGTTCAGCATTTGTCCGATGTTTTACAGGGGGAGTCTGTGTTGCGGCCTCATAAACGGCCGGTGGCGTCTTTATCTGCTCCTTATGGGGATGACGATGAGACGTCAGATGATGGGGAGATTCTGGATCTATTTGACCAAGAACCTCTCCGTACCAAAGAGCCGGATGCTAAGTCCAAGGTGTATATCCCTGGTCTTATTCGGTCCGCTCGGCTTTAGTTATTGAGGATATTGATCCTTCGGTGGCCACATTCATATATGCCTTTTTAAGGATATTAAGGGTGAGGCTACGGTGTTCCCTCTTTCTGATCAATTAGTGGATCATTTAGAGGAGGCGTGGAAAAATCCAGGTAAACGGTTTCAGCCCCAGAGGCGCTTAGCCGTGGCTTATCCGTTTGCGGTCAATTATTTTTCTAAGTGGGAATCCCCTACGCAAGTGTCACACGCCTAGTCAAAAGTGCCACGTTGCTTATGCCTTCGATGTCATCCTTGAAGGATGTCACTGACCGCAAGGTGGAGATCTGCCTCAAATCCGTTTATTCCTTTGCAGGGAAGCATCCAGACCGGCTCTGGCCGTGTGTTGGGTAGCCAGAGCTATGGAGCGCTGGGCGGATAATTTGGAGGCGTCTTTGGACTGTTCGGCTGAATAGACCGAGTTGGTGGGCAATCTCCGAGACTCGGCCACTTACATTAATGAAGCGGCCTTAGATATTTGTATGCTCACCTCTAGGATCTCCTCTGCAGCCGTGGCTGCTCGTCGCACCTTATGGTTGCATTCTTGGAAAGCGGACGCGGATTCCAAAAAGGGATTAGCAGGTCTGGACAGGTACTATTTGGTCCAGATCTGGACAAAATAGTAGCTACGTTGGCAGCAGCAAAATCTGCATGTCTTACATCTGCTACGATTCCTTCTAGTGCTGGTGGGTCGTCCTTTTGGCCTCACAGGGCCCAAGGGAGGCCTAAAGTACAGTCCTTTCCATGGCAGGCTGGGACCAAGAAATTGTCAAAGCCCAAGAAACAGGTCTGGAGTACCAGACGTCCGGCTCCTAGGTCAGATAACAAACCTGCAGCCTGATGGTCCAGGCCTCCCTTTGGGGGACCCCAAAGTGGGGGCGCCTGCTTCAGTTCGCCCAGTGCTGGTCGAGGACTACGACAGACACTTGGGTTCAGGAGGTGGTCTCACGGGTATGCCCTCTCCTTTCGGCACAGACCTCCATCCCGGTTCTGTACCACAGGCCTTCCGCTAGACCGGAGCACAGCCTCGGAACTGCGGAAGGTTTTGCACACTATGCTCCAGGCTGGAGTTTCAGTGCATGTTCCAATTTCCCAGAGGGGCCTGGGTTTCTATTCCATTCTATTTTTGGGGAAGAAACTCAATGTGTCTTACTGTTCAATACTAAACCTAAAGGCCCTCAACAAGTCCTTGAGGGTGCCTCTGTTTCGGATGGAGACCCTGCGGTCCATTATTCTGGCACTGGAACCTGGGGACTACATGGTGTCATTGGACATCCAGGATGCTTACCTGCATGTCCCTATTTTTTTGCGCCATCAGCAGTTCCTCAGATTGGCATTCTGCAACGAACATTTCCAGTTCCGGGCACTGCCTTTTGGCCTGGTGACTGCTCCACGGGTATTCACCAAGGTCATGGCGGCTCTCCTGCGGACGCAGGGAGTCCGACTGTTGCTTTCTCTGGACGACCTCCTGTTGATAGTGGGGTCTCCAGAGCTTCTTTTACACCATCTGGATCTGACGATTGCGGTACTGCAACGTCACGGCTGGTTGACAAACTGGCAGAGGTCCACTCTCACCCTGTCTCAGAGGATCCTGCACCTCGGGGCCTTATTGGGCTCCAGGCAGCAGTGGATCTTTGTGACGGAGGAAAAGATCCTTGCTTTGTAGTTGAGGGTGCGCAGTTGTCTGCAGTGTCGTCGAGTGTCGATACACTCGGCAATGAGGTTATTGGGTTCAATGGTGTCGGTATTCAACATGGTGGAGTACGCCCAATTTCACTCCAGACCTCTACTGCTATTGATCCGGTCCAGATGGAATGGATTGCCTCAGTGTCTCAAGTCCCAGGCGATGGGGCTCACTCCGGAAGGGTCGCCCGTTCTGGGTGGCGAACTGGGTCCTGTTAACAACGGACGCCAGTCTCCGGGGCTGGGGAGCTGTCACGGGTCCACACTTGTTTCAGGACAGGTGGACTCGGGCGGAAGCGGAGCTTCCAATAAACATTTTGGAGCTCCATGCGGTGTCAAGAGCTCTCCAGCTGGCACAGCCGGTTCTCCAGGGTCACCCTGTGCAGGTCCCGTCGGACAACGCCACCACGTTGGCCTATTTAAACTAGCAAGGAGGAACCCAAAGTCGAGCAGCACTCGCAGAAGTCTTCCGTATTCTGGTCGGGGCGGAGCGCAATCTCCCAGCATTATCGGCAGTGTTCATCCCAGGAGTCCTCAACTGGGAAGCGGATTTTCTCAGCAGGCAGGACGTGCATTCGGGAGAGTGGTCTTTACACCAGGACGTCTTTCAGAGTCTGGTGGACAAGTGGGGTCTTTCAGAGATAGACCTCATGGCGTCCCGGCACAACAAGTTGCCGGTGTACGGGTCTCGAACAAGAGACGAAAAGGCGTGTCTGGTGTATGCCCTGTCCGTCCAGTAGACGTTCCAGTTTGCCTACCTTTTCCCTCCGTTTTCCCTTCTTCCGCGGGTAATACGGAAATTCAAATCAAGAAGGAGGCACGCTACTGTTGATAGCTCCCGAGTGGCCCGGACGGCACTGGTTCTCCGACCTCCAGAGTCTGTCAGTAGACTTTCCTCTGAGGTTACCATTATGACCGAATCTGCTGTCACAGGGTCCTTGTCTTCACCCGGACCTGACTTGGTGTGGCTGTTGAAACGGTCATGCTAAGGTCCAGAGGGTTTTTCTGGCTCCGTGGTGCAAACCATACTAAGAGCTCGTAAACCTTCCTCGGCAAGAATCTACCATCGTGTGTGGCATACTTTCTTCCGGTGGTGCAGACCTAGAGGGTATTCCCTTAGGGAGTTCCGCCTGTCTAGGGTGTTGGCTTTCCTACAGGCTGGACTGGATCATGCGCTTCGCCTGGCTTCTCTGAAAGTGCAGGTGTCTGCTCTGTCAGTCTGGTTTCATCGTAGGATTGCTGCGCTCTCTGATGTGCACACCTTTATGCGAGGTGTTCTTCGCATTCAGCCACCTTTTGTTCTGTGGTCCTGAGAGTTCTCCAGGGACTGCCGTTTGAACCACTGGACTCAGTGGACTTTAAATGGCTTACAGCTAAAACCATATTCCTTCTGGCCATTGCCTCGGCCAGAAGGGTTTCGGATTCAGGGGTTCTCTCTTGTAGACCCCCTTTTCTGATTTTTCATAGGAATAGGGTGATGTTTCGCTCTCGTCCGGGATTCCTTCCCGAAGTGGTATCCAGTTTTCACATCAATGAAGAAATTGTTGTGCCGGCTTTCAATTCACCTGGACTTTCAGTGGGTGACGCCACTTGGGATGTTGTGCGGGCATTGAGAATTTATGTTGACCGCACTTCTTCTTTTAGGAAGTCTGACGCCTTGTTTGTCCTCTATGGCTTCCGTAAAAAGGGTTGGCCTGCTTCAAAGTAGACTTTGGCAGGCTGGATTCGTATGGCAATTTCAGAAGCTTATCTTCATGAAGGTCTTCCAGTTCCCTCCTTGGTGAGGGCTCATTCCACTAGGTCTGTGGGTCCTTCGTGGGCAGCTAGACGTGGTGCCTCTGCAGTTCAGATCTGCAAGGCTGCTACGTAGTCTTCTGTCCATACCTTTGTGAGGTATTACGCTTTTGACACCTTTGCCTCTCAGGATGCTTCCTTCGGGCGGCGGATTCTCCTCCACAGGAGCGACCTCACCCTTGAAGGATACTGCTTTGGGACATCCCCAAGGTATCCTGTGGATACCCTATGGACCCTGAAGTAGAAAATATGAGATATGGTAAGAACTTACCCTTGTTATCTCTATTTCTACGAAGACCATAGAGTTCCACAGGACTCCCGCCCTGTCGCACCTGTACTGCAGATGGGCTTTATTCTGGTCACCGGTTTTTCCGTCTCCCTATGGTGAGAATGTGATTCTTGTGAGTGTCCAGATTTTTTCTTCTCTCTCTTTCTTCTCCTCCTCCGGCCTATGGCTTGTGACGTAACTGAGATGCCTTGGCCCGGGGGCGAGGTATAGGAGAGGGACCCAGATGCATCCTGGGAGGCTGAAAACTTTAACTCTGTGGTGCCTGAAGACTGACGTCATCACCTATACCCCAAGGTATCCTGTGGAACCCTATGGACTTCGTAGAAATAGAGATAACAAGCGTAAGTTCTTACCATATCTCATATTTTTCTGAGACTACAGTCCTTTGATTCTGCTGGCCCTGTTCACACTGCATTTCTGCATAGAATGTCACTGTACGTAACTGAGCAGGCAATCTACTGGCAGAGAAAGCGTGTGATTTACATACAAATATATTCATTACAGTATATTATATACTAATCCATTATGTTTCACCAGAGGACTTTGACACCCCTCCTGAAGAAGTCCTCTGGTGAAACGCAGTGGTGTCATGGCTTGGAATGAATTTCTCCTGTTTTCTGGAATTGTGCTGCTTCCATCCAAATCACTATCTGTGAGGTGATTGGATTGTACAGGCTACCATAGTCACACGCTGGGGTGCGTATATACAGTGACCCCATGATAATCACACCAATATTGTATATGAAAGAGGTCACTCACCAGGGTTTTTTCCAGACATTATTATTACTTATGTTTGATATAGCGAACGCACAGTAGATATGCTACTGGTAACTATAATTCAATGATGCACTTTTATCTCTTTTCAGCCTACTGTGGGGAGACTTCTAAACTAATTAGTCTATAAGAGATGTTATCTGCAAATTGTATATCAATAGGTGTGTGTGTGTGTGTATAATATGTATGTGTGTGGAGAGATAGATATACAGTCAGGTCCATAAATATTGGGACATTGACAGAATTTTCAGATTTTGCCCTCTATTCACCACCACAATGGCTTTGAAATGAAACAAACAAGATGTGCTTTAACTGCAGACTTTCAGATTTAATTTGAGGGTAATTACATCCAAATCGGGTGAACGGTGTAGGAATTACAACAGTTTCAATATGTGCCTCCCACTTTTTAAGGGGCCAAAAGTAATGGGACTATCAACTCAAAAGCTATTTCATGGACAGGTGTGGGCTATTCCCTCGTTATTTCATTATCAATTAAGCAGGTAAAAGGTCTGGAGTTGATTCTAGGTGTGACATTTGCATTTGGAATCAGTTGCTGTCGACTCTCAATATGAGATCCAAAGAGCTGTCACTGTCAGTGAAGCAAGCCATCATTAGGCTGAAAAATCAAAACAAACCCATCAGAGAGATAGCAAAAACATTAGGTGTGGCCAAATCAACTGTTTGGAACATTCTTAAAAAGAAAGAACGCATCGGAGAGCTCAGCAACACCAAAAGACCCGGAAGACCACGGAAAACAACTGTGGAGGATGACCAAAATAATTATTTCCCTGGTGAAGAAAAACCCCTTCACAACAGTTGGCCAAATCAAGAACACTATCCAGGAGGTAGGTGTATATGTGTCAAAGTCAACAATCAAGAGAAGACTTCACAAGAGTGAATATAGAGGGTTCACCACAAGATGCAAACCATTGGTGAGCCACAAAAACAGGAACACCAGATTAGAGTTTGCCAAACAACATCTAAAAAAACCATTACAGTTCTGGAACAACATTCTATTGACAGATGAGACAAAGATCAACTTGTACCATAGTGATGGGAAGAGAAGAGTATGGAGAAGGAAAGGAACTGCTCATGATCCAAAACATACCACCTAATCAGTGAAGCATGGTGGTGGTAGTGTCATGGCGTGGGCATGTATGGCTGCCAATGGAACTGGTTCCCTTGTTTTTATTGATGGTGTGACTGCTGACAAAAGCAGCAGAATTAATTCTGAAGTGTTTCGGGCAATATTATATGCTCATAATTCAGTCAAAAGCTTCAGAACTCATTGGACGGCGCTTCACAGTGCAGATGGACAATGACCCGAAGCATACTGCAAAAGCAGCCAAAGAGTTTTTTAAGGCTAAAAAGTGGAATGTTATGCAATGGCCAAGTCAATTCCCTGACCTGAATCCGATTGAGCATGCATTTCACTTGATGAAGACAAAACTGAAGGGAAAATGCCCCAAGAACAAGCAGGAACTGAAGACATTTGGAGTAGAGGCGTGGCAGAGCATCACCAGGGATGAAACCCAGCATCTGGTGATGTGTATGCGTTCCAGACTTCAGGCTGTAATTGCCTGCAAAGTATTTGCAACAAAGTATTAAAAAGTGAAAGTTAGATTTAGGATTGTTTAGTTTGTCCCATTACTTTTGGCCCCTTAAAAAGTGGGAGGCACATATAGAAACCGTTGTAATTCCTACACCGTTCACCTGATTTGGATGTAATTACCCTCAAATTAAATCTGAAAGTCTGCAGTTAAATCTTGTTTGTTTCATTTCAAAGCCATTGTGGTGGTGAATAGAGGACAAAATATGAAAATTCTGTCAATGTCCCAATATTTATGGACCTGACTGTATATTAGGGGTGCACTCACCAGTCTTAAATAGATTTCTTTTATTGAAATGGATAAAACAGCAGTTTACAGGATCAGTGTTTCGTTCCCGTGCCTGGACCTTGGCATTTGACCGAAAACATTGATCCTGTAAACTGCTGTTGTTTTATCTATTTGAATAAAAGAAATCTATTTAAGAAGACTGGTGAGTGCACCCCTAATTTTTTTTGTTTTTTTTTCAAACTGCTTGTTTAATCCTCAATATTTCAGTCCCCTCTGGGATCTTAATCATGAGCATAGTATGATTAGTTGTGGCCCTAGTAGGAGTCCTCCCTTTTATAGCACCTTCATCATTAAGTAACAAACACCGGTTCAACTTCCAGTTGCAAAGGAGTATGGGACCATAGCTGGCAAACTTGTGTTCCATGCACCGGAAATCCTGCAAGGCTGCAGTATTTTACACTGTACTTAAAAATGGTTTGCCAATTTCACAGTGTATGAGAGTACCCTGAAAATGTTCTGATGTTAGCACTGCAGAGTAATGCTGGCCATACACCTACACGACAAGCATAAGATCAGATTCATCATACGATTCCCTGGAGCTCCCTGGCAGTCCCGGCAGCATGTTTGTTGTTTTTCTTAGCACACGATCTGCCGTATGATCGATCATGTATCTCTCAGGCTCATTAGGGAAACAGTCATTGAAATTGAATTGCTGCACGATGGAACGCATGAACAAAATAAATGGAACGATCTGCACACGATACGATGGACAAGATGTGCTGCACATCTGATCATAAGATCCGATTATAGGAGCTGCAGGAGCGTGCATCGGATCTTATCTTACTAAAATAATACACGATTTTCACAAGATCCATCTTGTGACTCATCGAAAATCGGACAATCGGCCCAAAGTCCTGCAGGTGTATGGCCAGCTTTACAGGCATGGTGGAGGTTCCTTGCATGTTTGGGGCTGCCTTTCAGCAAATGGAGTTGGAATTGGTCAGGATTAATGGTGTCCTCAATGCTGAGAAATACAGGCAGGTGCTTATCCATCATGCAATACCATCAGGGAGGCGTCTGATTGGCTACAAAATTATTCTGCTGCAGGACAACGACCCCAAACATATAGCCAATGTCATTAAGAACGGTCTTCAGCATACAGAAGAACAAGGACTCTTGGAAGTGATGATATGGCTCCACAGAGCCCTGACTCAACATAGAGTCTGTCTGGGATTACCTGAAGAGACAGAAGGATTTGAGCAAGCCTACATCCACATTAGATCAAGATGTTCTGAACAACCTACCTGCCGAGTTCCTTCAAAAACTGTGCAAGTGTACCTAGAAGAATTGATGCTGTTTTTGAAGGCAAAGGGTGGTCACACCAAATATTGATTTGATTTAGATTTCTCTTCTGTTCATTCACTTTGCATTTTAATTGATAAAAATAAACTATTAACACTTTTCTTCTTCAGGGTCCATGGGGATCCACAGGGATACCTTGGGGTTTAGATGGAGGTTAGGACCAGACAGTTAAAGCTGTTGACTCCAAGGATGCACTGGCCTTCCCCCTATACCCCACCCCCAAGCAAGTGGCCTTTCAGTTAGTTCTGGTGTCTGCAGAAGTCAGATCACCATTTAGACAGTGTGCTGCTTTAGGCAGCCCATAAGCTTTTATTTATTTTATTTTACCACTGAGTGTTCAGCATCAGACCGTCCATGACACATCTGTGCTGACACTCCATCACCCCTCCTGGCGTCGCGACTCCAGTTCCGTCTGCTAATCTCTCCGGGCTTTCCGGGGACCTTGCTAGCTAGCCCCACAGGATTACCATAGATTGCAAAGTGGGTAGTCTTTCCTCCAGTCTTGGGACGGACCGGAGGACGCTGAGTGTGTACACTGGGGTATTCCGCGTGCTCCACCAAGACTACCTACATATGGTATGGCAAACCAGCGTCCCTGGGGTCAATAATAAGCCAGGGGAGGCCAGCTTTCCCTGTTTAAGCGGCCCCTCCCCCAGCTTAGGGTGCCATTCCGCAGGGTGTAAACTGCATTGAGCTGCATTTCCTCTCCGGCCACGCCCCTTCAGAGATATTCGGCGGCTATCCTCTCCAAGGCTCAGCCACAGTTATTTTAGGGAAACGCTGGGTCCTGGTCCCCCTACATACCTCTCCCTGGAGCTAGGTTATGTAGCGCTATAGCCTACCAGACATTAGAGTCTGAGTAGTTGATTTTAGTGCCAATTGTGCAGTTACTTTTCTGCATTGTATGCGATCTGCTAGCGCTGTGTGTCTGTTTGATATTTTCTCATGCTGTCAAACTTTGCCTATCACTTTTTTCTCTGTGTCCCTAACAATACCGGTGTATTAAGGGTCCATATACACTTCATTTCTCACTGGAGTTGTGAAGTTATCGCATACTGGGGCAGTTGCACTATACAAAGTGCCATAAATTTGCTGAAATTCTACAGCTTGAACAGGCTATTTATATTGCTTCACCCTTGATTTTGGCTTTTGTCACATACTCCATGGTTGTATACTGCCTCATACCATAGTGCTATACTACTCAACAATATGTCTAACACAGACAAGAGTAACAAAATAGCTACTGCACCCACATGCTCTCATGTAAATCATGTGCAGCAGGATTAAATGAGGATGATTTAATCCAAGAGGGACTTTGTGCCACCTGTTATAATACACCTGGCACATCAGTTCCCCCAGCCCATGTCCAAGAGCCCCCCTGGGCTTCCTTTACTTAGGTGCTAAATTCACTTGTTGACCGCCTAACCGTCGCGGCAGTCATTTCTCAATTGGGGTTGTCACAGCAGTCTTCCTTCTCTCCTGTCCTCCTCTTGCCGTTGGCTTGCTAACTAATTGAAGGGCCTCTGACTTGGGGGTGGAGTATAGTGGGAAGGATCAGTCCAATCTGGGAGTCAACCGCTAACTGTCTGGTCCTAACCTCCACCTAAACCTCAAGGTATCCCTGTGGACTCTATGGACTTCGAAAGAAAGAGAGTTAACGAAGGTACGTTTTACCATAACTCATTGTTTTTGAAAGCATTCTTACTTTGCAGCATTTTTTCCACACCTGCCTAAAACTTTTTCACAGTACTGTATATTGCATCCTTAATCCGGTAATTCCAATGTGAATAATGTGTGTGATTTAATCCAAGATAGCGATAAAACGGATATCCAGTGTTTTATTTATATATATATATATATATTACACCAATAATAGAATTCCTAGGCTTCATCAAAGGGGAGATGAGAATTGTCGACATTCTGCAGGGACCAGAGATTTAGTGTTAAGCACTAGGGGGAGGGTTAGGGATGCTCCTAGTCTGAAGCACCGCAGTTTGAGCCGGAAGTCACAATGATGTTGCTGCCAGACCCTGAAGACACCGCTGGAGCTGCCTTACTAGTTAAGTCACCGCTAAACCACCAAAAACCTTTTGTCAACAATCTAATCATGTCAACATTTCATCTTTGTTGACATTCTCCTGTCTACATTATGAAAGTAGATCAAAATATACTACACCTACACACAGACACATTTATAGATTATAGCAACATTGAGGTGTCCACTGTCTTTGCATCAATATAAGTATATAAACCATACTTAAATATCAGTTAAGCTCTGCATTAATACAGATTATTTTTTTTAAGCTCTGTGAGGTTCTTAGTGCAGATACTTTGTGTGCACTTGTTAATGTATTTAAAAATGAGGCATATTCAGAGGGGAAATGCTGAAGAAGTGGGATTTGTCACTTCTCTCTTATTACCCGGGTAATTGGAGAAAGGGTCCATTTGAGCCTCCACCGCACCTTAATGGAGCGTACACACGGTCAGATTTGTCAGACTTGTCAGATTTGTCAGATGAACGATTGAACGATTAAACTATCTGAACGATTTGAACGATTTGAACGATTTGAACGATTGAACGATTTTTGACTGCATTAAAATGAATGGAATCGTCCAAGTCTGACTGCAAACCCATCAGATGTCAGAAATCGTTATCTGACCATCGGGAACGCGCATCGTTGATCGTCCATCGTTCAGGCATGTCAGATATGAACGATTTTCCTTCAGATATGAACGACTGAACGATTTTTAAATCGTTATCGTTCATATCTGAAGGAAAAATCTGATCGTGTGTATGCACCATACTGTTTGAACTTTCAGCAATGATACTTTTCTGTTTATTCCAGACAAACAGCAAGGCGTTCACTGCCAAGACATCCTGTGTGAGGAGACGCTACCGGGAGTTTGTTTGGCTGAGAAAGCAGCTTCAGAAATATGCTGGTTTAGTGTGAGTAATGTGGTCCCTATGTACTTTTAGCACTTAGCAAATTGTATAGAAGCCGTTGTTATTAGTCTCTCCAAAATTAGTTCGGAGGGACAACTTCACATTGCAAAAAGGGATTTTTCCTTCTATTTTAATTATTCCTATGTATATGGCCGATATACGCGCTGGCTGTTCGTGGATCACCACAGCTAGTATGTGCTCCACTACACAATATATAAAGGGATTAGTATGCCAAATGTGGATTTTTGTCTCTTACTGTAGTTGAGCTCATGTTCTTAGTGAGAGAACCTTTAGCAGAGTAACATACTGTATCATAAATGTGTCTGCAATATTCATTGTTGTTTGAGTGTTTGGCTGAGATGTCTGTCAGACCTTTTTACTTTGTCAACTGCTGAGTTTTTCTTTGTCCGTAGAGGGGGACCTTGCGAAGCACAACTATCATGTTGTGCTCTCATGTGAGGGGCCCTGCAGCATTTTGAAAATGGTTGCTGTGTGGTTGTATTTGCATCAAAGCTGCTATTCTAGTGCACTATCTTCATTATTCTAGATAGCTGGCATATTGTATTTGCTTTCAACTCTTAAGCAGATATATAATGTTAAGTTAACTCTTTAGTCATCTGAGTAGAGACAGGAAAAAGAAACCCCCAGGAAGTTATACACTGAGGCTCCTCATTCCCTTGGTGTTTTTTTTTTTTTTTCCACCCTCTCAACTGAGTGAAATGAGCATGTGTAGTGTAGTGGTGGGTACACACCTGACCGACTTGTCCACCTACCCATGGATCTGCCTACCGAGTTGCCGATTGGTAAGTGAGTATTGGCTTACCAATCTGCCACTCAATATGACTGGCCTGACATCACAACTAGGCAGGCATTTAAATTTGTCCATCCATTTGAGATGTCAATGTTGGCTGTCCTTGCTGCAAGTGTAAGGGCTATTGGTGAGTCACCTGTACACACAGCAAGCTGCATTGATATATATGCATGATATATTGGCATAGGCTGTGTTGCATGCTCCACCGCAATATGTTGGTGATCGTCATCATTCAGAGACCTATCATCTGTACACACTGACAGATGCACTATGCAATGTGTCGTTAGTCGGCTGAACGAATGACATATAACATAGTGTGTACTCAGTAAAAGTGTACATGGTTTGTTATTTTGTAGGTAAAGTGCCTAACCCTCCCTCCTGGTGCCTAACACTAACCGTCGGGGTAAGTGCCTAAACCCTCCGGTGAGTG
The DNA here is from genome assembly GCA_031769625.1 of Taudactylus pleione. NCBI lineage: Eukaryota > Metazoa > Chordata > Amphibia > Anura > Myobatrachidae > Taudactylus > Taudactylus pleione. Next base: position 998,444 of record JAUIMM010000154.1, on the reverse strand, counting down.
CCTAACCCAAAAAATATAGTAATAAAGTGTCGACCATTTTTGTGTCGATCTTTTGACACTGTAGACCATTTGTACATGTCGACCTTTTGTCCCTGTTGACCTATTGACTGTCTGGTGTCTGTCTAGACTTTGTCGACCTTTTTACTGTCGATCTATAGACCGGATCCCGGGCCCCTTGGGAAGATAGTTGCTACTATAGGAATTAGGAATTAGAAGTTCTTTTTTCAGTGAGGCTGACCTAAACTATTTCACACTGCATCTGCTACTGTACTGGCTCTTCAGGGTGGGTTAGATAAGGGTGTTACTCACTACCCTGAAAGTTCAGATGACTGCACTTGGTGACCCACGCATAGTTTATTTTGTTTATTTTTATTAACAGTTTCTTATATAGCGCAGCATATTCCGTTGCGCTTTACAATTGTAAACATCAATAGAACAAAACTGGGTAATAACAGACAGATATATAGGTAGGAAGGCCCTGCTCGCAAGCTTACAATCTATAGGGAAATAGGCATTGATACACAAGGATAGGTGCTGTATATTGCATTTTGGTCCAGCCAGAATGCACAGTTTCTTGGTGGGCTGCATGATCCATTTACTCCGGAATGTCGGCCAAATGTCATGAGGATGTGAGAGAAAGACTATGTGTGAGGTTGTGTGTGGACTGTGAAAGGGGATGTAATTACATATGGAGGCTATGAAGGTTATGTGGGTGGTTCTGGGAACTGATAAGCTTGCCTGAAGAGGTGAGTTTTCAGGGATCGCTTGAAGGATTGGAGACTAGAGGAAAGTCGTATTGTGCGTGGTAAGGCATTCCATAGAGTGGGTGCAGCCCGAAGAAAGTCCTGTAACCATGAATGGGAGCAAGTAATGCGTGGGGAAGAGAGATGCAGATCTTGTGCTGAGCGGAGAGGTCGGGTAGGGAGATATTTTGAAATGAGCGAAGAGATGTATGTTGGTGTGGTTTGGTTAATAGCCTTATGTGTAAGTAAGAGTATTTTGTATTGAATACGGTAGAAAACCGGCAACCAATGGAGGGACTGACAGAGCGGGGCAGCAGACGATGAACGTTTGGCAAGGAAGATAAGCCTTGCAGCTGCATTCATAATTGATTGTAATGGAGATATAATTGCTCCCACATTCCGTGTACGTAATGAAGTGCACAAATTTACCCATATGCATAGTCGTACATATTTTCCCCTTAGTGTATTATGTGCCCCTACATACATATAGGACACCCATGTAACACAACATTTGTACTGAGAAAAATACTGTATATGTTCAGTCTTCTTAAATGATCGTCTGGGGCATAAAAGTAGTAATAAATACATAATAATAAAGGTGTCCTCCATTGCTGAAGCGGTTATAATCCTTATGTGTTGTTAAACAGAAAAGTTAAGCTAAGGGTCAAATTAGATCAATCGTTCCTCTCTTCTCAGGAGGACATGTTAAAGTACCACAGTCATTAGTATTGGTACAAAATAAAATTCTGTTCTGCTACTAGTAACTTAATGTAAGCAGTACATTCTTACTATAATGAGAGTTATGGTAAGAACTTTACCTTTAACACTCTATTTTCCATAGGGTCCATAGGGAGACCTTGGGGTGTAGGTGGTGGATCAGAAATCCGGGCACCATGCAGTTAAAGCTTTAGCTCCCAGGATGCATCGGTCCATCCCCCTATACCCCGCCCCCGAGCCAGAGGTACCTCCGTTCGTGACAAGCCAAAGGCCGGAGGAGGAGAAGAGAGAAGTAAGACTGGTACACACAAGAATCACGTTCTCACGAGGAAGGAGACGGAAAACCGGTGACCAGAAACATCGCCCATATGAAGCCAGGTGTGTCAGGGCATGTGCCCTGTGGACCCTATGGACTTCAAAGAAAGAGAGTTAACAAAGGTAAGTTCTTATCAGAACTCTCATTTTCTTCTTCAGGGTCCATAGGCTCCACAAGGAGACCTTGGGGATGTCCCAAAGCAGTCCTTTTAAGGGTGGGGATGTTCCTGCGCTGAGAGGAGAATCTGGCGCCGAAAAGAAGATTCCTGAGAGGCGAAGGTATCAAAGACATAGAACCTGAGAAAGGTATGGACCGAGGACCACGTGGCCGCATTACAAAGCTGCTTAGCTGATGCACCACGGCCAACTGCCTACGAAGGACCCACAAAACGAGTAAAATGAGCAGAAACAGAAGCCGGAACAGGAAGGCCTACCTGCGTGTAAGCCTGTGAGATAGTCATGCGAAGCCATCTAGCCAATGTTTGTTTGTTGGCTGGCCATTCCTCCTTGTGAAATCCATAGAGCACAAATAAGAAATCTGATTTCTGAAGGGAACTGGTACACTCCACATATATTCTGAGAGCACGGACTACATCCAAAGAGCCCTCACCTGCCGAGAGGTTTTTTTGTGGTTGAAACCTTTTACCAGCTGATTGCCAGGCTGCAGCCATGTGTTCAGCTAGTTGATCCGATAGAGAGAATTCTGCTGAAGCCACTTTCAGAGGGTGCTTGGATTTAGGGGCTGGCTCTTCATCTTCTATTAATAAGATGGATCTGACAGCTCAACTCAGCTTTTACCGACTCATCCTCCTTCAGAGGGGAGTCGGGGTTTGAGAGATCGGCATCTACTGCCTCCTCAGATGATAATTCAGAATCTGAGAGTTGCGTGGACTGTGACAATAACACAGGATGCTTAGAGTGCTTACTGGGTAAGGGCTTCTCACCTTGCAACATGGTGTGAAAGGCATTCGATGTAGCCATTAGAATCTGCACAGAGTTAGAGTACGTCTACCCATGGTGGGGGCACAGGAGGTGCCTGTATCGCCTGAACCTGTTGTGGCTACCCCAAAGGGGGAATTATGGCCTGCTGTGATAACCCCATAGCGGGATAGATAGCCGGAACCGCCAGGTGGTCCGCAATAGTGGCCAGAACCTGAGAAAATGAAGCCATGGAGGGCTCTTTTGTACAGGCGCTGGGTTGTCTGATGGGCCTGTGGAGTATATCACTTACTACATAACCCATCTTTTACAAATCCTCCTCAATTAAGCCTGCAGCACTTATTTGCATGATAGCAGTATGGGTGCAGATGCCTGTTTGTTACTCCTGCCTTTGCTAGACATAGCTGCAGAGTAATATGGCACTGGGTATAATGCAACCACGGTGTATGTAGGATACTAGTAGGAATGCATTATACTGGTCCTGTCTTATGCTTGGGTAAGCTGCAGGAGCACGCAGCCCAAATATGGCACAGTGCAACGACCAACTGTATGTGACAAATCTCACAAATACTTAGTTCTATATATATGGGGCAGCACAGACTGTGTAATGGGTAGCATTACTGCCTCACAGCACTGGGGTCATGGGTTCGATTCCCACCACGACCCTACCTGTGCGGAGTTTGTATATTCTCCCTGTGCTTGCGTGGGTTTCCTCTGGGTACTCCGGTTTCCTCCCACACTCCAAAAATATACTGGTAGGTTAATTGGCTCCCAACAAAAATTAACCTTAGTGTGTATATGTGTGCGCTTCTGACTGATGTGAATGGCCAAATATTCTCTGTAAAGCGCTGTGGAATATGAGTGCGCTATATATATAACTGGTAATAAATAAATTAAAAATATAAATATATGTGAGGTACAGGAAAACCGATGAATACACCTGTATGTTAGGGCAAAGTCAGAAAAAAAAAAAAAGGGAAAGATATATGCTGACAGTATAGAAAACAGACAGGCAGTGCTAGCATTAGTCACATATAATGTAGAAATAACCTATAAATGCAAACTGGCACTACAATCAACTACACAGACTCCGTGTCTGGTAGGCTATAGCGCTACATACGCTGACTCCAGGGAGAGGTATGTAGGGGCACCGGATCCTGCATATGCCTGAGAGAGCTGTGGCTGTGCCTTAATAAAATGGCTGCCGGAGACCTCAGAGGGTGTCTGGCGGCGTCTCCGTTCCGTTTGGCATGGGCGCCGCCATCTTGCCTTCTGGCCATGTGATGCGGCTGGCCAATCCTGGTGAGTCACATGTTCCTTCCGGCCAGTAACAGCACGGCATGGGGTATTTAGGAAGGGTCAGTGCCTTCCTTCTTTGCCAGTGCAACGTGTATCTCAGCCTAGCTGAGAGGGAGTTCTCTATGCTTTCCTGTTCCTGTGAATTCGCTGTCTGCCAGTCTGCTGTCAGCTCCTAGCTCCCACTGGACTACCCCGCTTCCTCCATCACCCTTGCCTATACCTGAGTGCCTGATCCTGCTGACATCCTGCATTTCAGTTCACTACCTGCAAACCTGGCTTGATTATTTTCAGTTTCACTACCTGCACAACTGGACAGCTCTAATTGTTTTTACTTGGACATTAACCCTTTTGCTCCCACCACAGAACTCTTGTGCACATTTATATATTTCTGGACTTTTATTTACTGCCACATTATATGTCTACTCAAGCACTTATTAAAAATCCTAGTTTTATTTTCAAATCTGCTTCTGTGATCGCTCCTGCTACCCCCCCGGGTCCACAAACAACCCAGAACATAACCGTTTGCACTGGCCCCATGGAGCCGGCCACGGATCTGGAGTCAGGAGTGGATTTGTTACGGTGCATTTCTGGTCGTTTAGAAAATCTGGAAAACATGCAGCATCAGATGGCTCAATTTCTGCAAGAGATGTCCAAGCGACAAGATAGTTTGCAAACTTCCTTTTCTACCCCTGAAGTACCAGCATCTACATCCGCATCAGCGTCTGGGAATACAGAAGGTAGATCATCTCCCCGCTTACATCTTCCTTTACCAAGTAAATTTGATGGCAATCCTAAACTCTGCCGAGGATTCCTAAATCAGTATGACATACATTTTACCCTGCAGCCTGACAACCTTCTAACTGCAAGAACTAAAGTGGCTTATATAGTCTCTCTGTTATCCGGCCAGGCCTTGGAATGGGCGTCCGCACTCTGGGAGCGCTCAGATCCGCTGCTGGATAGTTACGCAGGCTTTGTGTCATCCTTCAGGAGGATTTTCGATGAACCTGGGCGTACTGTATCAGCATCATCAAACATCATGACACTGAGACAAAGGGTCCGTCCTGTCAGTCAATATGCCGTGCAATTTCAAATTTTAGCATCAGAGCTCAAATGGAATGAGGAAGCCCTCACCTCGGCCTTCTGGCATGGGTTGTCAGACCGACTAAAGGATGATCTAGTCACTCGAGAGCTTCCTACTAATCTGAAAGACATGATTTCGTTGTGTATCAAAGTTGATCTACGCTTCAGGGAACGTCAGGCTGAAAAAAACAGAACTGACCGGCAAAGGTCATTTGCCCCCTCCATTTCTACCCGACCCATTCCTTCTCCTACTGAAGAGGAGCCTATGCAGGTGAATCATACACACCTCTCCAAAGAAGAACGTCAGAGAAGAATGCAAAAGAACCTCTGTCTGTACTGCGGAGAGTCCGGTCACCTGCTGAACTCCTGCCCCCGTAAACCGGGAAATGCCAAATCCTAACTGACCCTGGAGACATCAAGTTAGGAGTTATGAACCCGTCTCCAAAAATTAAAGATTTCACGATTACCCTAGCCTTTGATCTTAAACCCAAACCTGTCTTTGCTACTGCTCTACTTGACTCGGGAGCAGCTGGAAATTTCATAACGTCTAGTTTCATAGATAAATTTCAGATTCCTTGTTTGTCTCTCCATGCCATCTCTCTGACCTCTATAGACGGACGCCCTCTAACTAACGGGATAGTCACCAAAGAGACTCAACCAGTATTGGTCCGAATTGGAGCACTTCATTCTGAGTCCTTAAAATTCCTGGTGATATCAGAGGCCTCTCAAGAAGTGGTTCTTGGTCTACCCTGGTTACGTCAACATAATCCCAGGATTGATTGGCGTTCTATGCAGATTCTGTCATGGGGTATGGACTGTCAGAAATCCTGTCTTCCAAAAATTCGACCTGTGAGAAAGACAGTACCATTAGTTTCTTCTGCCATTCCCAAGGAATATCAGATGTTCGCCGACGTTTTCTCTGAGCAACAAGCAAATATCTTACCCCCTCATAGGGAATGGGTCTGTCCAATTGAATTGATACCTGATAAGATACCACCTCGTGGTCGTACCTATCCTCTGTCCTTGCCTGAGACTCAAGCCATGACCGAGTACATCCGGGACAACCTGGCAAAGGGGTTCATTCGCCCCTCTACTTCACCTGCCGGAGCTGGGTTTTTCTTCGTTGGCAAGAAGGACTGTGGTCTAAGACCATGTATCGATTATCGAGGCCTTAATGACATTACTGTAAAGAATCGATACCCTCTTCCCCTGATTACTGAGTTGTTTGATAGGGTCAAGGGCTCTGTAATTTTTTCTAAATTAGATCTGAGAGGGGCTTACAACCTCATTCGTATCCGAGCTGGCGATGAATGGAAGACCGCTTTTAATACCAGAGATGGACATTTCGAGTATTTAGTAATGCCTTTTGGATTGTGTAACGCCCCTGCTGTCTTTCAAAGTTTCGTTAATGAGATTTTCCGGGATCTGTTATATGTTTCGGTTGTTGTCTATCTGGATGACATACTGATTTTTTCACCCTCTGTGGCTAAACATCAAGAACATGTTAAAGAAGTTCTGACCCGTTTGAGAGAAAACCACCTTTACTGCAAACTGGAGAAGTGTGTCTTTGGAGTGCCCAGTGTACCTTTTCTCGGCTATGTAATATCTGGCTCCAGTTTAGAAATGGACCCCAAGAAGGTACAAGCAATTCTGGATTGGATCCGACCTCAGACACTGAAAGCCATCCAGAGATTGTTGGGCTTCGCCAATTATTATAGACGCTTCATTAAGGGATTTTCTACACTGCTGGCTCCCATTACAGCCTTGACCCGCAAAGGTGCTAATCCTGCCCAATGGTCACCTGAGGCAGAGTCTGCTTTTCATCTTCTAAAACAGGCATTTATCTCAGCACCAGTTCTTCGACAACCAGATCTGGACAGGCCTTTTTTGTTGGAAGTGGACGCATCATCTGAAGCTGTGGGAGCAGTCTTGTCTCAACGTTATGAGGACAACAGAGTCCATCCGTGTGGGTTCTTTTCTAAAAAAAATTCTCACCTGCCGAAAGGAACTACGCCATAGGTGAGCAAGAACTACTAGCTGTAAAGTTGGCGTTGAAGGAATGGAGATATTTGCTAGAAGGCACCAAGTTTCCATTTACTGTATTTACGGACCATAGAAATCTCCTATTTCTCAAAAACCTCCAGTGTGTGAGTCCTCGTTTGGCCCGCTGGGCAATATTCTTTGCCAGATTTCAGTTCACCCTGACCTTCCGGTCTGGAGCACTTAATCAGAAGGCTGATGCCCTGTCGAGATCTCTCCTCTGTGATGATCAATCTGAAAATCAAAGCAATAGCCCTGTCTTGGAATCAAGAGTTTTCGCCGCATTACAAGTTCAGCCTCCTACGGGAAAATCATTTGTGGCCCCGGAATTAAGGAAGCAGCTTCTCACTTGGGCACATTCCTCTCGCTTCGCAGGGCACTCAGGCACTCGGAAGACCTTGGAGTTCCTGAAAAGACACTATTGGTGGCCTTCTATGAAGGCAGATATAATTGAGTTCATCTCTTCCTGCTCCTCCTGCGCCCAGCATAAATCATCACGACAAGCTCCAGCTGGGGAATTGCTTCCATTACCTACTCCATCACGTCCATGGACGCATCTCTCCATGGATTTCGTCACAGACCTGCCAGTCTCTCAAGGTTTCAACACTATCTGGGTTGTAAATTGTAATAGACCGATTTTCTAAGATGGTCCACTATATACCGTTGAAGTTACCTTCTGCCCCTGACCTGGCACAGTTGTTTGTCCAACACATATTTCGTCTACATGGCCTTCCTGCTGAAATTGTCCCTGACCGTGGTGTGCAATTTACTGCAAAATTCTGGAGGGCTTTGTGTTCTGTTCTTCAAGTGAAGTTAAACTTTTCCACGGCCTACCATCCGCAAAGCAACGGCTCCACCGAGAGAGTTAATCAAGATCTAGAGACTTTCTTAAGAATTTTTATGTCATCTTCCCAGGACAATTGGGCTGCCGTGGGCTGAGTTTGCACATAATGCTTCCTACCACTCGTCAACTAACCAAACGCCATTTCAGGTTGTATATGGCCTTCATCCTCGTGTTCCCGAATTTCGAAGCCTGCCTGTTTTCGATGTTCCGGCCGTGGAGGACACGGTGCGGAATTTTGCTGCCATCTGGACTCAAGTACAGTCTGATTTGTTGAAGGCATCCTCTCGCTATAAGACCCAGGCCGATAGAAAGCGTAGAATAGTTCCACGCATGCAAGTAGGAAACCAGGTCTGGTTGTCTACTCGGAACCTTTGTCTAAGAGTTCCGTCTATGAAATTCGCACCCCGCTTCATCGGTCCCCTCACCATAACAGAAGTCATTAATCCAGTGGCCTACCGTTTACAGTTACCCCCATACCTAAAAATTCCCAATTCCTTCCATGTTTCCTTTTTAAAGCCCCTAGTCCTGAATAAGTTCCATAATGCTCTATCTGCTTCTCCTCGAGTCCAGACGGAGAGAGGAGTTGAGTTTGAAGTCGCCCAGATCTTGGACTCTCGTCTGCGCAGAGGTCATCTTCAGTATTTGTTGGACTGGAAAGGTTACGGTCAAGAGGAACGATGCTGAACCGATGCTCGTGATGTCCACGCTCATCAGGAGATTCCATTCTGCCCATCCGGAGAAGCCTGGTGAGTGTCCTGAGGCCACCCCAAAAGGAGGGGGTACTGTCACGGCCAGGGCATTTCAGCATGGCGCTAGGCGGGTGTTACCTGTGAGGTCGTTGTGGCGCGGGCTGTCTGGTGGCGGAGCTGGTGTCTGGCGGGGGGCTTTGGCTGCGTGCGTTGTTGTGCGGCCCTGTTGTCACTCTGCGCTGATGAGGCCTGGCGGCGTCTCCGTTCTGTTTGGCATGGGCGCCGCCATCTTGCCTTCTGGCCATGTGATGCGGCTGGCCAATCCTGGTGAGTCACATGTTCCTTCCGGCCAGTAACAGCATGGCATGGGGTATTTAGGAAGGGTCAGTGCCTTCCTTCTTTGCCAGTGCAACGTGTATCTCAGCCTAGCTGAGAGGGAGTTCTCTGTGCTTTCCTGTTCCTGTGAATTCGCTGTCTGCCAGTCTGCTGTCAGCTCCTAGCTCCCACTGGACTACCCCGCTTCCTCCATCACCCTTGCCCATACTTGAGTGCCTGAGCCTGCTGACATCCTGCGCTTCAGTTCACTACCTGCAAACCTGGCTTGATTATTTTCAGTTTCACTACCTGCACACCTGGACAGCTCTAATTGTTTTACTTGGACATTAACCCTTTTGCTCCCACCACAGAACTCTTGTGCACATTTATATATTCCTGGACTTTTATTTACTGCCACATTATATGTTTACTCAAGCACTTATTAAAAATCCTAGTTTTATTTTCAAATCTGCTTCTGTGATCGCTCCTTCTACCCCCCCCGGGTCCACAATCAACCCAGAACATAACATCCGGTCTGTCCCCTGAGGTATGACTGCCCGCAGGGGTCACCGCGGGGTGACCTGCCTTACCTGTCCCCTTAGCGTCCGGCTGCAGTCTGGGTCCTCCTACGGGGCCTTAAAAACTAGCGAAATAGACTCCAGGGGGGCCCCCAAGTATGCCCCAGGTGTTTTTAAGTTTGCAGGTGGTTACGGCAGGTTGATTTTTATCGTTTTTTAAACATTCACTTTAGCAACTTTAAAATATGCTAGCACCCATTTTCATGTACCCCAAATTTGCTGGGACTACTTATTTCCTGCCAAAAAACGGCTAAATGCTAATCTTCACCACTTATGCAAAGTCGCTAAATAGCAGCTAATGAGATAATTTAAGTACCCCAAATACCTTCAGCAGGCCTATTCGGGTGTATCTATAGTGATCCCCAAAGTCGGAGCATCTTTTGGTGGGTGTCAGGCAGATTTCCCCAAATCTGACAGCATGGTTCGCCAGCTCCCGTTTTCGACGATTTCTAATTGAATACAGGGAAAAGCGTGGACGAGCGCGAAACTTTTTCGCCTTGGAAAACCAGCGATCTCGGCAAAAAGTCTGGCATGCAAAGAGTACGGGACTTTTCGCGCCAAATTGAATATGCCCCTAAAAGTAAAAGTAATAATAAAATAAAATGCCTTAGGGCTGCCTAAGCAGCCCACTGCATTAATGGTGACCAACTCTGGCCGGGCACCAGCGAAACTGAGGTGCCTCTGGCTTGGGGGCGGGCTATAGGGGGATGGACCGATGCATCCTGGGAGCTAAAGCTTTAACTGCGTGGTGCCCGGATTCCTGATCCACCACCTACACCCCAAGGTCTCCCTGTGGAGCCTATGGACCCTGAAGAAGAAATAGTTATTTTCACTTTCATTCTTCATCATAGTGCTGTATACAGGCAGCCACAGCAGTGATGTGATTTACAGTCCCTCTTCTGCAATCCCATTGTCCGAGTATAGAACTAGAGTTCCAGTTTGGGATGTAGGCAGGGAGCAGACATTGTAACATGCGCTCTGACTTCTGTATTCTTTACGCAAGAGGGTGATTAATGATCCAGCATGGTGTGCTGACAAAGGCAGGGTGCTTTTTTTACATTTCAAAGATGGGCAGGGTGTGACATCTGATGAAAGAGCCTAGCAAGAACACTAGTACTCATTGCTTTGAGGGGATATCCCCTATCCATACGCTTGGTCTCACACTTGCACTAGCCCTATCTCTGGTTCAAAAAAATCTACTTGAAAACCGGCTTCATTAGATACATGCACAACTCTGCATAGCACACTATCTTGACGACCCACCCTTTCTGGTCTCTGCTGGTGTAAGTGTACCATTACCACTCATGAAGTTCCCATCAGCTGGAAGTGGAGATGTATGCATCGCAGTTGCAACACTACATCGCCTGTAATTGTGCAGTCACTATGTCTCCATTTGGGATGTCGACATTTGCAATGTCAACAGCAGAATATCGACCTTGATTATGTCCAAATGGTTAAAATGAGAATATTGACCGAATGTTGACATTATCCTAATATCAACATTTCCATGAAAGTTAGGGTTACCATTTGGGTTAGGGATAGAATGACTACAAAAACAGTTTGACATGCTGAATGTCGACGTGATGTATTCTGACCATATTTAGATAATGAATGTAGACAGTGTGAATATTTAACATAAATACCAAACCCCTTGGGTGTGTGCTATAAGGTATGACTGCCATGGAGTTGCAGTACTTAATGCCAGTGGGATATTCCCACCCATGCTGCCTGTTTATCCTAGGTGGGGTGGAGAATACATGCGCTTTATGCATGTGTACTCGCTGCGCTGGCACTTGCCGCACTAAACCGCCGTCACTACGCAAACTGGCAACGTCACAACTCAGGTACATGAGAAGGCAACTTGTGCGCAGTATTTTTATAAAAGTTATAGGAGTTGAAATTTTGCTGGAGTTTGTCACACCCCACCTTGTTCACCAAAGGCTAGGCTGTGTAGGACAGCTTAGGAAGTCACACTATATACCTTCCGGGGAGTGTTTCTATCTCTACTCTGCTCGCTAGGAGGTTCACCCATATGTTATGGCTGCCGTGGCGTATTTCAGCAAATTTATAGGAATAGTAATTTATCTTGTTGGGGGTGGGGCAGTGATTCCTAATAGTAAACGTAAAGTAACTCCTTTTGTTTGGAGTTTGTATGTTCTCCACATGCTTGCTTGGGTTTCTTCTGTGTGCTCTGTTTTCTTCCCACACTCCCAATGACATTTTGTAGGCTGTTTTGCTTCTGACAGGACTAATCTGTGTGGTATGGAATACGGTTTGTACGCAGCTCCATTAGGGCAGGTATTGATGTAAATGATGAAATATACTCTGTAAAGTGTATTGTAATATGTATGTGCCATTATATACAATATAAATATTGCTCAGATAGTGTGATTGTGAACTCCTTTTTCTCTTTTCCTCAGGCCTGTCCCTGGGCTCCCAGGAAAACTTCCCTTTCACATGGGCTGCAGTGACGATTTTATTGAGCGCAGGCGACAAGGACTCCAGCACTTCTTGGAACAGTGAGTTTATACCTTTTTTATTTATTTTTTTTTGTCATGGTTTAGTCTTTTCATATATTTCCAGTACTTTCTGTGTAATGGAGGAAGAAAATTTACATTTCTGTGGTACTTTTTACTTAAGTATTGGCAGGGCCGGATTATAGACAGGGCGAACGGGGCGGTCGTCCAGGGGCCCCACACATTGCCCCTACCCAGCCCACTCTGCCACCTCCCTTGCCCGTCCGGCTGCTGCAAGCATAGCTGACTGCAAAGTCGGACCCTTCCCCTACTTACCTTCCAGTCTGTGATCCAGTTCGGCTTTCCTTCAGGCGGAGTGGATGTGCTCCTTGGCACTCTGCTCGCTTGCCTGGCTCCCTGCTCTATCAGCCCAGGCTGCTTGCTGCTCCTCTGTGAAAGCCGGGCCAGTGACAGCACCTCCAGCAGAAGGATGATGGCACGATGCGCACCAATCGCGGTCACTGGGCTCCTGACCGGTAACTCACCTGTGCCCTCCGCTGCCCATTGCGGCTGTGATGGGAGTCTCCAGCCGGCAACCTTGCATTGCAAGATTGCAGCTGGCTGCCCAGAGACCACCCTCCCTGCCAGATGCTCTACTGCCCCCAAAGCTCCTTACAAATGCCACCTGCCATGTGTCATACTATCATGCAGTGGCATAGGAGTGGCAACAGGTGATTAGCGTCAATTTGGTTGGGGCCCCCACAACTTAGTAGCCCCGGGGCCCCCACAAGTCTTAATCCAGCCCTGAGTGTTTGCCTCTGCAAACATTATGCTTATAGAGTGTTTTCATGTGTGCTGTGCCTTTCCTAAGTGCTATTGTAGGAATATCAATGTCATTTTAATTTTTACAATTTACACAATAAAGCATATACAATTGAAAATATTGGGTGCTTTTCTGTAACTGGCTGATATTTAGATTATTTTCCTCAAACCACTGACTTTGGCACGTTAAGACTAGGAAGAATCATGAAAGAACACTAAAGCTCCTCATGATGAATAGGAAATAAAATAAAGAGAAAAGAGCACAAAAATGCTCCCTGATCTTGAACTGTGAATCTTCGCTCTTGCATTGGCCTTGCTCGTGTCCGACCCTGGATTGAGCGATTAAGCTGCATACACCCACAACGATTTTGTTACCAACGATTTTATGAACGATATTCTGTCAGATTATCTGTCAGATTTTTTAAAGTGTAATGAACGATTTTTTTTTTGAACTACAAACGATTTCTGCATATTCCCTTAATGAAAATCGTTGAGTTGACAAGTCTGACTGAACTACAAACGTGAACGCGCATGGACGATTATCGTTCGTCGTTTGACTCAGAAAGTGAACGATTTTTTCAAACGATTGGAAATCTGTGCCACCCATTGATTTTACTCCAGGCACGGCACCCTCATCATTAGTAATGCCACGTGCACCAGCCCCATGCTAGGTGCAATAGGTCAGTCAGACACAGGTTCCCCCTTTGCCATGCGTGTGACTCAGAGTGGCAGAGTTTCTGACTCCCACCAGTCAGGGTGGCTGTGTGCTCTTGCATTATGTCCAACCCGAAAGACAGATCTGACCGAGATGGTGATATGCGGAAATTCACATCTGCGCTGTATCCAAAATCTGGCTGCTTGCGTGCGTCCACCTGCCTGCCTCAGAATCAGCCCCACTGTGCATGTATATAACATGTTTGCTATTCTTTTGTGTCAAGAAGTAAATGGAAGATTTATGAAAATTGTTAGGCACAATTATACACCTTTTAGACGCGTATGTGTGGTTGGGGATGAGAGAATTGATATTATATTTGACTGGTTACAAGTAAATTGTAGCAGGCATGACAAATAGTAGCCTTTGATTGCTGAGCATGTCTAATTGCTGCTTGTCCTTGTGTCAGCAGAGCTGTACAGAACATGGTCCTGTTGTCGGACAGTCAGCTGCACCTCTTCCTGCAGAGCCAGTTGGCAGTGACTGAGATCGAGGCCTGTGTCCAGGGGCGGCGGTCATACACTGCTACTGAAGCTATCCTGAATTATGCTATATCTAACCGAGGCTGGGTCCAGGAGGAAACTGAATAGATAGTGGCACCTAAACAAGAAGAGAAGGGAACTCAAAGTTAAATGCGTGAGGTCCTTTTTTATTGTTTAGAACGCACTGTTAAAGGGAAAACAGTACCTCAGTCTAGAACACTTTGCACTTTAAATTGTTCACTTGGGATCCATGAGCAAGGATATTATTTTAGAAACGGGGACACCGAATTCTTGTCCTATTTAGTATCTGGTGCGTTCTAATCCGTGCGAATACTGGCCCCATGTTGTGGGTATTTTCTGCAAAAGGTTTCTTAACCCAGAAGACTACTGACCTTTTTTTGTGCAACATTCACCTTTCAATTTCATCCATAAATCTGAAAAAGACTTGTGGTGATATTCATTCAGCTGGACCATCCACAAGATGGATACTGCAGTCAAAATGGCACTACCACAGCGTGGATAAATGACTCTATATGCTGGTGACCTGCACTGAGGACATACTGCACCTACTATTACAGTATTGTTCTATACTCCCTGCATCATCTAGACTGCAAATATAATTTATATTGTTATTATGTATTAGCCTCATCCATCCACTGGGCTGTAATTTATTATTTTTCATAGTAGTACAGCCACATATTCACTACTGGGCATGTTACATTAGAACTTGTTACAATAAATATAAAGCTGTAAAGTACATTAGATTTGTTGTTTTTTTTTTCTTTAGCAAATGTATTTGTATTCTGATGCAGCTTTGATATTTTTTATCAGTGAAACAGCAGAGATGGCCACACACTAGACCAACTTACATCCAACCAGCCAACTAGTTGAATGGTTGGAATGAAAGTCTGGTAACATATGGGAGTAAATGATGATCAGCAATTTGCTCCTAAATACCAGAAAACAGATGAAAATATTCGTCAGACACGTTTGTTAAATGTTTGATCTAAACTATTTGTTCAAACAACAGTTTTGGTCCATTTTCCGGCATTTGGGAGTAAATTGCTGATTGTCATTTGCTTTCATACCTTACCAGATTTTCATTCCAACCAATCAACTAGTTGGCTGGTTGGACAGACTCTTTAGATGTGTGGCCAGCTTAAGAGGCATATTCAATTGGGGGCGAGAATAGCAAAATTCCTGCACCTGCGAGATTTTTTCCTGCAGGTGTGGGATTTTTGCTATTCAATTAGGAGCAGGGTTTTTTCTATTTTGAGCACCTCCACAACAAGTCTGATTTTTCATTAATTTTATGAAAAATCAGCAGGACTTGCTCTGGGACCGAGGCAGCACCCACCCCTGAGGACTAATTAAGTAATTGGAAGTTTCCAATTAGCTTAATTAGTCATTAATTACTCACCTTTTGAGTAATTACTCTCCCTCCAGTGCCGACCCCGGTCTTCTGCAACAGCGGTGAGCTTGTCCGTTTGTGTGTGTGTGCCCCCTGTGTAAGTGTAATCCTCCGTAATGGGTGCTGGGAGAGCTAAATCTCCCAGCAGCCCTTGCTCCTCCCAGCAGACCCCTCCCCAGTGAAAAGATGGAGGGGAGGCAACCGGATAAGTGGCAATTTTCGGAGCTGATTACTGCGCGTTGTGTAAAAAAAAATATATAGATTTTTTTTTTTTAAAATTGGATACCACGGGTATTGGGAGTGCGCATACCCGGGGTAACCCAAAATTGGGCATGAGGTTTTTTACCTCACTAAACCTCGGGCCCAATTGAGTATGCCCCTAATACAGTACATTGGGCATGCTTATGCTGCCCATTCACTAGGCGATTATACCTAGTGATGGAGCGATAACGACGGTAGTTATCGCTCCATCTCTTGGTAATCGCCTGCTTCTCGGGCAGTAAAAGGTTAAAAATTACCAGAGATGCGCGCGCCCGCTGGTCGCTTTTAACTTCAATCATCGCCCGAACATGACGGTCAACTTGACGACCGCCGTCAGGTTGCCATGTTTGGGGATGATCTGCATACACTGAACTTTCAGTGTATGCAGTTCACCCCGTGGGAGACGACGGCGACTTAATCGTGCCATCGTTCCCCCTGCATCGCCAAATGGATGGGCAGCATTAGTCCTCCGATGACTGGAGGACTAAGCATGTGCATGAATTGTTCTGCACATGTGCAGATTTACTGGCCTCGCAAGCAGGTATAAATGGCCACTCTGAGTAACCTTAGGCTTACTCAGATGGTCGATGCTGCAAATACTGCAATCCATGTGGTTTGTTTGCCACAACCTCTTGAGGACATGTTGCTGTGACAGTGCTACGGTATATTGACAATCCTCTGAGATGCAGGGGCTCGCTGTGATTATTTGTTAGAGGAACTGCTTTTGAAGATTGGAGGCTCACAGAATTTGTGCTGGGAGGAGGAAACTAATGGACATCTACTTGGACCATACTTACTAAAGAGGTATAAGGGATCAAATATTGAGTTCTTGACATCTGCAATGAGAATTTATTTATTTATTTTTTTGAAAAGAACCAAATTGCGAACATTGGGTCTCATTCAGTCCTGCGCAAGCCCTGTAGCGAGAGAGAAATGCTCTCGTTCCAGGGCTCACTACAAAAGGGGCACCGTTTTGTAGGCGGGGTGGGGGGGGTGGCTGGCCAAACGGAGGAACGCCTGCCGTTTGGGGGCAGCCCCACTGACACTCACTTGTGATGTCAGTGGTGAGCTTCCAGCTCTATTAGAGCCGAAAGCTCACTGGGGCTTGCGGCAGACGAGACCCTACCACAAGGGTCTCGTTGCAAGCCCCGATGGTCGCGATGGCCTTGACTATCGTGACCATCAACCTGGCCTCTCGCCAAAGCTACAGCTTAGCGAGCGGCAAGGAGGCCAGCTCATTAAAGAGAAGCTGCCTCCCTCATTCAGAGCGAGCGCTCGCATTTTGCGAGCGGCTCTGAATGAGGTCCATTGTCTGAAGTTCCTATGTAGAACATATGCACGTTCAAGGAATCATAGTGCCAGGACAAGCTGAAGGCATGTACTGGTCGGCCCCGTTTCTCTTAATTATTGCCACATTGTATACATGGGGCATAGCGTCTTACTGTGCGCATGTGTGCCCCCTGACCATAATACCACCCCTCCAATAACTGGGCCAGGTTTTTCCATTGTTTATATCTTTTGCGCTCCAACCCTTCTTTTTCTGTCCTATCACAACATCCATCTTTGTGATGACAACACAGTATGCTTAGCTGGCTTTAGGGGTTTCTCACCCTTCAACATGGTCTGAAGGGCAGTAGAGGAAGCCGCCCTGTAGTTGAGAAAAGGTCTACCCATGGTGGAGGCACAGGAGGAGTCTGTATAATCTGTCGTGGTAATCCCTGTGAGGGAATAACGGTCTGCTGTGGTAACCCCACTGGGAAAAACAGCCGGAACCGCTAAGCGGCCTGCAATGGAGGCCAGAACCTGAGAAAAGGCAGCCCAAGGGAGCTCCTGTACCGGTGCTGGGGGGCTTGAAGTGCCTGGTGGCTTATAACACCTCACGCATAATCCATCTTGAACCAAATCCTCCTCACTTAAACCTGCAGCTCATAATCTGCAAGATAGCAGAATGGGTGCAGAAGTGTGCTTGTTACCCTTCTCAGACATATATGTAGAGTAATATAACACACAATATGGCACTGCGTATAATGCAACCACACGTATAGGATACCAGTAGGAGAACAATACACTGGTCCTGTCTGATGCTTGGGTAAACTGCAGGAGCCCATAGCCTAAATATGGCACAGTGCACCACACAACCGTATGTGTCAAACCTCACAAATATTTCTATAGATGTGAGGTATAGGAACCACCCTAACTACACCTGTTTTAGGGCAGAATCAGAGAAAAGGCGTGTGTATGTATGTATGTGTGTGTGTGTGTGTGTATATATATATATATATATATATATATATATATATATATATACACACACAGTAGAAAAAAAGGCACAGGCAGTGCTAGCATGTCACATACAATGCAAAAATAAAACTGCAAATTGGCACTACAATCAACTACACAAACTCAGTGTCTGGTAGGCTAAAGCGCTACATACACTAACTCTAGGGAGAGGTATGTAGGGGAACCGGACCTTGCGTTACCCTTAAAGAGCTGTGATTGTGCCACTAAAAGAAAATGGCCACTGGAGACCTGAGAGGGGGCGTGGTTGGAGGAGGAGAACAGCTCAGAGAAGTGAGACCTCGGAGGAAAGGCGCCCTAAGTTGAGGGCAGGAGCCGCTTTAATGGGGAAGCTAACCTCTCCTTGCTGATTGTTTGTTTAACCCCCCGGGACGCTGGTTCCCGCACCATTTGTCCCTGGTGGTCTAGTGGATCGCGGTGGCTAGAGCCTGCATCCACACTCTGTACCTCCGGTCTGTCCCCTGAGACCGGAGGTATGACTGCCCCGTTAACGTCCAGCTGCAGTCTGGGTCCTTCCACGGGGCTGGCTAGCAGGGACCCCGGGATGAACTAATGTCGTGGTGACGGAGCGGCAGCGCAGAAGTCCTATGGACAGTCTGCTGCTGCGCACTCCAAGTAGATAAAAAGTAAATGAAAGAAATCATAAAATAAAAAGCTTTAGGGCTGCCTAAGCAGCCCCGCGCGTAATGGTGACCCGACTCCGGCCAGGCACCAACGAAACTGGTGTGCCTCTGGCTCGGGGGCAGGGTATAGGGAGAGTGAACCAGTGCATCCTGGGAGCTGAAAAATGTAACTGCGTGGTACCTGGATTACTGATCCACCACCTACATCCCAAGGTCTCCCTGTGGAGCCTATGGACCCGGAAGAAGAAAACGACTAATTTAGTCCATCTATTGGCACAGTGCTGTGATCAAACATGTTTCAGCAGCCACTACCCTCAGGGTAGTGCAGGTGTTTGACTAATGGAGGAAGGATTTTAGCGATCCGACCAATTAATTACAGACAGGTGAGTATATCATTATCTTTAGAAAGGGATAGTCAAAATGCTGACTGCCGCGAAGCCGTCTGACTAAATCCCGGCGTCTAAATACCGAGGGTGGGGAGGGTTAGGTTTAGGGACCCCCGAGGGGGACTTAGGATTAGGCACCACCTCAGGAGGGTTCGGGGAGGGGGAGTTAGGTTTAGGCACCTCCGGGCGGGAGGTTAGGGTTAGGCACCACCGGGGGGAGGTTAGAGTTAGACACCACTAAGGGAGGGTTAGGGTACTTACCAGCCCCAGTCGGGATCTTCAGCGTTCGGGTTTGCGGCGGCGGGATTTAGTGAGAGAGCTTTCCGGCCGTCGGCATTTCATACACAAACCCCTTTAGAAAATGAGAGATCTGGTAAGAACTTACCCTTGTTATCTCTCTTTCTTCAAAGTCCTTAGGGTCCACAGGGTTGACCTTGGGGTATAGGTGGGAACCAAATCCGGACACCACGCAGTTAAAGCTTTCAGCTCGCAGGATGCATTGGGTCCACTCTCCCTATAACCCCGCCCCCCAAGCCAGAGGCACCTCAGTTTGTAAGTAGCCAAAGGCCGGAGAAGGAAAGAGAGAGAGAGAAGACTGGAACACTCAAGAACCACACTCACCGAGAAGGAGACGGGAAACCGGTGACCAGTAACAGCCCGTATGAAGCCAGGTGTGTCAGGGCGGGTGCCCTGTGGACCCTATGGACTTCGAAGAAAGAGAGATAACAAGGGTAAGTTCTTCCCATATCTCTCATTTTCTTCAGGGTCCACAGGGTTGACCTTGGGGATGTCCCAAAGCAGTCCAATGAAGGGTGGGGACGCTCCTGCGCTGAGAGGAGAATCCGGCACCCAAAGGAAGCATCCTGAGAGGCAAAGGTATCCAATGCAAAGCACCGTAGAAAGGTCTGGACAGAAGACCACGTGGCCACCTTGTAAGGCTGAACAGGCGAGGCGCCACAGCAAGCCGCCCACAGCCTGATTAGAATAAGCATCAACAGAAGCCGAAACAGAAAGGCCTTCCTGTGTGTAGGCCTCTGAGATAGTCATACGAAGCCATCTAGCCAATGATTGTTAATTGGCTGGTCATCCTTTCCTGTGAAATCCATAGAGCACAAAAAGGAGTCTGATTTCCGGAAGGAACTGGTACGGTCCACGTAAAACCTGAGAGACCAGACCACAGTCAATGAAACCCCACCATCCGAGAGGACTGGTGACCGAAATGTCGGTACAATAAGCTTCTGAATATTATGGAACTTAAAAACCACTTTAGGAAGAAACACAGGGCGAGTGCGACTTGCAGCCCTGTCTTGGTGAAATATCCAGAAGAGGGAGCCACATAAGAACGCTCCCAACTCCGACACTCTCCTGGCAGATGCAAACGCCATAAGAAAGAGAGTCTCAGCTATAAACCACTTAAGGGTTATCAAAACTAGTGGTTCAAATGGAGGCCCCTGGAGGGCACGAAAACTACTGGCAAATCCCAAGGATCCCCTAGGGGGGGATAAAGGGAGGTAGAATCAAGAGAACACCCTGAAGGAAGGTCTGGACACCTGGGAGTGGAGCAATTCCACATACGAACCATACTGACAGTGCAGAGACCCACACATTCAGGGAGGCCAGCTGGAGGACTAAACCCAATCCAGCTGGAAGGAATGCCAGAACTCTGGAAATCATAAACACCTGAGGATCTTAGCTACAGGTACGATACCATAAGAAATATGTACGCCACACTCTGTATTAGATCCCAGCAGAAGCTGGTTTACGCGCTCTAAACATCCCGATGATGACAAAGCCAGAGAATCCTTTTTGACTACAGTAGGGACCCAGTCAAAGACAGACGATCCAGGTCCAGGGAAAGGCAAGGATCCTGAGACAGCAGGTCCGGACGTTGAGGCAGCAGGAACGGAGTGTCAATGGAGAGACTCCGAAAAACTAAGTACCAGTGACGTCTGAGTCAATCTGGAGCCACCAGCAGGACAGTACCTCCGTCCTGATTGAACTTCCGAAGAGCTCGAGGAAGAAGGGAGACCAGAGGGAACATGTACGTAAGCTAGAATGTCCACTCCACTGACAATGCATCACTGAAGGTTGCTTCGGGATCACTAGAGCTGGACCTGAACACAAGCAGTTTGTGATTGAGTCGGAAGGCCATGAGGACCACCTCTGGGAGGCCCCATCTGCTCACTAGGAGTTGAAACATCTCTTGGTGAAGAGACCAGTCTCCGGGATGCATGTCGTGACGGCTGAGGAAGTCCGCTTCCCAGTGGAGAACTCCCGGAATGAACACTGCAGAGATGGCCGGGAGGAGACCCTTGGTCAGTGTCAGAATGTGCGACACTTCTGTCATTGCTGTCCAACTTCGAATGTCTCCTAGATGTAAGCCACAGTTGTGAACATTGTCGGACTGAACCTTTACAGGTTTACTGTGAAGTATGTGTTAGGCCAGAGTGAGGGCCCTAAGACAACTCGAACTTCCAATAAGTTGATTGGCAAGGTTGAATCGAACGACATCCAACGGCCCTGAAAGGAGAAGAGCGGACCGGTCACTGTGCCCCAGAGACTGGCGTCCGTTGTAGGGATTACCCAGTCCCGGATCCAAAAAGGGGCGACCCTTGATTAGATGAGATGGCCATAGCCACCCAGATAAAGACAGACGCACCTCCGGAGAAAGCATCATTGTCTGAACATTGAGCCAATGGAGAAACCTGTTCCACACTTGGAGAGGATCAGTTTTTTTTGCAAAGGCCTGGAATGGAACTGAGCATATTCTACCATTCCAAAGGCAGACAACATGGATTGCAAAACCTGCATTACTGAGTGTAAAGACACTCATTGACTGTGGAGACATCTGCGCACTCGCAGTTGAAGAGTGGTACCCTGGTGATCCTGCTAAGAGCAGGAGGCCGTCAAGATACAGGAGCCGTCTGATACCCTGAGCAGGTGGACTGTCATAAAAGCCATAAATCTGGCAAACCCCGGCGGAACTGTGGACAGTCCAAAGGGCAGAGCCTGGAAATTGGAAGTGTTGCTGTGGCACAGCAAATCTGCGATAACGCTGAGGAGAGGGCTCTGTAGGTACGCGTCCTGAATATCCAGCGATACCATAAAGTCCCCAGGATCCACAGCTCGGATGATGGAGCGTAGGGGTTCCCTCCTGAAGCGAGGCACTGTTTAGGAATTGGTACAGGGATTTGAGATTGAGGATAGGCCAATGAGAACCATTCGGCCTTTGAACCAGAAAGAAAGTAGAATGGTACTTTCTGGATTTGTAAGGACTTGTTCGGGGCTGCAGAAGGACCTGTGTAGCAAAACAGGTGGGGAGGCCGTCTGAGCAATGAGAGGGCGTACCCGTGAGACACCCCATATCTTACCCAAGCATCCGTGTTTAATACCGGCACTGGACAAACTGAAAAAGTCGGCAACTCACTCTTGGATCCCCAGATGAAGACCTGTCCCGTCAGGCTGAAGGTTTATCCTCAGGTTTAGAAGCAGGGCGTCTGGAGTTCAAGGTCTGCTAGGTTCCGAGCATGGAGGCCCTTGTGGAGGCTGACAGCCTAGAAAAGGACTGGCCTTTAGGCTTTCCCTGAAGTCAAAAAGACTTAACAGATGTAGGCCCTGATTCAGAGGCGCTCGCAAGAAGCGAGTGCTCGTTCTGAATGAGGGCGGTCGCTTGTCTTTTTTAGTGCGGCCTCCTGGTCGCTAGCTAAGCTGTGGGCTACCACCCACATCTTCAGCGACCGACCAGAGTGATGGTCGCGATGGTCAAGACCATCGTGACCATCGGGGCTTGCGACGAGACCCTAAGGTTTGGTCTTGGCAACCACAAGCCCCAGGGAACTTCCTAATCTGATCGAGTAGGAAGCTCCCCACTGACATCACTGCTGATGTCAGTGCGGCCGCCCACAAAATGGCACGGAACGCCTCCGTTTGTGTAGCCACCCCCCCGCCCCGCCTACAAAACGGGGCGAGCTGTCGATCAACATCGACAGCCGCCCCTTTTGTAGTGCGCTCCGGAGCGAGATAATTTCTCTCTCGCTATGGGGCTTGCGCATGCGCAGGCCTTAACATCGACCCGGTTGCGAGCGCTCAGCGCTTGCACCAGGGTCTGAATGAGACCCGTAGTCCGAGGCCGAGTAGTGGAAGTAGCTGAAGGCGGAAATTTGCAGTTTGTGATACTGCCCACGTTGCTACAATCTTGTCAAGGTCAGGACCAATCAATATCTCCCCAATATAGGGTAATCCATTTCAAGGCCTATCTTGGAGTCCACCTCTGCCCTCCATGAGCGCAGCCATAGGCTATGGCGGTGGATACAGTCGCAGCCGAAACTCTGAAGGTTAGGAGACTGGCATCCAATGTTGTTACTCCAACATATGAAACGGCATTTTGAATGTGAGCAGGAAAAAGCCTCTGATCCCCAAGTTTTTGAGGGAAAAAGGTCTACAAATGCATCAGCCCAGCACTCAATAGCATTAGCCACCCATGCGATAGCCTTGGTTGGACAGGCTCCTTAAAGCGAGTATATTGATTTCAGGCAAAGTTACCACCTACGTATCCTGTAGAATCCGTCCGAGCAGGGATGGCGTAGTAGCGCTCTTAATCAGACGAGTAACATGAGAATCCACCCCAGGGGGTGATTCCTATTACTTGCAATGACCCTCAGGGAATGGGAAACATGAGGCTAAACGCTTTTGTGATACCTCTTATCTGGCGATTGCCAGACCCCCGCCATGTGATCCACCCGCTGGTCAGAGAGGGGGAAAACAGCCAAAGACACTTTTTAATGCTTAAACTGAGGGTGATTTGATTTAGGTGCAGGTTCAAC
The DNA here is from genome assembly GCA_031769625.1 of Taudactylus pleione. Classification (NCBI taxonomy): domain Eukaryota; kingdom Metazoa; phylum Chordata; class Amphibia; order Anura; family Myobatrachidae; genus Taudactylus; species Taudactylus pleione. The sequence goes on along the minus strand of JAUIMM010000154.1, from coordinate 974,611 downwards.
ATACTCTATTACTAGAATGGCTTGACCGCCATCACCCAATCAGGGATAATAATAAATGTTTTAGGCTCCCCCTCTTGTGAAAGGGATAGGAGTCCAATACCTCATCCAGTGCACCCTTGGCTGACTATCTGTGTTAGACAGCAGTGCAGACTGGGAAGTAACCACAGGGCGATTATTACGCCATCTTGTGTTCGTTAGAAACGACATCCACCCAGGGTGGCTGTTGTGGTAATCCCTGCAAGGGAAATGACAGACTGTTGTGGTACCTGAGTGCATTAGATTATCGCTCCCTATCGGGGTTTTTCAGTGTCACATCACGGGTAAACCGCAAGAACTGCGGGATACCCTGAGAGGGAAGGGTAGCATGTTGAAGGAACCCCAAGTGGGTAACAACTATGGGGGCCAGGGTCTTGAGAAACAAACTGTCCAAGGGGGTCCTGTAAGGGGCCCGGCACCTGATGGCACCTAATACATAACCCTGAGTCAAATCCTCTGTACAAATACCTGCAGCACATGACTTGCAGGATAGCAAAATGGGTGCAGTATCGTGCTCTATTTCCTGGTCGGACATATCTGACTAACAACCATCGAGGAAATATCAAAAAGCGCTATACCGGTCCTGACTGACGCTAAGATTAGCTGCAGGGACCCATTATCAGCGTATGCAATACACAGTTCCTTCTAAAATATGGCAATGTGCAGCACGCAACAGTATGTGACAAACCTCACAAATATTGACAAGTATATACAGTCAGGTGCATAAATATTGGGACATTGACAGAATTTTCATATTTTGGCCTCTATTCTCCACCACAATGGCTTTGAAATTAAACAAACAAGATGTGCTTTAACTGCAGACTTTCAGATTTAATTTGAGGGTAATTACATCCAAATCAGGTGAACGGTGTAGGAATTACAACGGTTTCTATATGTGCCTCCCACTTTTTAAGGGGCCAAAAGTAATGGGACTATCAACTCAAAAGCTATTTCATGGACAGGTGTGGGCTGTTCCCTCATTGTTTCATTATCAATTAAGCAGGTAAAAGGTCTGGAGATGATTCTAGGTGTGACATTTGCATTTGGAATCAGTTGCTGTCGACTCTCAATATGAGATCCAAAGAGCTGTCACTATCAGTGAAGCAAGCCATCATTAGGCTGAAAAATCAAAACAAACCCATCAGAGAGATAGCAAAAACATTAGGTGTCGCCAAATCAACTGTTTGGAACATTCTTAAAAAGAAAGAACGCATCGGAGAGCTCAGCAACACCAAAAGACCCGGAAGACCACGGAAAACAACTGTGGTGGATGACAGAAGAATTATTTCCCTGGTGAAGAAAAAACCCTTCACAACAGTTGGCCAAATCAAGAACACTCTCCAGGAGGTAGGCGTATATGTGTCAAAGTCAACAATCAAGAGAAGACTTCACAAGGGTGAATATAGAGGGTTCACCACAAGATGTAAACCATTGGTGAGCCTCAAAACCAAGCAACATCTAAAAAAGCCATTACAGTTCTGGACAGATGAGACAAAGATCTACTTGTACCAGAGTGATGAGAAGAGAAGAGTATGGAGAAGGAAAGGAACTGCTCATGATCCAAAACATACCACCTCATCAGTGAAGCATGGTGGTGGTAGTGTCATGGCGTGGGCATGTATGGCTGCCAATGGAACTGGTTCCCTTGTATTTATTGATGATGTGACTGCTGACAAAAGCAGCAGAATTAATTCTGAAGTGTTTCGGGCAATATTATATGCTCATATTCAGTCAAATGCTTCAGAACTCATTGGACGGCGCTTCACAGTGCAGATGGACAATGGCCCTCATTCAGAGCCGCTCGTTAGCGGCAGTACGCTCGTTCCGAGCGATGTTTGCACATCTGCGCATGCGTACGGTTTTTAGTATGCATGCGCGAACCAGTCAGTGCGGCCGAAAATCGTTGGTACGCAATATAGCGAGGGCCTGCTATTTTGAGTGACAGAATGAGGCGTATGTGGGTGGTAACAGGGGAAGGTGCTTGAAAATGGGGAGTGGAGATCCGAACGCAGGCGTGCTTAAAGGTCAAAACGGGCATTTTATGGGTGTGCATATTTAAAACAGCAGCGTCATTGACCACGTCACTGGGTTATTTTATAGCCAGAACTGCTCGCAAATTTGTGGTAGCAAACACCAACCACAAGAATAGCGAGCAGTTCATACGCTGGTCGATGTCCTCGATTAATCTAATAAATAGCGGACATGACGTAGGATGCGAGCGGCCAGGGGGCGTTTTTAACAAATAAACGAGCGTATGTTTTGCTCGCTCGTTCAGACTTAGAGGTGTGAACAGACTGCAATGTGCGTACGGATCATTTGAATAGCCACCCCTTGTTTTTAAACGAGCGACCACAAATAGCGAACGGCTCTGAATGAGGGCCAATGACCCGAAGCATCCTGCAAAAGCAACCAAAGAGTTTTTTAAGGAAAAAGTGGAATGTTATGCAATGGCCAAGTCAATCCCCTGACCTGAATCCGATTGAGCATGCATTTCACTTGATGAAGACAAAACTGAAGGGAAAATGCCCCAAGAATAAGCAGGAACTGAAGACATTTGCAGTAGAGGCCTGGCAGAGCATCACCAGGGATGAAACCCAGCGTCTGGTGATGTCTATGCGTTCCAGACTTCAGGCTGTAATAGCCTGCAAAGGATTTGCAACAAAGTATTAAAAAGTGAAAGTTGGATTTAGGATTGTTTCGTTTGTCCCATTACTTTTGGCCCCTTAAAAAGTGGGAGGCACATATAGAAACCGTTGTAATTCCTACACCGTTCACCTGATTTGGATGTAATTACCCTCAAATTAAATCTGAAAGTCTGCAGTTAAAGCACATCTTGTTTGTTTCATTTCAAAGCCATTGTGGTGGTGAATAGAGGCCAAACTATGAAAATTCTGTCAATGTCCCAATATTAATGCACCTGACTGTATATGTGAGGTCTCAGAACCACCCTAGGTACACCGTTATTAGGACAGATTGTAAAGAAAAGGGATAGATATACACTGACAGGTGAGAGAATAAAGCACAGACAGTCAGCGCTAGCATTAGTCACATACAATGCAGAAATATATATACATAAACATTACATATACTACAAATGGCACTACATTCAACTACCCATATTCAGTGTCTGGGAAGGCTATAGCACTGTGTACACTGATCCAAATGGTGAGATACGCAGTGGGACTGGACTCACTGTCATCCCAGGAGATCTGCGCTGCACCACAGTAGTAAAATGGCCGCCGGGGACCTCAGAGGAAGCAGCTCAGGGACACCAGACCTTGCGCTGGAAAGGTGCGCTGAGGGGAGGAGCCGCTGAACAGGAAAGGCTGCCTCCCCTGGCCGGCTATTAACCCCTGGGATGGATGCCGGCTTCTGCTTGCCGCTTAATTCCTGGTGGTCTAGTGGACACGCGGGGTATACCTCATGAGAGGGGGAGCCCGCCACCACTGCCAGCGCCTCTGGTCTGTCCCCCGAGACCGGAGGAAGGAGACTGCATGATACATACGCGGGTCACCGCAAGCGATGACCCGCAATCTTACATGTCCCCGTAGATTCGGCAGCAGTCTAGGGATCCCCAAGAGCCCGGCAAGCACAGACTCTGGGGTGTAGGAGCGGCAGCTTGGACACCCAATGGACAGTCCGACGCTGCCGCTCTGAAGAGCCTTTTAAGTTAAGAAAATAAAAAATGACAAAAAAAGCTTAGGGGCTGCTAATCAGCCCCCCTGCGCTAACGGTGACCTGACTCCGGCCGGGCACCCACTTAAACTGAGGTACCTCTGGCTTGGGGGCGGCGTTATAGGGAGAGTGGACCCAATGCATCCTGGGAGCTGAAAGCTTTAACTGCGTGGTGCCCTGATTTGGTTCCCAACCTATACCCCAAGGTCAACCCTGTGGATCCCCTATGGACCCTGAAGAAATAAACCTGATGTGGTATGTAGACTAAAGGCTCCCATACATCTCCCGGCCGTTTCCCTGGTTCGCCGATCCGCAGCCATCGATTAGCACTGATCCATCAGTGAATCCTGAAATTCTTCATATTAATAGTCCCTGATTTTGATGATCTTGATCATATTTTGATTGGCAAATCAGGTGTATCCAACATGCTGTATTTCATAGATGCCCAACCCCTATGTCTGATGTAGGGGGCTTTTAGGCTTGCCATATCATCCCTTTATTTTGGGTGACATTGAATTACGAAAAAGGTTCTATGGCTGCTTAAAACCAGGTGAAATAGAGACTTGAAGTCAGCCAGCCTCAGCATCTGTGTAATCACGTGTCCCAAATTAAAGGGATGATATGGCAAGCCTAGGATGTAGTTATGAGACCGGCGGCCACGATCGGAGAGGCCCGACAAAGGACTTAAGATAGGCGTCGAAATACCGACGCCTATCTTAATCCCGATGCCGGAATACAGAAGGACGCCAAGCCGAACAAGGTAAGTCCGGGGCACCCTTAGTGTTAGCTGCGAGGGTTAGGTTTAGGTAGCATAGCGGGGTTAGGTTTTGGGGGGGAGGGTTAGAGTTAGGCACGCATGGGGGAGACTTAGGTTTAGGCACTAACGGGAAGGTTTAGGGTGTAGGGTAGGGAGGGTTAGGGGGAGAAGGGTAAGTATATTTACCGGACCCATGTCTGGTTACATCGGGATGCCACTGGTATTTTGACAGGAGGGAGAAGGGATACCTAAAGCCGGCATTACATACCGATTCTGGCAAGCCTGTGTAGACTGGATTGTGCAGGAAGTCCTAATCTTGATGGTGATATATTGTACTATATTATGATTTTATATACAAGTGCTATGATATAACATTAAGAGGGTGGTGGTGACCGCTGCTGCAGATGAATTAGGAGTGGCTATGCTATAATTTACTGTATTACAGAGGATATGTGAGGGCTGTATTGACACTGACCAGTCTGTATGTTGTACTGTTAGTTGAGATCTAAGGACCTGATTCAGAGATTTATGCAATGCTGATATTTACACAGATTAAGCGATTTAGCCATTGTACATACGTTAAAGCCGAACTGCGCGCACACAGCGATTGGTTTGCGAGTGAATCCTCTGTGCAAGTGTAATCGCAGAGTGACAGGTAGTCAGCGTTTGGGAATGGTAACAGGAGTGGGGGGTTAGAAAAATGCTGGTGTGTCTGGCCGTATAAATGCTGTTTCTTGGGCATGTATAAATTAGCCTTTGCAATCTCCTTTGAAGCATGAGAGCTCTGTGTCTCAGGAGAGACGCATTGTTTGAGACAGGTAGGACGTCACTTGTGTGGCTTCCCGATCTGCATTGATCTAGATGTTTTATGCTGTTGCACATCGTCGGACAGATATGAGAAGGCAGCAGTCGGCGTCCCTATACTCGTGTAAGCTCTGGAGTCATTAGCATATTTTCGCGGTCGATGAGAGAATGCAATTGCATTAGCGTAAATCTATGAACCAGGCCCTAAGTGTTGGGTGAATGTCCTTTAACCCTCCTTTTAAATATTTCAGTGCTGGACAGGGTAGTAGCAGAATTCACTGCACAATAGAAGCAAACTGCTGCTTGATCTACGGGTGTAGTATGATATGTTGACATTCATTATATAGACAGTGATGAAATGTAAACATGTTAGAATGTTGACATATGGTCCCTGGTGGCTTAGCAGTGACTTACTTGCTGCTGGCTACTCCCGGGTCAGACCTCCAGCATTTGGGTAAGTATTTTTCTGCTATTCTTAACCTCAATCCCTACCCATAACCCTCCCTTCAGTGCCTAACCCTAATTTCAACCCGCAGCCTAACCCTAATGTCTACATTCCACAGGTTTGCAGTGTCAGAAGCCTTTATTTTTATTTTGCAATATATGTATTGATTTTATCAAAACATGTTACAAAATAGTCAAAGACCTTGCATCAGGATGCAGAATAAAAATCTTGCACAGCATAAGCTAGCACAATGCTTTATTTATGTCTCCTAGCAAGATGAATACTTCTCAAATCATTTTTTTATATGACATAACTATTTTGTGACAATCCGTGATAACAATTACTGAATCAATCCATTTTGATTCCATGTCATAAATGAAAATGTGAAAAATGCACTAGACCAGAGGTTCCCAAACTTTTTTGAAGCAAGGTGCCCTAGTGTGTCAGCATTGTTTTCACAGCATCCCTAAACCAAAAGTTTGATATTGAGAAATTCAGAAAATATGTAGTGTAGTAAAGTGAAGTAAATTGTGCTTACCTGTCATTCCTAGGCTTAGTTATGTGGTGGTGGACAGGTTTGTGCTTTTGTTTGTCCACATATTTACATTACATTGACCATAAATGATTTGATTTGGTGCTGGGACACCAACCTGAGGCGCCCCTGCAAGTGTCCTGAGGCACCCCAACATGCCACGGCGCACAGTTTGGGAACCACTGCCCTAGACGATAAATATACTTTTTTTTTATATATTATATAGCCACTGTATGTCTTTTTCTGTGTGACATCAAGGAGTTGTACAGATTTTTAACACTTTGTGTATGTAAAACATAATTCTCTATAGTTTATACAAAGTTTTAGTGCCAGTATTGTTATCTGCTCATGGATGGATTCCCTTAAAGCATGGACTATATGAAGGATTTGAGGACTGTTGTTTGGAATCACTGCAGTAGTACAGTGGTTCTCAACTGGATTTATTTGATCATGCACAGGTGAGTTGATCTATGTTGCTGGGTCAATAATTATCCCACCTGTTTCCACAGACAGAAATCCCAAAAACATGACCTGTTAGGTGTTCTTGAAGACTGGGGTAGAAAACTACAGCAATAGTTGAACAAGGGAGATCTGACCACAAAACCATAAAATTGACATGGTCTTCTTTCTCTACTACACATGCTGGGTACTAGGAACCAGAATCAGAGGGAGGTGCGACTTCCGATTTGATGAAGTCACTGGTGGGCTACTGTCTATGTGCTGCTGGCTCCATTTTTACTGTGTAGTGTGTCACAGTGCTCCTCAGGTGAGACACCTAAATTCTAATGTTAACCCCTGCAATACTGCTGTTTGGCTTAACCGCTATGTTACCCCTGTTGATATCAATAAAACCAGCATTCTGGTTAAGGACTCTGTGTAGCCTAACAGTCGCTTATACATTCTGTCTGACACCTAATGTGACCACCACCCCAATAGGCAATATCAATTGGTTATGGTCCCAGGCACCCCAAATTCCTGTAGTTGAATCAGCATACTGTATACAGAAAAATGTACAGTGCAGCTGCAAGCATGACCTTTACCAAACCGAGAAGTTCAGAGAACTACACCACGTTGAAGTTCGCTATGGAGATGCAGCTGAAGCTGTGGAAAATCACAAATCTAGTTGGCAATCCAAATCCTGATAGAGTGGATAGGGCCATGGGGACCATAAGCCTAGCTGTGGAGCAGCACGTGTATTCCATAATTTATGGGAAAGTGGATAGCCTTGAAGGCAGCATATGATGACAAGGGGCACATGAAGAGATAAACCTGAGGCCTATACTGTCCGGTACTGAACAGTGCATGCACAGACATTAATGAGTACATAGACAGGATGTTATCTATATCTCAGCAACTGACATTTGTATGAGTCCAGGTGGCTGACGAGGAGGTTGTGATGGCAATGATGCAGATTAGAATGCCTGAATTCAACCTCTTAGTGGTGACTTTAGAATTCGCTGTGACTAAGCTATCAACAAAGATCATGAGGGCTACACTGCAATTATAGAAGAACACATACCGGTTGAAACCAATGCTGAGAGTTCCGCATTACTCACAAGGGACACGAAGTCTAAAAAGCCTAAGTACAAGAGCTTCATATCTCACAAGGTGGGTCTCTAAATGTAGAGATGCAAGTGGTGTGCAGCAAAAGAAACAAGTCAGATTTATATGTAACAGTCACAGGAAGGATTGTTGATGCATGGATTCGGGAGCCATGAAGCATTTTAGTTGCAATAAAGAATGGTTTACATCACTGAGCGCATGTGATTCTATAACAGGCAGAGGGATTGGAGACAAAGGGCTTGGATCGCTATTCTGCTTATATGCATGCAACACAGTTGCTAATATCAACGGTGATATGTAAATGTTCGCATTGCGATTGCAGCCTGACATAAGGACGCCCACTTCCCCTTACTCGCATCCGTATACTTGGGCAACATAGCTAAACAATCGGTAACATAGGACCCATACGCACAGTTAAGGCAGGTCCGACCTCGCTCAGGAATTGCTTACTTCAGCGCACGCTATGAAGTGGTATCGCCGTCCCAATGCACTGGCGCGCCTGCGTTCGTCCGACCCACCCCCCCCCCCTTTCCCACCCACAAACAGCAATTCCTGTCAATCGCTCTGCCATGGGTCTGCGTAGCCTCTGCGATCACAGTGGCTAGTTCGCGCACTGCAATGCATGTGCAGAATGCAACAATCGCCCAATTGCGTGCGTATAAGCAACTGCGTTCCTTGCTGAATCAGGCCCAAAGTCCTTACAGCCAGAAAAGTTCGGACAATCACAATGTGCCTGGATAAAAAGAAATTAAAGGTGAAAAAATAGTCGCAGACATACAAGATGTGTTATTTGTACCAGATTTGGGGACAAACATTGCCATAAGCGTCCTAGAAAATAAATGCTTTAAGGTCAAGTTTGCAGAGTGCAATTGTGTTGTGCAAAGTAGAGACTGTGATAGCAACTGTATGTCCTAGACACGGGTGCATGATGGCTTCTGAGACAAGTCAGTCTATACACAGATGGCTAGGCCACCTGGGGTATGATAACATCCAAAAGATTCTTACTGGAAAGGTGACGAGAATAGCTTATGAGTGATACTGAGACACCGAAGTGTAAGAGCTGCTTAATGGGTAGGCAGACCCACTGTCCCTTCCCAAAGTCATCAACATGAGCTGAGGCACCAGTAGCATTGGTGCATACAGATGTGTGTGGTCCGATGGAAGTAAAATCCCTGGTGGATATTCACAAGGGGTCACAGAGAATACGAAGTAGAATATCTTTTTTTTTTCTCTTTTCTTTTAAATGTGGCATTGAGCACCAGTTAACCGTTGCGTTCACACAAGAACAAAATGGGGTGGGCAAGCGTGCAAACTGCAGTTGTGTAGAGAGCATTGACTATGCTGAGTGACTTGAGCCTGCAAACATTTTTTGGGGGCAGAAGCAATGTCTACGGCAGTATACCTAAAAAATCGGGCACCCACAGGTGTTGTAAAATGTAAAACACAGTTGGAGGGGTGGTCCAGAAGCAAGCCAAATGCCAGTCATCTTAGAGTGTTTAGATGCAAAGTTTATCCGCACATTCCAACAAAAGAAAGCGAAGCTGCAACCCAAGTCAGTGGAGTGTATCTTGCTTGGATACTGTCAAGAAAGCAAGTAATAATACAGACTATGGGACATTATAAATAAACTATTAAAAGTCCAGGCATGTAGCTTTCTGTGAAACCGCACCACCTAACATGAGATTGGAACAATAATCACAGCATGAGTTTTTCAATGGATATGCCTACATCTGGCAACGTGTCTGAGTTGGAGACTACTAGTGTGGATACTCAATTGCAGAACAGGAATTCTGTAAGAACAAACAAAGGAAATCCCTGTAAGAGAGATCGAGGAGTTTACAAATATTCCTTTCTATGAACCCCAAAAGAGGCAAACTCAAGCAGCGAATGGAAAAAATGGAGGACAGGAATAGACAAAGAATTGGCATCATTGCATGACTGTAATACATGGACTCTTGTAAACAGCCTGAGTCACCGAAAGACAATCAAGAACAAATGGGACTTCTGCGAGAAGTTAAATGTTGCCAATTACAAAGCCCGTCTTGTTGTTTAAGGATATATGCAGAAATCCGGGATTGTCTACAGTGAAGTCTTCTCACCAGTGGGAAGGTATAGTACACTGTGTTTAGTCATGGCCATTTCTGCAATGTATGATTTATTGCAGTACCAGTTAGATTTTGATTAAGCTTCCTGAATGGAGAGATAGATTAAGAGATTTATATGGAACCTCCTTAACATTATAATGATGACATGTGCCAAGAAAAAAAAAAGTCTGTTGAAGTACAGTCTGAAGCAGAGCAGTTGCTGCTGGTGTAGATTAAGTGCAGTACTTTTGCAAATTGAATTTGTACGTTCAGAGATTGAGCACTGCCTATTCCACAAAATAATAGAGCAGGGGCTGTTCATCCTTTGTCAGAGTTCAGCCGGGGATCGGCCGTCCCTTACCATCCCGCCGGCTTCCTCTGACTTCCCGGGCAGTCGGGCGGCTGGTACGGCGACGTGGGAGGTGCTGAGCATTCTCCCTGATGCTGGTGTCTCAGGCAGCCTGGTGCGCGGGGATCGGAGTCCCTGTAATGGGCGCCGCCATGACACTGTCCTTCCTTCCCTGACAGTCTGGCCGGTCAGCTGACGCTGTGGACCAATCAGTGGGCTTCCAGGGATATATATCCGGCTCCTGTGTATCAGGTAGTTGCCTGAACAACCATTGTCGCTGCTAGTGTTACTAGTGGTCTCTCGTTCCAGGTTCCCTTGCTTCCAGTGATCTATTCCTGTGTGCAGCTATATCGTTTATCTCACCAGTGCTTTACCACCTCAGCCTGTGTGCAGATATATCGTTTATCTCACCAGTGCTTTACCACCTCAGCCTGTGTGCAGCTATATCGTTTATCTCACCAGTGCTTTACCACCTTAGCCTGTGTGCAGCTATATCGTCCATTTCACCAGTGCTTTACCATCTCAGCCTGTGTGCAGCTATATCATCAGTGCTTTACCACCTCAGCCTGTGTGCAGCTATATCATTCATCTCATCAGTGCGTTACCACCTCGCCTGTGTGCAGAATACCTCCATTCCACCAGTGCATTACCACCGCTGCCTGTGTGCAGTATACTATCCATTTCACCAGTGCTTTACCATCACAGCCTGAGTGTAGTTATACGTACCAAAATCTCCAGCGTTATAATCTCTGGCTGGCTCCAGTACTACTACCCACCTCGTTACTGGACTCTGTGGTCCCTACCTACGTGTTACAGTATTGCACCGTGGTGCACTCTTTCTGACCGGCAACCTGGTAGAGTGTGTCCGCAGTGCACACTTCCTTGTACCTCAAGTACAGTGTCCCTACGTGCCCCTTACTGTCACTGACCCTTTGGGCAACGAGTGTTCGTCTCTCCTTTTTCCCGCAGGCTTTGGTCACCTAGTCGAAGGACCGCGACCTGCTTACGAGGTGCAGCTCAAGCCCATATCCCGATTGGTGGGGTCACTGGCGAACACCATCTCGTGGTTTAGATTCCGCACCTTTGACTAGGTCTCGCCAACGACCAAGACCCGTGGATGCGGAGGTCGTACATTCAGGCCCCTTGCCTCCGTTTCCTCCCGCAGCCTCAGCTTCCAGAAAACCGCCTCCCAGCGTGACAGTTTGTTCAGGCCCAATGGAAGCTACAGGCTCCCCAGGTACTGGGAATCTCCAGGAGCTAACGGCTCGCATGGATAACCAAGAGGCGGCACAGCAAAATGTGGCCCAGTACCTACAGGAATTATCTGGTCAGCTCCTGTCTATTCAGAACACTCTGGCAGCTATGTCTCATGCTCCACCTTCTGTCGCTCCTACGGTTTCTCCTGTATTACCTTCGGGGGTCGTTCCTCAAAAATCCCGTTTGCATTTGGCTACTCCTGAGAGGTTCGATGGTACTCCTCAACGATGTCGTGGTTTCATAAACCAGTGTGAGATCCAGTTCGAATGCCTACCCCAGAATTTCCCTACCTCCCGGTCTAAGGTGGCCTATGTAATTTCATTACTAACCGGGGCAGCTCTGGATTGGGTCTCCCCCTTGTGGGAACGAGCAGATCCGCTCGTATCTAGATATGAAGAGTTTGTGGCAGCTTTCAAAAGGATCTTCAATGAACCCGGGAGATCTGTCTCTGCTTCTTCAGATTTGCTTTGTGTCCGTCAGGGTACCCGGTCCGTCCGGCAATATGTAGTACAATTTCAAACCTTGGCGTCCGAACTAAAATGGAAGGAGGAAGCACTTAAGGCAGCCTTCCTACATGGCTTATCTGAGAGGATGAAGAATGAATTGGCATCTAGGGATTTACCTCCCACCTTCTCGGATGTTATATCCCTCTGTATTAAAATTGACCTTCGCCATAGAGAGCGGTGGGGATATAGGGGGCGTGGAGATCGTCCTCGGGGTCACCCATCCTTGGGAGGTCATACCTCTCCTTCCTTCTCTAGCAGTGAGGAGCCGATGCAAATTAACAGATCCCGGTTAAGTACCGCCGAACGGAACCGGCGTTTTCGCGGGAAACGCGAAACCCTAATTGATGTTGGGAGCATGCAATTGGGGGTTATTTCTGACTCCTCCCAAATAAATGACAGTTTATTGCCTGTGTCGCTCTCCTACCGGTCCAGGACAAGGATGGTTAAAGCCCTTGTGGATTCTGGGGCTGGCGGCAGTTTTATTTCTAAGTCACTGGTTCAGACCCTAGGCATTCCGGTGGTTCCATTGCCAAACAGATTACTGCTCTCTGGTGTAGATGGCAAGACCTTGCTAGGGAGATCTATTTCCTCAAAAACCCTGCCAGTGTTCCTCCAGATTGGATGTCTGCACCAGGAGATAGTTGAATTTTTTGTTCTTCCCGACTCAGCCTATGAACTAGTTCTAGGCCTCCCCTGGCTACAAAAGCACAATCCTACGTTTGAGTGGTACAGTATGCAGATTTTATCATGGGGTCCAAGTTGTTTCCATGGATGTCTCATCCAAGTACTCCCTGTCCGCACTAACGCGGTGTCCTCCAGTGGAAATATAAGCTTCCCCCCGTCTGACAAACCCAAGTGTTCCTCTGTTCCCGGTCTACCAGCAGCTTATCAAGATTTTGCCAATGTATTTTGCGAACAGGCTGCGGATAAAATTCCACCTCATCGTTCCTGGGACTGTGGTATTGAGCTCCTGCCAGGGAAGAACCCTCCTCGGGGTCGAACCTACCCATTATCAGTTCCTGAAACAGCCGCTATGGCGGCATATATAAAAGAAAATCTAGCTAAGGGGTTTATCCGGCCCTCCACTTCTCAAGCAGGGGCAGGGGTTTTTTTTGTTAGCAAGAAGGACGGCGGGCTTCGGCCTTGTACCGTGGTCTCAACCAGATTACTGTAAAGAATCGATATCCTCTGCCTCTGATTCCGGAGCTTTTTGATAAAGTTCGCGGGGCCTCTTTGTTCACCAAACTTGATCTGTGGGGTGCGTATAATTTAATACGTATTAAAGCTGGAGATGAGTGGAAGACCGCTTTTAACACCAGAGATGGCCACTTCGAATATCTTGTAATGCCCTTCGGACTCTGCAACGCCCCAGCGATATTTCAGGGTTATGTGAACGAGATCTCCTGGGATGTCCTCTACAGTTTTGTTATAGTCTATTTGGATATTCTAATTTTTTCCAAAAATTTGCAAGATCATCGCCAGCATGTCCGCGAAGTCTTGTCACGCCTCCGGAAGCATCATCTTTATGGAAAAATATCCAAGTGCCTTTTCGAACAAACCTCGGTACCCTTCCTAGGGCACATAATTTCTGGAAAGACCCTCCGGATGGATCCGGAGAAGTTAAAAGCCATTTCTGACTGTCCGTTACCAAAATCCTTGAAGGCTACTCAACGCTTCTTGGGTTTTTCAAATTATTACCGGAGGTTTATACCAAATTTTTCCACACTGGTGTCACCTATCACAAATCTCACAAAGAAGGGTGCCAATCCCATTCGCTGGCCAGTTACTGCCATCCAAGCCTTCCAAAAATTAAAAGAAGCCTTCTCCACTGCACCTATCCTGTGCCAACCCCAATTGGACAAACCGTTCACAGTTGAGGTAGATGCTTCTTCAGTAGGGGTGGGGGCAGTACTGTCTCAAATCTCAAGTGATGGAAAGTGCCATCCCTGTGGGTATTTTTCTCGTAAGTTTTCCATTGCCAAAAAGAACTACGGAATTGGTGACCAGGAACTACTAGCAATGCGTTTAGCTTTAATGGAATGGCGGCATTTGTTGGAAGGAGCCAACTTTCCAGTTACCGTGATCTTAGATCATAAAAACTTAATCTACCTCCAAACGGCTCACCGTCTAAATGCTAGACAGGCCCGTTGGTCCTTGTTCTTTTCAAGATTTAATTTAAAACTTTAATTTCGTCCTGGCAGTCTAAACAGAAAAGCTGACGCCCTCTCACGGTCTTTCTTGTCCAGCACTCTGGAAGAGGATCATTAACATTCCCGACCAATTTTAGATCCTGTAGTCTTCGCCTCTACTCAAATTTTGACTCCTCCCCCAGAACTACGGGGAAAATTACTAACTTGGGCTCATAGCTCTCTGTTTGCTGGCCATTCTGGTATCCTCAAGACTTACAAGTTTCTTCAGCGTTCCTATTGGTGGCCCACAATGAAAGAGGATATTCGAGAATTTATTCTTTCATGTGTAAAATGCGCTCAGCATAAGACTCCCTGCAAGAAGCCAGCAGGTCTCCTGCGACCCCTGTCCATTCCTAATACTCCTTGGACCCATATATCCATGGATTTAATCTCTTAACTACCATGCTCCCAAGGATACAATACCATATGGGTAGTGGTGGATCGCTTTTCTAAGATGGCACACTTTATTCCATTGATGGGTCTCCCTTCTGCTCCTCAGTTGGCAAGAGTCTTTGTTAAGGAAATATTCAGGTTGCATGGACTTCCTAAAGAGATCATTTCCGACCGCGGAGTTCAATTCGTAGCAAAATTTTGGAGAGCCTTATGTAGCACTTGTGGAACCAAGTTAAAATTTTCTTCCGCCTACCATCCACAAACTAATGGGCAAACCGAAAGAGTTAACCAAGAGCTGGAGACTTTCATAAGACTCTTCGTTTCCTCCTCACAAGATAACTGGCTGGATCTATTACCTTGGGCAGAATTTTTCACACAACTTCAAATATCACACTTCCTCCAAAGCCACTCCTTTTTTTACGGTGTTTGGGAGACATCCTCGAGTCCCAGATTTTCCTTGTACCTCAAGTACAGTGTCCCTACGTGCCCCTTACTGGCACCGACCCTTTAAGCCACGAGTATTCGTCTCTCCTTTTTCCCACAGGCTTTGGTCACCTAGTCAAAGGACCGCGACCTGCTTATGAGGTGCAGCTCAAGCCCATATCCCGATTGGTGGGGTCACTGGCGAACACCATCTCGTGGGTTAGATTCCGCACCTTTGGCTAGGTCTCGCCAACGACCAAGACCCGTGGATGCGGAGATCGTACATTCAGGCCCCTCGCCTCCGTTTCCTCCCGCAGCCTCAGCTTCCAGAAAACCGCCTCCCAGCGTGACATCCTTGTTGTGTATGTGGATGACTTGTTACTAGCAGGTCAAGAAAGGCACATAGCCAGTGTCAAGCATCTGTTAGAGCAGAAGTTCAAGTTGAAAGACTCCTAGGGCCTACAAATCACCGGTTAGGCTTAAGAATCTTGCAAAATTTGACTAAAGGAACTTTCTCAATTGATCAACTAGGATGTATCGATGCAGTACTTAAAAAGTATTTAATAGTCTAGGGAAGCTGTCTCCGCTGGCACCCGACCCCACTTATTCATGTCCGGTTTGTTCTGGGGCTGTTCCTGGTTGTGACTGTACCCACTATTTAGAGCTACCCCCGACCGGTCACAGAGATGACTATTGTTAGGTCTTTTTGGCCTCTTTCATTAACATTACCCAAGATTTGGTATTTAGTCCATTTGTTCAAGGTTAAATTATGGGTAGAAATACTAGATACACATAGTTGCTTTTCATGTATATTTTTGTTGTCTAATTGTTGTTTCTATTTTTCTTATTATCCGTCTATGTGGATACTATAACTATGTTTCACTCTTATCGAGGAGTCATTTAATACTGTTTACTACTATTTGTATTGATGTTATTTAGCATTTTCCATTGTATTGTTATCTTTTACAGGATGGCGGAGTCACTACACCCGTGTGCCCCCTACCGCTAAATTTTTCCGTGACATGGGCAACCTGGCGGTCATCTTCTTGTCCGGCAGCGTTTTTCCATTTTTTCCCATTGCTGTATGTTGTATTAATGCATTTTTTATTTTCTGTGTTTTTCCCCATCTCCTTTTGTTTTTTTCCTTTCCCCCTGCTTTTTGCTTTCACTGCACTTACTGCTCCTTCAGTTCCGACTTGTATTGCTCTGTAGCTTTGTTTTTTCTCCTCATCTACGGCCACTCCACTCCATATATTCGCTATTAATTCCAGGGGGTTGAACGTCCATGAGAAAAGGACTCCGGCCCTCCACTCTTTTCATGCTGATGGGGCAGATGTCATTCTAGTACAGGAAACTCATTTTCGCCAATTCCCTTAATGCTCCACGGCTAAGTAACCACTTTTACCCCACATCATATTATTGTAACTATTCCCAGTCGAAATCCAAGGGAGTTGTTATTTTATTTGCTAAACATCTGCTGGTTTTGAACCCTGAAGTGCATAGTTTAGAGGAGGGGAGATGTCTGCTTGTCTAATGCTCTATTTTTAACCAACTTTTCACATTTGTTAATATTTATGCCCCAAACCAGGATCAACCGACTTCTTTTGAGAGGGGGTTCTTGATAAAATTGATATGCTTCAGCAGGGGATCTTGGTAGTAGGTGGGGACTTTAACTGGGCCCTGGATCACCTCCAAGATACCTCATCGGGTTCTTCAATGGTCCCTTGCCATACTCATCAGCTGTCCGATGTCTGGTGTATATATCATCCCTCAGAGAGATTACTCATACTACTCTAGCTCTCACCAGTCATATTCCAGGATAGATTATATACTAATTGCTCATAGATATCTCCACCTGGTCCAGGCTACTTCTATATGAGTGACAACCTGGGCTGACCATGCCCCAGTAAGTGTAGACCTTTCCTTCGGGTTTACTGACCAGATATCTAGATCCTGGCGTTTTAATGAGTCCCTTTTGTCCGATCCTTTTTGTAGATCTCAGATGGAAGAGGCTATTAATGACTATCTAGAAAGTAACGCCACACCAGATGTCTCTAACCTCACCATATGGGAAGCCCATAAATGTGTCATAAGAGGAAAATGTATTCAACTAGGTTCCTATTTAAAGAAACAAAGGGCAGGACAGATAGAGGGTTTACTGCAGAAAATACAAGTCCTGGAGACTACCCACAAAACTTCCTTTTCCTCTGATGTCTATGTGGATCTGGTTCAGACCCGATCAGTTTTAAATAAGCTTTTACTAGAAAAGGTTAAACATTCTTTTAGGAAATGCCGTAGTCTGTATTATCGTTGGAGCAACAGACCCGGGAAAATGCTCGCTAGGGTTCTGCGAGCTCGTTCCTTTATCCCCTCTATTAAGGATGGGAGGGGTCAGGTCTTCCATGAGGGGTTTGCTCTGGGCCATGAAGCTAGGGATAATACCTCCAAAATTATAGTTCTCATCCACTATATTACGTCTACGGACACCCCAGCTATTTTGTGGTCTACTGATGCTGAGAAGGCATTCAACAGGGTAGATTGGAGCTTTAAGTCTGGGGTGCTGGGACATCTGGGACTGGGTCCTGTTTGCTTTCAACGTATCCTCGCCCTTTATCGTTCCCCCTCTGCCCGCATTAGAATTAATGGTTCCCTCTCTGACTCCTTCTCCATTAACAATGGGACTAGACAGGGCTGTCCTTTATCCCCCTTGATTTTCATTATCTGTATGGAAGCTCTGGCAAGGTCAATTAGGTTAAATTTGAATATATTGGGCATTAGGTTACAGAGTGTTGAATACAAACTGGCTCTCTTTGCCGATGATTTACTGGCCACGATTACAAATCCTGTCATCTTGTTACTGAACCTATTAGGAGTAATTAACTTTAAAGTTGGAGAGGTCCCCAAAAACCCTAAATTCCTCTAAGTCTGTTGCCTTGAATATTATGACACCCTTCAGATGGTGGCGGGCCTTCAATCAGCATTCTCTTTTACTTGGCACTCATCTCAACTAAAATATTAGGGTGTCACTCTTACTAGATATCTTTCCCGCTTGTTTGAGATCAATTTTACTCCCCTCTTAGATAAATTATGCTCAGATTTGCGGTTGTGGAAGTCCGGACCCTTCTCATGATTTGGGAGGCTAGGGATTCTCAAAATTAACTCCCTTCCCAAGATCCTATATATGTTGCAGACCCTACCAATTAAATTACCTCCTAGATAGTTTTCTGGAAGTCCATGCTCTGATTAGAGAATTTGCCTGGGGTGGTGGTAGACCACGTTTGAAGCTAGACCTTATGTTCCGTCACATTCAGGAGCAAATTGCTGATCATCATTTACCAGATTTTAATTCCAACCAATCAATCAGTTGGATGATTGGACAGAAAATCTTTAGGTGTGTACCCAGCTTAAGACTCTCTTTGACGTATACTCCTTTTGAACAATTATGTGCTAGCTCTGCTTCCCCATCCCATACTATATCTCTGATTTATAATTTCCTGCCGACAGATGCTAGCCTTTCTCTCCCTAGCTTTACTAAAATTTGGGATTGTGAGCTTGAGGTTGGCATAGATAAGTGGGAAAAAATATTTAAACTGACCCATGCCTGTTCCTCCAGTGTTGGTGTCATAGAGACCCAATATAAATTGCTTTCCCGTTGGTATAGATGTCCGGATACCCTTTCGAAGATGGGGATTGGTGTACCGAACATTTTTTGGCGTTGCTCTAGGGCCCCGAGTAACCCATTTCACATTTGGTGGCAATGTCCCATCCTCCAACCTTTTTGGAATAAAGTCCTTAGCCTTTCGACAATATTTTAGATGAATTGGTCCCTACAGATCCAACGTTTTGGCTGTTTCATTTATCATCCAGACCCCTCTCGAAATATAAGAGATCTTTGTTATGTCATTTGAACAATGCTACTAAAGCAGTTTTCCTAGTAAGATGGCGCTCCTCCTCTCCTCCAACGGTAATGGATTGGTTCACCAGAATAGATTTATATATGGAAATGGATAATATACTGACTTCTGCTGATGGTGGTTACGAGTCCTTTCGGGATACCTGGTTCTGCTGCATGGATTTCAAAAACTCTGTGACCTTCAAAACTATCCTTTCTTCTACCCGCCCCTAAATTTCTTAGGTTTGATCCAAATGGTAGTGGAACCTGGACCCTTGTTCTTGGCTATTAGGTTGTATTGTAGCTCCATCCCCCCCTCTATTTCTTTCCTAATTGGCTCTGATGGATGTGAGATTTTACCTCTTGACCTGAAGCGTGTGCTTTCTCTTTCTCTCCACTATTTCCATTTCTTCCTCCCCCCCTCCCTCTCCTCACCTTCTTGTCTAGATGTCTCTTGTTTTTTATTTGAATATTTAACTTGTTTCTTTTCTCTTTGTATTTGAATTTTTTGTATTTTATTTTTATTAAATTTGCGGGTTTTTTTGATGTCACTGGTGATTTCTATTAGAGTTTTATATCTTTCCAGTGTATTGAAACTTTCACGGACTGAGGAACTTGGAGTTGTGTACCCGGGGTGTTGGACAGAGACACCAGGATCAGTAGATGGTTTGAAACTGGACGGTTTAATATAATTTCTGCTCATACAGTAGGAATAAGAGAGGATGCAATACAGGATGAAATACTAGAGTCCTCTGGGCAGAGATAACGCAACTAGCAGATGCTGAATGGAACTGTAGGTCAAAGTCTCTGAATAGTCTCTGTACTGAGAAAAGGAACTGTAGTCTTGGAACTAGCTGAACTAGTAAGTGACTCCGGACTGGAGTAACGTGGATTGAACTGGAGAATTGGTAATTGACTCTGGAACATAGGTCACGCTGCAGCAATGGACATTGTTGCTCTGGCAACCAGCATGTGCTACAGGAAGGTCTTTTATACCATCGGGCTGAAGCGGATTGGCTGAACCAACTTGAAACTGCTGCTTACTGGTTGCACGAGTATCACCTGACCGGGCCCAAGATGGCTGTGCCCATGTTCCAGAAAACTTGTATGCTGGCGTGCGTGGATCTGCGGCAGAGGGACTCAGGCTACAGTGGGGATGCTACAGCGGTGTCGAAGGCGGATGATTGGCTGAGACCAAATCTTAAATTAGTATCGGGCGACGCCATCTTTTGTTACCCCTGACGACGCCATCTTGTGTCGTCAGCATGAAACCATTGTGTGCGATGCTATATGCTATTATTAGCGTTGTGTGTCTGCATTGCTACCGCATATTGTTAAAAGTCCTACCATATCCCATACGCACATTAACTAAAATATCAAATATACAAGACGCACGATATTTAAGGTATATAAGCTAGTAGACGTATCATATTTGCTACCATTCTAAACCACTGTTTATTTGCAGATTTCCGGTTCGACCCGCAAGGAAATCGCATCATGCATTTGCAAGATATGAACTATGTGAAAATAGTGGTTAGAATGTGAAATTGTATGAAGTGTTTTTTTACTGGTTTAAACCAGTTCTTCGGCAGGAAAACCACACAAAGCAACATCTGAGGAACTGCGACATACCCCTACTGATGCTATATGAACTGTCCAATGACCTGCATCGTACCAGAATGTCCACGAGCAAGACCCAATGGAAACCCGTTAACTAGTTTCTTTGTTCTGGGAGGTTATATAGCTTGCATACTGGTTCTAGTATACAGCCATTCTCTTTGGATGACCACAGGCTTCTGAACTGATGACTGTATGCTGGAACCAGTGCGCATGCGTATGTATTGGGCTGTATCGTATATTCTGTATTTAATTGTCTTTGCACTAATTGTGCTAGATGAAAGCGTAACTTTCTTTTATTGCAATAAGAACTTTTGTGCGTTGGAACCACAATTATTGTCTGGACAGCGATTATTTCTCTCTAGCAATTTAAGGGTATTCATAGATGGAGGCTCTTCCAGGATATCACGCCACCGTGATTCGCACGATAGCAAACGTACCTCGATTCTGCAACAAAGGGTGGAAGGCGCCATAAGCAGGCAAGAACGCACTGTGTTCAAAACCCTGCTACCATTCAGTGTTGTGGAATCGGTGTCCTTTATTGTGTGATCTTAAGGGGCGCTGATTAGGAACTTGGGGACAAGAGAGAGGTTTGTTTCTTTTATGGTCTGTCCGTGTTTTGTGTTAGTCGCATTATTGTGTATGCGACTAGTCGCAAAATAGCGTGATTTTTATTTCTGCGCTTTTGTGTATCAGTCGCATTATTGTGTATGCGACTCGGCGCACACTAGCGTATACGTGTTTCCGGTATTGCTGCCACGTGTTCAAATTGTTTAAGATTGCATTGTTGTATTGATAGCGTGATTACATTGTTTTAAGTCTCTCAATCATACTGCCATATCTGAGAAAAAGTTTAATTTCTTTTCTGCGCAGAAAAGGTGCATAATAGATGTATATTTGTGGTGAGAATAGGGGTACTATGTGTTCCCCTATGTGTTCCCTAGAGCTAGGAGTACTGTGGGCCTGATTCAGAGCCGGATGCTATTTGCGCTCGCTCATTCAGAAAAAGGGGCCGGCTATTTAAATTGAGCGCTCGCTCTTTGCGGTCTGTTGACACCTCTATGTCTGAGCGAGCGACCGAAACATGCGCTCGCTATATTGTAAAGACGCCCCCTGGCCGCTCGCATCCTTCGTCATCTCCGCTATTTATTAGATTAATCGAGTACATCGAAAGGCGTCTGAAATGCTCGCAGTGCTTGTGGTTGGATTTTCCTACCGCAATCATGCGAACAGTTCAGGCTAAGAAACAACCAAGTGACGTGGCCGATGACGCTGCTTTGTTAATTATGCACACCCTTAAAACGCCCGTTTTGGCACGCCTGCATTCGGATCTCCACTCCACGTTTTCGAGCACCTTCCCCTGTTACCACCCACAAACGCCTTATTCTGTCACTCAAATTAGCAGGCATTCGCTATTTTGCGAGCACACAATTTCCGACCGCAATGACTGGTTCGCTCATGCGTATTACAACCCATATGCATGCGCAGTTGTGAGAACATCGCTCGGAGCGAACGAGTGGCCGCTTACGAGCGGCTCTGAATCAGGCCCTGTGTGTTTCCTAGGGTACACATAGGTGTACTGCAGAAAGGGGTACTGTGTGTTCCCTACTGATAGGGGTACTGTGTGTTCCCTAGAGGTGAAATCGGCTTTCAGTGTGAACGCAAAATCCATCGATCAGTTAGGTTCTTTGGGCATTGCGATTGAACCACACGGTTGGGGCAGACCGTGATTGTGAACTGAGTTGTGGTGGAGGAAATCACTGCTAAGCAGTGGAGAGTACTCGAAAAGGGATTTTCTTTTTTTTATTCCGGGTACTGTGTGTTCCCGTGGGTTAGGGGTACTTTGTGTTACGTATCCTGAAGGCAGGATATTGTATAGGTGGCATTCTGCTGCTTGTTATGTAGGTTGACTAATACGATTAGCGAGTTGGCTGTACACAGCGGGTGAAGGTGAGTGGACGCAGCTTGTGAAAATTCGTCCACCAGTCCACATACTAGCGAAAAGTGCTCAATGTTTCCCAAATGGGTGCCAGGCTAACACTGTGTATGATGGACGATGTGCTGCTTTTGGAAGGGTCGGCACGGCATATAATACCTACGAAGTACGGAGCGTACGCAACTACGCACTGTAATGTATGGGTTAGAATGACGAGGAAGTGTGTGAAACCTTTTCCGAAGATTGGCAGTTTTGATGAGGAAATATTGAACAATGTTAGAGATCGCATCTGTGTGGTGAAATCTCTGAAGAGTAGAATATAACGATTGTTTGAAACTGTGGCAGCATGAGGGAAACGTGGCGTAGCAGTGTGCACGCGGCGCAAAATAGCATTGTGCTCATGTTGCAAGGGATCGTGAACGCTATGCAAAATGGCGTGTGTGCGCCGCAAGGGAGCGCATACACACAGCAAGGTAGCGTTGACAAAAGTACAGTTAGTAGCGCAGGCGCACCTCCACCGCCCTACACGGTGGAAGGTGAAGATACAGCCCATACCAAAAATGATAAAAATGTAACAAGTAACTTGTACCCTCTCCTGAGTAATTATAAGGAAAATATTTATGAAGCAGATGAACGTGTTGTAATGTCAGCCGTTTCCCATGCAGTTCAAATGTTAAATGTTCCTCCACAGCAGGTACAGGAAGTGGCCTCACCAATAGTAGTAGCAGAAGTGCTACCACCCGCAGAAGCCGTAGCGGTAGCTGGTGTAAATACTATATGTTGCAGTAATAGACTGAACCCCCCAAGTACCAAGGCCAAAGGTAACGGTGTGGTAGGCATGCATCCAGTCTGGACAATAACAGTTCCCAATGGGAATCCAGACGTAGGTGGTGTAGTGCCTACAAGGGAGGTAGCAATGCATTGTCCATGGACGAGAACGGAGCTACATTCCATAATGACAAATTTCCCTGACCCTAGAAAAGAGTTAGCAAAGTGTCAGAGATTTATAAAAGATTTAGGTAATGCTCATGAGCCAACCAACAAAGATTGGCAAGTGGTATTACGGGCATGTCTTCCACACAATACTGACGTGAAAAAGTTTATCACGGCTTGTGTATTGGATGGAGATAGTCCCTTAACTGACAAAAGTAATCAGAACAACATAACCCTCATAATCACCCAATTGGCCATATATTTTCCAGTAGTAGTTAACTGGAGTAAAATTTTTACAATTACGCAGAAGGAGAGTGAGTCTGAAGAAGATTATTTCACCAGAGCACTGCAGACTATTACCCAGTACACTGGAATAGAGGACATAAAAGATAGCACACACCACAGGGAAATGGTCATCACGGTAGTTATGGATGGTCTTAAAGACAATTTAAAGACACGGGTTCAGACCTCACATCCTGGGTGGAGGGGAATTACGGTAGACACCCTCAGGTAAACTGCTATTGAACATGACAAAAACATCCTCAGGAAGTGTGAAACACAGAGTGAGAAGCTAATGGCTGTTAGCATTCAAGCTCTTGAAACAATGCATCTACAGCCACCAGACACCTACTCACTTGCGTAGCTACAAGTTCTCAATAGACATCATCCTGTGCAATCACAAATTACACAGCCATTCCACACATATCACTCTCGGCAACAAAACACATATCAACATACCTTGCCTCAAAACACATTCCACACACAGCCACAACCCCCATAGCCACATCCCCAGCCATTATCTTTCCACACTCCCCAACCCACACAACAACCTTTCAAACCATACCCACTAAGAAGGTGTTATAACTGCCACCAGAGGGGACACTTAATTAGGGACTGTAAAGCGAGTAAACAGGGACCACTTAACCAGGGAACTCCAAAACACCCCCAGAATGCAGGAAACTTTCAGCAATCGCCTGCTCACATAGTGGCAGTAAATGCTTTATTGGAGCAGGACAGCCAGCTCTAGGGGTCAGGTAACACCTGTAGTCTACAGCCAGTCAGGTTAACTGGGAGTACTAGGGAAGAACCTGTAATGATGGTTGATGTAGCTTGTACTAAACATACTTTTCTTGTAGACACAGGGGCGACCAGATCAGTGTTAAAATCTCCATCCACTTTACAGGTGACCTGCAAGTCAGTACCAGCAATGGGTGTAACGGGTAAAGTGCAGCATTATCCTTTAACCGAGTCTGCAGAGGTTACTATCGGGCCATTGCATACCAGGCATTCCTTTCTCCTGGCAGCAGCGGCTCCTACTAACCTACTGGGAAGGGATTTGTTGTGTAAAATGGGATGTCATTTATTGTACCCCTGATGGTATATTTTTAGATATCCCACAGAGAGTTGCGCACGAGGTAAGGGATATATTGGACACTCCACAAAGGTTAATGCTTCACTCTACCATTCTAGAGCAAAGTCCATCACCGGTAAAAGAGATGTTATCTCAAATACTGGGTTCCCTTTGGACCAAAGATGGACAGGACACTGGTTTAATGGCAAATGTAGCTCCTGTAATGATCAACTTAACGGTGGGAAGACAGGCTCCAAAAATCTCTCAGTACCCTTAAAAACCAGAGGTGGAGGTTGGAGTGTATCCCATAATTGAGATTGCTCCAGCAGGGCATTTTAGTCTGTACAGCTAGTGTAGCCAACAGTCCCATCTTTCCTGTGAAGAAGAGTGGTGAGAGGGGTTATAGGCTAGTACAGGACCTTAGAGGGGTTAATAAGGTAGTTGAGAGCCAAATCCAGCTGTCATTCTCATGCCGATCCCACCAAATGCAACCCATTTTACTGTTATTGACCTCTGTTCTGCCTTCTTCTTTGTCTCTCTTCATCCTGACTGTCAATATTTATTCGCCTTCACATACAAGGGAGTACAATACACATAGACACGGTTTCCCCAGGGCTTCATAGACAGCCCCAGTATCTTCTCCCAGGCTTTACACGACTGTTTACAATCTTTTCCACCTGCCAATGGATCTGTTCTAATACAATATGTAGACTATTTATTGTTGTGTTCTGATTTGTTTGTCATGTTTAAATGATACTAAACTACTGTTGCTTCATCTCTCACAGACAGGATACAAGGTTGCTAAGGACAATTACAGCCATGCCAGACTAAGGTTAAATACTTGGGACACTGTCTAACCCAGGGACTACGACATTTGACAACCTACAGAATACAGGCCATACAGACCATGACACTGCCGCAGAATCAACAGCAAATCCATACCTTCTTGGGCATATGTGGATACTGCAGATCATGGATCCCAGGTTTTTCTATTTTGGCCTTACCTTTGTAGGAATTGGTATTATCCTCAAAACCCGACCGTGTCACACACACTGAGGAAACAGAGCAGGCTTTCCTTAACCTTAAGGATAGTCTGACAAGAGCACCTGCATTGGGAATACCAGATTACAAAAAATCTTTTGATTTATATTGTACGGAGGCTAATGGTTGTGCAGCAGGTGTCCTCACACAAAAACATGGTGATGCTAGTAGACCCGTAGAATACTACAGTGCACAATTGTACACTGTGGCAAGATCACTCCCAGCAGCAACTGCTCTTTTGGTTAGTAAGAGTGAGGATGTAGAATTAGGACATGATTTGATTGTTTATACACCCCATGCTTTGCTGAATTCTGCCCAAACCAGACATGTTTCCTTAGCTAGGTTCACAAAATGGGAACTAGCTCTAATAGCACCTGCAAATATCACCATTAAACGGTGCAGAAATGTATTTACCATATGTGCCTCAAGATGCACAAAGGGTGGAGAGAGGTGAGTCTCTGGTGGAAGGTGAATTCTGCACGTATACTGATGCACATGATTGTATGGAATATTTGAATTAGACCATTACTGCAAGACCTGACATACGTGATACACCTTTAGAAAATGTAGATGCGACATTTTACATGGATGGGAGTTGTCATAGACAAACTGACACTGGAGAGTTATGTACAGGTTATGCTGTTGTAAATGACGAGGACGTTATAGAAGCCGAACCCCTCGGCCCAAGTGGCGGAGCAAGTGGCACTAAGAAGAGCGTGTGAGTTGGCAGAAGGCAAATCTGCTAACATATACACTGACTCTAGGTATGCCTTTGAGGTCGTACACGATTTCGGCGCTCTATGGCGTCTTAGAATTTTTATGACAGCAGCAGGCACACCAGTAGCACACTCAAAACATATAAAGGACTATTGACAGCAATTCAAATGCCAAAAGCAGTGGCCATCATTAAGTGTAAAGCCCATACATGTGAGGATGATCCGGTGTGACTGGGCAATAATAGAGCAGACGAAGCTGCCAAATGGGCAGCAGGGTTAAGAATGACTACACAAATTGATCAAATGATGATGTTTCAAACTATTGATATGCAGAAATTAATTGAGATGCAAAATTTGTGTTCCATTCAGGAAAAGGCAGTCTGGAGATCCAAGGGGTGTGGGCAAGAGTCCTCTGGACTCTGGAGAGATGGACAAGGTAAGCCGGTGGCTCCCAAGGCATACTACCCAAGCTTGGCTGAGGCAGTGCATGGCCTGACTCATCTAGGTAAACAAGGTATGTGCAAGTTGGTGAGGGTGGACTGGTGTGCACCAGGTTTTTCTTCTCAAGCGGAAAAGAGGACAATGTCTTGTCTGACCTGCTTGAGGAAAAACGTTGGAAAAACAATACCAACCGAGCCATCTCACATCCCTCCGGCAGACGGACCATTTCAGGTAATACAAATTGATTTCATCCAATTACCACCCTGCAGGAATCTCAAGTATGTATTAGTTTGTACAGATGTGTTTTCTAATTGTGTTGAGGCATATCCAGCTGCCACTAATACTGCTGAGTTTAATGCTAAAAAGATCGTTCAGGAATTTGTATGCAGGTATGGTATCCCTAGAATCATAGAAAGTGATAGGGGTACTCATTTTACTGGTGATGTCTTCCAGAACATGTGTAAGTTTATGGGTATTAATAGTAAACTTCACTCCCCCTATTGACCGCAAGCCAGTGCCAAGGTGGAGAGGGTAAACGTTACTATTAAGAATAAACTGAGTAAGATCATGGCAGAAACTGGATTAGGTTGGCCAAAAGCCTTACCGCTAGTCCTTCATAGCATCAGGACAACTCCTAGACCCCCTCTTAATTTGTCCCCCTTTGAGATACTGTTCGGGAGACAACCTCATCTGATTGTAAGTCCACAGGAAGACTTGAAGAGTAACAATGAGGTTACTGTAAAGTATCTTATAACCATGAGTAAACAGTTGAAACAGCAGCAGCAGAAACTGAAATTGTTGTCACCTGATATGCCAGAAACAAACTGTAATGATGTTGAACCTGGAGAATTTGTTATGATCAGAAATTTCTTACGTCCAGGTTGTCTGACAGATCGGTGGGAAGGTCTGTATCAAGTGTTGCTGACAAGTACAACATCCTTGAACGTGGCAGAGAGAGATACAGTACCTGGGTCCATTCCACTCACTGCAGGAAGGTCAACTATCCGGTGGAGATACAAGGGGGAGTCGAGGCGGATAACGCAGACCTGTCAATTGCGAGCTTGTTCCGGGAGAGTTAGACTACAGTGAGATACCTGAGCTAGGGAAATTTGCAGTCCACTATTGCAGCAATGGAATGGCGGGCTGGGTTTTTCTTCCAAAATTCTCATCATCCTTGTTTGGTTCGGGATGTCCTGTTTCTGTAATGGTGGGCAGATGATGGAGGGAGAGGTCGATGGTGATACTGATGGAGTGGAGTCGGGAGAAGGAGCAATACAGTCACAAGGGCAGTATCTGACAAAACCCAGTACAGTAATTAAGAGATCTGTCATTCTAGAAATTCGGAGTCAGTGTGAAGGTCTATTGTCTGAGGAATACTGTATGTGTGCAAGCTGTGGATCTCTAATTGATGAAAAGTGTATCCAGCGATGCCAGTCCAAGAGTAACCTGTATTTGGGCAAGCATCCATTACAGAATTACCATTCCTTAGTGGGTAAGGTCTTAAACCAGACTGAGTGTTGGGTTTGCACTCATGTGCCTCAGGGACAACATAATGTAGGTTTAGTACCACTCCCGTTAAATGTCTCTGAGGTTCTTGGATTACTTAAGGGGAAAACACTGGACGGGAAATTTGGTAAGTCCAAGCCTCCAAATTTTAAGCTCCATCAGTAATAGGTGGATAGATCCCTGTTATGTTTAAACATCACCACTTCCAATAAACCAGGAAATTGGGAGGTGTCCGGGAACAATCAGACAATGACCTTTTCACACAGAGCTGATAATGAACCAGTAGATGTTGGACTTATACGTAACATTACCAATGGAAGATACTTCTGGTATAAGTATACACTTAGTTCTACCAAGGTTGGCAGAGTACCAGAAGGGTACTGTGCAGTTATTATACAACCAAAAATGTGTATCAGCCAAATGGGAAAATCTGGGGTAGGATTATTTGTTAGAGAATTGTGCCCGATGATAATGATGCATTCTATCCCTTATGTACTCCCAGACAATGTGTATTTTATATGTGGAAGAAAAGCGTACACGTGGCTCACTCCGAGTTCTGAAGGTTTATGTTATCTGGGAAGGGTACTCCCAGAGGTAATGATCCTTACACACGGTGAAATGCTTGGTATTCTTAAAAACACACCATCACTATATCTTCACACACAGTATGAACACAGAGACAAAAGAAATATGATATCTGGTGATGTACATACAGCCACACAGTTGATTAGCGAAACAACTGGCTTCCAAATTTTGGTAGCATTAGATCCCACCAGGATCGCTCGGGGTACTTTAAATTTTAGATACATCCAAGACCTTGCTAACTTAATAGATAATATCACCAAGATGTATGATGACACGTTCAGGTACACTGGTAAGGAGCTACAGGCCTATAAGAAAGAACTTGTGCAACATAGACTAGTATTAAATTATTTAACAGCTGTTTCTGGTGGATACTGTGTGACTCTGGCCACCCAAATTGGTGTCAAGTATTGCACTTACATCACAAATAATACTAGCGATCCCAAGGTGAGAAACCGGAAGATGGATGAAATTCTGCAGCTGAAATGGGAATTTCGAAAGAACCATAATGCCTCATTGACTGAGGTAGAGGAAAAGGTAGAAGAGTGATTCACTTGGTTGAACCCTGTAAAATGGTTCTCCGGTCTAGGAGAGTGGGTCCAGGAAATGGTTGCTAGTGTAGGTAAACTCCTGATCCTCATATTGGCTGTCATCTTAGTAATTGGCTTATGTGTCAGATGTGTTCCTGCTGTGTTGAAGTGTGGAAAATGTAATGCTAAGGTAAACCGAGAGAATGAAATTATGATGGTGGTTAGTAGTAATAGTATGCATACTAAGGTAAATGAAGAACTGCATTACAATCCTGAACTAGAATGTACCATCAGATAATGTATAGATTTAGCCATGCATGAAATGTATTATTAAATGTTATTTTAAACATCCTAAATAATGTAATTCCCTATCCCCTTCAAGACTTCCTTTATAGGTTAGGTGCATCCCCACATCTTTCCAATGATCTTCCAAGATCCGCGATGTGCGTATAAGGGTAGTTTTATGTCCCTCCCAGGGATACATTATTGATGGTTTAAAGACCAAATTGTGCCATCCCCTAATATAACTTTAAATAATATTTCATAGTGTATGACTAAATAAATTTAAGACCAGAGTGGTATAGTGTATTGTTTGCTATCAAAGGGTAGACTGTCGAAGACGGATGATTGGCTGAGACCAGATCTTAAATCAATATCGGGCGACGCCATCTTGTGTTGCCCCTGACGACGCCATCTTACGTCGTCAGCATGAAACCATTGTGGGCGATGCTATATGCTATTATTAGCATTGTGCGTCTGCATTGCTACCACATAGTTAAAAGTCCTACCATACCCCATACGCACATTAAATAAAACACAAAATATACAAGATGCACAGTTGCGCTGTTTATCAAAGCACTCTACACATAAACGCACCACGCATATTAGCGACTTTACGCAATATTCTCACACTTACACATACCAGAACTTATAAAAAGGTTCCCCCACATTAAAAGCCAAATATTAAAGTTTTTTTTTAGCAAATACTTATGTTGTGAAATGTAAGGTATACGATATTTAAGGTATATAAGCTAGTAGACATATTTGCTACCATTCTAAACCACAGTTTATTTGCAGATTTCCGGTTCGACCCGCAAGGAATTCGCATCATGCGTTCGCAAGATATGAATTATATGAAAATAGTGGTTAGAATGTGAAATTGTGTGAAGTATTTATTTTACTAGTTTAAACCAGTTCTTCAGCGGGAAAACCACACAAAGCAACATCTGAGGAACTAGTGATGCTATATGAACTGTCCAGTGACTTGCATCGTACCAGAATGTCCACGAGCAAGACCCAATGGAAACCCATTAACTAGTTTCTTTGTTCTAGGAGGTTATATAGCTTGCATACTGGTTCTAGTATACAGCCACTCTCTTTGGATGACCACAGGCTTCTGGACTGATGACTGTATGCTGGGACCAGTGCGCATGCGTATGTATTGGGCTGTATCGTATATTCTGTATTTAATTGTCTTTGCGCTAATTGTGCTAGATGAAAGTGTGTAACTTTCTTTTATTGCAATAAGAACTTTTGTGCGTTGGAACCACAATTATTGTCTGGACAGCGATTATTTATCTCTAGCAATTTAAGAGTATTCACAGCGGGGATGCTGCAGACGATCCTCAAGCCGAGGCCCCGCATCAGAAATCACTGGAACAGGCCAACGTCTCAGCGGGCAGCAATGGCACAGACGTATGGGAAGATGCAGGGGTCTGAGGTGGAGGTCTCTATCACGGTTTGTGACAGTATCCCCCCTTTTAAAAGTGAATGCCGGACACTTCCTTGGTTTGTGAGGAAGTTTGGAATGGAAGCTCTTAATGAGATGAGGAGCATGAACATAGGTAGCAAAAATCCACGTCCTCTCTCTTCCAATCAATGAGATTTTGGAGTCGACCGTATCGACAGCGGGAATCCAGGATCTTTTTTACTTCGAATTCTTGTCCTCGTTGAGTATGGATACAAGGAGACTTGGGGAGGCTACTCTGGAATCTATTCAAGATCAACGGCTTTAAAAGTGACACATGGAAAGAATTAGGAATTCGTAGAACAGAAGGTAATTTTAATTTGGCAGCCACATGATCAAGTTCATGGATGGAATCCGGAGTCTGAGGTTCCGAGTAGACAACCATACTCTGTCACCAGATTGGAACTTTGGAGCAGCCCGTCTCTTTCGATCTGCAAATTTTTTGTAGCGCACAGAAGCCATCAGCAGCAAAGAATGCAACTTTCCCCAGATAGCTGTGAGATGTTGAAGAGTATCTTTAACAGCTGGTACGTCAATAATTGGTAGTAATGGAAGTCCAGGCAAACGAGGATGACGACCGTATACGGTATAGAATGGTGTATTCTCAGTGGAGGAGTGGTAACGATCATTATGGTCAAACTCATCCCACGGCAGAAGCTCCAGCCAATCGTCTTGAGAAGATGAAATAAAAAAGCGAAGGAACTGTTCAAGATCTTGGTTCACCCTCTCCGTTTGTCCATTAGTCTGAGGATGATAGGCCATGGAATACTTGAGTTTCACTTGGAGGGCTGAGCATAGGGATCTCCAGAATTTCGCCACAAACTGGACTCTTCTGTCAGAGATAATTTCTTGGAGAAGGCCGTGTAAACGGAAGATCTCTTTAATAAAGAGTTGTGCAAGCTGAGATGCTGATGGCAGACATGTCAGGGGAACGAAGTGAGCCATTTTGGAGAACCTGTCAACGATGACCCAGATGGTATTGTGACCCTGAGATGGTGGCAGTTCCGTGATAAAGTCCATGGATAAATGGGACCAAGGCTGTTGAGGAACAGCCAACGGATGCAGCAGACCAGGAGATGTTCGTTTGGAAATATTGTGTTGGGCACATTTAATACAGGAAGCAACGAAGTCTTGTACATCCGCCTTTAGGGTAGGCCACCAATAGGACCGCTGAATAAACTTGACAGTCTTCTCCACACCAGTGTGTCCAGATAATTGAGAAGCACGGGCCCAATGAAGTAACTTTTTACGTAGATCTGGTGCAACGAAGGTCTTTCCCCGAGGAGGGTCAGGAGTGAGCTTAGTAGAAGCAAATGACGTAGGATCCAGAATTGGAGAAGAGAGTTCCCGGACTTCATCTTGTTCTGAGTTCAAAGAACGAGATAAGGCATCAGCCTTAGTATTCTGGGGACCAAGACGATAGGAGAGTTTAAAATCAAAGTGAGAGAAAAACAGCGCCCATCTGGCCTGTCTGGGATTCAAACAACGAGCTGTTTGCAAATAGAGCAAATTGTTGTGATCGGTGAAAACTGAAATGGCGTATTGAGCCCCTTCCAACAGGTAACGCCATTCTTCTAGAGCCAGTTTTATCGCAAGAAGCTCTTGGTCTCCGATGGAGTAGTTCCTCTCTGCAGGTAGGAATCTCCGAGAGAAGAAACAACAGAGGTGTAACTTCCCATCGTCGAATCATTGGGAGAGAACAGCTCCTACCCCTTCCGTAGAGGCATCTACTTCCAGAATGAAGGAGCTAGTCAAATTGTGTTGTTTCAACACTGGTGCAGACATGAAGGCTTGTTTCAACTGATGGAATGCAGAAGTAGCTTCAGGAGACCATAGACTGGGATTCGCTCCTTTCCAGGTAAGCACTGTAATAGGAGCAACCAGGGAAGAGAATCCTTTAACAAACTTGCAATAGTAGTTAGCGAATCCTAAAAATTGCTGAATGGACTTTAACGTGGTAGGCAAGGACCAGTCGAGAATGCCCTGGAGTTTTTGTGGATCCATTTAAAGTCCCGTTCCAGAAATGATGTATCCAAGGAATGGAACGGCCGGAGTCTCGAACATGCCTCCAGCTTGCAGAAAAGCAAATTTCTTCTTAACTGGACAAGAACTTCGTGACTTGGGAGCAATGTGACTGGAGATCTTGAGAGAAGATTAAAATATCGTCTAGATAGACTATGACTGATTTGTAGAGAAGGTCTCTAAAGATCTCATTAACATAGTGCTGGAAGACTGCCGGGGCATTGCTGAGGCCAAAGGGCATAACCAGATATTCATAGTGCCTGTCCCTGGTGTTAAATGCAGTCTTCCATTCATCTCCATCACGTATGTGGATCAATTTAAATGCCCCCCTTAGATTGAGCTTGGTAAAAATGGAGGCACCTTTCACTCTGTCAAACACCTCGGTTATGAGCGGGAGTGGATACAGATTATTGACGGTGATATCGTTAAGTCCACGATGGTGGACTTAGTCGCTGTATCGACTATCTTTTTTTTTTTTTTTTTACAAAAAAGAACCCTGCTCCGGCTGGTGAGGTGGAAGGACGGATAAACCCTTTCTGCAGATTTTCAGTAATATACTCAGACATGGCTTGAGTCTCCGGCAATGAAAGAGGGTAGGTTCGTCCACGAGGTGGAGTCTTTCCTGGAATTAGGTCAATGGGACAGTCCCATTCATGATGAGGAGGAAGAGTGTCGGCCCCCTGCTTACTAAACACATCACAAAAGTCTTGATAAACTTTGGGGAGACCTTCTAAGGGTTTCATAAGAGAGTTTCGTAAAGGGACCACTTGATGAAGACAATTCTGAAAGCAAAATGGACTCCAGGCAGTAATCTGCAGGGAAGCCCAATCAATACGGGGATTATGTCTTTGAAGCCATGGGAGGCCCACAATAGGCAAGACAAACTATCTCCATGGAGTGCCCCAACTTTGAGCTTCAAAGATTGGGTGCGATGCATAATTCTTCCACCGACAATTCGACTTCCATCTATAGCCGTTAAAGATACTGGGTGTGGTAGCCTTTCAGTGAGTATGCAATGTCTATGAACGAGTCGAGCAGAGCAGGAACACTTAAATAGACTTGGTTCACCTCCAACAAGGCAATGAGGGTAGGATCAGTTTTCTCGTGTGATTCTATGGATACTCCTAACTTAATTCCTCTATCATAAGTTAGGAGGGGGCGTTTCCCAGATGGGAAAGACATGACTTGAGATAATGCTGCGACAAGGCGCAGTACAGACAAATATTTCCTAGACGTCTTCTCTGACGTTCTTCAGTAGTCAGCCGGGAGCGATGCACTTGCATGGGCTCATCAGGAGAAGAAGTAGTAACACGTGGAACAGGATGACCCTTGACTCGGTCAAACCGACTTCTAAGCTCGCTCTCTGTGTCGCAGATCAACTTTATTACATAAGGAAATTATACCATCCAACGAAGTGGGCAATTCTCGAGAAGCTAGATCATCTTTGATCTTCTCAGATAACCCATTCCAGAAAGCTGCTGTTAAGGCATCTTCGTTCCAGCTTAGCTCTGAGGCTAGAGTACGGAATAATATAACATATTGAATTACCATCTTGCTGCCTTGACGAAGACGTAAAACATCGTTAGAGGCAGAAGTTGTTCTACCAGGTTCATTGAAGATTTTTCGAAAGGTTGATACATACTGTAATTGGAGAACTGGGTCAGCCTTCTCCCAGAGCGGATACTCCGGACTGGAGTAACATGGATTGAACTGGAAAATTGATAATTGACTCCGGACTGGAGCAACGTGAATTGAACTGTAGAATTGCTTTGTTATGCTGGGAAGCATAGGTTTCACACAGGGAACTCAGGAACATAGGTCCCGCTGCAGCAATGGACATTGTTGCACTGGCAACCAGCATGTGCTACAGGAAGGTTTTTTTATACCATCAGGCTGAAGCGGATTGGCTGAAGCAACTTGGGACTGCTGCTGACTGGATGCACGAGTATCACTTGACCGGGCCCAAGATGGCTGTGCCCATGTTCCAGAAAACATGTATGCTGGTGCACCGGGCATGTGTGGATCTGCGGCAGTGGGACTTAGGCTACAGTGGGGGTTCTGCAGACAATCCTCAAGTGTAGGCCTCGCATCGGAAATCACTGGAACAGCAGGCCGACGTCTCAGCGGGCAGCGATGGCACAGACATATGGGAAGATTCAGGGGTCTGAGGCGGAGGTCTCTAGCACGGTTTGTGACAGAAACTCTATACTATATTTTCTGATGATGGCCCTGATATTATCTCTAAATATATGTATTGTTTCTATATTTTTGCTGACACCTTTAATAATAAAAATACAATTTGCGCAAAAAGTATGTAATGTCAGATGCAAAGCCAGTAAATACTTCCATTGACAAAGGAACAAAATAACAAAAGCCATCGCTAACAAGCAGGAAGCAACTCACTGTTGCCCCATCCACCACTGAGACAGAGTATATGGTACTTACAGAGTCAGCCAAGGAAGCCTTACACCTAAAGGAGACTAAGTGAATTAGGTCTTCTGGAACAGAACGAAGCCATCAGCATATAGAGGTGCAATGTCCTACACCACAAAGCACCATGGATGGTCTAAGCACTTAGCTATCAGACATCACTTCATCCGATAGTTAGTGGAAAGGAAGTCTGTCAGCATCACCTTTTGTGGTGAATGAAGATAACGTAGATATGATGAAAAAGGGACTGGCATCACAAGTTCTGAGTGTTCCTAAAAGCGTGTGGCCTGGAATATGAAACTATATATACAGTGTGTATGTATATATATATATATATATATATATATGGAAAACAGGGTGGAAAGGACAAGCGCCCAATAGTGTGATAAATTAAAAATAAATGTGCCCGTGCTCAAATAATAATGTGCGTACCAAATAAAAATTCTTTAAGGCTTATCTGAGAGTCCTGTCGGGGAGAAGTGGACAATGCTGGACCCAGGTTTCTAGTGCCAGAGAGGACCTTAATGAAAAGAGGCTCTTGGCAGAGCCGGATGGGAGAGACAATATAGTGTAGTACAAAGGAAACTGGTATTAATAAATGTGCGTACCCAATATATTCTTGTGTAAAGGTATGTAAATGTATCCTTGGTCAGTTATCCAAGTTCCCTTTTCCTCCTGCCCCAGAGATTCACCCATATAGTGGTGATGGGCTTCAAACCAAAGACCCATCATCAGTGGTGATATATTCAAAACAAGGGGGCTTTATTACATAAACGGGGGAAAAACAGTAATGGCAACAAATTAATGCAAGGAGTAAAATAAAGTGCTTATCTGCAAGGTAGTATCAACAAGTCTTTTGGGAGAAGCTGGCAGTTCCCAACGCGTTTTGTCCTTTGGAATATATATATTTTTTGTGCATAACCAAAATGTTTCTTGTTACAGGATTAACATTCCCAAATTATTATTGAGTAAAGTGAGATGTATGTTTTAATGTAGCTGGAGACAGCCTAGAGCTAGGGGGAAAGGTAAAAGAGGGGGGGGGGGCTGTTATTCAGTCCTGTCTCCTCTCTCTACTATACATGGTGGGTACTAGGACCCTGAGTCCAGAGGTGTCCTCCAACCTGATGACATCACAGCTGGGCTACTGCTCATGTGCAGCTGGCACCACCTTTACTGTGCAGAGCAGGGGTTCCCAACCAAGGTCCTGAAGGCACACTAACAGTCCATGTTTTAAGGATAGCCTAATTGAGCACAGGTGACTTAATTAGTACCTCAGTTATTTTGATTTAACCACCTGTACTGAAACATGGATATCACTAAACCATGACTGTTAGTGTGCCTTGAGGACCGTGGTTGGGAATCACTGGTGTAGAGTGTCATAGTACTGTGCGGATGCACAGTACTTAGCTCCTGAGGTGAGACACCTAAATACTGCTGTTAATCCCTACAATACTGTTATTCTGCTTACCGCTGTGTTACCACTATTACCCTATATCAATAAACCCAGCATCCTGGTTAAGGACTCTCTGTGTGGCCTAACAGTCACTTTCACATTCTGCCTGACACTATTATAACGCCACCCCAATAGGCAATATCAATATAAATCACTTTATGAGGCTGAAGTTAGCACTAATGAGCAACAAGGACCAAAACATCTGCTACGCTGTGTAATGCACCTTATGATTCTTTAGGGCCCATCTATTAATAATCGCGGCACTACTATGTTCTAACTCCCAGGGTCAGTGGACTATGTTCTAACTCCCAGGGTCAGTGGCAGCGATAACCTAGCTACATCCCCAGCATATTGGAAGAGTCTACATTTGTAAAAAACTCCTCCGGAGGATTCTGACAGTGTCAGATTCAGGATCCGGCTGGAGGCTGTGGGAGAGGATTCCTAAAATCCCTGTACTACGAATATGCCTGCATAGGCATAACGTTTTTTACAGCAACCGAGGATGGCGTAAACCAACGGGACCAAGTTTGGTACATAGATACCAGACTGCAGTCCCCATTGATAATAATGGGGACTGCTATCTGCAGCACTAACAAGCCTTTAGCAGATTTCTGTGAAATCTCCTGCATTATGCTGTTAAATAATATGACAACAGGAAAAAGGATCCAACACGCATGTATAGAACACCCATCACTGAAGGATTATTTCTTGGTGGCCATTCCTGAGCTAGTTCAGTGTAAGCTTTCAGTTATGTTTTGAAATGAGCTAATTCAGATGCAGATTCAAGGTAATTGCTACTTTCTTTTTAATTACATATTTTTCAATTGTGTGGTATATCATTGAGACAACCAAAATATAGACACCATAGTGTCGACAGGTACATTATGTATGCACTCAAAATGTTGACCTGGACTACATGTTGACAATCAATATGTAGACAGTCAAAATATAGACATGGACATAATGTAGACTATATGTTGACAGTTACAATATAGACTATCATAAGGTTGACACCAAAATGCCGAAAGTCATAATGTCGACTTTAAATACTGAATATGGTGACCAATCATAATGGACAAATGTACACTGGGGGAGATGTATTATAGCGGCACTTAACGTGTCGCTATAGCGCTTCCTGCTACACCTCTTTACCATTTCATCTCCTGGAGCGGGGGAGAGATAACTCCCCCCTCCTGCGATTCTCGCTAGAGACCACAGCGCATCAGCCTAGTGCTGATGCGCTGTGTCTCAGTCCTGGCCGGCTGCACTGAGCATGCGCAGGATCTCGCAAGTATCGTGAGATACCTGCGTGCAGCCCTGGAGCCGGCAGCCAGCGCTGTCCCTGCTTCAGGGATAGGGCATTGCCGGGCTGTAGCTGTCAAAAGCGATAGCTGCAGCGGGCGGAACGGTCAGGCAAACTGAACGTTCATACATAGCCCAGGCTAAAGGTGCTGCTATCCCCCAATCATATATGGGGGATGTCAAAGTCAGATTTATATTAAATACAAAAATAATGTCTTCTATCCAAAAATCTTATGCGATAACTATCCTAGTATTACAGATTTCAAATGTAATAGATAATTATAGTTTAGCCAGTAACCCCCAATGAGATATAAAATCAATGTTTGCTGGCCCAGGTTGGAACAAACATCAATGGTGTCATAAAATGTACAATTTCTATTCACCAATATTCCCTGTGTTTGTGGTACAAATAAGCTGACCCTAACTGGACAATGGATGAACTAGTTTATGTGATCACCCCAGGTCTTAAGTATACGTATTGCCTACACACACACCTGTGTATACGAGTGGCCAGTCCATTGTCTTATGAGATAAGCAGGGAAACTTGTTTACTAATCATGGTAAAACAAGTAAGAGAAATGCATCTACTATATATGTGTATTGAAATATATATATACAGTCAGGTGCATAAATATTGGGACATTGATAGAATTTTCATATTTTGGCCTCTATTCACCACCACAATGGTGTTGAAATGAAACAAACAAGATGTGCTTTAACTGCAGACTTTCAGATTTAATTTGAGGGTAATTACATCAAAATCAGGTGAACGGTGTAGGAATTACAACGGTTTCTATATGTGCCTCCCACTTTTTAAGGGGCCAAAAGTAATGGGACTATCAACTCAAAACCTATTTCATGGACAGGTGTGGGCTATCCTCTCATTATTTCATTATCAATTAAGCAGGTAAAAGGTCTGGCGTTGATTCTAGGTGTGACATTTGCATTTGGAATCAGTTGCTGTCGACTCTCAATATGAGATCCAAAGAGCTGTCACTATCAGTAAAGCAAGCCATCGTTAGGCTGAAAAATCAACACAAACCCATCAGAGAGATAGCAAAAACATTAGGTGTGGCCAAATCAACTGTTTGGAACATTCTTAAAAAGAAAGCATGCACCGGAGAGCTCAGCATCACCAAAAGACCCCTAAGACCACGGAAAACAACTGTGGTGGATGACAGAAGAATTATTTCCCTGGTGAAGAAAAACCCCTTCACAATAGTTGGCCAAATCAAGAACACTCTCCAGGAGGTAGGTGTATATGTGTCAAAGTCAACAATCAAGAGAAGACTTCACAAGAGTGAATATAGAGGGTTCACCACAAGATGTAAACCATTGGTGAGCCACAAAAACAGGAAGACCAGATTAGAGTTTGCCAAACAACATCTAAAAAAGCCATTACAGTTCTGGAACAACATCCTATGGACAGATGAGACAAAAATCAACTTGTACCAGAGTGATGGGAAGAGAAGAGTATGTAGAAGGAAAAGAACTGCTCATGATCCAAAACATACCACCTCATCAGTAAAGCATGGTGGTGGTAGTGTCATGGCGTGGGCATGTATGGCTGCCAATGGAACTGGTTCCCTTGTATTTATTGATGATGTGACTGCTGACAAAAGCAACAGAATGAATTCTGAAGTGTTTCAGGCAATATTATATGCTCATATTCAGTCAAATGCTTCAGAACTCATTGGACGGCACTTCACAGTGCAGATGGACAATGACCCGAAGCATACTGTAAAAGCAACCAAAGAGTTTTTTAAGGCAAAAAAATTGGAATGTTATGCAATGGCCAAGTCAATCCCCTGACCTGAATCCGATTGAGCATGCATTTCACTTGAGGAAGACAAAACTGAAGGGAAAATGCCCCAAGAACAAGCAGGAACTGAAGACATTTGCAGTAGAGGCCTGGCAGAGCATTACCAGGGATGAAACCCAGCGTCTGGTGATGTTGATGCGTTCCAGACTTCAGGCTGTAATTGCCTGCAAAGGATTTGCAACAAAGTATTAAAAAGTGAAAGTTAGATTTAGGATTGTTTAGTTTGTCCCATTACTTTTGGCCCCTTAAAAAGTGAGAGGCACATATAGAAACCGTTGTAGTTCCTACACCGTTCACCTGATTTGGATGTAATTACCCTCAAATTAAATCTGAAAGTCTGCAGTTAAAGCACATCTTGTTTGTTTCATTTCAAAGCCATTGTGGTGGTGAATAGAGGCCAAAATATGAAAATTCTGTCAATGTCCCAATATTTATGCACCTGACTGTATATATTTCATGTGCAGTGATTTTAAAATAGCAATTAGAGATGTATTGTTTCTAGCGATGTCTCTCAATCCTCAGATTCCTAGAGATATATTAGATTTTTTGCAAGTAATATACACAGCTAGCTGCAGTACCAAGGTTTTCCCTTGAGGCCGTGAGAGATTATTTAACTTAGATATATCCAAATGCATTTTGAGGCATTTAGTGTAAAACTTATCTTTCCTTTATCTTACCCTTTAGAAATTTCAGTATATGTATATAGGAAGTAGACATATATATTACATGTCCAATGTATTATTATATATCTCAGGGTTTATGGTTCACAAAATACATTATAGTTCAGGGATAAAACCATATATTGATATCATGTTTGGGGTCAAAATGCGCAGAATTATTCTAGCAATAATCCAGTATTTGCAAATAGATTATCACACATTGTGGCAAACAGATATTAGCAATGCCGGATTTATGTTTAAATATAGCTTAAAACAATAGGTTGATTTCAACTAATTATTGGAGGGAATCCAGTGGTGAATTCCGGTAACAACACCCTGAGCCTAGGCATCACCCACTGCTTGAATCAGCTAATGACCCCCAGTGAACTGGAAACATCTTGCCCCTGGACCAATGTAAGGAGACACAACTTGTCATTAGGCACACCCATATTTTAACAGTATAAGAATACGGTCCCCTGATCCAGGAACCAGTAGCTGAAATTCTACCAGTCATCTGGTGACGCGTACTCATTTGTATGTTTTGTATAGAAAATAGATATGGTTTATTACTTGTGACGGAGAGTTTCCATTTATTACTCTATGGTACTACCCGTCATGCAAGGAGAATATAATTGAATATTATATTGAAGTGCGGGACTATTGTGGCTAAAAGAAACCTTTATACGCATGTACATCGATTTTGGAATGTGAGTTGGAGTACGCCCATCCTTTTACGTCATACCTTTTCGGCACTGCATGATGGTGAAAATGAATTATACGGCAATAGGCACATTGGTGATCCGGTTCCTTTGGTAAAGATACCTTTATGGGAGGTGACCGTAGCACTATACTGTGAGTACGGTACGGATACCTTATATATCTATCTTGATATGATGGAAAGCAGTCTATTGTGAACAACTTACATGAAAGACTAGTCTGGATATACTACACTATTTTTGTGTTCTTTTTTCTCTCTTTCTGATAAGAATCAATGGAAGAAGATTATTAAGAATACTCAACTATTGGACCTTCTTCATTTGGATTGAGGACTTCCTTCTCAGTTAGATTTTTAGTGGAGTGCGCAGAGGTTGGGTTTGTCTATATTTTTTTGTCTATTGTCATTGATTTGGAGGTTGGTGATCCCTCCGTTGGCATCCCCTCCATTGCAGCACTCGGCGCTGTTGTCCACTGTCAATTATCAGTTTAGCATATCACCAGACGCTGGGTTTCATCCCTGGTGATGCTCTGCCAGGCCTCTACTGCAAATGTCTTCAGTTCCTGCTTGTTCTTGGGGCATTTTCCCTTCAGTTTTGTCTTCATCAAGTGAAATGCATGCTCAATCGGATTCAGGTCAGGGGATTGACTTGGCCATTGCATAACATTCCACTTTTTAGCCTTAAAAAACTCTTTGGTTGCTTTTGCAGTATGCTTCGGGTCATTGTCCATCTGCGATGTGAA
This sequence comes from Taudactylus pleione, assembly GCA_031769625.1. NCBI lineage: Eukaryota > Metazoa > Chordata > Amphibia > Anura > Myobatrachidae > Taudactylus > Taudactylus pleione. The sequence continues at coordinate 932,160 of JAUIMM010000154.1, read as the reverse complement.
GTGCCGTCCAATGAGTTCTGAAGCATTTGACTGAATGAGCATATAATATTGCCCGAAACACTTCAGAATTCATTCTGCTGCTTTTGTCAGCAGTCACATCATCAATAAATACAAGGGAACCAGTTCCATTGGCAGCCATACATGCCCACGCCATGACACTACCACCACCCTGCTTCACTGATGAGGTGGTATGTTTTGGATCATGAACAGTTCCTTTCCTTCTCCATACTCTTCTCTTCCCATCACTATGGTACAAGTTGATTTTTGTCTCATCTGGCCATAGGATGTTGTTCCAGAACTGTAATGGCTTTTTTAGATGTTGTTTGGCAAACTCTAATCTGGTCTTCCTGTTTTTGTGGCTTACCAATGGTTTACGTCTTGTGGTGAACCCTCTATATTCACTCTTGTGAAGTCTTCTCTTGATTGTTGACTTTGACACATTTGCATCTACCTCCTGGAGAGTGTTCTTGATTTGCCCAACTGTTGTGAAGGGGTTTTCCTTCACCAGGGAAATAATTCTTCTGTCATCCACCACAGTTGTTTTCCGTGGTCTTCCAGGTTGTTTTGGTGTTGCTGAGCTCTCCGGTGAATTCTTTCTTTTTAAGAATGTTCCAAACAGTTGATTTGGCCACACCTAATGTTTTTGCTATCTCTCTGATGGGTTTGTTTTGATTTTTCAGCCTAATGATGGCTTGCTTCACTGCTAGTGACAGCTCTTTGGATCTCATATTGAGAGTCGACAGCAACTGATTCCAAATGCAAATGTCACACCTAGAATCAACTCCAGACCTTTTACCTGCTTAATTGATAATGAAATAACGAGGGAATAGCCCACACCTGTCCATGAAATAGCTTTTGAGTTGATAGTCACAATACTTTTGGCCCCTTAAAAAGTGGGAGGCACATATAGAAACCGTTGTAATTCCTACACCGTTCACCTGATTTGGATGTAATTACCCTCAAATTTAAATCTGAAAGTCTGCAGTTAAAGCACATCTTGTTTGTTTAATTTCAAAGCCATTGTGGTGGTGAATTGAGGCCAAAATATGAAAATTCTGTTAATGTCCCAATATTTATGCACCTGACTGTATATATAATGGCGGTCCTGTATCGATCAAGACTCGATACGCTTCCTCCGATTAGGGATGGTATACTATACAGTATACTTGGGATGGTCACCGACCATTGATTGTTTGCAAGCCATCGATAGTCTATGATAAGTGGTTTTGCCATCGCTGAGGGGTACCGTTGATGCACCAACGATAGCAGCCCCCCAACAGATGTTAAGGAAACATCGGCAGCTGCAGTCTCAAATAATCGATAGTTTATATCGATGGTCGAACCCATCGGCCTTCGATGGTATAGTTAACAATGCCCATCACTACAGTTTACCATAAAAATTGCTATTTTTATGGTATACGGTGTTTAAAATTTTTTTTTTTATAAAATGGTGTTGGAAAAGTTTTTTAGAAGATGGTCTTGACCTAATTCAGTCATAAAAAAAAACAATTTCTGAGCGGTTTTTGAAAAAAAAATTAGTTAAGTGGTTAAAATGCTATGGTCTCTTTGTTATTTTATCTTTATCAAATAAAGTCAACATGTTCCTGCAACCTTCTAGTATCAAAATCAGTGCATGTCACAGAAAGGGTAGTGGATAAATGGAATATCCTCCCACCACAGAGGTGGTAGAGGCTAATGGTGCATACACACGTTCAGATTTTCTTTCAGATTTGAACAATAATGATTTTAAAAATCGTTCAATCGTTCATATCTGAAAGAATATGTGACATGTGTGTCTGCAACGATGAACGATGCGCGTTCCAGTTTGTCAGATAACGATATCTCACATCTGTTGTGTTTGCAGTCAGACTTGGACGATTACATTAATTTTAATACTTTTTGAAATCGTTAGTAAAATCGTTCATCTGACAGATCTGACCGTGTGTATGCACTATAAGACAGTAGAGCAATTTAATCTTGCGTGGGATAGGCATAACAGTATCCTTACAAAGAACTAACAAACACATAGGGTTGAGGTTTCCAAATGGTTAAAAAAGAGCAAGTGGTTCTTATCTGACGTCAAATTCTGTGTTTCTATGTCATCAAGATGTCAGACCATGTAAAGGTGTATATAGGAAAAGATGACTATAAAAGAATATAGTGTAAAGGGCGCTGTCATGTGTCAATTTTCCAAGCAGCTGCTAAAAAGGAGGTAGTCAACCTCTTACAGAACAATACAAACAAGCAATAAGCAGCGCTAATGATAAGCGATAAACACAATTTAATAATAATAAAATACCAAATTCACAATTAAAGCTCGCTCTGAATCAGGGCCGTCCCTCCTACCTTTTGGAGCGGCCTCCTGGCCGCTCGCGTAGCTGTTGGTTACCACCCACAGCTATAGGGAGTGGCCAAAATGATGGTCGCGATGGTCAAGACCATCGCGACCATTGGGCTTGTGACGAGACCCTTGCGGTAGGGTCTCGCTGCCGCAAGCCCTGGAGTGCTTTTGGCTCTATCAGAGCCGAGAGCAATCCCACTGACATCACTTGTGATGTCAGTGGGGCCGGCCTCAGACGGTAGGCGTTCCATGGGAACGCCTCCGTGTGGCCAGCCACGCCCCCCCGACACACCCACCAAAGGGGGCGCGAGACCCTTAACGACGGCTTGGCCGCCGTTATTCGGGTCTCGCGCATGCACACGACGGAGCCGCCTCCGTCGTGCACATGCACACTTGGGCAACATCGACCCGCTTGCGAGCGCTCAGCGCTCGCGAGCAGGTCAGAATCAGGCCCTCAGTACTGAGTAAATTGAGCCAATAAGAATGTCAAATATTGGTGTATGACATCATGGATGATTAATAAAGTAGTCTAAAAAAGGCACAAATCTTATAAACCCTGTACGTACTGGATATTTCAGCAGAAAAAATGGTATGCACTGGGCAGAGAGACATTAAAAAAATAGCAAGAAATCCAGTTGTATTGTGGGTATATTACCGGCTTGTATCAAGATAGTGAGGATCCTATAATTAGCGTTGGTATCACAGTCAGCAATGTTCCAACGCAAATGGATGAAGCCTCATAATAACCGGCACTGGAAATATTGCACCAAGTCCAAAGAATGGTGCTCCAATGGAGAGTAAAGTGCTGATGTCCAAAGTGACAGGTGCCAATAAAAAGGGTAGGGAACCTCTAACGCGTTTCACTGCACAGGGGCAGCTTTTTCAAGATGTCTGTATGGCTGTAAAGCAGCCTTTAAATACTGCCTTTTGTTTGTTCCAAGTGATCATCAGGTGTGTTCAATTAGATATAGTCATGCACATGACTTCATACATTTATATAAAACATGATTATACAAATATATAAATAAATAATAGGAGGTAAACATACAAGTAGAAACTGGCAAACATAAAGACAAGAGGATCAGAATAACCTCACTTACTACATATCTTGTAGATTGGATAAAAGTGGGAAAAGCTTTTGTTTATTATTAGCCAACTGATGTCATTGGTCATGAGAAGTCACATGATTGGAGCTGGCAGTGAGACTCGGCGTCATCATTCGGCATCATCCATTTGCATTGGAACACCGCTAATTATAGGATCCTCACTATCTCGATACAAGCCGGTAATATACCCACAATACAACTGGATTTCTTGCTATTTTTTTAATGACTCTCTGCCCGATGCATACCATTTTTTCTGCTGAAATATCCAGTGCCTACAGGGTTTATACGATTTGTGCCTTTTTAGACTACTTTATTAATCATCCATGATGTCATACACCAATATTTGACATTCTTATTGGCTCAATTTACTCAGTACTGAGTTTTTATTGTGTATTTTATTTATTATTAAATTGTGTTTATTGCTTATCATTAGTACTGCTTATTGCCTGTTTATTGTTCATGTAAAGGTGTATATATTACTGGCAGATTATCCAGTAATTAGCCGCAATTTGGATTCCATCCTATGACTTTCAACATTTTAACTGTCGTCACACCTTATGTCCATGTCGACATTTTGGTGTTGAGTGTATGATTGTCTATATTTTGTTACATCCCATTTTTACATCTCTCTGGATTGTTGCAGTAAATTATTTGTGTGTGTATCTGACAGTTTGCTACCCACTCAAGAATTAAAGATTTTTATTTATTTGGTAACATGTACATAGTTTGCCATCTAGTGGTCACAAGCATAATTTCCAAGCTGTGTGCAAGAGTAAGCAAGTAGACATTTATTATGTAAACCACACAAGCCCTTTCTCTTTTCCTTGAAACAGCTGCAGTCTCAGATTCCTCCCAGGTCATAAGCAGCTTGCAGATACTCCTTAGGTACAATACCGATCATTCCATTCAACTCTCCAACCCACCAGCCATAAATATTGTATTCCTGAAATGAAATATGCAGATTAGAGGAATGTACAGAACAAATTACATAGGAAACCTTAATGAACACAGGGCCTGATTCAGCACAGATCGCAAGATTGCACACGCACGCGCCCGGCCGCTGCGAAATTATGCAAATGAATGCGTTCGTAGCATTATACCAAGACGCACACCACTGTATAAAGCCACCCACTTCCCATTACTTACATCTGCAATACCTTTGCAAGTCTGCGGTAACATCGGACCCATACGCACAGTTGTGGTTGAGCTTACCTCACTCACAAACTGCTAAACTTCCTGTCGAGATCTAGAGTTCAGGTTGCATATGCCGTCGCAGGGGCTTAATTATGCACACCCCTGTAACGGTGTTCATACGCACTGGCACGCCTGCGTTTCTCTGACCACCACCCACAAACGGTATTTCCTGTCAATCACTCTGCGATGGGTCTGCGTAGCCACTGCGATCACAGTCCCGATCGCAGTGGAGCGTTCACGCATGCGCACTGCGGCTTCGATGCATGTGCGGAGCGTAACAATCTGCCGACTGCGTACGCAAACGCATCTGCGATCCTTGCTGAATCAGGCCCACAACCTGAAAAGCAGAAGATGTACATTAGTCATGGCTTAGCCCACATATAGACCCTGCAGAAGTAGGATTTTTGGTAATAAATGGCTACAGCAGTGTTCCAGAGAGGGTCACCATAATCTTCCAGACTAGAAGTGACCAGTACAATAGGTAAGAATGAAATGGTATGATTTGTATGTGATTTTATGTAGGCAGACTGCTTAAAAGCTTGATTGTAAATGCATTAAAGCACTGGGGGAAAACAAAAAGGCAGATCACATCCAAATCTACATGAGACACAATAGCTACAAATACTGTACTAGTTGTATATAGCTCTTACTGAAAAAAATGAAGTGACAGGATAAGGATAGTAACAATGTGGATTTCCCAGTTTCAAATACAATAGATATTTTACAAATGTTAGAAAAGAACCTTGCAACTATGAGATGAAAAAAATTAAAATAGAGGAAGGATCTTAAGTGCCTACACACGGTGATATTTTACCCGATCTGGCTGATTCCGAGGCATCGGAACGTCAGATCATGTAAAATATGCCCAAATCGTGAGTCCCCACAGGTCGCACATCGCATCTTCAGATCTGCCGTGCTGTAGGGCAGATCTGACAATCTCAAGTCACGATGCACTGGATAGTTTAGGAAGCACGATAGATCATGTGTCAGATTGGCAGCTTTTTCAGACCAAATCGTGACCACGACTGCCGGGGAGCTCCCGTTGAGAGTTCAGGTGGAAATCGTACACATCATGGGTTTGTGAGCACATCGCTATGTGTGTAGGCACCTTTAGTATTTGTCCTTCAGACCAAAACAGAAATTAATCCTGTGAGATCAATATTCCAGCAAAACATTAAGGGGTCTATTTACTAAGCAGTGTTAGGAGAAGTAAAGAGTGAAAAGTGATAAGGTGCCAGCCAATCAGCTCCTAACTGCCATCTCACAGGCTATGTTTGAAAAATGACAGTTGGGAGCTGATTGGCTGGCACCTTATCACTTTTCACTCTTCACTTTTCCTAACACTGCTTAGTAAATAGACCCCTCAAGTAATTCAGCATTCTGTTAATGCTACAAACACATGTAAGACATCATCTGGTAAAGAAAGGCATGGCATTGGGTGTTATTGATGCACATCTCCTTTCCCGGTCAGCCCCATCTCTCCTCACTGACTGATGCTGGAAGGAGGCGTGACCGTGCTGTGTCAGCTGGGACATTCCGGATCACGGCCACGCCTCCTCCCAGTCAGTGAGGAGAGACGGAGCTAAGCAGGGGGGCAGAAGAACCGAGGAAGTGACCCCCATGGCTGGCCTGGCAGCATAGGTATAGGAGGACGCCCGGGCCCCATAACAGCCGCAACCCCTGTACTTACGGTAGTTACGCCAGTGCAGGTAAGGTACTATGGACCTCATTCAGAGTCGGTCGTTGCGGCTGCTCGTAAAATTTGCAATGCGCGTGCGCAAACTAGCTATTAAGATCAGAAATTTCTCTCTCCTTCAACTTGGCCAGGTCGTTAGTTTGAGTGACAGCATGAGGCGTTTGTGGGTGGTAACAGGGGAAGGTGCTTGTGAACGGGGAGTGGAGATCCGAACGCAGGCGTGCCTGACTATGCAAACGGCGTTTTATGGGAGTGCATAATTAACTAAGTAGTGTCATGGCACATGTGACATGGGAGGTTTTTACACTGACTTGATCGTAGTGCTTAAGAGAGGGTATGGTCTACCTTAAGCTCTACGACCAGCTCCGATCGTTCCCGATGGTCTCGATTAATCCTTATATGCCCGGAGATGACATGTATTGTGAACGAGAAGGGGGCGTATTTTTAGTCTTACGGCCGCATCCTCCCCTCGCTCGTCCAGCTAACGATCCCAACTTAACGACGCAAATTGTGAGCGGTTCATTTGCATATCCGGCCCCTTTTACCTTACAACCGAGCGGCTGCAACGACCGACTCTGAATGAGGTCCAATATACCTAAATTTCTACAGGATAAATAAACCCAATTGTGTATAGGATCTTTGGACATACATTTGCTTTGTTGTTTTATTCCTTATTCGATAGGCACGTCTTTTGTATAGTTAGTGATATAAAAATTACAAATATAATTTTCTCAACCGCTGTAGATAAAAAATGTTTATGGATCGAAAACATCATAGGGAAAGTCTCCATGCTATATCGACAAAACAAACAACATATTCCTTTGGATAGATTGACAGAACACACTACGGGCTCAAACCAATTAGCCGCGAAGGTTGTGAGTAGCCGTTCCCACGGCATCTTGCAGCCGACTCAGAGTTCAAATTTGCGCAATTTTGCTCTGAACACTATGAGGCTGCGAGCACTTTTGTGCGCGTTTGAGCTGCCGTAAAGTGCGGTTAATTGAACTGACCCTTACATGTTCCTCTGGAAGTGTTTAGATTTGCTAGTGGCTGCTTGGATATCGGGGTAATGGTTAGATCTTTTCACCATGCTAGACAACTAGGGGGAAATGAACTAAAAGTCAATTTGGTGCTTTTCTGCGATAGCCCAGTGATTTTGCTAATTTAATAAAGCCCAAATTGATAGTAAATTGTAGGGGAAACACGACTTAACACTCCAATACACTATTGAACCAAACATAATATCCTTTACATTAGGGGTAGCCAACCTCGGTCCTCGAGAGCTACTAACAGTTTACGTTTTCATTACTAACTAACACATTTGAAAAGATCCACAGGTGGAGCTAATTATTTCACTTGTGATTCTGTGAGGAGACCTTGAAAACATGCACTATTGGTAGCTCTCGAGGACCAGGGTTGGGTCCCCCTGCTTTACATGAACACAAATAGAAGTCATGGATTTACTAAGAATCACGTTTTTCAAATCGATCAAAATCGCACTGAACTTGCAGCATAATGCACAAAAACAATAGACCTGTCTCTGAGCGGCGGGTTTTTCTGAAGCGGTGCACAGATCGGTATGATCTGTGCAGGCTTTGGTGTTTTGCTGTGTAAATAAAGGGTTAACTCATCATTTATAAAAACAGCAAAAATACGGAGGTAACTACACATTACACACTCCTAAAATTGTCCAACGTCTTTATCCTAGTCACTCTGATGCACATTGCTCAGCCATGCTTTTCACTCCTGTGCCCACATGGTAGAGAATGAGGTCAATGTATTGCCACTGTTGGCAGGTGCACCCGTTAGCAAAGTCCACTTGTGGCTCAACCTTCACTACCCCACGATCAGTGTCGCAAACCTGTCAGCACCTCTTGCCCTGCATCTGTGTCTTTTTAAACCCCTCTCACGCCCTCACCATGTGCTGCCTATGGACATCCACCAGTCCCCAGCTTATTTGCTGGCACTCTGCGGTGTGTACAGAAAAAAGAAAATTGCCCCCCAGCACACTGCAGATAAATCAAAAATACTTGAATCCTACATGATAATAGAAATTCAGAGGTATTGGTTTACATACATTTGCAAATATATGAATAAGCGCTGGGCCAACGTCAAGGCTCCTCTATACTAGCACCTGTAGTATATCATTAAGCTGATTGAGCAACTACCATATTTTTTGCTTGCCGTTTGGAGGCATGAAGGGAGTCAGCATTAGGAGGAGGTGCTGATCCTTATAGTGCCATGTGGAGGTTTTTTGGGGTACCTCCAAGGTAAGTTAGCTCTCAGCTCATATATGTACTGTTATCATGCAGTACACCAATTTGTAATTATATGACCCAAAGTGGGTGCTACTATTATGTAGCAATAATTATTTTGGGGTGAGTGTTTGGGAGTGGGGCCCCCAGGGTTGTTCTGGCTGGGCCTTTCTCATGGCATCACCACTTAATTCACATAGAATATTTTTTCACTTCTGTATTCGTTTGTATATTATTTATGTCATTTTAATTCTTTTACATTTCATTAACACTTATTGATTTATCTTTACACATCTATCCTTTTTCACTTCACTATCACCTTTTTTCCCCTTTTCGTGTGATGCCCTGGGGATGGTCCTTGGCTGGAATTTTTTGGGGTGCCTTGCTTCTCAGACGTGAACCCCTTAATATTAGGGACACTGGTATAGAGGAGCCTTGACGTTGGCCCAGCGCTTATTCATATATTTGCAAATGTATGTAAACCAATACCTCTGAATTTCTATTATCATGTAGGATTCAAGTATTTTTGATTTATCTGCAGTGTGCTGGGGGGCAATTTTCTTTTTTCTGTGTTCAGTGTAAACCCCGCCCTTTACAAGCACCTGTAGTATATCATTAAGCTGATTGAGCAAGTACCATATTTTTTACTCTGCGGTGTGTGGCAGAAAGATATGGTTCCTACGTAGAACCGCAATGGCCAGCAGGCATATTACAGTACACAAACAATGCATGTTTCAAAATAGTAGGAGCTGCCATCTGGGAACATTTAAGAATTGTACAATGGACATAAAAACATAAATATGTCCATAAAAATGGACATAAAAAACATACATTTGTTAACAAATCAGGTAATGTCAAATACAGTTTGGACGAGAAAGGATGTCCAACAGGGTAAACCCCTATTTTCAAGGTATTGACATAATTTTAGATTGAGTATTATACCATCAAGTGGATGAATCAGCCAAGGAGACCCAGTTATAGCTTTCTTTTTTGGGAGGAGATTGGAATATATTTTGGGCACAATACATTTACCTCAAGGATCAGGGCTTTGCTACACTTCACTGACCACATTATAATTATTTGGTATGGTGAAAGATAGATTTGATGAATTCATAGAATGGATTAATGGTAATTATTTAAAATGGCCTTTACAGGCAAATTTGTTGACTAGCCTTTGAAATATTTGAATGCTAACATTGAGGTAATTGATAGCATAATATACGCTAGTACACTACCCAACAAACATTTTACAACATCCCCCCTGTTTTTTTTTCAAATGTATGCAGTTATATATCTCAATGGGGGGAATTCAATTCAATGCGATGATGAATAGCCGCGGGAGGGAGCTCCCGGAGCAATTCAATTCACCGCGATGTTTGGTCGGGCTAAAGGATTTCTTCTCTGAGATATCCGACAAAAGTGCCGGGTGCACAGCTCTTCGCCATCTTAGTGCGGCACAACGGCCGTGCGGCCAGCACTTTAGTCGGAGAATGCCGGTCCTCCCGACTAAAAACCCAGGTTAAGTCATGAGAATCGGCATTCCCTGGCTTAACCAATCCCCGACCAGGCAAACAGCGCGGTGTATTGAATAGCTACGGGAGCTCCCTCCCGCAGCTATTCATCATCCCATTGAATTGAATTCCCCCCAATGTACTCTGAAATTAAAGCATATAATTTGGATAAACAAAATTATTCTATTATTTTAACAATTTAATCTAAATTTGTCACTCATCAAAGCAGCAACCTTTGCAGATATAACCGTCAAACACAATTGGGATATTCTTTCTACAATGGAGATCAAATATTAATCAGTGAGTTGTTCCAACACTGTTCCAAAAGTTCCCACAAATGAGCTGCTCTTGAAGGTTGCTCTGCTTTCACCCTTTTCTAGTTAATCTCACACCAGCTCAATGGGGCTTAACTGCTGACCACTCTATAATTTTTAAAGCCTACTGTCTTGTTCTTTTTTCTCAAAGTAGTTCTGACAAACTTGGAGGTATGTTTTGGGTCATTATCTTGCTGTAAGAAGAACCCTTGACCAATATAGCATAGACCAAAGGGTATTGCATTGCACTGCAAAATGCCATGACAGCCCTTTTGATTCAGGGTGCCAGTTACTCTGCAAGGCACTGACTTGGGATTCAGCAAAAGCTCAAGAACACCATGCTTCCTTCTCCATGTCTGACAATTGGTGTCACACACTGAGGAACCAAGACCTTCTTTCAGTCTTCAGTAGTCCACTGTGATGCTTCATGGCCCAGGCAAGCCTCTTTTTATTTTGCCATCCTAGCAAAGGTCTCTGCCACTAGACCTGCCAAACCTGCAGTGGAAAGTCTTCAATTCAGTTGAACCTAAGACTTGCTTACTTCGACCAGTGTTAAGATGTGCTTGAAGCTGTTCTCCTGTGAGCTGCCTATCACACAAGATGTTGACTCTCAGAAACTTGTCTTCTGATTCTAATCTGGCTTTGGGTCTGCCAGACCTCTTCCTGTCAGAGTTTCTCTAAAGGAAATACCAAGGAGTATATTTACTGAAAAATCGTGTCTGACTGAGACTGCATTCCCGTGCAAGTTTTTCCTGATATGCAACTCAGAGATTTACTAAGGCAAACAAGCATGCAAAATAGATGGCAAAATACGCAAATAGAAGTCAATAGACCATCCAACCACCAAAAGAGTACTTACCATAGACAGAGATACAACTCACGGATTTACTAAGAAACAGGTTAAAACACAAGCTAGAACACAGAGCAGAATAGATTAAATGAATAAAAGTGCCTGTGAGCTGAGTGTTCTGCCAAAGCACTGCACAGATCAGTGTGATCTATGCAGTGCTACTGTGTGTATTGTAAAGAAAGGGTTACAAATCTGGAGAAAAAAAAACCCCCAATGCTGGTTATTGGAAAATCGTGGGAACCCCACGCCGGATTTTTCCCCTATTTTCCTGTACCAGAACGAGCTCAAAGGTCCGGGGATGGTTATGCTGTCTTTTTTTCCTGATTTTTAACCCTTTATGTAATCTGTGCTCTGGAGTCTATTGAGAAGGCATACCTCCCAACATGACTCGTTCCAGGAGGGACAAAATGCTCTGTTCCTGGACCTCCCTCTTAGTTTATGATTGCCTTCACCTGTGTTGAAATAAGTAATTGATAAGAAAGGTGTTTCACCATATGTGATGGCAATCATATATTAAGAGGGAAGTCAAAGAACAGAGCATTTTGTCCCTCCTGGAATGAGTCATGTTGGGAGCTATGTTAGAAGGGGTAAATATGACTGAACTCACACACGATACAACACGATCAGTATCACCATCGAAACAAAATAGACAGAAAAACACAATTCCCCAGCGTGTTTTTTTCACGACCATACACGATTCTTAGTAAATATACCCCCAAGACTCAAAACTTTAGAAAGCAGTGTTGGAGCAGACTGCTATTACACCCTCTAAAGCATTATTTGTACAATATTGCACTGCAGGAAGTAGTATATTGCTATCATAATGGTGAGAAAAAGACAATTAACAAGGGAACACAGACCATTATAAGCCTTTAGAGTCTAAAAGCTTATAATGGTCTGTTCTCTTGTTAATTGCCATTTTCTCACTACTATGATAGCAATATACTATTTCCTGCAGTGAAATATTGTACAAATAATGCTTTAGAGGGTATAAAAGCAGTCTGCTCCAACACTGCTTTTCTATGCAGAAGTTGGGACACCTATAGGAATTGTATGGATCAACTTTCAATGCATTATTTACTTCCATTGATAGAGAACAGCTGTAAGTTCTTAACCCATTAGTAGTTCCCTGGAAAAAGCCTTTTATTTATAACTGAAATTTACGTTTAAAACTAGAAAAATGGGGGTGTTCTAAACATTTTAACCGGTAGTGTACATTTAGGGAAGACGCAGCAACACATTTTATTTTGCACACTACTAGTTTCCATCCATGTCATACTTTTTCTGTCATACCATACAGTCACTTCATTTATTTAAAGTATAAGATTGGCAATAATGAACTGTTTGAATAGACGACAGATTTACATAAATTGCTAGATAGGGATTATTTCAAGGATAAAGTTTCACAGAAATTTAGATGAACTAAAGAATTACCGTATATACTCGAGTATAAGTCGACCCGAATATAAGCCGAGGTACCTACTTTTACCCAAAAAAACTGGGAAAACTTACTGACTCGAGTATAAGCCTAGTGTGGGAAATGGCAGCAGCTGGTAGTGCCCCCAGTAGTAATCCCTCCTGGTAGTGCCCCCAGTAGTAATCCCTCCTGGTAGTGCCCCCAGTGGTAATCCCCCCCTGGTAGTACCCCCAGTAGTAATCCCCCCTTTTAGTGCCCCCTGTAGTAATCCCCCACTGGTAGTGCCCCCTGTAGTAATCCTCCCCTGGTAGTTCCCCCAGTGGTAGTCCCCCCTTTTAGCACCCCCTGTAGTAATCCCCCCTTTTAGTGCCCCCTGTAGTAATCCCCCCCTGGTAGTGTCCCCTGTAGTAATCCCCCCCTTGTAGTTCCCCCAGTGGTAATCCCCCCTTTTAGTGCCCCCTGTAGTATCGCCCCCTGATAATGCCCCCTGTAGTAATCGCCCCCTGGTAGTGCCCCCTGATAATGCCCCCTGGTAGTGCCCCCTGTAGTCATCGCCCCCTGGTAGTGCCCCCTGTAGTCCCCCCCCCAGTAGAGAGACGTGAAAAGAATAAAAAAAAATAAACACTTACCTTAAACTCCCGCTCCTGGTCCCGCCGCTGTCCGCTCCTCCGGCCGCTTTGCATGGGAGAGATGTCGTCATGACGACGTGTCTCCCATCACCCACTGCGGGAGCCGGAAGATGGCTCCCGCAGTGGGAGCAGCAGCAGCCGCTGAGAGTCTGACAGACTCTCAGCGGCTGCTGATTACACCAAACACGCAGCTGCCGGCTCCGGCGGCTGTGTGTTTGGCAGTGTGTAGCGCTGACCGAACTCCGTCCGGTCAGCGCTACACTTCACTCGAGTATAAGCCGAGGGGGTACTTTTTCAGCACATTTTTTGTGCTGAAAAACTCGGCTTATACTCGAGTATATATGGTACATTTATTACAAGGGATATAAGTTGACAAACTAAGGATAAAAGAGATTATTCATATCTGTGAGTATTCTTACATTAGTGACATTAGAAGGAAAGCAATTTTTTATCACTGGCATATATATAATGGGAGCTGACCCATTTTTAGCCTAGTGTGATCCTCAGAAAATATCCTACTCTTAAAGATAAATTTGTACATATTGATTTCCGGTTACTTCACATAATGATATTAATGATAATAGGAAATGGGGAGATGATGTATGTACAATATATATGTATACTGTGCATATATATATATATATATATATATACATACATACACATATGCACACTATATGGACAAAGGTATTCGGACGCCTGACCATTACATCAGCAGGGACTGTAATGACATTGTATTCAAATATATATACTTTAATATGGAGTTGGTCCCCCTTTTGCAGCTATAACAGCTTCCACTCTTCTTGGAAGGCGATCCACAAGATTTTGGAGTGTTTCTATGGGAATTTGTGCCCATTCATTCTGTAGAGCATTTACGAGGTCAGGCACTGATTTTGGATGAGAAGGCCTGGCTGGCAATCTCCATTCCAGTTCATCCCAAAGGTGCTCGATGGGGTTGAGGTCAGGGCTCTGTGCGGGCCAGTCAAGTTCTTCTACCCCAAACTTATCAAACCATATCTTTATAGTCCTTGCTTTGTGCACTGGGGCTCAGTCAAGTTGGAATAGAAAAGGGCCTGCCACAAAGTTTGAAGCATAGCATTGTCCAAGATGTCGGTGTACTTTACAGCACTCCATCCGACTCTTGGCATTGGACTTGGTGATGTGAGGCTTGCATGCAGCTGCTTGGCCATGGAAACCCATTCCAGTAAGCTCCCGCTGCACAGTTTTTGTGCTTACATTAATGCCAGTGCAAGTTTGGATCTCTTTAGCTATGGAATCAGCAGAGCGTTGGCGACTTTTACGCACCATGTGCCTTAGCAGTCATTGACCTGATCTGTGATTTTACGTGGTCTTCTGCTGAATGGCTGAGTTGCTGTTGTTCCTAAACACTTCCACTTTCTAATAATATCACTTACAGTTGACTGTGGAATATCCAGCAGGGATGAAATTTCACGAACCATCTTATTGCAAAGGTGGCATCCTATCACACTACCATGCTTGAAGTCACTGAGCTCTTCAGAACGACTCATTTTGTATTACAGATGTTTGCAAATGGAGACTGTATAGCTAGATGCTTGATTTTATAAGACCTGTGGCAAAGGGTCTGATTGAAACACAATAATTAACAGGTGTGGCCATATAGTGTGCATATATATTAGGGGTGTGCACCGGCCACATTTCGTATTTCGGATCTAGATCTTTGTTTGTGTTTTGGATCTGGATTGGTTTTGCCAAAACCACCCTTCGGTGTTTTGAATTCTGGGTTTTGTGTTTTGGATCCGTATTTTTTTGAAAGAAAGCATAAAAACAGCTAAAAATCACAGAATTTATGGGTTTCTCTGCTCCTATGCTATTATTAACCTCAATAACCTTAATTTCCACTCATTTCCAGTCTATTCTGAACACCTCACAATAGTGTTTTTATGTCCAAAAGGTTGCACCGAGGTAGCTGGATGACTATGCTAAGCGACACGAGTGGGCGGCACAAACACGTGGCCCATCTAGGAGTCACACTGCAGTGGCAGACACTATGGCAGTTTGAAAAACTAGGCCCCAAACAGTACATAATGCAAAGAAAAAAAAGAGGTGCAAGATAGAATTGTCCTTGGGCCCTCCCACCCACCCTTTATGTTGTATAAACAGGACATGCACACTTTAACAAACCAATCATTTCAGGGCCAGGGTCTGCCACACGACTGTGGCTGAAATGATTGGTTCGTTTGGGCCCCCACAAAACAAGCTGGCAATTAATCTGTCCCTGCACAAACTGGCTCTACGGAGGCAAGATGTCGTCCTCATCCACCGATTCCTCACCCTCTTCAGTGTTGTGTACATCCTCATCCTCACAGAGTATTAATTCGTCCCCGCTGGAATCCACCACCACAGGTCCCTCTGTACGTTCTGGAGGCTGGTCTCCCTGGAAGAGTTGATAATTCAGGTAAAATAGAGACAGTTTGTACAGGGGCCTCCAAATTGCCTTTTTTCCTGCCAGTACAGGAACGGATTGTCTGACATGCCTACTTGGATGCTGTCACCGATATAATCCTCCACCATTCTGTCAATGGTGACAGTATCATATGCAGTGACAGTAGACATGTCAGAAATTGTTGCCAGGTCCTTCAGTCCGGACCAGATGTCCAAACTCGGTCCTGCCTGCCGTGCATCACCGCCAGCGGGTTGCTTAGGATACCTAAGTTTTTTCCTGGCAGCCCCAGTTGCGGGAGAAAATGAAGAAGGAGCTGTTGACGTGTCACATTCCGCTTCAGCTGACAGTGTTTTCACCAGCAGGTCTTTGCACCTCTGCAGGCTTGTGTCGGCCAGAAAGAGACACCACATAGGCTTTAAACCTAGGATCGAGCACGGTGGCCAAAATGTAGTGGTCTGATTTCAACAGATTGACCACTCTTGAATCCTGACAAAGCGAATGAAGGGCTTCATCCACAAGTCCCACATGCTCACACTGTCTTAGCTCCTCCTTCACTTTCTCCAGCTGCTTCTGCAAAAGCCTGATGAGGGGAATGACCTGACTCAAGCTGGCAGTGTCTGAACTGACTTCACGTGTGGCAAGTTCGAAGGGCTGGAGAACCTTGCACAACACGGAAATCATTCTCCACTGTGCTTGAGTCAGGTGATACCCCCTCCTTTGCCTATGTCATAGGTGGAAGTATAGGCTTGAATGGGCTTTTGCTGCTCCTCCATCCTCTGAAGCATATAGAGCAGGGATTCCCAACCCCGGTCCTCAAGGCACACCAACAGTCCACGTTTTGAGGATAGCCATACTGAGCACAGGAGACTTAATTAGTACCTCAGTTATTTTGATTTAACCATCTGTGCTCAAGCCTGGATATCACTAAAACCTGCACTGTTAGTGTGCCTTGAGGACCGAGGTTGGGAAACACTGATATAGAGGGTTGAGTTCCACCGCGTCACAACCTCTTGCTTCAGGTGATGGCGGGGCAGGTTCAAGAGTGTTTGCTGGCGCTTCAGTCTTCGGCACGCAGTCGCTGAATGGCGAAAGTGGGCAGAAATTTTTCAGGCCACCCAAAGCGTCTCCTGTACGCCCCTGTCGCTTTTCAGAAAATTCTGCACCACCAAGTTTATTGTGTGAGCAAAACATGGGACGTGCTGGATTTTGCCCAGATGTAATGCCCGCACAATATTGGTGGCGCTGTCAGATATCACAAATCCCCAGGAGAGTCTAAGTGGGCGATGATTTTCCTCAGTTTCTCTAAGAGGTTGTTGGCGTTGTGCCTCTTACTGAAACTGGTGATACACAGCGTAGCCTGCCTTGGAACGAGCTGGCGTTTCTGAGATGTTGCTACTGGTGACGCTGCTGTTGTTGCTGCGTAATGCCATACATCTACCCAGTGGGCTGTCACAGTCATATAGTCCTTACTCTGCCCTGTTCCACTTGTCCACATGTCCATGGTTAAGTGGACATTGGGTACAACCGCATTTTTCAGGACACTGAGGACACTTTTTCTGACGTTACTGTACAGTCTCGGTATCGCCTGCCTAGTGAAGTGGAATCTAGACGGGATTTGGAACCGGGGACACACTACCTCCATCAATTGTCTAAATCCCACTGCACTAATGGCGGATACCGGACGCACGTCTAACACCAACATAGCAGTCAAGGCCTCAGTTATACGTTTTGCTTCAGGATGACTGCTGTCGTATGTCATTCTCCTCGCTAAGGACTGTTGGAGGGTCAATTGTTTAGTAAGAGTAGTGGTGTTCCTACTTCCTCTCTGGGATGATGAACGACTCCCAGCAGCAACAGCAGCAGTGGCAGCAGTAGGCGTAGCAATGCAGGATCCTCCGGAGGAATCCCGGATAGGAGAGTCAGTCATGCCAGTGACATGGCCTGCAGGCTACTTCCGATCTTGGCTAAGGAGGAAATTGACGAGGAGGGAGTTGACGGTGTGGTTTGCAGGCGCTTGGATACAACAGGACAAAGGGATTTAGGTGTCCCTGGACTGCTTACGGTCTTAGCCAAAGTTTCTGAACTTGACAGTAACTTTTTATGAACGCGCTGCAGGTGACGTATAATGGAGGATGTTCCTAGGTGGTTAACGTCCCTACCCCTAATTATTTCACCTTTACATATGGTACATATGGCAAGACAGTTATTGTCCGGATTTGGATAGAAATATTGCCAGACCAAAGAGGTGGAATGTTTGGTCTTCTGCCCAGGCATGACCGTGATGGGCCTTTTCATCCCACGGACAACAACTGTCTCCCCCGGAGCCTGATTTAAACAAACCACATCACCATCAGAATCCTCCTCGCCAACTTCCTCCTCAGCGCCAGCTACACCAGTATCCTCATCCTGTTGTACTTCAACAGTGACATCTTCCATTTGCATATCAGCAAGTGGACTGTGGGTGCTCCTTTCAGCACTTGCAGAGGGCGTGCAAATGGTGGAAAGAGCCACCTCTTCCCGTCCAGTGCTGGGAAGGTCAGGCATCGCAACCGCCACCACACTTGAACTCTCCTTGGGGATTTGTGATATCTTCTTAGAACGCACAGTTCTTCGCTGTGCTTTTACCAGCTTAACTCGTTTGATTTTTTTTTAGCGGGATGAGGGCTTCCATCTTCATATGAAGCTGAACCACTAGTCATGAACATAGGGATAGACCTTAGCCGTTCCTTGCCACTCCGTGTCGTAAATGGCATATTGGCAAATTTACGTTTCTCCTCAGATGATTTAAATGATTTTTTAAGGTAATTTTCCTGAACTTTGTCATTTGGTATTGTATATGCCCTCTACTATAACATTGGGCATCGGCCTTGGCAGACGACGTTGATGGCATGTTATCGTCTATGTCATGACTAGTGGCAGCAGCTTCAGCACTAGGAGGAAGTGGTTCTTGATCTTTCCCTATTTTATTTTTAATCGGAAAAAGTTTGGTCCTCCATTTATGTTATATTGAGATATAGGTGCGGCTAAGGCGCACACAAACACAGAAAATTATTTTTTTATTATTGTTGGAGACTAGTGCACTTTGTGGGTTACACCACCCTTTAAGAAATGAGCCAGTCAGCTCTTTACTTATGGGACACAGGCGCACGCTTGGCGCTGCTCCTTTGTTGATGCACGTCACAGCTACAGTGCACACAATTCACAAAGACAGAAAAAAAATAATTTTTTATTTTTTGTGGAGCGCACTTTGGCGCTGCTGCTTTGAGGATACACGTACAGTGCAGACAATTCACAAACAAAGAAGAAAATATTTTATTTTTGTTGGAGTGCACTTTGGGGGTTACACCACCCTTTAACAGACAGATGTACGCTTGGCGCTGCTGCTTGGAGGATGCACGTACAGTGCAGACAATTCACAAACACAGAAGAAAATGTTTGATTTTTGTTGGAGTGCACTTTGGGGGTAACACCACCCTTTAACAGACTTGTGGGACACAGGCGCACTCTTGGTGCTGTTCCTTTGTTGATGCACGTGCGGCTACTGCGCATACATTTCGCACACAAACACAGAAAAAAAAGAATTGTTTACTTTTTGTGGAGCGCACTTTGGGGGTTACACCACCCTTTAAAAGACTTATGACACAGGCGCGAGCTTGGCGCTGCTCCTTTGTTGATGCGCGAGCAGCCACAGTGCACACAATTCACAAACACAGAAAATATTTTTTTATTTTGTTTGGAGTGTACTTTGGGGGTTACAGCACCCTTTAACGGTCAAGCCAGCCAGTCCTTTACTTATGACACAGGCGCACGCTTGACGCTACTTTGTTGATGCACGTGCGGCTACTGTGCACACAATTCACAAAGACAGAAAAAAAGAAGAATTGTTTATTTTTTGTGGAGCGCACTTTGGGGGTTACACCACCCTTTAACATACAGACGAACGCTTAGCGCTGCTGCTTTGAGGATGCAGGTGCGGCCACTGCGCATACATTTCACACACAAACACAGGAAAAAAGATTATTTTATTTTTGTTGGAGCGCACTTTGGGGGTTACACCACCCTTTAACAGACAGACGCACGCTTGGCACTGCTGCTTTGAGGATGCACGCACAGTGCACACAATTCACAAACACAGAAAAATAATAATATTTTTTGGAGTGCACTTTGGGGGTTACAGCACCCTTTAACGGATGAGCCAGCCGGCCCTTTACTTATGACACAGGCACACGCTTGGCGCTACTTTGTTGATGCACATGCGGCTACTGCGCACACAATTCACAATCACAGAAAAAAAAAATATTATTTGGAGTGCACTTTGGGGGTTACAGCACCCTTTAACGGACGAGCCAGCTGGCCCTTTACTTATGACACAGGCGCACACTTGGCGCTACTTTGTTGATGCACGTGTGGCTACTGCGCACACAATTCACAAACATAGAAAAAATATATATTTTTTTTGCACTTGGGGGGAGCACCCCTGATGGACAGAGCACCCCCTGGACACTACAGCACCCCTTTAGGACTGGGACACTGCACAGGACTTTGGAGTGGACACAGCCCCTATGGGCAACTGACTGCACAACACAGCCCAGCCAACCCCTATGGACTTTGGAGGAGTGGACACAGCCCCTATGGACAACAGCAGCACAGCACAACACAGCCAGCCCCTATGAACTTTGGAGGAGTGGACACAGCGCCTATGGACAACAGCAGCACAGCACAACACTACACTGCACAACACTACACAGCCCAGCCAGCCCTAACTCCCACCCTCTCTCTTCACTGTCCACAGCCGAGTGAGAAAATGGCGCCGACGCGGGTACCTTATATAAAATCCAAAACCCGCGAGACCCGGAAGGCGGGATGATGACATTTTGCCTCGATTTCAGATCCGAGTCAGGCGGGAAAAGTCGAGCCTGACTCGGATCGGCCTCGGATCGGATTTCAGAAATCCGAACCTGCTCACCCCTAATATATATATATATATATATATATAAAATACATTTATACTATTGAACAATTCTGAATAAAACAGTTCATACAATCAGAAATAATACTAAATTAGAAACAATTTTCTGAAGTTCATGATGAATGTTTGGAATTTTTCCTTTTTGTTTGTTGGTATTAAGCAATTCCATCCTCTATATAGAGAGGCCAACATTGTGCTTTTGCAGAAGAGAACTCAGAAGATAATTTATTTGGAGGCATTTCTGTGATTTAAAAAAAATAAATAAAATTTTTTGTATACTGGGCCTTCCACTGGATGGATTTGGATGAAAACTTCACAGAGGGGTGGCAATTGGTCTGGGATGCCTAATGGAGTCAGAACTTTGACCCAGAGAGCCCGTTATGGGCCTTCTACTGTATGGATTTGGACGACATCACATAATTAACTTAACTTGAAGATTTAAACCTAGGCAACGCCGGGTACTTCAGCTAGTGTATTTATAACTAGCTGGGGATACCCAGCGTTGCCCGGGTTGAAGAATGGACCTTGAAGTGCATTTGCAGTCTTCATTTTATACATTGTCCTCACTTATAACCCCATTCCATTGATCCTGAAAAGGACCCCACTGTTTGCTAACATGCTATCTATCCATTTATATAGAGTATTTAGACACTGTTACCTCAATACTGAAGTGTAAACAATGTTTTCTTCTTCGGGGTCCATGGGGTCCACAGCCATTACGTTGGGGTATATAGATGTATCCAGGCACCAAACAGTTAATCCAAGCTCTCGGCTCCCAGGATGCACCAGGTCCTCCCCCATATACCCCGCCCCTGGTAACAGGCAGTCAGTTGTTCTGTTTGGTGCGAGAAGGCACGGGCTGAGGCTAAGCGTCTGATGAGAGACGCACATGTCACCTGCTCCATCTACCCCCTGCCGACGCCGCAACGCTGGTCTAATGACTGGTACTTTCGGCAGGGGCTTAGGCTCTGAGTACGCGACCGAGTACAGGGAATGCAGGTAAGTGTGATTGCGGCGGCCGCTGATGCCGCAAGCACTTGCGGACCGGTCTGGAGACTGGCCGGGGGACTGCTGTAGTGGGTTGCCAGCGCTGTCTGCCTCCCTTCACTGGACCACCAGGACGTGATGTTCCTGACAGCCGGGGAAATGGGCGGCGGCCATGTCAGTGAGCCGGGTGGATCTACACAGCATAGGGGAGGTTTTGCCTCCCCGGCGGCCCCTCTCCCTACCTAAAGTACGGCCCTCACAAAGGTTTCCCGCATTTTGATTGCTCTTCCCAGCCTCCAGCCTTTATCAGTATGCCGCAGTTCACTCCTGGTGCTCTCTGTGGCTGGGTGACTCAGGAGGTATTGGGTCAGTCTCCCTGTATGCCTCTCTCTCTGGGGACCAGTCATACAGAGCTCCATATGCTTCGGGCTGTTCGTAGTTCATTGGGAGCCTAAATTGCATAAGCTCTGCTAAATTATATATACAGTCAGGTGTAAATATTGGGACATTGACAGAATTTTCATATTTTGGCCTCTATTCACTACCACAATGGCTTTGAAATGAAACAAACAAGATATGCTTTAACTGCAGACTTTCAGATTTAATTTGAGGGTAATTACATCCAAAACAGGTGAGCGGTGTAGGAATTACAACGGTTTCTATATGTGCCTCCCACTTTTTAAGGGGCCAAAAGTAATGGGACTATCAACTCAAAAGCTATTTCATGGACAGGTGTGGGCTATTCCCTTGTTATTTCATTATCAATTAAGCAGGTAAAAGGTCTGGAGTTGATTCTAGGTGTGACATTTGCATTTGGAATCAGTTGCTGTCGACTCTCAATATGAGATTCAAAGAGCTGTCACTATCAGTAAAGCAAGCCATCATTAGGCTGAAAAATCAAAACAAACCCATCAGAGAGATAGCAAATGTGGCCAAATCAACTGTTTGGAACATTCTTAAAAAGAAAGAACGCACCGGAGAGCTCAGCAACACCAAAAGACCCGGAAGACCACGGAAAACAACTGTGGTGGATGACAGAAGAATTATTTCCCTGGTGAAGGAAAACCCCTTCACAACAGTTGGCCAAATCAAGAACACTCTCCAGGAGGTAGGTGTATATGTGTCAAAGTCAACAATCAAGAGAAGACTTCACAAGAGTGAATATAGAGGGTTCACCACAAGATGTAAACCATTGGTGAGCCTCAAAAACAGGAAGACCAGATTAGAGTTTGCCAAACAACATCTAAAAAATCCATTACAGTTCTGGAACAACATCCTATGGACAGATGAGACAAAGATCAACTTGTACCAGAGTGATGGGAAGAGAAGAGTATGGAGAAGGAAAGGAACTGCTCATGATCCAAAACATACCACCTCATCAGTGAAGCATGGTGGTGGTAGTGTCATGGCGTGGGCATGTATGGCTGCCAATGGAACTGGTTCCCTTGTATTTACTGATGATGTGACTGCTGACAAAAGCAGCAGAATTAATTCTGAAGTGTTTCAGGCAATATTATATGCTCATATTCAGTCAATGCTTCAGAACTCATTGGACGGCGCTTCACAGTGCAGATGGACAATGACCCGAAGCATACTGCAAAAGCAACCAAAGAGTTTTTTAAGGCTAAAAAGTGGAATGTTATGCAATGGCCAAGTCAATCTCCTGACCTGAATCCGATTGAGCATGCATTTCACTTGATGAAGACAAAACTGAAGGGAAAATGCCCCAAGAACAAGCAGGAACTGAAGACATTTGCAGTAGAGGCAGGGATGAAACCCAGTGTCTGGTGATGTCTATGCGTTCCAGACTTCAGGCTGTAATTGCCTGCAAAGGATTTGCAACAAAATATTAAAAAGTGAAAGTTAGATTTAGGATTGTTTAGTTTGTCCCATTAATTTTGGCCCCTTAAAAAGTGGGAGGCACATATAGAAACCGTTGTAATTCCTACACCGTTCACCTGATTTGGATTTCAAAGCCATTGTGGTAGTGAATAGAGGCCAAAATAATAACATTCTGTCAATGTCCCAATATTTATGCACCTGATTGTGTATATATATATATATATATATGCATTGTTTGTGAAAAATTGTGTGTTACAAAACGCTACCCTATCACTGCTGTTTCCCTTTAGAGCCCTCTGCTATAGGTGTGTGGGGTTGGGAGAGGCTTTTCACATGTATACTGGGTTCTGTACATAACAAATCATTATGTCAAAGGAATCTGAAAGACAGGTGGCAGAGGCCCCTCTGTTGATATCTTGTATGGCCTGTAAAGCGAGTTGATCCCCTCAGGATTTCATACAAAATGGTCTCTGTGCTCATTGTTTTAAAGAGTCACCACAGCAATCAAATTTGCCGGCTTCTGGGCAAGAGCCTCCTTGGGCTTCTTTTTCCCAGATCATGGTGCAGGTGGCGGAACGACTGGCGGTTCCAGTGGCCCCAGCGATGAGATATTCTCAGCCACTGCATCTAGCCATGTTTTTGCCCCCTATGATGCCATCCTGGATGGATATGTAAATGCATACAAGTCAGGCTATACCTTCATCTTCATTAGCTTTTCAGCAGCAACCGCAGATGGCCAGGATGCAACCAAAGCCCAGGAGGCGTTTGGCCGCACAATTGGGCCGAGACACGGATTCCGAATCCTCTGAGGGGGACGAGGAGGCACGGATGTCCTCATAGGAGTCTCTTTCAGAGAAAGAGGGAGATCTTTTTCTGGTGGCTGATGTCCCATTTTTAAACAGGGCTGTTAAAGCAGTATTGAATATTGATGAGGAGGAGCCGCGGCTAAGAAAGGCGCCGGTGTTTAAACACCAGAGAGTAATAAAAGCAGAGTTTCCCGGATCAGAGCATTTGTCAGAGCTCCTGGGGGAAGCATGGAGGCTTTATACCCTTTTCCTTCGGAACAGTGTTCTAGGTGGGAGGTCCCGAAGTCGGGGGGCACACATGTGGCTCATTTGGTCAAGAGTTCCATACTACCATTGCCATCTGCTTGTTCCCTTAAAAACCCCACAGATAAGAGACTGGGTAGGTGTCTGAAGACAGTCTTTTCAATCTCGGGGGCAGCCACCCGCCCAGCTGAGGCTACGGTTTGGGTTGCAAAAGCCATCG
The DNA here is from genome assembly GCA_031769625.1 of Taudactylus pleione. Lineage (NCBI taxonomy): Eukaryota > Metazoa > Chordata > Amphibia > Anura > Myobatrachidae > Taudactylus > Taudactylus pleione. The sequence continues at coordinate 907,355 of JAUIMM010000154.1, read as the reverse complement.
AAGAATGGATGAAAGCTTTAGCGGCATCCCTGCCAGCATTATCTAAGGAACAACTGGAGATTGTTGCTTAAGTCAGGGAGGCTTCGTCCTATTTGGGGGAAGCAGCCTTAGATGCGGGGATACTATCTGCCAGAGCATCAGCTGCCTCGGTGGTGGCGCGTAGAGCCCTGTGGTTGAGGGATTGGAAGGCGGATTCTGGGTCCAAGAGGGCTTTAGAGTCCCTTCCATTTGCAGGGGGCGTCCATTTTGGCATGGAATTGGACAAAATTGTGGCTTCCGTGGCAGCCTCTAAAGCAGTGGGGCTACCCTCAGCATCGATTCCCAGACCGAGAACTTCTTCCTTTCGCACCTTTCGGCCACAGGGCAAGGTCAGAGGTCAACCCTTTGCTAGAGCAAGCTTTAGCAGAATACCACTACCAAAAAAGCCCTGGCAGAATAAACGCCCGGGTTCCAGGTCCTAGGATAAGAATGTGGCCTGATGGGGTGGGCCTCCCCCTGGGGGACCCCGGATAGGAGGCCGACTTCTTCGCTATTCAGACACTTGGCATCTCACAACAACAGATGCCTAGGTTCGGGAAGTGGTCTCCCAAGGTTATGCCTTGACGTTCTGGAAAAGTCCTCCCCAAAGGTTCTTTACCGTATCCCAGCCAGTGGGTTCGGTGAAGACTGTTGCCCTACAACAGGCTGTTCAGTCCCTGCTAAGGGCAGAGGTGATCATCCGGGTGCCAAGGGACCAGGTGCGGAAGTGGTTTTATTCCAACCTGTTCCTGGTTCAGAAACCAAATGGGTCCTTCCGACCTATTTTAAACCTGAAGGAACTCAACAGGGTTATTTGGCTACCCAGTTTCCACATGGAGACAATCGTATTGGCCATGGAACCAGGGGATTTCATGGCATCCCTGGATATCCAGGATGCCTATCTGCATATTACAATTGCATTATCCCACCAGCAGTTTCTTCATTTTGCAGTGGGGCAGGAGCACTTCCAGTTTCAAGCACTGCCGTTTGGTTTGTCCACAGAGTGTTCACCAAAGTGATGGCAGTGATAATGGCACATCTCAGGCACCAGGGCGTCAGAATTCTGCCTTACCTGGACGATCTCCTGTTACTGGGACAGTCTCCGCAGGGACTGTTGTGTCATCTCGAATTGACAATGTCCTGTCTGCACAGGCACGGTTGGTTTATAAACTGGAAGAAGTCTTTCCTTCAGCCAGTTGGTGCATTTGGGGGCACGTCTGGACTCCGTGAGGCAGAGATTGTATTTACCGGAGGACAAGTTTGCTGTCCTGCAGGGGCGAATAAGCAATCTGCTTCACAATAGACGAGTCTCGGTACACTCAGCAATGCGAGTGCTGGGGTCGATGGTGTCCACCTTCAGCATGGTGCAGTATGCTCAATTTCACTCCCGTCCGTTACAGCAGTTGATCCTCTCACTTTGGAACGGGGAGTATCAATTGATAAGATCTCAAAGGATCCAGCTGTCTCCAGAGGTGGGGTTGTCCCTGTCCTGGTGATTAAGGACGGGCCATCTCAAACAGGGTCTCCCTTTTTGGATATCAGAATGGGCTCTCCTCTCCACTGATGCCAGTCTTCGGGGCTGGGGAGCAGTGATGGGTCAGCACATCTTCCAAGGGAAATGGACAGAGGCAGAGAGTCATCTGTCCATAAATGTCCTGGAACTAAGAGCAGTTTCCAGGGCATTAGTACAGGCCCAGAGTTTATTGCACAGCAGACCTGTGCAAGTGCAATCCGACAATCTCACCACGGTGGCCTATCTAAATTGTCAGGGAAGCAATCGGAACCAGGGAGCCATGGCAGAATTGTCAAGGATCCTGGTCTGGGCAGAGCGTCACCTTCCTGCGATAGCAGCCATGTTAATACCATGTTAATACCAGGGGTCCTAAATTGGGAAGCAGACTTCCTGAGTCGGCAGGATATAAACGCAGGAGAGTGGGCTCTCCATCCACAGGTATTCCAGAAACTGGTAGACAGATGAGGTCTTCCAGAAACAGATCTCATGGCTTCAAAATGCAACCACAAGTTGCCTAGGTACGGGTCCAGAACCAGGGATCCGTTAGCCAAGTTCACGGATGCCCTGACAGTATGTGGAAGTTCTGGGTGTTCAGTAGGTGGAAGTTCACTTTCCGCCTCTGGGTCTTCTTCCCAGGGTCATCAGGATGCTCAAGCAGGAAGACAGTGTGGTGATACTTATAGCTCCTGCTTGGCCCAGGTGCCATTGGTTGACCGATCTACAAAATCTCTCCGTGGACACTCAGTGGCCTCTTCCTCTGAGGCAGGACCTGTTAGTTCAGGGTCCGTGCTTGTATCTGGATCTTCCTCGTCTGTCTTTGACGGCGTGGCTCTTGAGGCCTCTGTCTTCAAAGCTAAAGGGTTTTCAGATTCACTGATATAGACAATGATAAGGGTGCGGAAGCCTTCTTCTGCCCGCATTTACTATAGGATTGGTGCTCGTTTTTCAGTGGTGTAAACTGAGGAAATATGACCCTAGTGTGTTTAGGGTCTCCCGAGTACTTTCTTTCTTCCAGTCAGGTTTAGAGCGAGGTCTTTGTCCTGCCTCCCTGAGAGTGCAAGCTTCTGCGCTTGGGGTTTGGTTTCAGCACAGCATTGCTCCGCTACCTGATGTAAGGACCTTTTTTAGGGTGTTTTAAGGGTGCAGCCGCCTTTTGTTCCCCCTGTAGCTCCATGGGATTTGTCATTAGTACTCAAGGCGTTACAGGCTCCCCCTTTTGAACCTTTGAATTCAGTAGATCTCAAGTGGATAACAGCAAAAACAATTTTTCTTCTGGCCATCGCTTCAGCCCGTAGGGTGTCTGATTTGGCAGCTCTATCAGTCCGCTCTCCTTTCCTAGTATTCCATCAGGATAGATCGGTGCTGCGTACCAGAGCAGGGTACCTTCCTAAAGTGGTATCACGGTTTCATATAAATGAAGAAATTGTGGTCCCAGCCTTTCAGGCCTTAGGACTGTCTGTAGGTGAGGCCTCCCTGGATGTTGTACGTGCTCTACGTGTTTATGTGGATCGCACCAACAATTTGAGAAAGTCTGATTCTCTTTTTGTTCTGTATGGCTGTCATAAACGGGGTTGGCCAGCCAATAAACAGACCTTAGCAAGATGGCTTTGTATGACTATATCACAGGCATACACTCAGGCTGGTCGTAGGGTGCCAGATTCGGTCAAGGCACATTCTACTCGGTCTGTGGGTCCTTCGTGGGCAGCCCGCTGGGGCACCTCGGCGGAACAATTGTGCAAGGCAGCCACTTGGTCGTCTGTCCACACCTTTATCAAGAACTATGCATTTGACACCTTTGCCTCTCAGGATGCCTCCTTCGGGCGTAGGGTCCTCCTTTCTTCTGAGACACAGGAGCGTCTCCGCCCTTAGGGGTACCGCTTGGGTATATCCCCAACGTATTGGCTATGGACCCAACAGAAGAAAATAAGAGTTATGGTATGACATAACTCTTTTTCTTCGAGGTCCATGGGGTCCACAGGACACCCACCCAAACGCACCTGGTGTTATTGGGTAATTCTTTGTATCTCTGGGTGTTTCCCTCTTTGGTGAGAGATTGGTCTAGAGTACATGTGTCCTTCCTTCTTATCTGTTTGCCTTCTCGTTGGCTTTATAACAAACTGACGGCCTGTTACCAGGGGCGGGGTATATGGGGGAGGTCCTGGTGCATCCTGGGAGCCGAGAGCTCGGATTAACTCTTTGGTGCCTGTATACATCCATATACCCCAACGTAATGGCTGTGGACCCCATGGACCTCGAAGAAAAAGAGTTAACAAAAGTATGTCATACCAGAACTTATTTTTGTTTTTCCATTAGGAGCCAGAATGAAAAGGCTATTGGAAGCCCCCACTCTTGAACCTGCCACATACAACTGCTCATGGGAAAAGCAAGGAGTTTGCAGGTCAATACCTGCTACCTACAAAGATTAACCTTAAGCCTTATTGAAGGTCATTGCAAAAGAGTGTCAGATTGGAAATTGCAAAGTCTTGAATTGAAATGGCATGTCTTTTGGTATGAGTGGGATGCGAGGAATGAACACATCCTCTCCTCTACCACATGCTGTTCTAATAGTGACTTCGGTGACATGGGCTTTGAGAGTTTTTATGCAAAATCTTGTACCATTGCAAAGCTTTGGAGCATCCAGGTTTTTAAGCAGCTTGATTGGTGCATCAACTTACAAAAATAAATTTGTGTAGAGGCATCCGTGGTGGTTCCTGGCAGTTTAGAAAGTCAGTTGGAAAATGCACAGACCATGGAATATTTAAATGTGCTTGGAGGAAATTAGTAAATGTCAGTGCAGGTGCAGTGTGACAGTTGATCCTCCGACTCACTGCTCTTCCATTGGAGCTCTGCCTGCTCCCCCACTGGTTAATATTAGCCTGTGCCTTCAGATCAGTGCAGCTTGAGGCACTGGAAGACATCCTGAGCGAACTTGTTCAAACAAAATTTTTAAATCAGAGACTTCACTGCCTATTTGATGGGCACCATGTAGACCTCCATGGCTCTGTTGAACTTCAAAAAGCCAAAAACCTAATCCTGGTCAAACTACACCACCATGCAAAATTTGATGGTGCTATGTACAAAATTCTGCCCGTGCATAAAAGGACAAACGGACACACACACACTTTTTTGCTTATTATATAGATATTTTATATTCCAACAAGACAATCTGTGACTCACTTTAGTGGAAATAGATTTAGCATTGGTACATTTGTGCACATAATTGTTTTAAATATTACAATGCATGTAGGAATATCAGATCTCCTACTTTTAAGAGGGGTGTACATGTTCCTCCTAGATACCGCGACAAAGTGGTTTAACCCCAGAAGACAACAGGAGCATGTGCTGCTCAGTATATTCTGGTTATTATAACTATTTTTACTTTGGATGATGCTTTCAAGTATATTGACCCTGTTGTTAAAATATTATCTTAGAACATTTTTGAAAAAAGTTCATGTTCATGTGAAAAGTCTCATTTATCAAGCTGACTAACCAAACATATTATTAACATTTATAGTGCCAGCGTACTGCGTACAACTTTACAGTTTGGCACAAACAAAACTGGGTATTATCAGACTGACAAAGTGCTAAGAGGGCCATCCTCACAAGCTTACAATCTATAGGCAAACTTCTTAGGGAAGTACAAAGCTACACAGGGGCAGAACATGACAACATCACCTGGCCCCATAACAAAACTGTTGGACAGGTCAGAGAATGGAGTTCATTCTCCAGTGGCTCCTGTTTTTTTTTTCTGAATATGTGCAGATAGACCCTGTAAAACATGTACCCAGTAGTAATAACTGCCTCTATTTTAGGGTGCACTGCGCCTACGCTCCCATTCACTAAGGTTCTACAAGCCTCTGTCAACAAATAAATGCTAAAGTTCCTGACTCTTATCATAAAAAGACTGAAGAAGTATGGCTTTCATAGAAGGGTAGGGCTTTCATAGAAAGCTTAATCTCTGAACACACCCCTCCCCTTCACAATATGGACCTGGTTTGTAAAGTAGCAACTGAAAAAAAACACAAGACTTCTGGAACAATAAACTATGGTCAGATGAGACCAAAGTGGAGTTGTGTAGTCTGAATGCATAAAAACCAAGCACAGCACATCACATTAAAAAAAACTTACATACATTTCAAGTAAGGAGTTGGATGTTTCAAAATCATTGTGTCACGTTGCAGGCTGCTCCTAGAAAAGAAAAACTTGAGACGAGACACAAATTGCCTAGCAATTTAGTCCTGAGATGATGGTTGTGAGGGCCAAACCTGAAGTCATTGTACCGGATAAGGTAGAGTCATGAGAGATTAAAACAATATGTTAGAGAATGTAGAATCACGAAGATCCAATCCAAAGCTAATAAACAAAATAAGAAAAGCATTTTTTAGAGATACGACTAGCTAGGCTTGGAATGATACAGTCTGAGGAATTTGTCGGTGCAGAGCAAATGTTTCAACATCCTAGAGAGGCCTTCAGGGCCAAAACCCTTCCACTGCACCAGGTACTGCATGCCTCTTCTGGATCTGTGGAAGTCAATACCCGACAAGATGATATATTACTGGTGGCTCTCTATCTCTGCTATTGTAAGAGCAACAGTATTCAGAAAGGAAACAGGAAACACCAGGGAGATCTGCCAGGAAAGTTGTAGCTGTAGCCTGTATGCTATCATATTTTTTTCCCCCCTGCTGATTGGGTATGGACTAGGGCATCTTCAGAGTAATGTTGTTTGTGGAAAGCCATACTGTCTATTAAGAGTACAGTCTCCTTTGTCTGCAAACCATTTTTGATTAGATACCATCCTCTTCAGCCGCTCCTGCATCCTATTCCCATGGGAAGCTCACCAGGTAGAAACAGTGGTTTAGGTAGAATAGGCATACCCTGTGAAGACCTACATTAGGTTGTCCTGTGAAAACTCCACCCATGCAAGCAATTTGGGACAAAGGTATCTATGACCAATTATGGTAGAAACTGATAGAGAGAAAAAGCATTCTCTGCATTTCTGTTTACCTGGGGGTTAATACCTGGAAGATAAGTGGAGTGAAATTCTAAGGTCCTTGCAGAAGGCCTTTTAAATCTTAGTCACAAACTAGTCCCCTCAGTCAGTGACTATCTCCAGGAGGTCTGTAAATACCTCTTTGGGGGAGATTTGGGAGAGTTTGAGTTCCTTTTTTTTCAAGGCTGTGAGTAGACTTTCTTAAGAGACACAATCAACTTCCACCAGGGTGGCAGGCTTTCCTTGGGAGTTGGAGAGATTGGAAATCCAGAGATGCATAGGTCCACTGCCTGTGTTAAGTAGGCAAGGGTATTAGGAGCCAGAAGCACATGATCCGTGGCATCTTGGTGTGGGCACAGTTAGTGCAGGATTGGACAAAAAGGCAACATCCTTCCTTACTTTTGGCTACCAAATTTCTGGCAGACCACAATGATGCCAGGATTCACTACTAATGATGAATCTTGTCCTCACTGCTAGAAATACAGGTGGATGCTTGTAATTATCAACCTCTTGCCTTGGACACCTTAATGAGTGCTGTCATTCTGACCTGGATCCTGTTCAGCAACACCAAGATGGCCACTCTCTGATTCAAGGTTGGAAGTATAATGGCTTCACCCTACATAATGTTTAATATGAGATAGAAGTGGCAGGAGAGTGTGTTGGTCTTGACGGGTTGGGTATGATGTTCTGGCTATGGAGATGCCACTAGTCAGAAAACCGACAGCGGCATCCCGACAGCCAGAATCCCGACACCCACAGCAGTCAATGGTGAGTATATTTCTAACCCTTACCCTAAACCCTACCCTAACCCACTCTTCTCGGTGCTTAACCCTCCCCCCCTATGGCCTAAACCTAACCTCCCTCTCCCCACACCTTAAACCTAACACCCCCTCCCCGGTGCCTAAACCTAACCTCCCGCTCCCCTAATCCTAACCCTCCCTCCCTGGTGCCTAACACTAACCCTGCTAGCTAACGCTACCCTCCCCCAGCACCCCAATACTTACCTTCGAGATGCCGACGGTTGGGATACTTGTGCCGGGATCCCGACCTGTCAGGATTTTGGCACCGATATTAAGACCGTCGGCATCCCGTACGCCGGGATGCAGACTAAATCCCAGTCTTGACAGTGGTAGATCCAGGATGGTGTGTTACGATGAAGTCAGCCATGTTTGGAACACTGCCTACCGTGCTTGCAAAGAGTTAAATTTCTTTTGACTACTGAATATATACAGCACGTTCTTTTACTCAATGAGGACAGAAAGAGGAAACCTGGCCCCCACCCTGCTAGAGGGTACCTCCATTATGATGGCCAGCAACTCATGATTTTGCACATGATTTTCTCTTTTAATACTTGCACAACCCATTGACCCTAGGTCAACATTGCTGTGAGACTGGATCATGAAGCCCACCAAGTACCTCTGCAATCTGGCTGCACCATTTGCAATCTATAGCACTTATCCTCATGTTTATCAAATGCTTAATTCCCTATAAATTGTAAGAATACAAGCAGGGCCTTCTTACCTCTTGTTTGTTATTACCTAGTTGATTTTTAATACTGTTTTGTTCCCAATCATAAAGCACAACAGAATATGCTAATAAATAATGATAAATAAATTATAGTTACCCTCGGGGAGACAAACCTCTTTGAAAAGAAGTTGCAGGGGTGAAGGATGTCCTTGTCATCAGTATGGGAGAGCATGGCTTTTGCTCCACTCTCAACTTCAAATGTATAGATCAATTACCCTAACTATCCACCTGTTATCAAACTTTAGGGAAATGTGAGTCAGCCTGAGGATTGTCGCTCTCTACCACTTACTACAAGGTACCGTATGTCTAAACTTTTGAATACTTGAAAGATGGAACAACATATTTGTATGTGGATATTCCATTTTAGCTTTTATTTGTTGCGTCCAATCTACTTTTGGTATTGTGATAAAGTTATTGTGCCTTAACTCTTTTGGATCAATATATTTACATATTGAATCTCACTTTGAATGTGGAATGCCATTCTATGTGCGTGTTTTTGCTGAGTGCATCCTGAAATGTTATATTTGCATATTCAGACTGCACTTTGTCTTAATAATTTAAAGACCATCAAATTTATAACAAATGGATTAAGCTATTTTGCCTTATTTTCCATTCAACCAGTATAATTTGCATTTAGAAATATAGGCCTATGGTCTCTGCCCATCCCTCCACTTGGTGGGATCAGAATCCAGCTCTCCCCAGCCATTGGGTGGGCTTGCCCTTGCTAATAGGATTAGATGCCAGAGCCCACATTGGGCATAGTTTTTATTATTATTAAGCATAGATCATATAATAAGATGGCATTGTTTGGGTGACATTATTATTATCTATCTCTATATATATACTTCTGGTTGATTGGATCTGCCACTCACTCAGTGCTTTACAATTAACAAACTATAGATATGTTAAATTATTTCTATGATTTTACACATCATAGTTGACCTCGGGGGAGTTAACCACTTTAAGAAGAATGCGTAAGGGTGAATGACATCCTTGTCATCAGTGCGGGATAGCACAACTCTTTCTCTACTCTCTGATGCCTCAACTTCAAGGTCACGTGTATAGGCCCAACAAAGTTTGGGATATCAGAGTATTGGTGCAACATTTCAAGGTATCAAAAGCCTGTAGTGCTTGGGGCCATATCTTCTTAGGAGACTCTGTCGGTAAAGTTTGTTAAAGGGTTAACAACATTTACAGCTAAAATGTCTGCTGTAGTTGCTAATCCTCGCAAACCTCTGAACTGCCTTGATGACATTTACAATCGAGTACAGTGGATATCTTTTCCAATTCCATTTCTGTTTGCTGAATTGTGTGACCCAGTAAGCTCACTCTGAACTAGTTGAAGGAACACAAATAATTGATTATTCATGAGCCTCCGCAATATCTCTCACCTGATCATGATGTTCTTAAGCATGCCAGAGAAAATGAGAATATCATCTAGGTAAATGGACTAATATTTACAGTAGGTTCCTAAAGAGGGAATTGCACAGGCTGAATGGCATGACCCTATATTTGTAGTTCCATCCTTTGTGTTGAAGGTCCATTCAAATCCCTCCTGGATACAGATCCGATTATAGGCCCCTTTGCAGGTCCAGTTTGGTGGCCTGACAGAGATTCTTAAAGAGGTCAGTTGCAAGGGATAACATTTCTTGATAGTGATTTTGTTGACCAGTGTCTTACAGCACCATCTTTCTTCATCATGAAAAATAAACTTGCACAGCCAAGGGATCTTGACTCTGTGATGAATGCTTCTTCTGTTTGTAGGTGGGCATGGTTCTTGTCCCAGGCTCAGCTAGTAGCAATTTACATGGGGGCATAGTACCATGTCAATTCTCATTCTATGCAAGTTAGTAGGGCCTCTGACTGCTTTTCCAAAGACCCTGCTAAAACCTTGCTAGATATAGCAGGTACAGCCATACTCACTGTTACATGCACAATGGTGAAGGAGTGGAGCAGGGCAGCTACAAATACATATGAACTTTTTTTTTAAACATTTCTACACATGTGTTTTTTGTCCCATCTTCTGTTTTTCATATAAACGTGTGGTTTGAAGAAAGAACGTCTTGAGAAAGTGACAAGCCAGAAGGATTGTTATATGAGTATACACAATATTTATGTTATAAGCACTTTAAAAACATTACTTTAATTCTTTTAAAAGGTGAGTGTACAATGCTTGTGGGTAGTTGTGAAAGGATGCTGGAACATTGTTAAATGCAGGTATTAATCAGGTCTCTCATAGGAGCGAAGTAGGAGATTTATGTCTCCCACCATGTCACTCTACACAGTACATTCAAGATGGCTACAGTCAGTTTGGAGGTCGAACCTCCCTGCAGACTCTGGGTCCTAGTGCCTAACATGTATGCACAGTGTTGACACTTTCTAACACCCTAGAGGAAAATGGAGTAAATTTGCAAAAGGACAATGCTACGAAGCACACAAATATATTCAGAAATCATGCAGGTGATAATTGGTAAGAAAGTTTGCAGTGGCACATACACATATAGAGTAATTACATTTTTATTGTCAATGGAATGGTTCAACAAGATTTCAGGTGCAGGTAGTTTGACCAAAATCTAGTTTAGCTATATCATCTGCATTTCCAGTTTAGAAGTGGCAAACTTTAAAAATAGTCTGAGGGTTTTCACAGTAGATCTATGGGTTAATTGTGCGGCAAATGACAGACTTTACTGGTGGGCCCACTGTTCAAATGAAAAGAGTGTTTTATTCTCTCAGAAGGTTTTCCGAATATGGTCATATCCGTAATGTATTTCATTTTCTTACTCCTTTGTCTTTGCTATGTCGGCTTCCAGCTTCCCGTCTGCCAACACCAGGACAGGAAGGCGTCATAAAACCAGTCCCTCTGCCTGAGCCACTCAAGGCCTCAGAATCGCACACAATCAAAAGACACATACTAATTAAATCCGGCACACAACCATCCGCACCAAACATTTCTCTCACTGCAGCGTGCCAAAAAGAATTAAAAGAACATTAAACTCCCAGCAATAACATCTAAACTCCCATTCCCTCTGCCAAATTGCACCACTCTGGATTATACAGATGTTTGTTAATTATGCTAATTTTTATTAAACTATTAAAAGGAAGTGTGTGCTGGCACAGCCAGTCTCAAATATGCTGTGCTCACGCTCCTCATGCTTGCCCGAGCACAGCTTTCCCTCATCTCTGAAGGGTAACCTTCAGAGGACACTGTTGTCAGGGCTGGACACCCCAAAAAAACTTGACTGAACTATTATTTATTGAGGAAAAACTGGTTTTCTAGCAGTAAGTGCTCCTTTCAGGTATCAGGCACCCTGAAGTATACCCAGATGCAAGAGGATGGCTCAGAGGCAAGATGGACGTAAATCTGTTTGTAGCATCAGATCATTGAGAGCTTGATATATGTCCTGGTTGTATAATCAATCACAGTTATTGGTTTATGATTGCTTACTACCAGTATTAGTGCCTGTCTGTCATACATTATTGTTTTGAAATGAATAAATTAGAACATGCAGCTTCTGTCTGTTCTCTCGCCATGTGACAGTGATCCATTTCTCCCTAAGCTTCCGTATAATGCAGCAAGGAAGTAAGGTGTTGTCACGTCAGTGACAGGGAATTATGGTTTTGCACACATGTGCTGGATGAAGAGGGCTGCAAGACATAGCTGTAGTCAACTGGCACGAATACATCCCAAGGCCACCCCAAAATTAACAATGCATGTAAACAAATGCCCTTTGGGTTTTTAAAAGCTCTGCACTTCATTTATGACAAACTATTATGTTTGGCCCACTAAATGAGAATGTCAATAAACTTGTTTTCCCCCCAGCAATAATAAAGTGATTAGTTTTTTCTGCCAGGAATTGCACCCAGCAGCTTGCAAAAACCGGAGCTGTCGCTAGTCAAAAACCACTGACCCAAAACACTGGTACTGTAATCGCAAAGTGATTTTAACTACTTGCATGCCAGGTGAGAAAGCTATACAAATGGAAGCTTAAACAGCACAGCAGGTCATGCACATAAGTCAATGAGATACATTTGTATAAATAACTAATGACTCTGCATCAGCACGAGGTGCAATATCATTAGGTGACTAATGCTATAAAGGAAAATGTTATGAGAAAGGATAGATAGGGGTAGCAAAAAGCAGCCTTCGTCTAGCCGTGACCCTAACCTGCTGCTAATACGAGAAGCCTATGAAATGCAGGCATTAATACTGACTCCATAAAGTGCGCACTGCTTTGACTGCACTCACTCCCTGAGGCACCAAGCACAATTTGAAAACAATGTGAAGGAAACGTTTAATCTGCTCAACCCATCTGTGCTGTGCATTTCTCCAGCTCTCCCTGAGAGAGAGGCGCCTCCAATCTCCACATTGCCTTTAATATTCTCCTAAATCACATCAGCCGCACGCTGGAAGGGCTATTGCTGGCGTATCACAGGTTCATGTAAAGTGCACAGGGAGGGGGACAGGGAGACGCGGATAATTTCTATTTATTAGAGAAATATCTAAGTCTAGTCTTCTTGGCCCTCCGCAGAACTGCTGCCGAGCGCTCACAGCTCCTGATTAAGCTTTCTCGTTACCAGATGGGTGGAAGTGAAGGGTGTCGTAATTTGTATTTTTTGTTAATTAGCTTTGCTGTGTGATCTGCTGCTACAGGGGATAGATACTGTGCTGCCTTCCATCTCATGGCACCGGCTGGGGCACTGACAAGAGGCATCTTCCACCATTCACAAGGTGACTTTGTATAGTGTGACCCCCCCAATTTGTCCCGTCTTGTAGGGTCTGGATATGGAGGGTCTGCATTCCTCTATCTGGGAATAATTTAATCCTAACACGGAGAGGGTGACAGATAGAACCCGCCAGCAAAGGCTGCAGCCTGTTGGCGTGTTACCTCATCTGCACACGTGTATCTATGGTAACAGCTTCTAGCTTCATTTCCTGCATCCCCTAGAGGGGTGTCACAGTCAGATCCACCTGCTTCTTACCCTCCCCGCTCCGGGGTCATGTTAAGGTCGGCACAATAAATGAATGTGAGTACTAATGATCTGTTTACTGGCTGTTTATGTTCTGTGTGTCAGGGGCACTCCAGAGCTCATTATGCTTGCAATTAGACTGCGCCACTGCTAGATATTTAACTCTTTTTTTTCTTTTAAATTAGCATTTTAATAACATTCTCTAAGCACTGAAACAAACTGGTCATTTTTCACAGGCAAAGTTTCAGCTTTAGTTGAAACTTTCATAAGAGATATGCTTGTTCTTTACCTATCAGCACAGGCAGAGTACTGCGTAGCTGAAAGAGCAAGTGGATCTGAACCCCACGGCAAAAAGACTGTCCATATACCTCTTGATTTAAGAACATCAGGCAACTTCATCTTTTAGAGAGCTCAAAACTGTTTAACATAAAGGGACTTTCCGACTAAAAGAAGTTTGCATTTTTCTGTTCTCCTAAATTCATTTGTATTATCAAACTCTTGAGTAATGGATGAAAAAAGCATCCTAATATCTCAAATAGGAACATTTAGGGCTCATTCACACATGGAAAATAATTAAATAAGCATTGAAAACTAATACGTGCCTTAGATGATTGCTTTGATGATTTTCCATCGTTGTGTGCCATATAGTATCTGCACACCCTGATTCTATTGCAGGGTACACACCGACAGATACATTGGCCGATCAATTGAGCGGCCAATATATTGGGTGCCCGTTGGCCAGTGTGTACCAGCAATATGTCTGTGAACGACGTCATTCACAGACATATTGCTTCGGCTCTGCTGCACTTACAGCAGGGGGAGGGGGGCGGGACATGCGGCCAGAGACAGATGATTGTCGTTCAGTGTGTATGAATGACCATCATCTGCAGATCACTCGATATATATGCTCAGTGTGTATCGAACTGCTTATCACAGTTGTATTTACGTCAGGGGTGGATTGGCCATACCCTACCAGGACTTTTCCAGGTTACTTAATAGAAACACCTGGAGGCTGCTAATATCTTGGATTTCTGGCAGCTGGCCTGTCTCCAGGAATCAGCCTGATCTGTCCACCATCCTCCCTTCCTACCACCAGCGGTGTATACATTGTGGGGTCAGGAAGAGGAGTGGGCCTGCTGCCAATCCAGCATCACCATAGTGCAGCTGTGGGGGCACATGCACTGCAATCCCCTGGCACTCACTAACTTTGTGTGCTGCTCTCCTCCAATTGGGGCTCAATAGACAATTAGCTGAAGCCTGAAGGAAAAAAAAAAGAGTATGATAGAAAATGAACAAAGAATGGAAAATGAAGAGGTGAAGGATCAAGAAAATTGAAGGAAAAAAGGAGGAGGATAGAAAGATGATGGACTGAAATTGCCTGTGATGGAAAAAAGAGGAGATGACATGGGATCCCTCTGTATTACCTGGCAGTCACTGCAAACTCTATTGTATAGCGGCCACTAGAATGCTCTGTATATTATATGATTGTACTTGGATGTACTCTATTGTTTATCAATCATGTGCTCTGTTTTATTGGCTGTCACTGGGATGCCATCTGTAACATTTGTCAGTCTCTTGGCTGCTCTCTGTATTGTATGGAGGTCACTATAATGTTTTCTCTATTTTATAGCAGCCGCTACTCTACAGTCTATATTTTACTCTAGAATGCGCTTTGTATTTTATGGCAGTCACTGTGATGCTCTGTTTTATATGGCAGTCACTGTGATACTCTTTGTATTATATGACAGTCACTGGAATACTCTCTATATTGAATAGTGGTCACTAGGATGATCTCTGTATTGTATGGTTGTCTCTAGAATACTCTATTGTATAGCTGTCATTGAGATGCTATCTTTTCTGTATTGCAGTAACTAGAATACTTTGTATTGTATAGCGGTCACTAGAATTCGCTCTGTATTGTATGCTAGTCACTAGCCTACTCTCTGTTTTGTATAACTGTCATTATGAGGCTTTTTATTTTATAGCAGTCACTTGAAAACTATTGTATAGCGGTCACTAGGATGCTCTCTGTATTGTATGGGTGTCACTAGGATACTCTATTGCAGGGGTAGGCAACCTGTGGAACTCCAGCTGCTGTGGAATTAGACATCCCAGCATGCCCTGCCATAGTTTTAGAATGCCCTAACCGTAGAATTGCTCTAGTATATGGTTGTCAGTAAGATATTGTCTATATTGTATATCAATCATAAAGATTCTCTGTATTGTATATCTGCCAAAAGGATATTCTCTATAGTGAATTACAGTGACTGGGATGCTCTCTTTGGTGGCCACTGGGATGGGCTCTGTATTGTTTGGCTCTATTGAATGCTTTCTGTATTATATGGTAGTCACTAGATTGCTTTCTGAATTGTATGAGGGCCACTAGGATACAGTTTGTATTTGTATTAGAATGGTTTCTGTATTATATTATTGTCACTAAGATGCTCTCTCTAAAGCATGTTTAATGTGTGTGCATTATATAAATAATTTAATAAATAATAGAATAAATATTGTATATTGGTAAAAATTATTCTGTTTTGTAGTGGGCTCGCAACAGAGCCTTGTAGACCCCAAAGGTAACATCTAGTCGTTAGAGATGAAGTCACAAATTGATGCAAACTGGGATCTTCAAGACAAATAAGAAATTAACTTATATCAACACATGCATTGATCTGCTTTTTGCAAATCTAGGAATATTGCACCATCCAACTGTCCATGTTCTATTCCACACTGAATTTCATTACATTTTTAATAGGGTTGTTACTGCTCAGTGGCTTGGTCAGATGCCAAACTGAAATGGACTAAAGAAATGTGTTGTTTTGTAAAAGCTGCTGATTTGGGACTAAGCACATTTTATATGACTTTGGATAATATAGGCAATAAAGAAATAGTTCTATAGTTTTAAATAATGATGCTGTCACCACTTTAGCGGAACAGAACACCTCCTGCCATTTTCCATGCCTTGGGAATTTTAGTAGATGACATAATAGATTTTAGTAAGGAGGCAATAGGTCTAGCAGTGTCAGAGCTCTGAGGCAGGTCCAAAACTAGTGGGGGGGGGTTGGAGGTGCACGTGCTCCGGGTGCGCCGCTGAACCAGCCGCCAGTGTCCTCCAGCCCGGCACCGCAGGGAGGCTCCAAGCTGGACGCCCGCTGAGATTTCATTACCAGCGGGCGCCCGGCTCCTACCCTGCAGCGCTGCGGTAGCCGGAGGCTCTCCCCATGGGCACTATGGGAGAGATGTCATGATGTCTCTCCCATAGTTCCGAGGTGCAGCCGGGCAGACCTGACGTTAGAGTGGGGTTTAAGGTAAGTATTGTTCTTTTTAGTGGCACTACAGGGGCAATACCATATGGGCACTACTGGGGCATTACTATAGGGGCATTACCATATGGGCACTACAGGGGCATTACCATATGGGCACTACTACAGGGGCATTACTATATGGGCACTACTACAGGGGTAGTACTATATGGGCATTACTATATGGGCACTACTACAGGGGCATTACCTCAGGGGGCATTACTATAGGTGCACTGCTGCAGGGGGGCATTACTATGGGGGAATTACTTGGGGGGCGCCAAATTACTGTCTTGCCCCGGGTGACTTTGGGGCTGAAAGAACACTTAGTACAGTGGCGTCACTATGGGGGTGCGGGCCACACCAGCTGACACCATCCGAGGGGGTGACTCCAAAATAGCAGGGCAGCTCTAGAAAGCGCACCACTAGAACATACAAATCTGCATTCCAGTGAAAATACACATGCAATGCAGGTGCAGATGCATCCAAGTCAGCATCAGGCCAGATTGCTGATAGAGCACACAAATAAATTATGAATGACCTCTAAGAATTTTAAGTGTTTTGATGAAGATTATCAGGGTAATATTGGCTACTTCTGTTAACCTAGTGCAGGTATTACACATGGCACTGTCATCATTAAGATCTTTTCTAGAGCCACTGAATTTCAAATGCTCACACTAGGCACCTCTGGAGTGGTGTAAGACAGAAAGATCTGAAGTAACCCAAAGAAGACAATTCCCATGTATAGACTCGCAGAGTTTTAGGAACTCCAAATAAATATACTGAAGTGCAAAATCAGCAATGGGTATTAAATTGATCCAATATCATGGACAGTTGGTTGGGTCATCATCTTGGAGATACCCACATTTAAAGTTGGTTAAATGTTCAGATATTTAGAGGAGTATAGAATTTTATTTTTCATGCACATTACAATATTGTATGATCACTAGAAAGACCAGGTAGAATACCAGAGAAGTACATCAGCTAGGGCAGCATGAAAGCATGCAGTCTTTTGATTATAGCGTTTCCTTTTGGATCCTTCTGCTCTGCGGATGGTCTGTGTTATTGTGTCTTATTTCTTACGGACCTTCCATTTACCAGCTCACAAGCTGCTCCGGCTTTCTAGCCACGCCGGCTCTTAAAGCCGCATCTCCGGCTCTCAAGCCACACCATTGGCTCTCAAGCCAACCATCGGCTCTCCAACCATACCGGCTCTCCAAGCCGCATCACCTGCTCTCAAGCTGCACCATCGGCTCTCCAGCCACACCGGCTCTCAAGTCACACTGGCCTTCAAAGCCGCATATCCAGCATTCAAGCTGCACCATCGGCTCTCCAAGCCCCATCACTGGCTCTCAAGCCACATCAGCGGCTCTCCAGCCACACCGACTCTTCAAGCCGCATCACCGTCTCTCAAGTCGCACCACTGGCTCTCAAAACCGCCTCACCTGCTCACAAAGCTGCATCTCTGGCTCTTAAGCCGCATTACCAGCTCTCAAGCCGCATTACCGGCTCGCAACCCACACCGGCTCTCAAAGCCGCTTCACCTGCTCACAAAGCCGCATCTCCAGCTCTTAAGCTGCACCACCGGCTCTCTAGCCGCACCATCGGCTCTCAAGTCACGCCATCGGTCCTCAAACCACACCGGTTCTAAAAGAAACATTACCTGCTCACAAAGCCACACCTCCGGTTCTTAAGCCACACCACCGGGTCTCAAGCCACGCCGCCTCTCTAACCTGCATCACCTGCGCACAAAGCCGCACGTCCGGCACTCAAGCTGCACCATTGGCTCTTTTGCAGCACAGTGGGAGCTCGAAGTTGCAGACTGACACTTGTTGCCACAACATCAACTACCAAGTTGCATCCTAAACCCGGCAGTACTAATCACACGATTTCCCATCAAGCACCTACTCTTTTCCAAGAAACTCTGGTCTTCCTAAGCATCTGTGTAAACCACTACTACTCTGAGTTTAAGTCCAAGTGGCCACCTAAGTACCGGTGAAAGTAACTTATACAAGTGTGCCTAGGAAACCGTAACATTATAGTCTAACGTGGTCACTCAAAAGGTTCAGGAGCTTACTCTTCGAGTAGAGGATGTCCGAGCCACAGCACCTCCTGGTGGCCTCAAAGAACCTAAGATGAACCTCCCTGATTGGTTCTCTGGAGATCGCAATCAGTTTTTCAACTTTCATGAAAGTTGTAAACTTTATTTCAGATTATGACCCGCTTCTTCTGGATCTGAGTCTCAGCGGGTAGGATTGGTTATATCCTTACTCCATGGAGACCCACAGACTTGGAGCGTTTGGCTTACCCTCGACACATGCAGCTCTTCAGTCAGTTAATGCCTTTTTTACCGCTCTGGGACTCTTGTATGATGATCCAGATAGAACTGCCTTGGCTGAGTCAAAGCTGCGGTCCCTCAGACAAGGACAAAAACCAGCAGAGGATTATGCTTCAGAATTTCGTAGGTGGGCAGTTGGCTTCGGTTGGAATGATCCAGCATTACGCAGCCAATTCAGTCTTGGGCTCTCAGAAGCTATTAAAGATATTCTGGTCCAGCATCCTCCTTCCGAATCTTTAGATGCTCTAATGCAATAGACTTTCCGCATTGATAGTCGTCTCCGTGAGTGAAGACTAAATCTTCCTACAAGGTCTCCTCGGTCTTCCACCTGGGTTCCATCTTTAGATTAAGAGGAACCCATGCAAATTGGTGCCTTTCACTTACCACCTGAAGAAAGGCGTAGGAGGCGTGCCCAAGGTTTCTGTATGTACTGCGGAGACAAGGGACATTCTTTGAACTGTCCACGCAAACCAGTAAAAGGCAAGGCCTAAATGTCCGGGAGGAGCTACATTTAGGCCTGGCTCCAATCTCTTCCAAGAATTCTGTTCTTGTTCCTGCAGCAATTCTACTTTCCAATTCTACTGTGGCCACTTCCGCATTTTTGGATAGCGGTGCAGCTGGTAATTTTAAGGATGTCTTTTTCTTTAAATCTCTGGGTCTTTCAGCTGTTCCCTTGGATCAACACATTCCCATTTGCGGACTGGATGGAGGATTGGTTTCCAATGGTTTCATCAAATTCAAGTCACCTCCTATTGATTTGTCCATCGGTCTTCTACATTCAGTAGTCATGTCTTTCTACCTTCTCCAGTGTCCTCTTGCGCCCATGGTTCTTGGCTTAGGGATCATAAACCCGTTATTGATTGGTCCTCTGGGGGGAAATCATAAAGTGGAGTCCTGCGTGCCATTCTCGATGTCTCACCATACCTATTTGGATGGTTCAACCTGCTGTACCTAAAATACCTTCAGCTTTTCCGATGTATTCTCTAAACAAATGGCTGATGTTCTTCCACCTCATCGTCCGTATGAATGTGCTATCAATTTGGTCCCTGGTGCTAAGATACCTAAAGGTCGGTTGTATTCTCTTTCTATTCCCGAAAACAAAGCTATGGAAGAATACATCGAGGATGCATTGGCTAAAGGTTTTATCCGTCCATCCAAGTCTCCAGTCGGGGCTGTTTTTTTCTTTTTAGAGAAGGAGGACGGTTCCCTCCATCCTTGCATCGACTTCAGGGGCCTCAATAATATAACCATCAAGAATTCCTACCCGTTACCGCTCATTTCGTTCATTTTTGATCAGCTACGTCAAGCCACTATCTTCTCAAAAATCGACCTTCTGGGAGCCTACAACTTGATCCGGATAAAGAAGGCGATGAATGGAAGACTACCTTCAATACTCACTCAGCGCATTATGAATATTTAGCTATGCCATTTTGACTTTCCAATGCCCCAGCAGTCTTATTAACGATGTTCTTCGTGAATACTTGGGAGTTTTTGTGGTTGTATACCTTGACAACATTCTCATTTATTCTGAGTCATCGAATCAACACCATCAACATGTTCGTCAGGTATTGCAAAAATTGTGAGAAAACCATCTTTTCGCTAAATTGGAGAAGTGCGATTCCGACGTCACTCAAATCTCTTTCCTAGGCTACATTATATCTTCCTAGGGATTTTCTATGGATCCTGATAAGATCAAAGCGATTCTGAAGTGTGTCCAACCAACCACCCTTAAAGCTATTCAGCGATTCCTCGGTTTTGGAAACTATTACCGGAGATTCATCAATTCATTCTCTACTATTGTGGCACCCATTGAGGAGTTGACCAAAAAAGGAGATGACACCTTCAACTAGTCATCCAAGGCAATTCAAGCCTTTGAAGATTTTAAGGCTGCTTTTACATATGCTCCTGTTCTCCATCATAATCCGGATCTGCCATTCATCCTAGAAGTAGATGCTTCTGAGGTAGGAAACGGAGCTGTGTTGTCCCAAAAGCATACTCTTGATAACAAATTGCACCCCTGTGCTTTTTTCTTCCGTAAATTCACCACTGCGGAACGAAATTACGATGTGGGTAATCGGGAGTTACTCACTATTAAATGGGTGTTTGAGGACTGGAGGCACTGGCTGGGTGGGGCCTAGCATTAAGTTACTGTTCTTACTGACCATAAGAACTTATCATACATCGAGTCTGCTAAAAAACTGAACTCCAGATAGGCACGTTAGGCGTTGTTTTTCACCCGTTTTAATTACATCATATTCTTCCGTCCTGGATCAAAAAACATTAAGGCTGATGCGCTTTCCAGAAGCTTTGTTCCGGTTCAACAAATTACTATTTCCGATGAACCTATTGTTCCTAATTCTCACATTCATTTTGCTCTTACCCAGAATTTGGCTGAGCTCATTCAGGCCTGTCAGTCTAAGATTCTAAGATTTCCAGAGGTCGTTTGCGGTTTCTGGTCTACTGGACCCAGGGGTATGGCCTGGAGGAACGTTCCTGGGTCCCTGAGAATGTATAATTATGATTATACATTCAAGACCATCCAAGATCGAAGAAGATTTTTATCCGGGCTTTTCCTGACAAACCGGGTTCTGGGGGTTCTTTAATCACTCGTCAATGGGGGAGTACTGTTACAATTCGCGGTCACGACTTGTTTCCCTCCAGCAATGTACCTACATCTGCCAGTGTTTCTCCTGGAGTCCTTCTGTCGGTGTGCTAGGCGATCCAGGCGCCGCAGGATGTCACATGTGAACTACAACACAGCGTGATTGGATCCTTTCCTTATTTGTTCTCGCTGGTCCTCTGCTGCCTCGCCGACTGTAGCGTTTCCTTTTGGATCCCTCGGCTCTGTGGATGGTCTGTGTTATTGTGTCCTATTTCTTACGGACTTCCTTTTACCAGCTCCCAAGCTGCTCTGGCTCTCTAGCCACACCGGCTCTCAAAGCCACATCCCTGGGCTCTCAAGCCACTCCATCGGCTCTCCAGCCACACCGGATCTTCAAGCTGCACCACCAGCTCTCAAGCCAGACCGGTCCTCAAGCCCGCATATCCGGTACTCAAGCCACACCATCGGCTCTCCAAGCCACATCACCAGCTCTCCAGCCACACTTCAAGCCGCATCAGCGGCTCTCAAAGCCGCATCACCGGCTATCAAGCCGCATCACCGGCTCTCAAAGCAGCATCACCGGCTCTCAAAGCCGCATCCCCGGCTTTAAGCCACACTGGCTCTCAATGCTGCCTCACCTGCGCACAAAGCCGCATCTCTGCCTCTTAAGCCGCATTACCGGATCTCAAGCCGCATTACCGGCTCGCAACCCACACTGGTTCTCAAAGCCGCTTTACCACAAAGCCGCATCTCCAGCTCTCTAGCCGCTCCATCGGCTCACAAGCCACACCATGAGTACTCAAACCACACCGGCTCTAAAAGACACATTACCTGCTCAAAAAGCCGCACCTCCGGTTCTTAAGCTGCAACACCGGCTCTCAGGCCACACTAGCTCTCTAAGCTGCATCACCTGCTCAGAAAGCCGCACCTTCGGCACTCAAGCCACACCATCGGTTTTGCCACACCGTGAGCTCTCGAAGTCGCATGACTGACTGACAGGTAGGTACAGTTTACCATTTTTTCTGTTTATTGCATATATGTTAAGTGGCAAAAATAAGAACTGTTATGAATATCTGGTAATGTACATTATCCATTATAAATGTATGTGTTTATGAAGTGTGGTATTTTGCAGTGTTTAAATGCTGCTATTTGAGTTTTGTAGATATAGCTAGCTCTTTGAAAAAGGAACCCTTGAGATAGCTATGCTCACCTGGGCTTATTACAGCAACCAGTCTCCCAGGGGCACCAAATTTTGCACAGGCTGCTTACTAAAGGACTTGCGGGACTTCCTCCACAAGCAGCCAGTCATGTTGCGCTGGCAGTGCCAGTTAGCTGGATCACCACTTTTGTGCAGAGAGACTCTCCTGGGCTAATTGTAGTACATGTCATGGGCTTAACTCTGGTTGACTTTTATTCTCTACTCAGCTCAGGTATAATATCTGGAACCAATCCCCGTAGAGTGCCTGCTGCAACCCAAGGATTTGGGGGCATTTCTTATCAAATCCCCACTAAATCGAATGCATGCCCATCTAAATTGAACCCCATCAAGGCCACACCAGGGTGGGAACCAGGCTGGGCTAAATAATAGGGTGCCCAGTCGTCTTGAAAGAGTTTATCATCTGACTTTGAAACAGGCTGACTAGGGGTTATAGGAAAGAGAAATATGCAGCGCTGATAATAGATGCAATTTAATGAATATTGGAATTAAAAACAATATTACATTCATAAAATAGAAATAAAATAATTTGGATCCACTATAGTAGTAAATAGAGGTCCATAATGCGACCTCACAGTGCATGCATGATAATATCCTATAGGCACTTGTTACTGCAGCTTTGGAGAAAAAATGGACACTGAAAAAAAAGTCTTGCAGAAGGAACTTGGAATAGAATTGTAAATCCAACAGTGGGAGAATGGTTTACCAGCTTGTATTAGATGAAACGAGGGTCCCAAGGAATTAGCGATGGTATCACACCGGCGAACATCCAATACACGGAAAAGCCTCTGGAGCCATAGAGACACCTTGAAAAAGCTACCAGGTGGTAGTGAAACGCGTTGGTGGTTCTCCCTATACCAGGCACTCATCAATTGGACACTATTTAGGAACTGTACTGAAGTACCATATTGGATTTGGGACGCTGTCTTGGTTCCAGCATTTATTCTCCAGAGGCTTTTCCGTGCGTTGGATGTTCGCCGGTGTGATACCATCGCTAATTCCTTGGGACCCTCGTTTCATCTAATACAAGCTGGTAAACCATTCTCCCACTGTTGGATTTACAATTCTATTCCAAGTTCCTTCTGCAAGACTTTTTTTTTCAGTGTCCATTTTTTCTCCAAAGCTGCAGTAACAAGTGCCTATAGGATATTATCATGCATGCACTGTGAGGTCGCATTATGGACCTCTATTTACTATCATAGTGGATCCAAATTATTTTATTTCTATTTTATGAATGTAATATTGTTTTTAATTCCAATATTCATTAAATTGCATCTATTATCAGCGCTGCATATTTCTCTTTCCTATTGCTTCACAGGAGGCTGACTACCTCCCTTTTTTGCAGTTGCTGGGAAGACTTCTCACCTCAGCGCCCTATATACTATTTTTATAGTTTTTTTTTCATGACTAGGGGTTATGGCTCCTGTCAGATTAATCTAGGACTGTGCAAAGTAGGGTAGCTGCTAAGTTTTCAGTGGACCTTGCTACTTGGTGAATTTACCACCAGGAGGAAGACATTGAGCTTAGGCCCTGATTCAGAGCCGCTCGCAAAAAGTGAGCACTCGCTCTGAATCAGGGTGTTTTTTTTTTTTTTTGGAGCCGGCCTCCTGGCCACTCGCATAGCTGTGGGTGACCACCCACAGCTTTTGCGAGCGGCCAGGTGATGGTCGTGACCATCGGGCTTGCGACGAGACCCTTGTGGTAGGGTCTCATTCCCGCAAGCCCCAGTGAGCTTCCTGCTCTAATAGAGCAGGAAGCTCACAACTGACATCACAAATGATGTCAGTAGGGCCTTCGGGAACACCTCCATTTGGCCAGCTACTCCCACTCTCCGCTTACAAAACGGGGCGAGCTGTCGATCAATATCGACAGCTGCCCCGTTTTGTTGCGAGCCCCGGAGCGAGCGATTTCTCGCTTGCTCTGGGGCTCGCGCGTGCGCACTGCCCGGCCATCGACCCGCTTGCGAGCGGGTCTGAATCAGGCCCTTAGTCCCTGCTATTGGGATGGTGAGACTCAGTGGCCAGGCAGCAGTGATTATAACTCTAGAGAAAGGTAGTCTGGTAGGTTTTATATGTGGTGAACCACCTGACGTTATTTGTGTGTAAATATGGCCTGTGTGATTTTGTACATATTTTATTTTTAAACATCTTTCAATTTGTCTTGCCTAAGCCAGTGTTTTTCAACCACTGTATCGTGGCGGTCAGCTCAGCGCACTTGTACTGTAGTATGTCTTGTTCCCGAGGAGGCCAAATTAGTGTGTTTTATTCCTGTGGAGGCCAATGTAGTGTGTTTTATTCCTATGGAGGCCAATGTGTGTGTATTTTTTATGTGGGAGCCAATGTGTATGTTTTTACTTTGGTCACGCACACCGCATCGCCGGATAGTGTGCCTTGGCTATTTTAAAATTTTGTGTAATATGCCTCAAGTTGAAAATCACTGGCCTAAGCGATTCAGAACTATCATCTAATACCCCTTTCAGACATACTGAGATTCCCGGGATTTTGGCCTGCCTCGGCCAAAATTCCCGAGTCTCATGTCTGTGTGAAAGGTACCTACCCGGGAACACGTTCCCGGGTAGCCGACCCTGCAATTGACCAGGGTATTTCCCGGGACTTAAGTCCTGGAAGACTACCCTGCTCTAGTGTGAATGGTGCAACCCCGGGATTTTACTCCCGGGCTGCACCAGGCAGCTACTGATTGGCCCTGGCTCCGACTGATCCACCGGGGAGGCGGCACTAGCGGCGGTAACAGCGCCCGCACCTCCCCCTTCCCATACTCACCGTCGGCAGCACTGAGATCAGCGGCTCCCCTCCTCAGCCCCAGCGGGGGAGCTTTCCAGCTGTCACCAGGCATAAGTGGAGGGAGAGATTACAGCCTCCCCGTATTCTCACTGCTGCACGGACCTGTGCTGGGAAACTACAGGTAGACTGATCTGCTCTTTCACACATGCTGCATACGGGAGAGGGGCTGGGGGGGGGGGGAGAAAGGGAGTAGGAGCAGATATTTTCAGTGACCTGTCCCTCTGTCACTTTCCCCACCTGTCCCTCTGCACCTTACCATCCACTTTAATAAAACTCTGAAAAACCCTGCTCTTGTCTGAATGATGCTACCCGGGAATTTCCTGGGTAGAAACTGTAGTGTGAAAGGGGGGTCTAGACCAAATACTCGGGATTTTTCACAGGAGAAATTCCCGGGTCTGAGCAGGAAATTTCCCGGGTTGTATGTCTGTAAGGGGTATAAGATTGCTTTGGGTTCCCAGCTAGTATGTGTAACATATAAGCCTGGTACCCTCACAGAAGTCAAATTCAATTTAATATATAAATAGTGATGTTTAGTGTTAGTCATGCCACATGTGGAAGTGACATTGTTACCAATTAAAATAAGCTGCAACTACAAAGAAAGAGACAGACTATCTCCAACCTCCATAATCATAAATATACCTGGGGATATATTTGGTTTTGTAACTATAATGGAGAACATTCAGCCAATTGTAGTCATTAAAGTATTTGCTCTTTTGCACATTGGTACATAAAAATGTACAGTAGCGTGATAAAGTTTTTGCCTCTTCTTGATTTCTTCCATTTTTGTTAATTTGTCACACTTATTTCAGATCTTCAAATGAAATTGAATAAAAGACTACAACAACCTGAGTAAAGACAAAATACAGTTTTAAATGATAATTTCATCTATTGAATAGTTATCCAACACCAATATGCTCTGTGTGAAATAGTAATTGTACCCTTAGTTACTCATTCAACCAATGAACCAAATTGAATTGATAATTGGGTTCATTAGACTAGACACAATCAGGCTTGATGTGCCAGACCTGTTTAATGTAAACATCACTAAAACAGAACCTTTCCAGCTATGAAGTTGGCTACAAGGTCTCAACAAGCGGCACTGTATGCCACAAACAAAAGAAATTCCAGAACAGAAGAAAAAGAAAGCTACAAAGCCATTTGTAATGCTCTGGGACACCAGTAAACCACAGTGAGAGCTATTATCTCAGAATGGAGAAAACTTGGAACAGTGGTGAATCTTCCCAGGAATGGCCAGACTACCAAAATTCCTCCAAGATTGACTCATCCAGGAAGTCACAAAATAACCCAGACAAACATCTAAGAAACTGCAGGCCTCGCTCATCTCAGTTCATTATTCCACCACAAGAAAAAGACTGGACAAAAATTGTATCCATGGGAGAGTTACAAGGTGAAAACCACTGCTAACCAAGAGGAACATAAACCCTTGTCTCACATTTGCCAAAAAACAAATTGAAAACCCCCAAGCCTCTTGGGCTAATGTTCTATATACTGACGATTCAAAAATGTAAACTTTTTAGAAGACATGGATCCCATTACATCTGGCGTAAAGCTAACACAGCATTCAACAATAAGAACATCCAGGGGCACTGAGAGCGTGTGTGTGGGGGGGGAGTGGGCACTACTTACTTGGGCCCATGCCGATCAGAGTGGTTGGTGAAGTATAATGCCATGAGATACTATTATTGTGGGCCCTGGAAGAAATTGGAGTGTGGCTCATTAAGAAAGCTGAAGATGTGGTGCATTGATATTCTGAACAATTGCAGGACAGGTGTATAGCTTATGTGTGGGTGAGAAAACAGATTATGTGAGCAGGGATAATGTACAAATGGGCAGCAGAAATTAATAATAAAACAAAACTCGACAAAGAAAAGATAGCCTGTATAGTTAGGGAAAGAACATGTGTATGGTCCATGTTTGCAGGAGATGCACAGGTGTATGCTAGTGTGCAAGGGAATCTGACTTATAAAGCATGTGTGTACAGGAGAAGCAAATGTAAGACTATGCGGCTAAGTATAGGACAGGTGTGGGCTGAGATACAAATGAGCTAGCATCTGAGTGGGAATAAGAGTTATATACCCATGTACAGACTGAAAAAAAAAAAACAGGACGGAAGATTAGCGTTCAGAAGTGTATAAAACTGTAGGCATTACTACTAATAGGAAAAATCTTATAGTATTGTGTGTATAAGTTTGTATAGACAGGAGAAGCACGAGTGTATGTGCTTAAATGGGCACAATAAGAAGATATGCATGTTTGGATTAACAGCACAGGTGTGCATGTACGCATGGACTGAAAGGCACTGGTGTGCATGCAGGTGTGGACAAAAAGTCACAAGTGTGCATGCTTGTGTGAACACAAAAGCATAGGTGTACATGTGAAATCGGTATGAATGACCGCTGGACCCATGTCTGGCGGTTCAAATCCAACGCCGGAAGACCGGCAGCAGTGAAAATCCCGACAGGTAAGTAAACTAACTATTCCTAACCCTCTCCCCCCCCCCCCCAACAGTCCATTAGGGGAGCCTAACCCTAACCTCACCCTCTAGTG
This sequence comes from Taudactylus pleione, assembly GCA_031769625.1. Classification (NCBI taxonomy): domain Eukaryota; kingdom Metazoa; phylum Chordata; class Amphibia; order Anura; family Myobatrachidae; genus Taudactylus; species Taudactylus pleione. The sequence continues at coordinate 879,515 of JAUIMM010000154.1, read as the reverse complement.
CCTAACCATAACCCCCCCCCCCCTGTAAGTGCCTAAACCTAACCCCTTCGTCCCTGTAGCCTAAACCTAACCCTCCCGGGGGGTTGCCTAACCCTAACCCCCTCCAGGGAGCCCCTAACTTAACCCTCTTCCCCCGCGGCTGTCCGTGCCAGCCGCCCGGCTTATCTTCGTTCGATATGCCGGGCTCCCGGGGTAGGGATAATGTTAGGCATCGGGATTTCGACACCTATCATTAGCCCCCTGTCAGGATTGCACAATCGGGTTGCCGGCTGTCTGCATTTCTACCGTCGTCTTCCTGACTGCATACCATACAGGTACGTATGGACTGAATCGCACTGGTGTACAAAAAAAATAAACTACGATCACATGCATGTGTAGAGAGGAGAATTACAGGTGTGCAGGCATGTGTGGACAGGAAAAGTACAGGTGTATATAACTGTGAGCAAAGGAAGCAGAGGTATATACCAATATTAAGGTGGATGAGTCAAAGATGTATGAAGCATGCAAGCACAGATTTATAGCTTGTGTGGCCGAAACACAGGCGTATCAACTCCTGTGGGCAAGGAAAGCACAGATGTACAACCTTGTGTAGGAAAGGGATGCAGAAGTACACACATCTATATGGACAGCAGAAGCACAGGTGTACAAGCTTGTTTAGACAAGGAAAGAAAAACTGCAGGACCCTTTCCTGTGTTTTGGAGCTCTATTGATCTTTGTATCATTGCTGCTACAGTGCAGAAGACACAGGGCTCACATCTATACAGTTGTGTTATTACGTTACAATGGATTCTCTGTGGAGATAATTGGAATGAGCGCCTTTAATTGATGATTTATATACTTTACTGCTGACAGCAACCAGTGCTGGAGGGAGCTCAGTAATGTATTTTCTTTAATAAAAGTGGCTGATTTCTTGTTCCGTATGCTTCCCCACTTGGGGATTTAAACTTATATGATTCTTTATTATTTTAGGACTGGCTTGGGATTTAGTCTTGTAATATCTTAGTCAGCACTATAGAAATTATATTAAGAGTTTTTTTTCCAGAACCATCAGAACCAAGATGTACACTAAAGCACATACACGTTTGCAGGCATTTCCCACAACAATAATCTAATATCAATATACTTTATTATTACTGTTGGGTGAATGGTAGAACTATACTGCAGGAGTACGCTGTCTAAATTGTATCTTTCTACTTGCGTCTACTGACAGTTAGAAAAACACACATTACTATCTACAAGACAATGGCAGAGATAAAACTGCCAATCACTGACCTTATTAAAGCAAGTTTTAACTAAGTGGCTGGGGGAACAAAACATCTAAATTTTGAGTCCATGGCCAGGAAACTCCCCAGACCTTAATCCCATTGAGAACTTGTGGTCAATCCTCAAGAGGCGGGTGGACAAACAAAACCCCACAAATTCTGACAAACTCCAAGTATTGATTAGGCAAGAATGGGCGGCCATCGGTCAGTATGTGGCCCAGAAGTTGATTGACAGCATGCCAGGGCGAATTGCAGAGGTCATGAAAAAGAAGGGTCAACACTGCAAATATTGACTCTGCATAAACTTAATGTAATTGTCAATAAAAGCCTTTGACACTTATGAAATGCTTGTAATTTTACTTCAGTATACCAGAGTAACATCTGACAAAAAGGTCTAAAAACACTGAAACAGCAAACTTTGTGAAAACCAATACTTGTGTCATTCTCAAAACTTTTGGCCATGGCTGTATACACATACAGGTAGGGTCACACATACAGGCAGGAAGTGTCACACATACAGGCAGAGAAGGTGATAGACATAACTGGGGTAACTCTCTCACCTTTATGTGGATCCGGCAGCTTCTTCCTCCATGTTACAGGATAAATCCCCTTCGACATGCTGCTGTAGCCCCGCCCTCTGCTGGGCTCAGATGAGCATGTGCTGAGCTCCACCAATCAGGACAAGCTCCTCTGACCATGGAGTCTCTCACTAGAGCAGCAGGAAGGCAGGACTGGAGCTGCTTCTGCTCTGTATCCACAGCACCTGACAGGCTGGACACGGACCCGGCAAGCTGTCAGCTATTTGACAGCTGCTTCCGGAATCCAACTTCAGGGTGACCTCTGGCAACTTCGGCGCCTGAAGCTTGTGACTGGTGAAACCGCCCTCCCTACGGCCTTGTCTATAGTAGTGCCATAATGCCTCATACTTACCTAGTTTATTTATGCCCCACAGTTGTGCCCTGGTTCATTTTATGCCCCATAGTAGTGCACTAGTTCAGATTGTACCATACAGTGCCCGCAGTTCATATTATGCCATATTGAAGTGCTCCTCATTCATATTAAGCCACATTTTAGTACCCCAGAACATATTCATACTGTGCAACACTACAGTGCCCTAGTTCATATTATGCTACATTACAGTGCCCCCAGTTCATATTATGCCACATAAGTGACCCCAGTTCATAATGACATTTTGTGCCACATATAAAATAATGCCACATCACCTGTATATGATTATAATCTTATTAAATACATATGTTAATAACTCCTGTCATTCCGTATGATTCCTCCATAATGGGGATACTGCTCGGTATCAGTGAAATTGCATATACAAGGGAATTCCTGCATCTCCTCTCCTCTAGTTCCTAATAATCTTACTTATCACATACAATCAAGATATAATAAAGCAAAATCATGTGGTCCTCCCACAATAGGAATACTGCTAGGTATCAGAAAGGGTAGATAGAGAATCCTCTATGTCTAATCTCCTATAGATTCGGATAATCTTGTTTTAACACATGAAATATGCAATCAAGATATAATAGAGCAATATCACATTCATAGGTGGCAGTGATTGATCACAATATGTAACTCCTAATTACTGCAAAAAATTAGCAATTTAAGGATAAGATCCTAATGTCCCCTGTCTAGGAGGGGTTTTGGTCACAGGATAAGACAATAAGTTATGGATACAGATATCAACAGTTTGCAACAAATACACCTTAATTAACTGATGGTCAGAGCCATCACCTGCAGTTTTAAACACAGGTATATTGCAATCAACAGCACAGGATTATTTTAGCAGCAGAAGGTCAGCGTTTATATACTGGATTCTTGTATTTTGAGGGGTAAATATATCCCACAGACAGGCTGCTGCTATAATATCAGAATCTCTAGAATATTACAGTAGATTAATATTTGTAGGAGGATAGAGGAAAGTGAAAGTAGATGCAGTCTTATTGGTCGCTGACTGCTGATATCACCGTTTGCCTAGGGGTAGGCACAATGGCTCAGAGAAGGTAAGTAAGATAAAAGTAAAGACCTGTCTCTGCTGTTAGCCCCGGGTTCTGAGTGGATTCCTGATGCAGCAGCAGCGCAGGATGGACCCTACAGTGGTAGCTAATGAGAGTACAGCCGAGAGGAGAGAGATACCTTGCAGAATGAAGTCAAGAGTACAGGAAAATGTGGCAGGTGGAGAGCCCCAAAGTGCTATCGGGGGCCCCCGAGTCCAGATGCGCGTTTTGCCAACCTGGGCTAGTTCACTGAACAGTTACAGTACAGGCCTGTCTAGTTCATATTATGACTAATTTCCGTGCCCACAGTAAGTACAATCCACTACACACTCCATTAAGCAGTAATTTCCTACATGTCTGGTAACAGATTACAGGCCTGATTCTGAATCACGCGCAAAAGGGCACGCACCAGCATCTATTAGCGGTCGCCCGTTATGCATATGCCGCTGCAGACTCCTTCTCTTGTGTACATGCATTGGGCTGAATGTGCAAGGGCTGAGATGCCCACTTTTAGCGTCCATGCATGCTGTAATGCTGATTGGTACTCTATTGCAGGTGCATTTTTTCCATCTGAACATGGCCTCCTATGCCTGTACGTCTGTGAACGCAGTCACTTGCATTGACACACCCGTGACACTCTTATAACACGCCCACTAACTGGACCATTTTTGCTGCACTACTAGCCACAAGCTCAGCAACCGCCCATCACTTTCCCATGAAATTTCTGATACCATCTCTCTTGATCACAACAGCACTTTTGTGCATACACCCTGTGTAACTCATGCGCTGTAGGGATTTTCAAAAATGTTTGCACATGCGCAATTGCAAAAAAGTGCTCTATTATGTGAACATCGGCATTACATGCGGCTTAGAATCAGGCCCTGTATTCCAATAACATCTTATGTCACATTATTTGCTGATGCTTCAAGTGCTCCATTCCTACTGGCTACTATGAATATGGTAGCCATACGTCTGTAGGGCCTTCAGGGCTCAGAAGTTTGCAGTCACCAGTGAGTGTAAAGACTAATGCAAGAAATTCCACTAATTTCAGCACACTATCACTTTGTCGGGTAGTCCTAATCTCTGGACTGAATCCCCACCCCCCAGGTCACTTCATATAGGCTGTAATCAAGCACAATCCTATTTTTCGACAATGCCGGGCTCACTGATTAGTTCAACAGTGCCTGTGAGGGTGAAATGGGAGCATGAGAGAGATAATAACAGTGTTTGAGAGGTAGAGGCAATATGCCAGACCCAACTGCTTAGCAGTCAATTCTGGAAATTTGATAGACAACTATATGACCTGTGTCTGGGGCCCATGGCAATGGCACCCACTATAGCTATACCCGTGATAGACCTCTGTATTAGGGTTTCTATAATATCCCTTTAATAAAGGACACATGAATTGCATAGGTTCAGTGGCAGGCTGACTTCAAGTCTGCATTTCACATGGTTTTAATCAGTCACATATGGTCACGACTCTGAGAAAGTTGGCCTCCTGTGACGAATCAGACTCTGTGGGCTGAGACTGTGGTAGCAAGAACTGAGGAGGTTTAAGATAGCTTTTCCTCATAGGAGAGATAAGACTTGAATCCTAGTAGCTTTTTGAATGAATTCAAGGTTTTATTGAACAACAGAAGGGTGTTGAGGACGACGGGTAGAATCAGAACTAAAAGTCCAGAATGAAAAGAACACGAGTCTTGAGAAATCTGTGACGAGAATGTAGCAGCGTAGTAGGAAAGAGACGACTGGTATAAGTGCGTGAACTCCACAACAAGCAGGACACTAGTCAGATAATCCTGAATATCCACAATTGACGGATGCAGGAATCCTGAGTCTGAGTCACTGGGGTTCACCCAGGAAGACGAGAAGGGAATCCTAGGTCAACGGTATGGAGGTATATCCAGCTAGACTGTGAAAACTTTGGCTTGCGATGAATGTGGGTCTTGACCACACAACGGTGCGTCGAATTCCAGATGTAGTAAACCGTCACGGTGATATGTACGGAATGCGTGGGGGTGCATCTACAGGTGCTATGGGTTTGTACCCCAAGTAAGGTATTTAGGTGCTTTCAGGTTTGTACCCAAAGTAGCGTTTGAAGTGCTTCAGATTGTATCCGAAGTAACGTCTTTGGACAAAGAGCAGAACACGGTGATATACAGGAAGTCAAAGACTAGATGAGATCAGGAGCCAAATACTAGGGCTTGAGAAATCTAGTATAGGCACTGAATGATCATCCAGGAAGGGTTTATATATGCAGTGCCTGTTGTTGATTGGCTTCCAGCTGACTAGTGAACCAGGAATCACTGGCTACAAAAAGATGGCCGCACCCATGGACTGGAGACACCGCAGGCAAGCCTGGAGCATGACGTCACACTGCCCGTGGGACGCCCGTCAGTGTGGAGAGGAGAACATGCGTCCTGCGGCTGGAGCGTTGCCGCGAAGATGATCGGCGGCTGCCCAGGACTACAAAGCGGAGACCTGCTGACTGGGCTCTGCATCGGGTCCCGGAAACTGAGTTCCTGACACATATGTAATTCATATGTGTAAATTCAAAATGTCAAAATGAATATTTTCATGCAAATTTACCATGGGTCTCTTGTCCGAAAATGGACTCTGATAAGAAGAGCGAAGAGCTGGAAGCACCGTGATAGCGAAACGCTATCACACTGCTTCTTGGTTTGGGTCCCCGGCAGTCAATGTGCATGTGCGGCCTTCGCAAGGGGGGGGGCGATGGAGATAATTATATTTTAGATAATTTACTTGATAAATAGGCATTCCAAATTTTTCAAAACCATGGAGAAACCTTTGCCAGCAATAGGTTGTTACTCTTAATGCTGACAGAGTTATCACCAGCTGTAACCACCTTTAATAGAGGTGAAGTGAGACGCCCTTTTCACACTTTGATATAGCAGCCTCTTGATGATCCTAACTGTGAAATGGAACTTACCAGTTTTGTCTCCAGGTGGGGCTGCGCCAAAATTCAAATAGGGAAGCCACACTATATGCCAGTGTGTCCCGGCCAGCGATGTTTGGCAGTGTTTGTGGTGGCAATTGGTGTGGCTCCCTAATTTTGATTTTAGACTGCGCTGCAGCTCTGGAGCCACCACTGGAACTAACTATAGCAGCGGTTCTTAACTTTGGGCCTGATTCAAACCCGGTCGCTAAGTTGCGAACGCACGTTATGGGCGATTATCGCACATCTGCGCATGCGTCAAAGTACACATGCGCGAACAAGTCACTGCGGCCGGGAATCGTGCGCTCATAGTACACAGACTGGACACTACTTTGAGTGACAGATTGCACCGTTTGTAGGTAGTGACAGGGGAAGGTGCTTGTGAACGGGCGAGTGGATATGTGAACGCAGGCGTGTCTGAGCATCAAAACGGAGTTTAAAGGCTGTGCATAATTAGCAAAGTAGCATCATTGAACACGTCACTTGCTTGTATTTTAGCCTGAACTGATCGCAGTGCTTGCGGTCGGGTAGGGGCTACCTCAAGTGCTGCGTGCAGCTCCGATGGCTCTCCATGTTCCCGCTTAATCACACACTTCCTTGAGATGATGTGTGCTAATAGTGAAAGGTGGGAGGCTTTTTACTCCTGCTTACGCTCACTGCTTTTGCTCTCTAAGACATAGAGGGCGTCCTTAAGCCAGACAGTGTGATCGCGGGATTTGCATACCCGGCCCATTTTGGCAGCGAGAGAGCGCAGCTTAGCGACTGGGTCTGAATCAGGCCCTTTGACTGTCAAGTTTTCCCAATAGGTCATGGTTTCAGGATTTTTGTCTGTGAAAGCAGGTGGAATAACTGCTTACCCAACAAAATAGTGTACCCAGCATTACTCTGAAACAGACATTGAGTAAAAATAAGATTTTTGTTATATTTTTATCATATTTAACCGGAATACATAGCAATTATGGGAGCAGGGCCGGCCCGCCCGTTACGCGAACTATGCAGCTGCGTAGAGCGCCATCCAGCAGAGGGCGCTGTGGGCGGCGGTCCCCAATGCCACAGTCCTTCCCGCACCCTAGCGCCGCCGCCACACTCCTCCTCCTCTCCCCACCCCCCCCCTTCGCCACCGCCACACTCTCCCCACCTGCGACAGCCGGAGCTCATTCCTGAGCTCCGGCTCCTTCCGCCATGGGCACTATGAGAGAGACATCATGACGTCTCTTCCATAGTCTGGTTGAGCGGTGGACACCGGAGCTCATACCTGACGTCCGGCATCCAGCTCCCCCTGCGGGCACTATGGGAGAGACGTCAAGACGTCTCTCCCATAGTTCCGATGAGTGGTGGACGCCGAAGCTCACACCTGACCTCCGGGCGCCCGGCTCCCCCTCGAGGGCACTATGGGAGAGACGTCATGACGTCTCTCCCATAGTCCCGAGTATCGGCGGACGGCAGCGGACATAGGATCGGGGCTAAAGGTAAGTATTGTGTTTTTAAAATTTTTTTGGTTTGTGGGCGTGGCACACTAACGGGGCATTACTACTGGGGGCAAACTGACAGTGGCATTACTACTGGGGGCACACTAACAGGAGGCATTACTACTGGGGGCGCACTAACGGGGCATTACTACTAGGGGCACACTAACGGGGCACACTAACAGGAGGCATTACTACTGGGGGCACATTAACAGGGGGCATTACTACTAGGGGCACACTAACGGGGCATTACTACTGGGGGCACACTAACTGGGGCATTACTACTGGGGGCACACTAACAGGGGGCATTACTACTGGGGGCACACTAACAGGGGGCATTACTACTGGGGGCACACTAACAGGGGGCATTACTACTGGGGGCACACTTAGGAGGGGGCACACTAACAGGGCCATTACTACTGGGGGCACACTAACAGGACGCATTACTACTTTGGGCACACTTACAGGGGACCACTACTGGAGGCACTATATAATGGGCAATACTAGGGGTACCACTATTGGGAGGACTATACTGGGGGCACTGCACAGGGGGACCACTACTGGGGGCACTGCATAGGGGGATCACTACTGGGGGCACTACTGGTGTCCAGCATAAGGGGGACCTCTCCTGGGGCACAAGGGGCACTGCATAGGGGGGACTACTACTGGGGGACTGCATAAGGGGGACCACTCCTGGAGCACAAGGCGTACTGAACAGGGGGGACAACTACTGGGGGCACTGTATAAGGGGCACTGCATAAGGGGGATCACTGCTGGGGGCACTACTGGAGTCCTGCATAAGGGGGACCTCTCCTGGGGCACAAGGGGCACTGCATAGGGAGGACCACTACAGGGGGCACTGCATAGGGAGGACTAATTCTGTGGGCACTACTGGGGGACTGCATAAGGGAGACCACTCCTGGGGCACAAGGGGTACTGCACCAGGGGAACACTACTGGGGGCAGTGTATAAGGGGCACTGCATAGGGGGATCACTACTGGGGGCCTGCAGAAGGGCGACCACTACTGGGGACAATGTATAAGGGCCACTACTTGGGGTCTGCATAAGAGGGACCACTACTGGGGGACATTGCATACTGGGGGTACTGTATAAGGGGCACTACTGGGGGGACTGGATTAAGGTGCATATGGAATGGAAAGCACTGTTCCCAGAGTGACGAGAGAGGGGTGTGTGTCATGGTTATGGCTTTTTCCATGAGACCACGGCCCCTTAATTTGTTTGGGCAAGCGCAACAATATGCCTGGGGGCGCCAAAAAATATACTAGCTTACCAAAAAATTTGGGCTAGGGCCGGCCCTGCATGGGAGGTATTATGGAAAAAGTGTAACATAGACTCGGGCGTAGTCTATGATATAACAAGACTCGGGCGTAGAACCTGAGTGGTCTTTCGAGATCAAATATAGGGCCTGATTCAGACACGCTCGCAAGCGGGTCGATGGCCGGGCAAGCCCCGGAGCAAGTGAGAAATCACTCGCTCCGGGGCTCGCAGCAAAACGGGGCGGCTGTCGATGTTGATCGACAGCTCGCCCCGTTTTGTAGGCAGGGGGTGGTGGCTGGCCAAATGGAGGCATTCCTTAAGGAACGCCTGCCGTTTGAGGGCGGCCCTACTGACATCACCAGTGATGTCAGTAGTGAGCTTCCAGCTCTATTAGAGCCGGTAGCTCACTGGGGCTTGCAGCAGACGAGACCCTACCACAAGGGTCTCGTCGCAAACCCAATGGTCGCGACCATCACCTGGCCGCTCGCAAAATCTGTGGGTGGTCACCCACAGCTTAGCGAGTGGCCAGAAGGCCGGACCTTAAAAAAAAAAAACGCCCTTCAGACCTGCGAGTTGCCTCCAGCAGCGAGCGGGTTTGAATCGGGGCCATAGGCTACTCTTCTTCCTCCTGGTCAGCAGTTTACAGTTAAGCCCAAATAGCTACATCCTTCTACATGTGTCTCCACTACAGGGCTTTTGTATGCCTAAAAGGGCCCATACATCAGTGTTGCAATTCCCCGATACCAATCCGCTGATCAAAACCACTGATGATCAGCAATCCGTTGGGAAATTTCTGCATGTTAAATTCCCAGATCGTCTGATACTACTCATTTATTGGTCGGGATTGGCAAATCAGGGAAATCCAACAAATTGGATTTACCCGATGCCCAGACAGAGGCGTCAGGGGAAATCAGTTGCATATGTATGGGCCCCTTAAGTTAGCGCAGAAAGTTCATCTTCATCTTGTGTTTGGGCACACTACGTCAGAAACTTCCCACAAGAAGGTAAAATATTGCGTACATAGGAAGAATGGATCATCTGGGCCAGTGTTAAGAAATTTCTAATTAGCCTGAAGGGGTCCAGATGGTATGTCAACGTGTAGCTTACCCGGTGATTTCAATTTTATTTATTTTTCTTACCTTTCTTTAACAAGTGATTTTGACTATGTAATGTGCAACCTACTTATCCTACAAAATCAATTAGCGACCTTCTTCAATTAATTCTACATTTATTTACTAATCTACGCAATGCCTAATCAGGACATCATGTCCCACCAAACCCCCAGCACTCTACCTCCTCCTTTCCCTGATAATTTCTCCCCATCCATCTCACCAACTCTGACATCTTTCTCCCCTGTATCAGGAGAGGAAGTCATGGCCCTCATCCGGTCCTCCCCCATTGACCCTATCCCCTCCCGCCTCCTCCGCTACCTCTCTCCTTCTGACTGCTCCCATCTTGCCCACCTCCTTAATCTCTCCCTCTCATCAGACACTGGGTCTCGTTCAGACCCGCTCGCGAGCGCAGGACGCTCGCAAGCGGGTGGATGGTACCCAAATGCGCATGCGCACGACGGAGGCTGCTCCGTCGTGCGCATGCGCGAGACCCGGCGAGCGACGGGGAAGCTGTCGCTCGGGGGCTCGCACCAAAGGGGGCGTGTTGTCGATGGTGAGTGACAGCACGCCCCCTTTGGTGGGCGTGCCTGCCCAGATGGAGGCGTTCCCGTGGGAACGCCTACCGTCTGGGTCCGTCCCCGCTGACATCACTAGTGATGCCAGTGGGAGTGATTTTGGCTCTGATAGAGCCAAAATCACTCCAGGGCTTGCGGCAGCGAGACCTTACCGCAGGGTCTCGTCGCAAGCCCGATCACGCTCGCATAAGCTGTGGGTGGCACCAAAAACAAAAAAACAGCCCTGATTCAGAGCGGGCGCACGTTCAGAGCGTCCGGCTCTGAATCAGGCCCACTGTCCCTTATGCATTAAAGCACTCCCCCACTCTTAAAAATCCTACCCTTAAACTACTGACCCATCCCTCTCCTCCCTTTTGCCTTCAAGTTCCTTGAGTGTATTGTCTACAACCGCCTTACCATCTTTCTTTCCTTCCACTCCCTGGTTGACCCAATTCAGTAAGGCTTCCGTTCTCTCCTATCCACTGAAACTGCCCTTACAAAATTCAGCAATGACTTCCTTGCTTCCAAATCCAAGGGCCACTACTCTCTGCTCATTCCTCTTGACCTCTCTGCTGCTTTTGACACTGTGGACCACCCTATCCTCATGCAGATCCTTCACTTCTTTGGTTTAAGTGATATTGCCCTCTCCTGGCTGTCCCCCTACCTCTCTGACGGTTCTTTCTCTGTCTCCTCTCATGTCTCCTCTTCCCCCCCATTTCCACTAACAGTAGGTGTTCCCCAAGGTAGTTTTCTTGGACCTCTCCTATTCTTCCTTTGTACATCTTCTTTAGGTGAACTCAGCTCTTTTGGCCTCCAATATCATCTCTATGCTGATGATTCTCAGATCTACCTTTCTTCCCCTGACCTCTGTCACTCGTGAGGTCCTCCTACCTGGCTGCTCCGTCATCTCCATCCTGTCCTGATTGGATCCCTCTCCTTTTTTTTACCTCTGCTGAGTCACTGTTTGGATGCCGGCTATAGCGTTCATTATGTGGCTTCCGGTTCCAAGTGTGGTTTCAGTCTCTCCTGTCTAGCGTGTATCTTGCCTGTCACTATTGTCTGTGGCATCTGAGAGGACTTAATATCTATTCATCATGACAGTCTTAGCTTCACTGCAGTGTTCAGGTGGACTATTTGTTACCAACTTCACTACTGTTTCAGTCGCACTGCTGCGTCTGAGTGGACTTTAGTTATTACATCACAGCTGTATCTGCCTCACTGCTGCGTCTGACTGGACTATTTTGTTACCATCTTAACTACTGTTTCAGTTGCACTGCTGCGTCTGAGTGGAATTTAGTTATTACATCAGGCGCATCCCAGCCAAGGCCAAATCCCAACAAAGTACACATCAGTCCTCCAGGCTGCAACTCGACCACAACTCCAGCCAAGTACACATCAGCTCTTGAACTTGGCCACCAGGCCACACTCCAGTCAAGTACACTCCAGTCCTCAAAACTTCTTTATTAATTGGCTCCTCATCAATCGATTCCTCAAAGCTTCTTTATCAATTGACTCCTCAAAGCTTCTTTATCAATAGACTCCTCAAAGCTTCATTATCAATCAATTCACACCTCTAATTATGAGCTTTTTATTCCTGATAAACCATTCTTACTGAGAATCCTCCCGGAGATTCATAACACCTGGATGTCCCAGCGATTTCTTTAACTTAACATGTCTAAGACTGAGCTGATCATCTTCCCATCCTCCCGCTTAACCTCACTTCCCACAATTTCATTATCTATTAACGGCACAACTATCTCCTCTAGCCCCCAAGTGCGCTGTCTTGGAGTTATCCTTGACTCCTCCCTCCTTCAAACCACACATTCAGTACCTCTCACAGTGCTGCCGCTTCCATCTCAAAAATATTTACAGGATCAGACCCTTTCTCACAACTAAGGCAACTAAGACACTTATCCACTCACTGGTCATCTCCAGATTGGACTATTGTAACCTCCTCTTATCTGGCCTCCCTGACTCCCACCTCAGTCCACTACAATCTTTCCTTCCTCACCCAGGACGCCACTAAAAACCCTCATACACTCGCTGGTCATCTCCAGATTGGACTACTGTAACCTTCTCCTAGCTGGCCTCCCAGTCTCTCACCTCTCTCCACTACAGTCGGTTCTCAATGCTGCTGCTTTGCTCATCTTCCTCTCCAAACATTCTACATCTGCCTCCCCTCTTCTGCAAGTCCTACACTTGCTCCCTTCCCCCTCAGAACCCAGTTCAAGGTTCTTACACTCCTTACAAAGCCCTCACCCATTCATCTCCAATTTACATCTCTGATCTCATCTCACTTCACACTCCTACCTGTCCACTTCGCTCACCAAAAGCATGCCGTCTCTCTTGCCAACTGATTACTTCTACTCCCGTCTCCAATATTTTGCTGTGCTGCTCCCTACCTCTGGAACGCTCTACCATTCCCTATCAGACTCTTCACCTCTCTACAAATCTTCAAACAGGCTCTCAAAACTCACTACTTCATCAAAGCCTTCCAGCTCTCATCCTAACCTGCTGCTCCATGCTTCTTCCTCAAGGTCTAACCCATCTGTGTCACCCCTGTCTGTCTGCCCCTCCTATTTAGAATGTAAGCTCTGACGAGCAGGGCCCTCTTACCTCATGTGCTTCTCCTTCCCTCACTCAATAGATAGGTGCCCTTGTGGGGAGTTTGGAGTAGACTAACACTTGGTTGCTGAGGCTCTGCTGCTTTTTTGAGTGTTATGATCGCTATTGCAGCAATGTTTATAAACTATGTCTTTGTCCTGTATTGTTTTGTACTGTAAGTCACTGTTTTTTTTTTTTTGTTTGCTCATTTGTTTATGTACTTTGTGACAGTGGTGGATCCAGGGGGGGGGCAATTGGAGCGATCGTCCCCCTAACACAGTTTGTCCGACCATTATCATCTCTCTCCTCTGCATCATTAAGTTCAGAGGAGAGAGATGATAATGGCTGGGCTGTGCTGTGATCGGAGATCCCGTCTCCCAGTTAGGGGGATGTGTCAGTGACAGGCTGTAACTTGACCCGGGAGCCGGGGAGGAAGCGATCACAGCCGGCTCCTCACACTATGTGATCAGCTGTGTGGTCTAAATAGACCACACGCTGATCACTGCTAAAAAAAAAACAAAAAAACAACTTACCTCTGTCCAGTCTAGATCCGCCCCTGCTTTGTGAGGCACTGCGGAATCCTTGTGGTGCCATATACAATAAAGGATAATAATAATAATCATTGGAGAACCAAAGTGAAATCAAAAAAGGCAATTATTGAAGTAAAAATGTTATAAAAGGACATTGTCTAACAAACACTTTCTATGTGATCAATGAACTCTGTATTTGTAAATATTCACTAATATACTGTCACTAACAAAATTCTGGAATTGCTGGATTACATGTTGCAATACAAAAGCTTATACTGAGTTTCTCTGAACTTCTGTAAAGCCAGCTTTTCCAGTAGCTATTGCTAGAATTTATCTAGTGCCGGATAGAAAGAATTAGCCACTCAGGATGCTATGCAGTTCACATATAGGATTAAGTCTTTGTGGATATCCATCTTAAAAGTTTTCCGTACTTGGGGCCTGATTCAGCAAGGATCGCTATTCCGTTCGCAGCACTGTTTACGCACAGAGGGCTGCTGCGAAAATGAATGCAATCGCGAAGCCGTCGCATAGTCAGCATAAAGACGACTACTACCGCTATCTCACATCCGTAATACCTTGCAGTCCTGCGTATATATCAGGAATATCAAGTAACATCGGCCCCTCACGCACAGCAAGTCTGACCGGTCACAGAAACTGCAAGTATTGCTGCACACAATGACTACTCAAGCTTTGTATGCCGGTGGCTAATTTATGCACGCCCATGCAACGGCGTTCAAACAGACATGCACACCTGCGTTTCTCCGACCACGCTCCCGTCACCACCCCGAAAACGCTCACAGCCTGTCACTCACTCTGCGATGGCTTTGTATCTGCTTAAGTGATTGCAAAGCGATCGCAATGCTAACTCACGCACACGCACTGCACTGTATATGCATGCGCAGTACACACTGCTGAATCAGGCCCTTGGCTTGATTAAGCTCTCTCTGCTAGCTTCACAGCACATTTCTTTGCCCTTGCTCTATTTCCCCTTCTGGATGCTTGCTTGGTGTCTGCACTCATTTATAAGAATTACCTTGTAGGAATAAGGCTGCCAGGGTTTGTTCTAGACGATTGCTTTCTGTCTCAGAAAAGAAATGACCTGCTGAACGTGACCGGCATGTGACCGCTGCCTTCCAGCTGACCCCGAGTCCTCTCAACTCAATAGCACCTCCTGAGGTTAATAAATGAGGTCAAATGTCCCCCTCTCTGCCTTCAGTGTCACCACATACATGCAACCTCAGAAAGCTTGTTCACAGTGGGAATCATGCATCAATTCTTGCACCTCCTTATTATTACAAATTACCCATCCTGCACATTGGGACATAGGCCACAGCACTGCCTGAAATGTATAAAATTGTCATGAAAGCAAGTCACCACCAGAGGGCAGCAGGCACCTTCTGCACCCCAATATATAAATATATTTTATTTATGGCAAGCAAGGAAATTAACTTTTGTCATTTTATAGCTATGCTGCCACATCCAGCTAAATACAATTAAAACAGGAAGTAAATAATCACTCCAGCAATTAATGCAAACGTCTCCACAGGTAAAGGGGATGCAGAACCAGAGGAACATGGCAATAAAGCAATTCTAGCAGCTAAGAAAACTTGAGGACCCCAATACATGCGCTTTAGGGCCTTTGCCAAAAATGTTACATAAACCCTTTGAAACACCGCTGGCAACTGCAAAGAAACGTGGGGTTTACACATGACAGATGGACAGAAATTAGAATGGCAAAATAAAACCTGCAGCATCCACAAGATTCAGTTTGTGAAATTAATTACGGCAAGATTGAAAAGGAAATTAAGATACGGCTGAGTGCACAAGCCTGCCTTGCATCTTATTTCGAGACACAGTGCTCCCTGAACAGACCTAAGTGCACATATCCACACTTGGTTCTACAGACCTTTCATGCAAACCCGTAGTCCATCTAAGGAACTGCTTGTGACTTCAGGGAAAAATGCACACAAAATATAGCAGATAAGCTTACCTCGTACTTTGAAAAGGGCTGAAAACAAAAAACACCTTACAGGATTTTCATTTACTGAACATGGAAGTGAATTGCTGTGTTTTTTCCCTGCAGCTCTACCTAAAATTAGAACAGAGTGACTAAATCATTCCTTCAGTTCAGTCTCAGACGGGCCATAACGTACCAGAGGATCCTCCAGTTGCCCACAATTGACTTTAATGTCTCTTAATATCACAAAACCAGTAAGCAAATAAGTGCTTACTGAAGAGCATTAAAAACTTATTGTATAGGATGTGTGTTCTACATAAAATATAAAAAGTGTTTTCTCTTTATAGAAGTCACATTTGTAACACCACCCATGACGACAGTCAGGCATATTCTATTCCTTGTACAACACTATGCTAAAGCACAAATCTTAGCCTATGTTTTAAGTAGAGGTGAGCGGGTTCGGATCTCAGAGATCTGATCCCACCCGAACTTAGGGGATCAGAGTAAGATCTGATGAGGCTCAGGTTTTCCCGCCTAACTTGGATCTGAAAACGAGGCAAAATGTCATCATCCCGGTGTCGGATTCTCGCGGGTTTTGGATTCTATAAAGGTCCCGCGATCGCCGCCATTTTTCATTCCGGCTGTGGAGATTGAAGAGGGAGGGAGCTGTGCTGAGGGTAAACACCCGAGGTGCAGTGGATTGGCCAAAGGGCAGAGCCCGAAACTGGAAATGTTGCTGCTCTACAGAAAACCGTGGAAAACGCTGGTGAGATGAAGCAATCGGAATATGCAGGTATGCATCCTGAATATCCAGCGACACCATGTTCCATAGCCAGTATAATTGAGTGTAGGGTTTCCATCCTGACCCGAGCTACCCTGAGGAATTTGCTCAGGGACCTGAGATTGAGGATAGGCCAATTGGATCCGTTCGGTTTCTGAACCAGAAAGAGATTGAGTAATAACCCGTTCCTCTCTGAGGCAACGGGACAGGGACTTCAACTCCCGCTTGAAGCAAGCATTGTATGGCCTTCTGGATTTGTAATGCCTTGTCTTTGTCTGACAGAGGTACTGCACAGTAGAAAGGATGGGGAGGCCTTCTGTGGAAGGCGAGGGAGTACCCGTGAGAGACCATTTCTCTTACCCAAGTGTCTGTGGTGGTCTGACAACAGCACTAGGCGAACTGAAGAAGTCGGCCTCCCACCTTGGGATCCCCCAAGGGGAGGCCCCATCCCGTCAGGCTGAGGACTTGTCATCGGACTTGGCCGCCAGGTGTCCGGTACTCCAGGCCTGCTTCTTGGGCTTGGTAGTCTTTTTGAGGGCTAACTGCCTAGGAAAGGGCTGACCCTTAGGCTTACCTTGGGGCCGAAAGGACGAGGTCCGGGATCCTGAAGAAGTAGATGCCGAAGGCAGACACGCAGACTTAGCTGCTGTCAATGTATCCACAATCTTGTCCAGGTCAGGACCAAACAAGATCTTGCCATTATAAGGTAAACACTCTAATCCTTTCTTAGAGTCCGCGTCCGCTCTCCAAGAGCGCAGCCATAAGGAACGACAAGCTGACACTGCAGCAGCCAAAATCCTGGAGGATAAGAGGGTGACATCCAAAACAGCCTCGTTAATATATGCAGCTGAATCACGGAGGTTACCCACCAGAGCCACTTGATCTGTGGTAGCATCTGAAGAAAAGGACTCCTCTAGGGAGTCTGCCCAGAACTCCATAGCCTTGGCCACCCAGGATATAGCCATAGCCGGTCTGGAAACTGCCCCTGAAAGAGAATACATTGACTTTAAACATACCTCTACCTTCCTGTCCGTGGTATACATTAAGGAAAAAATGGACAGCATAGGTAGAGCAGCGCTTTTGATTAAATGCGTCACATTAGAGTCCACCGCAGGAGGTGATTCCCATTTAGTACAATGTTCCTCTGGAAAGGGATAGGCATAAGCCAGGTGTATTTGAGGCTCTCTCTTCCCAGGCGATTTCCAAGCCACTTCCATGTGCTCCACTAGCTGAAGTAGTCTTTATTTCTTTGAACAGAGCATGTTTGGACCGGGGAGCTGGTGGTTCGTCTTCCTCTATAACCAGGGCCAAACAGACAGCACGTATCAGAGCCGGAATATAGATTTTAGATTTAAACTCCTCCTCTCGCTGAGAGGGCTCAGAGTCAGCTTCGTCTAGAATCTCCCCGGTATCAGTGTCATCGTCACCATATTGTGTAGATTGGGATGACGGCATAGGCCTTTTAACTGGTCTAAGGGGTTTATCCCTCTGTAACATAGCCTGGAGGGTATTAGAGGTATCCGCTAGGGTCTGCACTGTAGTAGACAGTGTATCCACCCATGGAGGAGGCACAAACTGAACCTGCATGGGTGAAAACTGTAGAGGCAGGCCCTGTGAGGGCAAAACCGACTGCTGTGTAAACCCCATCTGGGGAAACACAGGGGGTACTGCCCACCGCCCCACCATGGTTGTCAATGCCTAAGCAAAGGACGCCCAATGAGGCTCCAGCGAGGTGGCTGGGACTACAGAGGGGCCTGGAGGATTATAACACCTCACACATAATCCCTCTAACATCATGTCCCCCACACCTAGCCCTGCAGCACATGATTTGCATGACAGCAGGGCTGGAGCAGAATCGTGCACATCATCCCCACTTTCAGACATTACAGAGTAGGGAGTGTACACTGATTGTGACCAAACCACACAATTAATATACACTACCGTTCAAAAGTTTGGGGTCACTTAGAAATTTCCTTATTTTTGAAAGAAAAGCACTGTTTTTTTCAATGAAGATAACATTAAATTAATCAGAAATACACTCTATACATTGTTAATGTGGTAAATGCCTATACTAGCTGCAAACGACTGGTTTTTAAAAGAATATCTACATAGGTGTATAAAGGCCCATTTCCAGCAACCATCACTCCAGTGTTCTAATGGTAGATTGTGTTTGCTAACGGCATTAGAAGACTAATGGATGATTAGAAAACCCTTGAAAACCCTTGTGCAATTATGTTAGCACAGCTGAAAACGGGTTTGCTCGTTAGAGAAGCTATAAAACTGGGCTTTCTTTGAGCTAGTTGAGTATCTGAATAATCACATTTGTGGGTTCGATTATACTCTCCAAATGGCCAGAAAAGAGAACTTTCATGTGAAACTCGACAGTCTATTCTTGTTCTTGGCAATTTCTCACATGGAATAGCCTTCATTTCTAAGAAACTGCACATTTCCTACAACGGTGTGTACTACTCCCTTCAGAGAACAGCACAAGCAGGCTCTAACCAGAATACAAAGAGAAGTGGGAGACCCCAGTGCACAACTGTGCAAGAAGACAAGTACATTAGAGTCTCTAGTTTAAGAAATAGACACCTCACAAGTCCTCAACTGGCAGCTTCATTAAATGGTACCCACAAAACGCCAGTGTCAACGTCTACAGTGAAGAGGCGACTCCGGGATGCTGGCCTTCTAGGCAGAGTGGCAAAGCAAAAACGCCATATCTGAGACTGGCCAATAAAAGGAAAAGATTAATATGGGCAAAAGAACACAGACATTGGACAGAGGAAGATTAGAAGAAAGTGTTATGGACAGACGAATCGAAGATTGAGGTGTTTGGATCACACAGAAGAACATTTGTGAGACACAGAACAAGTGAAAAGATGCTGGATGAGTGCCTGACTAGATCTGTCAAGCATGGTGGAGGTAATGTGATGGTCTGGGGCTGCTTTGGTGCTGGCAAAGTGGGAGATTTGTACATTGTAAAAGGGATTTTGAATAAGGAAAGCTATCACTCCATTTTGCAACGCCATGTCATACCCTGTGGACAGCGCTTGATTGGAGCCAATTTCCTCCTCCAACAGGACAATGACCCAAAGCAAACCTCCAAATTATGCAAGAACTATTTAGGGAAAAAGCAGACGGCTGGTATTCTGTCTGTAATGGAATCTCAACCCCATTGAGCTGTTGTGGGAGCAGCTTGACCATATGGTACGCAAGAAGTGCCCATCAAGCCAATCCAACTTGTGGGAGGTGCTTCAGGAAGCATGGGGTGAAATTTCTTCAAATTACCTCAACAAATTAACAGCTAGAATGACAAAGGGTCTGCAATGTTGTAAATACTGCACAAGGAGCATTCTTTGACGAAAGCAAAGTTTGAAGGACAAAATTATTATTTCAAATAAAAATCATTATTTCCAACCTTGCCAATGTCAAACTTTTGAACAGTAGTATATATATATATATATATATATATATATATATATGTGAGGTATAATAAACACCCTGACAACACTTGTAAGGGCTTAGAAAACAGAAAAGGGTATAGTAATATTGTCTGACAGATGAGTAAGAAACACAGACAGACAGCGCTAGCATAAAGTCACATACAATGCAGAAAAAAACACCTGCGCAATGGCACTTCAAGTCAACTACACAGACTTAGTGTCTGGTAGGCTATAGTGCTACATACGCTGACCAGGCGATGAGGTATGTAGGGGGACCCGGGCTCCGCGTGTCCTGAGAGATCTGCGACTTGCCAGGAGAAAATGGCCACCAGAGACCTCAGAGGGAGGAGTGCTGCCTCAGCTAAGCCAGACCGCAGTGGAAAGGCGCGCTGAGTAGAGGGGAGGAGCCAGCTGTAAACAGGGAAGGCTGCCTCCCCTGGCCGACAATTAACCCCCGGGGCGCTGGCTTGCGTGCCAGCATGTGTCCCTGGTTGTCTAGTGGAAGCGCAGGTTTTGTGTGCCTGGCTCCACTGCCGTCATCCCTGGTCTGTCCCGAGATCCGGGGGAAAAGACTGCTGCAAGCGGTAATCCGCTTCTTACCTGTTCCCTGTGAGTCTGGCTGCAGTCCTGGGAATCCCGCGGGGTCTGTCTATCACAGACACCGGGGTTCCCCATGCGATCCCCGGCTCCGTACCGGCGTCGGTGGGGTGATGGAGCGGCAGCGTGGACGTCCACTGGACTGTCTAACCCTGTCCGCTCTGTAAAGAAAATACTGAAAATCTTCTGGGGCTGTAAACAGCCCCCCTGCATCTTCAGTGACCCGGCTCCAGCCTGGTACCAAACGAAACTGTGGTGCCTCTGGCTCGGGGGCGGAGTATAGGGAGAGTGGTTCTGTGCATCCTGTGGAAAAAAAATTAACTGCGTGGTGCCCGGATGTCCAAGCCATCACCAATACCCCAAGGTCTCCCTGTGGAGCCTATGGACCCTGAAGAAGAAATTGAAAAAACTATGTCTGTTGCAAGACACCACAAAGGATCCGTTAAAAACAAAGTATATGATTAGGGATCAGAAGAGATATTACAAAGGAATTGTTGAAAACAAGAGTGTGAATGGATCTTCAAATTGAGCGCTATAAATCCTAACGGGCTCAATGAGACCATTCAATATAACCCCTTTCTGGAGACATAAAATCATTGTATGTACCTAACCATACGTGTTCTTTGATCATTGTTCAGTGTTTATTGATCATATTTTGTTGTATGTTATATATATCTCTTCATGTGAAGATATATTTTACATGAGACTTATTTCACTTTGACATCTTTTTACAGTATTTTTACACATTTTCAAATTACATTTATTTCACTATGACACTATATAATATATTAGAATACTTTTATTATATCTTATTTTTTCCTTCATCCGTCATTACCAATTAAGCCCCCCCCTTTCCTTTCTCCATCTTATCTTTTGCACTTTCACTATTACACTATGAGGGGTATTCAATATGAAACGTTAACTTCACTGTCGAAGTTAACGTTTCATATCGGAGTTTTTACCTGCGTTAAAGTATCGGGCGCGCTCCCGCTTATACCCGTATTCAATATAAAATTAACGAATACGGGAAACTCCAAAGTTGGATTTGCATAAAGTTACGAATTTTTCCTTAAAAAAATTGTAAGACCCCCCTAAAGTAGTAAAAACATGGGGGAACACTATGGGTACCCCCGTTTTAGTCTTTAATTGAAAGTCGGGGATTTAAATAGCCGCAGCAGGTGTTTTTTTCCGACATTGAAGAAGTGATGCAGAAGAGCACTTAGGTTATTTTTTTCGTTTTTTAAGTGGTCCCATCAAATTTGGGGTACATGAAAATGGGTACTAGCATATTTTTATGTCCCTAAAGTAAGTTTTTAAAAATTCTGCATTTGTGCACCTGCCGCTATAATTCTATTCTAGAAAACACCTGCCGCATACTTGCAGAATAGCCATGAACCTATTTCCCTATTGTTAAACAATTTTTTCCCAATGTTTTTTTTTTCACCCCAATTTTTAAATTAATTTTTTGGGGTGTCCCTATTTTTTTTTAAAACTTTTTTTGACACAGTTCTTTTTTAAATGTCATTCCCAGGGGTGCAGGCTATTTTTTTAAGCCTGCACGCCAAAAGCCCAATTCTGCACTTTTTTTCGACACCTATTCAATGGTGAAAACTTATCCCCGTTTTTTATCAAAGACTTTTAAAAACTGCGATAAGTCTATGAAATTGAATACGGTGTAAAAGTAAAACCTGTGATAATGACGTCATACCTCCGATATTAACGCAAAAACTATGTTATCGCACCCATATTGAATATCCCTGTATGTTGTTTATTTTTGCACCCTATTTTTCTTTTTTCTTCACATATTCTGTCACTTATTTAGACCTTTCCCTTTTTCTTTTTAGATGATTATCATAAACTCTATTTGTCATAAACTCTATACATTACCTACATTATATCTTACAGGAATTGGTATGTAAAGCCGGCATCCCGATGGTTGGTATCCCGACAGGGGTCGGGTAAGTATACTTACCCTCCACCCTTCTCCCCCTAACCCTCCCTTCTTGTTGCCTAACCCTAACCCTCCCCCCTTAGTTCCTAACCCTAACCCCCCCCAGTGGTGCCTAATCCTAACCCTCCCCACTAGGGGTGCCTAAACCTAACCCCCCCCCCCAAAACCTAACACTAACCCCGCTATGCTACCTAAACCTAACCCTTCATCCCCCGCGGCTAACACTAAGGGCGTCCCGAACTTACCTCGTTCGGGCTGGCGTCCTTCTGTGTTCCGGCGTCGGGATTAAGATAGGTGTTGGTATTTCGACGCCTATTTTAAGTACCGTGTCGGACTTTCAGCGTCGGGATTGAGACCGGCGGCATTGCAGCTGCCGGTCTCATAACTACATCCCCTTTTACACATTGGTCACAATCCCTTTCAAAATCTCACTCATGTTTAATGTGTTATAATAATTTCCAATTAGGTATTCCCTTCCCTTGACGTCAAATGTGTCATATTTGTTTGGCACAGTCAATAAATCAAATCATATTATTAGTATCTATATTTTACTTGAACACTATAATTTTCTTGATGGAAGACCCAGTGGGTATTTTCAAAGATGAATATGAGACAACATTAAACAATATGAGTTTCTTGAAACATATTATACCCCCTTTTTTCCTTTATATAATATGCAGGGCTGATGCTACCATTAGGCAGCTGCCTTAGGGCGCCGGACACTAAAGGGCACCGCTGAGCCCACAAAAAAATAAATAAGGAATGCCGTTTTTCGTTCCTTGCAAGCCTCTGGATGTCCCCCAGCCCCCGGGAATGCACTCTCACCTGTAAGTGCGGTTCGGTAGAGTCAGCAGTGCACTCAGCAGCAGTGGTGGCTGCCCCTTCTGTCTCCTGCATTCCCCTTCTTCCACCCGGAGCTGCCAGCCTGTCATTCACATAGGAAGCGATGCCCCCCGAAGCAACATGAGGAACTGCTGCAGCTGAATGGAACCAGGTAAGGAGTCCTGGCAGGGCGAGTGTGTGTATTAAGGACTCCTAGCAGGGTGAGTGTGTTTTAAGGAGTCCTGGTAGGGTGAGTGTATGTTGGGTTGGGTGGGGGGGGGGGTTAATGGGGCTGACATACAGTAAATTGGGATACTTATTGCCCTTATGTTTGTACTAATTTAATGGGGCAACATAGGCTAATCAAGCAATATATATTTCATCAGTTACTAATGGTCTAATTGGGAGTATTTAACACATTACCCTAATTCTTCAGATGCTCTCTCATTTGGAAAAGTCTGATACTAGGTCCTGCAATGCACATTGTGTAACAGGTCTTTTTCATTTTTAGTACAAACAGCAGAGGCGTCTTCTCTATTTCTCTCCCAGGATTGTGCATACATCACCCTCTCATCTGTGGTCCAATGCTTTGCAAACCACAAAGGTTTTAAGGGTATAAAATGAAAACTATTTTTTTTTTCATTGTTTATTGATATTATTGTCAAAGAGAGCCCCTTTCTGCCTCTAATCTATGTACAGTAGTTTATGTCGACAAAACGTCTGGGAGCACCACCAATAGTGTATGGTCCAGCATTTATTTGCATGTGTCACATCTGTATATTTGTCTATCAAGAGACTCTGCAATTATTTTGTTACTTACTAGTGCGGACCCAATTCCTAGGTTTAGGCACCCCCCCGGGGACTTAGGGCTAGGCACCCCCCCCGGGGAGGGTTAGGCTAGGGGAAGGGGGGCTTAGGCACCACTGGGGGTTTGGGTTAGGCAACCCCCCAGGAGGGTCAGGTTTAGGGTGCGGGACAGGGAGGTTAAGGTTAGGCACCACTAAGGGAGGGTTAGGGTACTTACCAGCCCTAGTCGGTATCGTCACTGTTCGGGCTTCTGGCGTCAGTATTTCGTCCGCCGGGAATAGATCCGGTGGCATTACATATCGATTACCAAATATCAGCACATATGTGACTCTAAGATTGATCTCTTCACAAATTATTACTACTACTATTTTTATAGCTATAATGGAAGGGTATAGCGCCACTTGTGAAAAATATTTAGAACACGATAAAAGCAAATATGAAGCATTATAACACACTCCCTTGTCTTCAAGGCATTATAAAGCAGGGGGAGGGGCTACGATTACGTGATTCATTGCAAATCGTGTCATCACACCCCCGGACCGTCCACTTTTGTACAGGGGGTCACGGGGCCCGGCTGCCATTCCAGGGACCTTGCCTACTCTTGCGGGGTGCCGGGAGCGGCCCCCGATTTTCGGGAGGCTCCTGGCAGGCCTGGGAGAGTAGGCAAGTACGAAGTATGCTCTAATCTTATGTATCGGTTTGCTATGCAAGACCACTGCAATGTAATTTGTATTATATAAAATGGCTTTTATATGAAAAAAACAAACAAAAACAAAATAAAAACAACAGTTAACATATTTAAAGCAACAGTTGGAGTAGTTCTAATTTCAGTTTCAGTGTATCAGCTAGTATCACCCTACAGTCAGGCCTGAAGAATTAGGATAAACAGGTATAGCATAGCAGAATTAGTCACCCAGACAGGTTTAGTGTAGCATAACCTGGATTTTACAGTTTGCTATCAGTCAATCGTCTGAAACTCATGTGCCGTTAAATTAAACAGATCTAGATTATGTTGTAACATTAAACATCTATAAAAGTTAGTTTTTGCCATAAATTATATAGAGAATAAAAAACACCCAAAATAGACAGATTGTAAGGGTTCCCTTTGAATAAGAATAGCTTATACACAAGAGTCTTGAAAAACAACTCATTTGTAAATGTGTAGGTAAAAAACCTTATACTTTATCCTCAATCTTAACAGAGAATTGTCCTCAAAGCCTTCCTGCAACATAATGTATGCTGCCTATCCATTTCCATCAGCCACTAGTGTATACATAAATACGGGAGCATATTTTTTTCTTTTCTTAAGTGTAGTAGGCTGGGGCGACCTAGAACTCCAGAAGTTAATATATTTAATGTGCTCCCATACAACTTCCTTATATTGCACTGAGCATCAAAACTTGTGGGCACTGCAAGGCAACATTGAAATTGACGCAAAGCAATGCTTCTCACAAAATGTATATGTATGCACAGAACCATTAGCGTACTTCCTTTTGGTTACCAAGCCTTCTGAATGATCCCTTACATATCTATAAGTACTAATTGTACTGAACCATTTACGGCCAGCAGTCTCCATTTTTTTTTACCTCAGGTGTTTAGACTGAATATCACCTGACTGCACCTATAACAGCAGTAATAAGAACAATTGTATTACTTAGTCTAGCCTGGTAAATTAGTCTTTTTGGTCACAGTATATTTAAAAAAAAAATTAGAGTTATGGTAAGAACTTAACTTTGTTAACTCTCTGTCTTCGAAGTCCATAGGGTTCACAGGGAGACCCTGGGGTGTAGGTGATGGGAACCAATTTGGGCATTACGCAGTTACAGCTTTAGCTCCCAGGATGCACTGGGTCCACTCTCCCTATACCCCACCCCCGAGCTAGAGGCACCTCAGTCGGTAATAAGCCAAAGGCTGGAGAAGGATAAGAGAGAAGGAAGACTGGTACACTCAAGAAACACTCTCACAGAAAGGAGTCGGGAAACCGATGACCAGCAATATAGCCCATATGAAGCCAGGTGCGTCAGGGCGGGTGCCCTGTGGACCCTATGGACTTCGAAGAAAGAGAGGTAACAAAGGTAAGTTCTTACCATAAATCTCATTTTCTTCTTCAGGGTCCATAGGCTCCACAGGGAGACCGTGGGGATGTCCCAAAGCAGTCCTTTTAAGGGTGGGGCGCTCCAGCGCTGAGAGGAGACTCCGGCACCCAAAGGAAGCATCCTGAGAGGTGAAGGTATCAAAGGCATAGAACCTTATAAAGGTCTGAGCAGAAGACAACGTGGCCGCCTTACACAGAAGAACAGCCGAGGCGCCACGGTGAGCTGCCCACGAGGGACCCACAGACCGAGTAGAATGAGTATTAACAGAAGTTGTAACGTGCAGGTCCGCCTGTGTGTAAGCTTCTGAGATAGTCATACAAAGCCATCTAGCCAATGTTTGTTTGTTGGCTGGCCATTCATTCAAGTGAAATCCATAGAACACAAATAAGGAGTCTGATTTCCGAAGGGAACTAGTACTATAATCTCCTGATTAATATGGAAACTAGAAACAACTCTAGGAAGGAACTCAGGGCGAGTGCGAAGCACAGCCCTGTCCTGGTGAAATATCAGAAACGGAGAACGACAGGGGAGAGCTCCCAATTCTGACACCCTCCTGGCAGATGCAATAGCCAGAAGAAAAAGAGTCTTGGCTGCTAACCACTTAAGTTCCACCGAATCTAGTGGTTCAAGTGGAAGACCCTGGAGGGCCCGAAGAACTACTGCCAAATCCCAAGGAGCCACTGGGGGGACAAAGGGAGGTTGAATCCGGAGGACACCCTGGAGGAAGGTGTGGATATCCGGTACCAGAGCAATTCTACGTTGGAACCACACCGACAGTGCAGAGACATGCACTTTCAACGAGGTCAGGCGTAGGCTGAGGTCCAATCCAGCTTGAAGGAATGCCAGGACTATGGAAATCCGAAACACCTGAGGGTCGTAATCTCTAGGACGACACCACCGGAAATATGTATGCCGCACTCTGTGGTAGATCCAAGCAGTGGCTGGCTTACGCGCTCTTAGTATAGTTTTAACTACAGCGCTAGAGAAACCTTTGGACCTCAGGAAGGACGTCTTAAGAGCCATGCTGTCAGAGACAAATGACCCAGATCCAGGTAAAGGCAAGGACCCTGAGACAACAGGTCCAGTCATTGAGGTAGCCGTAACGGAGTGTCGATGGAGAAACTCCGAAGAACTGAGTACCAATGACGTCTGGGCCAAGCTGGAACCACCAGTAGGACTGTGCCTCCGTCTTGTTTGAACTTCCGAAGAACTCGAGGAAGAAAGGAGACTGTAGGGAAGAGGTACGCA
Organism: Taudactylus pleione; assembly: GCA_031769625.1. Classification (NCBI taxonomy): domain Eukaryota; kingdom Metazoa; phylum Chordata; class Amphibia; order Anura; family Myobatrachidae; genus Taudactylus; species Taudactylus pleione. The sequence continues at coordinate 852,042 of JAUIMM010000154.1, read as the reverse complement.
AACTGGAAGTTCCACTTCACTGACAAGGCGTCTACAAAGGTCGCCTCGGCATCTCTTATTCTGGACCCGTACACAGGCAGTTTGTGAATGTGTCGGTAGGCCAAGAGGTCCAATTCTGGGAGACCCATCTGTTCACTAGGAGTTGAAACACCTCTAAGTGAAGCGACCATTCCCCGGGATGCACGTTGTAACGGCTGAGGAAGTCTGCTTCCCAATTTATAACTCCCGGAATGAATACTGCCAAAATGGCGGGGATGTGACCCCGGCCCATGTCAGGATGCAGGACACTTCTGTCATTGCTGCCTGACTTCAAGTACCCCCTTGACGTTGGATGTAAGCCACTTCTGTGACATTGTTGGACTGAACCTGTACAGGGTTACCGTGAAGTATATGCTGGGCCACGTTGAGGTCCCTGTAGACAGCTCGAAGTTCCAATATATTGATTGGCAGGGTTGATACAACCGATGTCCAATGGTCCCGAAAGGAGTGCGGACCGTTCTCAGCGTCCCAGCCCCGGAGACTGGCGTCTGTTGTTAGGAGTATACGGGATCCAAAAGGGGTGACCCTAAGTTAGATGAGATGTCTGTAGCCACCAAGATAGAGACAGACGCACCTCAGGAGAGAGCACCCTCGTCTGAGCTTTGATCCGACGGGGTAACACGTTCCACCTGGAGAGGATTAGCCTTTGCAAAGGCCTGGAATGGAACGGAGCATATTCCACCATGTCGAAGGTGGACACCATGGATCCCAGAACCTGCATTGCTGAGTGGATCAACACTCGGCGTTGTGGAAAAATCTGAGCACTCGTAGTTGAAATGTGGAGATCTTATCTGATAGAAAGATTCTCTGATCCTGAGAATCCAGCAGGGCTCCCAGGCGAATCATTCTCTGTGAGAGATTCAGGGAGGACTTTTTCCAGTTGATTAACCATCCGTGCTTGTGCAGGAAAGCCATGCAGATGGTGGCGAAGCACGTCTGGGGGTCCTGCTAGGAGCAGGTGGCTGTCCAGATATGGTAACAGTCGGACAACCTGACCATGTAGGTGGGCCGTCATGATAGCCATGAACCTGGGTGCCCTGAGGAGTTTGTTCAAGGATTTGAGGTTGAGGATAGGCCGATGAGACCTATTGGCTTGTGAACCAAAAAGTTAGTAGAATAATAACCAGTCCCTCGCTGAGATAGTGGGACTGGCACAATTACCCCTGCTTGCAGTAAGTACTGTATAGTTTTCTGGATTTGTAAGGCCTTGTTCAGGTCTGAAGGAGGGCCTGTGTAGAAAACTGGTGGGGAGGCCGCCTGAGAATTGAGAGGGCGTACCCGTGAGAGACCACTTCTCTTACCCAAGCATCCGTGGTGGTTTGACACCAGCACTGGGTGAACTGAAGAAGTCAGCCTCCCACTCTGGGATCCCCAGAGGGAGGCTCGTCCCGTCAGGGTGATGGATAATCCTCGGGTTTTGAAGCAGGGCATCTGGTGTTCCAGGTCTGCTTGTTCCTGGGTTTTGCGGCCCCAGTGGAAACCGACTGCCTAGGAAGGACTGACCTTTAGGCTTTTCGAGGCTTAGCAGAAGTAGTTACAACCTTGTTAAGGTCAGAGCCATACAAGATCTCCCCATTGTAGGGTAACCCTTCTAGGCCTTTCTTGGAATCCGCATCTGCCTTCCATGAGCACTGCCACAGGGTACGGCGGGCAGACACAGCCACGGCCAAGACTCTGGAGGTTAGGAGACAGGCATCCAATGTTGCTGCTCCAATACAGGCAGCTGCATCTCGAATGTGAGCAACAAAAGACATCTGATCCCTAGAAGCATCTAAGGGAAAAGAGTCTCCAAGAGCGTCAGCCCAGCACTCTATAGCTTTAGCCACCCATGCAATAGCCACAATAGGTTGGGCAATATCTCCTAAAAGAGAGAATATCGATTTCAGGCAAGCTTCCACTTTCCTATCCGTAGGATCCTTCAAGGAAGTAACTGTAAAAATAGGCAACTTAGAGCTTAGTAATTAAACGCGTAACATGTGAATCCACCTCAGGGGGTGCTTCCCATTTTGAATAATGAGCCACAGGAAAAAGGTAACATGAGCTCTGACGTTTTTGTGGTTGAAACCTCCTACCAGGCGATAACCAAGCTGCAGCCCTGTGTTCAGCTAGATGATCCAATAGAAGGAATTCTGCTGAAGGCACTTTCTGTCGTCAGAAACAGAGGGTGCTTGGATTTACTGGCTGGCTCTTCACCTTATTTTAATAAGATGGATCTGACAGCTCGTACCAAAACAGGAATATTAATTTTTGACCGACTCTCATCCTCCTCCAGAGGGGAGTCAGGGTTAGAGAGATCAGTATCTACTGCCTCCTCAGATGATAATTCAGAATCTGAGAGTTGCGTGGACTGTGACAATAACACAGGACACTAAGAAGATTTACTGGGTAAGGGCTTCTCATCTTGCAACATGGAGGGGGCACAGGAGGCCTGTGTCGCCTGAACCTGCTGTGGCCACCCCAAAGGGGGAATTATGGCGTGCTGTGAAAACCCCATACGGGGAATGACCGCCAGGCGATCCACAATATGTACAGGCGCTGGGTTGTCTGATGGGCCTGTGATATATTATTATATATTATTACATGTGCACGACGGAGCCGGCTCCGTCGTGCGCATGCGCGAGACCTGGATAGCGACGGGCAAACCATCGCTCCGGGTCTTGTACCAAAGGGACTGTGCTGTCGATGTTGAGTGACAGCACGCCCCCTTTGGTGGGCGGGCCGGGGGAGTTGCTGCTCAAACGGAGGCGTTCCCATGTGAACACCTCCGTTTGGGGGCGGCCCCACTGACATCATGAGTGATGTCAGTGGGAGAGATTTCGGCTCTATGAGAGCCGAAATCTCTGTGGGGCTTGCGGCAACGAGACCCTACCACAAGGGTCTCGTCACCCACAGCTATGTGAGCGGCCAGGAGGCCGCTCTAAAAAACAAGAAGGCCGGCCCTGATTCAGAGCGAGCGCTCTGTCAGAGCGTCCGGCTCTGAATCAGGGCCTGTGTACATAGCAACCACGACTATGTATAAATACTAACAGGGAGCAATATACTGTTCCTGTCTTATGCTTATGTGAGCTGTAGGAACCCTTTGCCAAAATATGGCACAGTGCAGCACACAACAGTATGTGACAGACCTCAGAAATATTGAAATAGATATATATATATATTTATATATATATTTGAGGTCAGGTATGAGCCACCCTAACAACACCTGTATTAGGGCAGAATGAGAGAAAGGGTATAGTCATAAGCTCAGATAGAAAAAAAGACACAGATAGCGCTAGCACAAGTCACATACAATGCAGGAAAGACGCTGCAAAGCGGCACTATACTCAACTACACAGACACAGCGTCTGGTAGGAAATAGCGCCACATACGCTGACCCTGGCGAGAGTATGCTGATCCTGGGGAGAGGTATGCAGGGGGACCGGACCACGCTGTCCTGGGAGAACTGCGACTGCAACAGAGAAAACTAAGCTGTCCCCCGGAACGCCCGCCGAGATCCCCAGATCAGTACTGGTGTCGCGTCACCAGAGGGGTTGTCGAAGCCGGATGATTGGCTGAGACCAGATCTTAAAATTAATATCAAGCGACGCCATCTTAGGTTGCCCCTGACGACGCCATTTTGTGTCGTCAGCATGAAACCATTGTGTGCGATGCTAATATGCTATTATTAGCATCGTGCGACCACATTGCTGCCGCATACTGTTAAAAGTCCTACCATACCGCATACGCACATTAAATCATACATATAATATACAAGACGCACAGCGCACAGTTGCTCTGTTTAGCAAAGCACTCTACACATAAAACGCACCATGCATATTAGCGACTACATGCGATATCCTTACCCTTACACATACCAAAACTTATAAAAAGGTTTCCCACATTAAAGGCTTAATATTAGAGGTTATATTAGCGAATAATCATGTTGTGAAATGTAATGTATACGATATTTAAAGTACATAAGCTTGTAAACATATCATGTTTGGCACCATTCTAAAGCACTGTTTGTTTGCAGATTTCCGGTTTGACCCGCAAGGAAATCGCATCATGCGTTTGCAAGATATGAACAATATGAAAATAGTAGTTAGAATGGTGAAAATGTATGTAGTGTTTTTCTACTAGTTTAAACCAGTTCTTCGGCGGGAAAACCACACAAAGCAACACTGAAGAACTGGGACATGCCCCTAGTGATGCTATATGAACTGTCCAATGACCTGCATCATACCAGAATGTCCAATGGAAATTCGTTATCTAGTTTCTTTGTTCTGGGAGGGTATATAGCTTGCATGCTGGTCCTAGTCTACAGCCATTCTTTCTTGGATGACCACAGACTTCTGGACTGATGACTGTTTGCTGGGACCGGTGTGCACGCGTATGTATTGGGCTGTATCGTATTATGTATTTCATTGCCTTTGCGCTAATTGTGCTAGATGAAAGCGTGTAACTTTCTTTTATTACAATAAGAACTTTTGTGCGTTGGAAACACAATTATTGTCTGGACAGTGATTATTTCTCTCTAGCGATTTTAAGGTATTCATAGGGTGATGGAGCGGCAGCGCAGACGTCCCACGGACAGTCTGCTGCTATCCGCTCTAGTAGTAAAACTAAATAAATAAATTAACCTTTAGGGGCTGTCTAAACAGCCCCCCCTGTGAAATAGTGACCCGACTCCGGCCGGGCACCAACAAAACTGAGGTGCCTCTGGCTCGGAGTATACTGAGAGTGGACCCAGTGCATCCTTGGAGCTAAAGCTTTAAGTGCGTGGTGCCCGGATTGGTTCCCATCACTACACCCCAAGGTCTCCCTGTGGATCCTATGGACCCTGAAGAAGAAATACGTATTTTATCTGAATAATATAGGAAAACATGGCCACAAAAAAAAAAAAATATCCACTGTTTCAAATGGATGGGTGAACAATAAGGCTGCTGTTACAGCATTTCTGTTAGATGCAGCAGCATGAAGTGTTTTCCCTTGCACACACAAAAACAACAAATGCCATTTACAAAACATGGTTTATATACTGTAGGTGCATATCTGCAGTTTTTATCGGGATTTGCACCTAATTGTAAATGGCTTAGATATACACATAAACCGTTTATACAGCAATTCAGGACAGAAATATTAAAAAGTGGTTTAGACTATTGCAAGCAAGTTACTAGTCTTACAGCTCCTGATTTGCCCCTATATATATGATACAGAATACCTTGTCCCAAGATGCCAGCCCAGTGTCCCCTCATATTCCTTTCCTTAATATGCTTCAGTCCCTTGTCATTGACACTATTGCATATTTGCCAACTCTCCCTGATTGTCAGGGAGACTCCCTGAAATAGTAGCAATCTCCCTGACTCTCTGAAGAGTCTAGTAATCTCACTGATTGCACCATACCCCCATTATGTAGCTGTTATATACTAGGAACAAAATAAATCAGAGACATATACATTCAAATCAGTGCCATTTCCCTGCATTATAAGGCACAGCGATCCCTATGGCTACATGCATTGGGCCACTTATATGGAACCCTTGTAAAATAGAATGCATGAGCAAGCCCTGAAAAGGGGATGTAGTCAGCATCCCAGCGTGCGGGATGCCGACGGTCTAAATACTGGCGCCGGAATCCCGACAGCGTTGGGATCCCAGCTCTAGAATCCCGATCACCGGGTTAGGCACTAGGGGGAGGGTCAGGTTTAGGGTGCGGGGAGGGGGAGGTTAGGTTTAGGACTAGGGGGGGGAGGCTGGCTCAGGCAGCGGGGAGGGAAGGCTAGGGGTAAGGGTTAGTGTTAGGTTACTTACCAGATGCTGTCAGGATTCTGACTGTCGGGATGCTGCAGTCGGTATTCTGACCGATGGCATCCCGACCGCCGGGAGCCCATACCCAACCCTTGAAAAGTGTCAGTGTGTTTTCATTAACAAATAGATCTTATTAACTGCTTTGGGGCTCATTTACATTTGGATGTAAGAAAATTTTATGGCACGTCTCTTAGATGTAGCCGTACACGTCCACTTTACCACCGCACTCATAGGTGTTGCTTTCTCAATCTCGCTGAAATGCTTTTTCAAAAGTAGGCAAGTATGCACTATTGATATTATAAAAACATACACAACTTATTTATATATTAGTATAAAACACTTTTCCTCCCGATTTATTTGGTATGTTACAGTTCTAGCTCTCATTCCAGACTCATTCTGCACAAGGGTAACCTGATCCTCTTACAATGTTTAAGATAAATAACAAAGTATTAGGACTTACATTCAGTCCATGTCAATCCAAGGGCTCAGTTACTAAAGTGCTGTGAATCTCTCTCTCTTGCCTGAATATGATTGGATAGGAAGGCAGTCAAAATCTATGTGACCCCAGTTGGCTTTATCCTGTCCTCGACCACATGGGCTCTGAAGCTGTGTTTGCCAGGGTCCTGCTCTAGCCCCAACACCTGGCTCAGTCCGCCAGCAGCTGCAATACGGAGGGGGAAGTGGCTGTGTGGTGGACTTGAGTAGCAGAGAGGGACAGCCAGTGATGAACTGACCGTGACAATTCCGGGGCCACACCCTGCTGTGGGGCTCTCGGACAGCCACTTGTCTGGGATTAGGCAGCCTTTGGACAGCACTGCTGATTTTCGGACAGTCTGGAGGTATCCCGGACGAGTGGCAATCCTGGGCCTGATTCAGTAAAGATTGCTATTGCGATAGCGATTACGCATGCAGTTCAACTGCAATAATATGCTAATTCATTGCGATCGCAATGCCCCCACAGCACTACATAAGGACGCCCACTTTACCTTACACACATCAGTAATGTTTAGCAAAGACTGCAAATACATTGGTACAGTCGAGTACCATCGCAATGAATTGCAGTCCCAATCGCAGTGACTGGTTTGCACACACACACTGTGATGCATACACAGTATGCAACAATCAGTCGATTGCATGCGTATTAGCAATTACGATCCTGGCTGAATCAGGCCCCCAATGTGTAGTGATCTAGATTGACTGGAAGATGAAGTGCCTACTAAGTGTAGTAGTAAGATGCCCATACATCTGCCAGGTATTTCCGCGATCCTGCGACGCGATCGGAAATGCCGATCTGCCGGGTGGAAACGCAGGCCAGCCAACATCGATGTTCAGCGATCGGTCGCAGGATCGCTGAAATATTACATGTTAAATGTCCCCGATTTGACAATCGCGATGCCGGGTTGCAGCATTGCGGCAATGCATCGCAGAGGGAAGGGGCCCATTACAGCTTGCCACATGGTGTAATGCTACATACAGATTACCACAGATGACATTGATAAATCATACAGATAAGCTGGAATGCATCCAATCTATTAGTTGCTTGTAGCCATATTTGTCACACTGCAAGGTGGTGCCCTAGTGCCCTCTCTCACTCTCACTCTCTCTCTGATATATATCTCAGAGACGTCACTGGGTCTGGTGACACCCGGTGCGCACTCTGGATATCCACGCGCGCATTACCGAAAAGGGGGTGTGACCTAAAGGGGCGTGGCCTCACGGGGGATCCTGATAACATCACAGACTGGGTAGTCTGCACTGTCGGTTCCTCTTCTATGACAGGCCGGGGAATGTCACACTGCACCACCCAGCTGCAGTGTGACATTCCCCGGTGGTAATGTCACACTGCAGCACCCGGGGAATGTTACACTGCAGCACCCAGCTGCAGTGTGACATTCCGCGGTGGTAAAGAGGAGCCGGCATTTTTGTGTCACCCCCTCCGAGGTGACACCACTGATATATAGATATATATATATATATATATATATATATATATATATACACACACACAAAAATATGCCACATTTGTATTATATAAATATGAGGAAAGAATAAAGTGGGCAGCTTAACTTCTATACAGCAATACTGTCTGCATATTTTACATTTGCACCCCTGCAGTGCAACATGATTTTGTCAGGATGCTAAATTGCAACTTTCAGCTTGAAATTATATAGAAACTATTTACCCTTCAGTTCACTAGACAAGAATGGTAATACATTGGAAAAGATCAGAGGAGGGAAGGGAGCAGATTCTGGGGCCTATTCATTAAACATTAAAATTCTCTGGAGATAATTAGCTTTAGAACTCTCATGGAGTTCTAGCTAATTATAGGTGGAATTCATCATTCCACCTCTCCATAAGTATCTATTCCGAAAAGCTGTCATTTTTGCGATGACAGCTTTTCGGGAAATAGATACTTTTCCCTGCCTACACTACCTTATCGCATCTGGAAACAGTGCTGCGCATGCACTGTTACATCTGTAAAACCAGCGCATGCGCAGCACTGCCTACAGATGCGTTAAGTTTCGCACCCCCCCCCGATCCCCCCCCCCTCCGCTCACCTCCCCCCCCCCCCCCGACTTACCTGTCCGCGCAGCAGCCTCCGGCTCCGTCCTGCTGGTCTGTCATGTGGTTTCCCAGCAGACCACATGACAGATTAGAAAAAAATATATATATTTTTTTCTTTTTCTAAACTTTCTTGTGCTCTGCTGGGGAGCACACATGACAGACCAGCCTCCGGAGCCTGAGGACGGAGCAGAGCGCCGGAGGGACTTGTCGGGAGACCTGCACACGCGGATACATGTAAGTCGTTTCTCCTATTCGCCACCTCACAGTGGCGAATAGTAACTGCATCAAATTCCGAAAATTTATAATTTTCGGAATTTGATGAATACCACAATTTCCACATCCCCATACTAATGTATGGGGAGTGTGGAAATTAACGCAGGGGAACTTAGCAAGGAGATATCTGTGATATCTCCTGTGTTAAGTCTGTTCATGAATACCAAAATAACGTTATTTAAGGAAAATGTCCTTAAAAACGTTATTTTAGTGTTGATGAATAGGCCCCTCTATCTCTACATTATCTAAAAACTGTACAAGTATGCCCCTAAATTTATTCAGTGACTTCTAAATATGCATACTTTATTGGTGTTTGGCCTGCCTATGTTGGCCAAATTAACATAAATGTTTCTATGTCCAGTATATGTTTTATACCCAATAGTGGACCAACTAAATATTTTCTACCACTATAGTACATACTAATATCATGCAGCAAAGGTCTAGGTGTTGTTGTCACCGGCACCTGTGTTAGAACATACTCTGTCGGAGTTGATCTGTGCTTTGTCCAGTTATCATGGTCAAATGATTATCTGTGTTATCGAGTATTTGACACTGCTTCCCCCCCAAGTTCATGAAATTTTTAACTAAGGTAATAGATTTCAATAAGAACTAGAGATGAGCGGTTCGGATTCTGTGGAATCCGAACCGCTCCGAACATTGGGGATCCGAGTCCACCCGAACCCTGTTCGGGTGTTCACCGCCTGACTCGGATCCCCGTTCGGGGCCGAACGGCGGCCGCCTGATGTCGGATTCTCACTAGACAATCCGACATCAGGTCTCCTCGCGTGTAGGGCAGAGCGCAGTGATAGCGCTCTGCCCTACACAGACACACAGCCGCCAGCGGCAGCTGTGTGTTTGTTACAGCAGCCAATGAGAGTCACACAGACTCTCATTGGCTGCTGCACGGAGGGAGCCGGCTGGAGCTCACACATGAGCTCCGTCTTCCGGCTCCCTCCTCAGCGTGTGACAGAGCGGACGGCGCGGGAGCGGGGATACAGGTAAGTTTTATTTTTTTTATTTTTTTACTTGTCAAAGGTCCGGGGGCGCTACTGGGGGGGGGTCTGCACTACTGGGGGGGTCTGCTACTGGGGGGGGCTATACTACTGGGGGGGCCATACTACAGAGGGGCCTGCTACTGGGGGGGCTATACTACTGGGGGGGGGTCTGCACTACTGGGGGGGGGTCTGCTACTGGGGGAGGCAATACTACTGGGGGGGCCATACTACAGAGGGGCCTGCTACTGGGGGGGGCTATACTACTGGGGGGGGTCTGCTACTGGGGGGGGCCATACTACTGGGGGGGATCTGCACTATTGGGGGGCCATACTACAGAGGGGCCTGCTACTGGGGGGGGCTATACTACTGGGGGGGTCTGCACTACTGGGGGGGGGTCTGCTACTGGGCAGGGCTATACTACTGGGGGGGCCATACTACAGAGGGGCCTGCTACTGGGGGGGGCTATACTACTGGGGGGGGGTCTGCTACTGGGGGGGCCATACTACTGAGGGGCCTGCTACTGGGGGGGGGGCATACTACTGGGGGGGCCATACTACAGGGGGGGGCCCATACTACAGGGGGGCTACTACTGGAGCAGCCTACTACTGGGGGGGCCTGCTACTGGGGCAGCCTACTACTGGGGGAGCCATACTACTGGGGGAGCATACTACTGGGTGGCATGCTAATGGGGGGCATACTACTGGGGGGGCCTGCTAATGGGGGACATACTACTGGGGGGGGCCTGCTAATGGGGAGCATTCAACTGGGGGCACTGCATAGTGGACCGTACTACTAAGGGGACTGCATAGGGGGCACCACTGCTGGGGGACATTGTGTAAGGGACACCGCTACTGTGGGCATTGTGTAAAAGGGTCACTACTGTGGGCATTGTGTAAAAGGGGCACTACTGTGTGTCGTAACATAAATAAGAGACACTACTTTATGGTGTAATGTGAATCAGGCCCTATGTGCGGTGTAATGCTAATAAGATTGTGCACTGTGACTCCTAGGGCCGTAGCCCACTTTGTAAACAAGTACTGTGACTCTGCTGGCCGTACCCCACTGGGTGGGTGCACTACTTTTCATTTCTGCCACTGCTGTGTGGCAATGTGTCATAGATGTGCTTTATACTGTGGTGTCTGTGTCGTTGTGCCGCTGCTTTGTCGCTTAGTAACCAGTCAGCTCACTGCAACCTTTGGCCAATAATGTTGAAAACAATATTATAAGCTGTGATATGGTCTAAATTGACTGGAAATTAATGTTATTGAGGTTAATAATACTCTAGGAAGAAAAAAAAGACCAATTTATGTGATTTTAGCTTTTTTTGTAAATTTTTGTAAAAAAATCCAAATCCAAAGCCAGTCACCGCAGTTTGGCAAATCCAAATCCAAATCCAAAGCCGGACGACGAATTAGAACCAAATCCAAATCCGGCAAAAATGGTCCGGCGCACATCCCTAATAAGAACATCGATTTACAGATACCATCATGGTGAACACTAATTATCTCAAAATCTATTATACTGAAAAAAACAAAAAAAACAAAGGGAATGCAAAAATAAATAAATCCTGTTGCCAGAGTGAGGCTAACATTGCAACTAAGGGTGGGTGCACACCTAAACAACCGCCAATCTTGCCGATGTTCAGGGCGATTTGCCTTCACCCTGGACATCACGATTGCCAGTACACACTTAAAAGATTTAATGAACGACGGAACGATCACTGTTCCGTCCTTCATTTAATATGTACAGCCTCGCATGCGATATCATGTGATTGGCCATGCAGCAATGCCAATCACACGATAACGCATGTGATCGCGGGAGCACGCAAATCATGCATACACAATGCATGATATGCCCGATATGTCGGGCATATCATGTTGGCCAAATCGGGCGGATATCGTTCAGGTGTGTACCCACCCTTACAGTGCTGTGGCTATGGTTTCGATTCTGACCTAGGGTTCGATCTGTGTAATTTGTATTCTAGTCCTTATGCTCACATAGGTTTCCATTTCCATTTACTCCAATAGTTGACATTTAATTAACAGTTCTGTGCCTCTGATAGGGAAAATTAGATTGGTAGCTGGTGCAGAGATTGATTTACTTTGAAAAAATCCTCTGATTGCATAACACTGCTTAATACGTTGTTGCTACACAAATAAAATGATAATAAAAAAAACAAACAAAAACACAAGCATTATGACTTTTGCCATAATAATATGGCCCTTAGTTTCATTTTATCCTATGAGTTATATTGCAAGCATTCCTTGACTAATGAATATTCCAAATGCCAGTTATATTGACATTAACACATAAGGTTCCCGGTGTAGAATATATTTATGTTTTACTTACAACATGTAATTATTTGTTCTTCACCATAGAAATTCATTTGTGTTTGCCTCATTTTTGTTTAGCAAGCTTTCCATAAAATCGACAGGAAGTAAAGAGTGCTAGCGATCTCTTTCTTTGAAACCTAAAGGATATCTACCAAGAAAAAGAATGATTCACGTGTGCCGCTGTGAATGTTACACAAACTATTCTTTCATGCAAGAATGATGTGTATTCACTGGTGTTATTCTGAGGAGAGCAGAAGTGCTGGATACATGTGTGTATTGTGGTAAGAGAGCACTGGGTCTGGTATGATGAAATGTGGTCCTAAAGTGTCCTCTTGTAGGTTAGTTCATCTCCTGTTGCTACTGACCTCAAAATGTGATTACATGGTCTAAGATACATGATTAACATAAAAACAGGAAAGTATCACCATTATAATAATAGGTTTAGGGTATACATGACCTTTAGATTGTTAATGTGGAATGTATCAGCTACAATCAAATTGATAAAGAAAGGTATGGTGGCAGAGAACATGTGTGCAGTGCAGTTAACTATGCTGGAGCTTTGTCATTTAAGGATAATAATGGACATGCTCACGTCAGGGCAGCTCACATTACTGCACCGAACGTCTCTTCAACATTCTAATGGTTGTAAATTGACTACAGTTATACCTGCATTGTTCAGTTTTTCTGCATCTTAGTTCTATGTGATGATTTGCTTATGTCTGTTAAGCTTTGAACTGGAAATAAGGTACAGGAAAGATCTGTTTCCTCTCCATGCTTTCTTATCTATGGACTCAATAAAAAGGCCTTTCCTGCTAATTATTTCCATATAGGACCTAAATGAACTGGCTTTCCTAAGTATGAAGTCCAGCTTGTGCTTGGTGAAATGATCGGTATCACTTCTTATTTGACAACATATTTGTTAACCACTTCTGTGTATTGTGTTCAAAAAACAGTAGGTTTATTGTGAGGTAGGTTAACAGAAGTCCAAGAATCCTGCGCTATAAATAAAGCTGTAACCACTTGCTGCCAATAAGGCCGGCCTGAAGCGTCCCGCGTCTACATGAATCTTCTCCTCCTGCTACGGCCCCCTGGGAGTGATGTTGCGGAATAATTTTCTACTTCTGGTTTCCAGATTATTATTATTACAACTAGTACTTAATTTGCATGCCGTAGTGAACCAGCTTTCTACTGTTTGTATGGAAAATATTCTTTGTATACAAGATCTATGTTGACCACATTTTGCTTAATATATTTTCAATCCCATTTAACACGGGTGAGCCATGAACATATTTCCCTGCACTCTGGGACTACTTTTACTTAAAGCACATAGAAAGATTATATGGATTGTCCAATATGTGAAACAAATAGAGCAAATGAAAATGAACATACTGTTGTACAGAGCACCTTGTCCCATAACCCAACCAGTCTCCCTCCCTGCTCCACTCTCCAGACCATTTCACCTTGCTTAGAATACGGATGATGTCGCCACGCTGGAATGACAGCTCATCATTCTTGTCACTCTTGCAGTTCCAGAGTCCCTGGTAATAATCTGCATAGTTAATTACAGAGTCCCCTGGTGAAAAATATGAAAACAAAAACATTAAAATGAACAGAAAGAGAATTCATCTGGATATAAAAATAACATCATACAACATCTTTTTACAGGGCTGTATCCAGAGTCAAATTGAGTGCATGTGACTTGGTGCAATGCAGGATAGATGCAGGGGGATGCAAGATGCCTGGAAAGAATTACACCAGTACTATTTCTGTCCCTGCTTTCCCTGTATCTGTCTTGTGTACCCAGGGTCACAATAAATGCATTGGTGGCTGCATGTGTTGTGTACCACCGGTCTAACCTGTACTAAAAAAAATATACAGATTTACTTCAGTTTAGTTTAATTAAAACTTGTTAAATATAGACGATGGTGTATAATAAATCTCTCATACAGTATCTATTAGCAAATAATTTCAGGAATATCATGTCAGTGGCAGATTTCTGCAGTATTTGGAGGCATATGACCATATTGCTTTTTCAGGAAATCTATTTTACTTTGAGAACTTTCCTCTATATGAAAAATGTTTCATCTTCTATATCATAAACTGTCTGTCTTACTCACCTGCCATAATGTTTAATTCTATAACAATATTTTAATGATCGGTCTTCCTTGTATCTGCTCTGGTATAAATCCATTATACAGCAAAACTTTCCATAGTTTATTCTCAAACATATTTATTGAGTGACTGTTTTCTATGCCATAAATCAGGTGTGAGCAACCCCTAGCTCGATTGTCAGACGTGGCCTGTGTGACACTTTTAAGCAGCACAGTATCATTCTGACTGGCTCCTGGCTGGAACTGCATTAACTCCAGTATCAAAGGTAAACAGGGGAAGGAGATGGAAGGGCATACACGAATAATAAAAGTCACCAGGAGGGTTATGATTGCTTGTAAGAGGCACGTGGAGGAGTGTGATGGTATATAAGAGGAATGTGGATAAGTGTGATGGCATAAAAGGGGCATGTGGAAGAGTATGATGGTATACAAGGGGTATGGGAGAAGTCTGATGGCATACAAAGGGTATGTTGACGAGTATGATGGCATAGACTCAAGGAAGCATGCAGTGGAGTCTGATTGCATACAAGGGGCATCTGGAAAAGTCTGAGGACATATAAGGACCATCTGGAAAGGGGTGATGGCATATAGGGGTATCTGGAAGAGTCTTATAGCATATAAGGGTCATGTGGTCTGCCCTCAGACGCAACAGCAGATCACAAAAGCCGGCAGGAGGCATCTATTTACACAAGATGCCTCCTGCGGCATTATCATATGTTAGCATGAAGGACAGAGCAGCGATGCTACCAGCGTACAACTGAAATCATGCCCACAGTCGCATCTGCCACGGCAACCTTCCCCCAGCCTTACATACATGACTATGTTTCGTAATCCAGCATTCCATCCACTCATTTATTTCATAGCATTTGCGTACTGGATACACCACAACGTAAAATGTATCTATAACCTCCATATCTCTCTGGAATATCTAGACCAGCGTTTCCCAACTCCACGCATTAGGTACCCCTAACAGTGCATGTATTACATATCTCCTAGTTGGAGAACAGGCGTAATCATTACTGGTCGACTTAAAATAGTAACATGGCTTTCACATCTGTTACTAACACTGTCAACAGTGGGGCACTCATTCTAAGATGCATCTGAGTCAGCATATGCCAGTAAATGTGCTCTCAGCTTCCTACACATGTATAACAAACCTAATTAACAAAATGTAAATCCATAAATTAATGTATCTCCAAAATCTAACACAGTGCCACAGGTTTATATGAATAGGTAAAATACCCAAATTACTGTAGGTTTATCCAAATTACATAAATCAATATCCAATAGAGGGTTCAACCACCGGAATATATGGTAGCCTATTATAATGAGGACGATATCTAAGACTGGCTCCATGGCCAGGGACAATTATTTCCCACACTTCCTCACAAACGCCAACCGAATATCCTTTCTGCAACAAAAAGACCAAGAAATCTTACAGCAAATCCATATGTTCTGACCACAAAAAGGCTGTATAATATTTAAGGCATAAATATAAATTGAATGCCTATAAATCCATTCACTTAACACTGAATTCCAAGGCATTGCTATTTGTGGAGTATCCATGTGCTTTCTTCACCATCAACAAAAGTAGTGGTGAGGAGACAATCTTCTTGCCCACTATTCAACCTATGTCTGGGTGTCTCAACCCCTTGTATGAGGAATACTTGTGAGACCCACTGCCTTTACGAATATTCTCTCTAACGGACAGGTGTGCATCTCACTGGCAAGTGTCATCTGCAATCTGAGAAAATGGAGGATCATCAATTTGGCTTTGGTGCAATTTTGCTCTAAATGCCACAAAGACCATCCTTGCTGTTTAGTGGCTGCTTTTCTTAAACTTGGGGTTTGAAAATTTACTCATATTGTGGACTTCGTTTTAGCTCTGCTACCTTGCCTGGGTGTTTTTGACATCAGCGATTGGTGTCTCTGTCCCTTGCTACTCTCTTCTGCAGGGCCTTCTTCAACGGAATTGGTATGAAATACCGCCGGTTCGATTCCAGTCAGCGGCAGCCCGACAGGAGCAGAGTGCGACGCAGCGGAAGCCCGACAGTTCTGGAAATCCCGATCGTGGATAGGTAAGTATCCACTAACCTAACCCCCCTAACCCTCCTTAGGGGTGCCTAACCCTAACTTCCCCCCCAAGTGCCTAACCCTAACTTCCCCCCCAAGTGCCTAACCCTAACCACTCCCTTCCCCGCTGCCTAAACCTAAGTCCCCCGGGGGGTGCCTAACCTTAAATCCACCCCGGGGGTGCCTAACCCTAACCCTCCCTCCCCCAAGCCTAACCCTAACCCTCCTGGGGGGGTGCCTAACCCTAACTCCCCCCCCGGGAGCCCTAAACCTAACCCTCCCCACCCGCGGCTGTCCGCTCGCGGCGCCCGGCATCACTACGATCGTGATGCCGGGCGCCGGTCTCCCGGTGTCGGGGAAATGCGGGCGTCTACATCTAGACGCCCGGCATTTCACCCTTGCCGGGATAAGACAGTCGGGAAGCCGGCTGCCGGTATTTAGGCAGTCGGCTTCCCGATTGCCTCCCTCTTCAACAGTGAGGTGCTACTGCTCCAAGACTCCTAAGGACTTTACATGCCACATACTCCAGGCTGCTGGGAGTGTACACTTGTGTGTACACTTCTTACTCTTCACCGTTGTCCTCAATAAATTTATAGTTGAGTGTACGAACTATACCTGTGACTTTATTCCACAATTGGCCTACCTACTTGAGATCAAAATTTTGCACACTCCAGTCTACTCCCTCCCCAGTATGTAAACTATTCCTTTTTTGCATCCTACATTAAGGCCCCTCCAGGGAGATTACATGTGCTGCCTCCACTGCGAATGGAATACCTTCTATAGACTTCTTCCTGAGGCTGAATACCGTTAGTAAGAATAATATATGTGAGGATATGCAAGGATGGAATCGGTATGAATTACCGCCGGACCTAAGCCCGGCGAATGAAATACAGACGCTGGAAGATGAAGATCCCGACTGAGGTGAGTATTTACCCTAACCCTACCCTCTCCTCCCCCCCCCTAACCCTCCCTTAGGGGTGCCTAACCCTAACTTCCCCCTCTAGTGCCTAACCCTAACCTCCCTCCAGGGGTGCCTAAACCCAACCCCCCTCCCTGCACCCTAAACCTAACCCTCCCGGGGAGGTGCCTTAACCTAACCTCCGCCCGGTGGTGCCTGACCCTAACCCCCCTTCCCCTAGCCTAACCCTAACCCTCCCGGGGGGTACGTAACTCTAAGTCCCCACGGGAGTCCCTAAACCTCCCCCCCCCCGGCTATGAGCTCCCGGCGGCTAACCTACGTTCGGTATGCCGGGCGTCGGGATTTTGGCGTGGGGCTAGTGATAGGCATTGGTATTTAGATGCCTATCATTAGTCACAAGCCGGGCTTTCACTGTCGGGAAACCGGCGGTCGAAATGACCGACTACATCCTGCAAGGATTACTCTTGCCACTACTCTTCTCAGGCAGAACCTGGCTGTGGAATGCCATGCTACTTTAACCAATTAACTGGCGTTGTCACATGTGATGCAACCAGAGCCAGAAAAGCTTCATCTGGCAAGGTCACATCACATGCCACCATAGGCGAAACTAGAGAGCTGGTTGTCCCATTTTTAGCAACGTGTCAGCTATTGTATTACTGTTTCATGGAAAAAAATTATTGCCCCATTTATCAAAGTACCTGCTGTGCTGTGGTAAATATTGTTTTTTCTCACCGCGGTGTTTGGTTTTCCGACGCTTGTATTTATCATGTTGGAAGTCCCCAGCGAGCAGTATCGTTATTTCTCCTGTCAGCGCTGCTTTCATCACTCTTGCAGCGCTGACGAAAGAAGGGAAGTCCCGTCACTACTTCATGATCCTGCATGCGCCGTCTGTAGCTTAGCCTGCACATGCGCAACCAGGCTGAACACTGAACACATAACCATCAGGATATTTCCATAGAAACCTGGCATCCGTAAAGCATACTGGGATTACTTCTGGGTGCCGGGAAGGAGAGTGCTGGCCAGACATCGCCTGCCCAGTGTTTATCAGCAGCAAAAAGGCGACGAAGGAGAATAAGGTAAACTAGCGCTATTTTACATATAGAGCTCGTTGATAAATACACTCACCTGCCATCTGCTATGAGGGGGCGAAGTGCTGATAGCGTTGCTTAAAAACAGCGCTATCAGCAATAATAACTACAGAAAACTGTTAATTATCACTGAAAACGAGTTTTAAGGACTAAAACTCGTTGATAAATGGGGGCCTGTATCACAAATTATGTATATATATTCAGGGGCGTCTTCAGAGAGGAGGGGGCCCGTGTACACTAACTGTGCGGGGCCCCCTCCTCTCTCCCTGGTGGCCGTCAGCCGACTGACGCGGTTAGCCAGCCACCAGAGCCTTAGTAGACTCTGGGCACTAGAGTGTGCCCGGACTCTACTGTGCATGCACAGAACGCCGAAAAATGTCCGCCACGGCCAATTTCCGGCGTTCTGTGCATGCACAGTAGAGTCCGGGCACACTCAAGTGCCCGGAGTCTACTGCGCATGCGCAGAACCCCAGAGAAATGGCCTTGGCAGCCATTTTCCGGTGTTCTGAGCAGCGCAGACACCCGACGTGGGACCATGGACAGGTAAGTCTGAAATAATATGGGTGCAGTGTGTGCGGTGACGGGGGGGGGGGCCCGTGTGCTTGGCACACACTGCACCCATTATAGATACGCCACTGTATGTATTCTAGTGTAACAGGGGTCAAGGTGCCTGTTAGCAAAAGGTGGAAAAAAAAAGGAGAGGGCGTGGCCACTCAAACAGGGGGCGTTGTTTTGAGACACACACTCTATTTCATATTTCGCAATGCTTTACAGAGAATATTTGGCCATTCACATCCATCTCTGCCCCAGTGGAACTTACTATCTATATTCCCTACCACATGTACACACACATACACACTAGGGTTAATTTTTGCTGGGAGTCAATTAGCCTACCAAAAAGAAAACCTGGCGGTTATGTCTAATTACAACACTAATAATAGTAACCACATCAACTGCCTGCAGCTGTAAATAAGAGAATACTCAACCCTAAACACAATTCACATAAAACAGCGCTGCTGAAAAGCTATTTTATTATACTAAAAAATAAATATATATAGATGTATAACACATAGGGCCTGATTCAGAGACGGACGGATTTGAAGAGCCGCAGACAAGCGGCTGTGCAATTCAATCCATCTCAGATGCAAATTCAGAAGGAGGTGTCAGACACCTAGATGCTGCATTTGCGACCCCAGCACCAACGTCGCAGGCAGGGATCACCATCGCAGCCATCACGAACGATGGTCGTGATGGTTGCTACTTTGGTCAGGCTATGGGAGCTGAAACTTCCCGCTGCCTGACCGGGTGCTGGTCACTTAAGAGGCCAGGAATCTGCTCCCACCGACGCAGACCCGGGTCATGTCCCTCCTGGAAAATGGGGTGACGCACAAATGCCACAACATGTCAATCATGCTTACAGCTTGGGGGGGGGGGGGGTCTGCACATGCACAGACCCAACGCACCCGCGCACGCAGGGGGGGGTTTCTGAGTACCCAGAAACCCCCCCCCCGATGATCCAAAATTCTTTTTTTCAGAGACGGAGACAGCGCTCCGTCTCCGACCTCTGTGGCTCCCTGCACTGTGAACACTGGCCTCTGAAGAGACCGGAGGCTAAAGAAGCCTCCGATCGCTTCAGTGGCCAGCGTTCCCAGTGATGCACTGCGCGGGTGACGTCATGACGTCACCCGCGCGATGTGAAGAGCCTGATCCAGCCAAAGCAGCGGCGAAGCGGGAGACAGCGTGGTGGTGAGGTAAGTACTGGGCGGAGGGGGGGGGGCATGTATAATGGGCACTAGTTAAGGGGCCATGCATAAGGGACACTACTTAAGGGGGCAACTTTAGGGGGCCATGCATAAGGTACACTACTTAAGGGGGCCACGCATATGGGACAAAACTACTGGGGGCACAGCATTAGGGGCACTGCATAAGAGTAACAATACAGACAGATACACAACTAAAAACGGGAGTGTATCTCACATATATATATATATACATAACTAAAAATGGGGGTGTATCTCTCATATATATATATATATATATATACATATACATATATACAAAGTGTGTATATATATATATATATATATATATGTGTGTCTGTATATATAGAGAGAGATTTGGAAACCCCCCCCCCTAAAAATCCTGCGTTTGCCGCTGCAACGTTGGAGATGTACAGTAATCATCGGATTAACTTCCATCTCTGAATCAGACCCATAGTAAAAAAAAACATACAATGTAACATATGTACTGGCGTCTCCTAGATGCCTCTGAATACTCAAACATATGATTTAGATGTTGATAATATTCGTTTAGCAAGGATTGCTAAAACAGAAATAAGGGACTGAAAGTCACTGTTAATTAGTAATCTTATGGCCTTATTCAGGCTAGCTTGCATGCAGACGGTTGATGTTTGTGCTCTGCGCATGCATCGCAGTGCGCAAACCAGCCGAGTGATTGCAGAGAGCATGCAGTCCAATAGCATAGTGCTTGACATGAAGTGACCGTTTAGGGGTGGAGAGGGGGGAGTGGCAGAGCGCAGGCGTGCTTTTGCGTTTGAACGCCGTTACAGGGGCGTGCATTATTAAGCCCCTGTGATTGTATACGCTGGCAGAGGTGTAGATGGCGACAGGAAGTTTAGCATTTTGTGAAGTAGGGTCAGGTCAGGTCAACCACAACTGTGCGAATGGTTCCGATGTTACTGATATTTTCGCTGACTTGCGGATGGATGTCACGGGAAGTGGGCGGTTTAATACAGTGATGGGTGTATTGGTATAGTGCTGCGGTTGCTGTGCGATTGCATTCATTAGCATATTTTCGCAGCTTGCGGGTTCGTGCGAACGCAGCCGTGCGGTCCGTGCTGAATGAGGCCCTTAATTCCAAGTTAGTATTTTGTTAGTCAAAGCAGTGTCAGCTGTTTGTTAGGAAGTAGCCCATATGGCAGTTATAACAGTAGTCACTTGTCCCTTGTATTGGCAAGGTTAGTAGATATTAAGATACAAAGTCAATACCTACTTTCCTTGGTATTCCTGGCCAGGAGATGATTTTATCCACTTTGGAAAAAACACATTATAGTATTTCTTAATTCCATGTCCCCACTCACCCACATGAATGGGCAGTATTCCTCTGAGCTGCTGGTGCAGTCCAATTTTGCAGCTTTTCACTGGGGTAATTAATGCACCACGCTGCTCTGCAATTCTGGCATGGTGAAATAGCAGCAGCAACATTTCAAACATGGTGCCAGCCACGAGCCAATCACAACTCGTGAAATGGCAGCCAATCAGGAGCGGCTGCTGTGGCCAATACTAATTGGTTGCCATTCCGTGAGCTGTGTGATTCACTGTGGTTGGCGCCATGTTTGAGATGCTGCCGGTGCTGTTTCACCATGCCTGGCTGAAGTAGACAGCCCAGCTGAAATCCGCACCGCTTCCTCCCGGGTCCCCCTCTCTGTGCGGGCCCGGGACTCCAGTCCCGATGGTGGCCCTGATACTATATGGCAGATCGGCAAACAGGGCTAATGGGTGGTCCGGTGCATCCTCAGACCCCACCCCACCCCAGTTTCACTTATGCATGCGACCAGACCAGGCGCTTTGTCCCCCAGCTTCTGCAGATGAGATCCGTTCTGCACAAGTGTAGAACATATCTCCTCTGAGTAATGTGGCGGTCTGTGACCGCCAATATCTCTGCCAGAATCGCACCCCGAAATGCTGTACGTATGGCACTATGGGGCGAATGTGCCTAAAGTTAAAGTGCAAGGAGGGGAACATATTTCTCCTCCGAGCACAAATATGCTGATCTCTGCAGATCCAGAGCTCAGCTGCAGGGGGAGTTTATGCTGCCAATTAATTTTTTTTTGGCTAGAGGGGACATACTGTATAACAATCTACATATATAGCGACACATGGGGGGGCTAAACTGGGGACCCACTGTCCCTGGGGGTGAGGGCTCAGTCACAGGGACCAATTACCTCTAGGATGGTGGGTGGTTGATATTGCTGGTAATCTTTTGACACTGTGGGGTGCTATTTTTGATGGGGGTTGGGAAGTGAAATTACAATGGGGGCCTATGGACAAGGGGGTTGGGCAGAAGGGTGCAAAACATCCCCTAGGTATATTTCTTTTAAATAAAATATTTAAATATACTTTTAAACTTAATTAAACAAAACATGACCATTTCTGTGCGGTTTTGAAAAAATTGTCAGTTAAGAGACTACCACGCACGCTTCTTTTAGAGACTGTCACGTGCCTTTGTGCTATTTGAATATCTTAGCTTTATTATACTGAGATTAGATTGCTTTTTGACATAGCTATTTTCTAGTATTTTCTTAAATACCATAGAATTGTATGCATCTTGCGCTCTTGCTGATCAATCTGTGGCTGCATTATACTTGGGGCATAACTGTCCCTCCATCTCTTTTTTTATACTTTCTCTTTGTTACATCTGTCATTTGTTTGGAGGTAATGAATATTACTTCTTCACCCCATAAGTTCCAATCCAGCTTCCATGGACCCGCTGCTCACAGCTCACATTTTCTAATGTTTTTAGGCTTTTCTGCCCCTGGTACTTCAGTTTGTTACTGTACAATGGGCCTGATTCAGTAAGGATCGCTATTGCAATAGCAATTACGCACGCAGTTCAACTGTGATAGTATGCCAATTCATTGTGATCGATATGCCGCCGCAGCACTACATTTTATCTTACACACATCTGTAATGTTTAGCAAGATTGCGAAAACATCGGTACAATCGAGTACCATCGCAGGCTCACGCACACTTGCACAAGGTCAGACCTTACTCAGAAATTGCTAACTTCAGCGCACGCTATGATGCCTCATGCTGCGTATGGCTTTGCAGTGGATAATTTATGCATGCCCCTGCAACGGCATTCAAACGTACTGGAGCACCTGCGTTTCGACGACCACCCCCTCGTCACCAACCACATACGGCACTTCCTGTCAATCACTCTGTGATGGGTCTGCGTAGTTACTGTAGTCCCGATTGCAGTGATCTGTTTGCGCACTGAGATGCATACGCAGAATGCAACAATCGGCAGATTGCGTGCGTATTAGCAACTACGATCCAAGCTGAACCAGGCCCAATATCCACACCCACCTATAACCCTTCTCTTCTCTATTTTACATTTCTCCTTCTCATACGATTACACATTTTTGTTTACATTGTGACCATGGCAGGCTCTGTACTACTACTGACATATGTAGCTTTTCAGGGGCGAGTTTCTGCTGAGCCTAAGATATGCTTATCTTCTTTCTCCTGATATGATGTGGTAATATATGTTATACAGTTTGGCTGCTGATCTCATTAATTTTCGCTGACAATGCTCATTCATTCTGGGGTAGTCTAGGTTATGGACAAATTTGTGTTCTAACCTCCTAGCAAGATATCGATTTCACAATCTGAACCACACAAAATGGGTAATTCCAAATTACTGCATGGTAAACAGGGCCTCCCTCTTCCAATAAAACAAATTAAGATGTATACGACCCCTCTCCTCTCTGAGCCAAAAAAATGCCCTATTGTGGTTAAACAGCGAGGACAATTTCCTTTATTATCATTCCCTTGATTAATGAAACATTAGAGCATCTTAATTTGATTCCCTACTCAGATAATACAGCTAGAATTACAACCCCAGAGCAAATGTGACAATGACTCTCTCCTTTCCCTTGCAATATTTTGTTGAAAATCAGACAAAAGGGTGCTTGCTTTCCCTGTTACTCTTTAATTTAGTGCTGGACCCTATGGTATGCAGTCCCCAGAATCCCTTATCCCATAAATGAATAAAATGTAAGTTAAAACTGTAGCAAATGGCTTTCAGATTAAGGGCCTGATTCAGACCCACTCGCGAGCGGCTGTCAGCTCGCAAGTGGGTCGATGTTCTGCACTGAGCATGCGCACGACGGAGGGAGTTCCGTCGTGCGCATGCGCCAGACGCGACGAGCGAAGGACTTTCCTTCGCTCGTTGTGTCTGATCAAAGGGGGCGTGCTGTCGATGTTGATTGACAGCACGCCCCCTTTGGTGGGCGTGCCTCCCTGACGGGGGCGTTCCTAAGGGAACGCCTACCGTCAGAAGCCGGCCCACTGACATCACTAGTGATGTCAGTGGGAGTGATTTTGGCTCTGATAGAGCCAAAATCACTCCGGGCCTTGCGGTTGAAAACCTCAACCGCAGGCTCCGGCTCGCAGTTTCGATGGTCAAGACCATCGCGGCCACCAACGTGCACGCTCGTACAGGCTGTGGGTGGTGACCCACAGCTATACGAGCGTCCAGGAGGACGCTCCATAGTTATGGAGGACGGCCCTCATTCAGAGCGTGCGCTCTGCTCAGAGCGTACGGCTCTGAATGAGGGCCTAAGTCTGATAAATGGTTAATGCCCTAACTCCTCGTCAATGCAATACCTGCACCTCCTGAGCAGGGAACGTGATGATCACCTGGGCACTGAAATATATTCTGTACTTAGATATTTGTTTACATAAAAATGTAACTCAATTGTATCACTGGTATAAATTATATATTACCATGATGTTCAATAGAATCCAGAAAGTAGTGTCTGTATTTCTCTGGTGTCATGAAGAACCCCAAAGTGGCTAGATCTTAACAGAGGGCCTGATTCAGCAAGGATCGCAACTGCGATTACGCAGGCAATCGGCCGATTGTTGCATTATGCGCATGCATCGCAGTGCGCGAACAATCCACTGCGTACAGGTCTGCGATTGCAGTGACTACGCAGGCCCATCGCAGAGTGATTGACAGGAAGTACCATTTGGTGGTGGTGACAGGGGGGTGGTCAATGAAACGCAGGCATGCCAGTGCATTTGAACGCCATTGCATTGGCGTGCATAAATTATGCACTGCAGATGCCATACGCAGTTTGAGAACTCACAGTGTGTGTCGAGGTTAGCAATTTCTGAGTGAGGTCAGAGCTTGTGCAAGTGTGCGTGAGGCTGTGATTGTACTCAATGTTACCAATGGTTTTGCGGTCTTGCTAAACATTATGGATGTGTATAAGGGAAGGTGGGCATCCTTCTGTAGTGCTGTGACGGCATAGCGATCGCAATGGATTAGCATATCATCGCAGTGAGACATCGTGCGTAATCGCTATTGCATTCGCAGTTCCAATCCTTGCTTAATCAGGCCCAAAGTCTGCAATCCAAAACCATGATGACATTAATCAGGGTTGCCGACATTTGGCATAACACGTCATTGGGCGTAGGGCGTGACAGCGCGATTGCGTCATCGTGGCCCTGCCCCCTCTTCTCAATGCCGAAAATAATGGCATTGTGAGGCAGGGGGCGGGGCTACGATGAGATAATTGCGTCACCGATTTCCCCCCCCCCCGGGGTTTATACACCGGGCATGCTGGGGCCGGGAGGCTTGCCTGCCTGTCCGGGGGGCCGGGAGCGGCACCCGATTTTTGGGAGGCTCCCGGCCAAATCGGGAGAGTAGGTAAGAATGCATTAATATGTCAAATGTGGCTTTATATAACTAGGTGGTGCATTTGTTTTATCTATGGGATTCCATTCATAATACCAATACTTATGCAGATACCCCTCTTGAACAGGGTTTTCTACCAGGAATTCGGTTATCTGCATTTCTTCTTGTAACGTGCCACTACATATTACTGATAATTTGTTTTTAATGTCCATTCTATGGTCGCAGCATATGCTAAGATGTAAGTACAAACTCTGCCATTACTTCTCATTTCACCTTCCCTTGTTGGGTAATTTGGCTTTTCAGGATGGCATGGCAGCATAACCCTTTACACGGTGGGATAGGATGGGTGTGCAATGGAAAAACAATTCTTAAATAAGGTCACTAAAATATCTCTTACATTCACAGAGGCTAGTAAAGAATACATCCTTTTGCCATTCCATATGGATTTTTTTTACAGGTCCAACATTATGCGAATACTAAGCACTTGTTTTCTCACCCCTCGCTTGGATTAATCCCTTTGACAATTTATTATCCAGCCCTGTCCCCAAATGTAGAGTGAAATTTATCCATTATGTCTTTTTAAAGGTGGGTACACACCTAGCAGATATATCTGCAGATCACTTGATATCTGTAGATGATGGTCATTCATGTACACTGAACGATCATCATCTTGCAGGCAGCCGCGGGGCGGTTTGGGGGTGGGTCCGCCCCCCTCCCCGCGCCTGCCGCTGCATGTGTACGAGCAATACACACTTGTCGATGGACAGATGTGTCTGCAGATATATCTGTCTATCGGCTGTGCAGCACAGCCGACGCAAAATGTCTGAACAACGTCATTCACAGACATATCGCTGGTACACACGGCCAACGGGCACCAGATATATTGGCCGATCAATTGATCGGCCAATATATCTGTCAGTGTGTACCCAGTTTAAGAGAACATTAAGATTAGACTTGAACAAAAATGATGTTGACACAATGGTTAGATCAATTTACATTATTATCAATTGAAACTATTATTTTGGACCAATCATTCAACAGGTCACTAACTGCTGTGCCGAGCATTGCTCACCTGTGTCTCTCCCCAGCCCTCTCTCTCTCCCACTTTTTTACCTCTACTCCTCTCTTCTTTTCTCCAACTCCCTCTTGCTCTCTCTCCCTTTTTCTCTGTTCCCACTCTTCTCTCTCTTCATTGCTGTAACGGTGGTGTGTACGTGACTTGCACAGGGGACAGGTTGTTGTGATAGAGGTACTGCATCCCCACCCCCAATGCATCCACACACCCGTCTGTCCCCCACCTCACCAATAAAAGCTTATAAGCTACATGATGGGAAATGTATGTAGTTCTTACACTGTGACAACTGTCCACTCACTGTTGCCTTAGTGCTGCCACCCGGGGAGCTCAAGGGTTCCATCCTGCCTCCCCTCTCCCACCACAATGCTGCTGGTGTTGGAAGATTGACTTGGATATTGATTTCCCCTCTGGTGTGTTCAAGGCCAGTAGCAGCTGCCTCTGGCTCTCTCAGGTGGCTGCCAGGTTGTCTTCCACAGGTACTGGGCAGCCAGTGAGACACGGAGCATCACTGTGACTTTAGTGGGTTCCAGTGTTTGAGAAGACAGTTGCGGAGCTGTCATCAGGGAACCTTCGTGTGTATGCTGTCCAGCGCGCCTGCACTAGACTAACATCAAGGGAGATTATATAATAGATTTTTCTGAAGGCTTCCATGACTACTTCCCATTACAAAATAGTCTGAAAATATATACCACAGGGCTTATTTGTTTCTTTATGTTTAGTATTGGCCTCTCAATACCCATTCCCGTTTTAAATGTGGCTCCCAATCACACATTGTCGGGATTGCCCCATAATTACAGGTTTTTGTATCTGGGCCTGGAGAATCACTAATTACTTTTTTTTAAATTATCTGCCACTCTCCCGAGTGGGATATTTTTGGTATCCTGCCGTACGGTATGAGAATATAACTGTTGTTGGTTGTATCAGCTCTGGCTGGGAAGTGTGTGCTCCAGACTTGGATGCAAGATTGCCCCCTATATTTGTTGCACACTTCTTTATCAAAACCTTTCAACTCCCAACCTAGCACATTGGCCCATGCTCCTTTCTCACTGTCTCTCCCCTATGTGTCACCCCTGTCTGCCCCTCCCCTTTAGACTGTAAGCTCTCACAAGCAGGGCCCTCTCTTCCCTCCTGTGCTTTTCCTTCCCTCACTTATATCATCATCTCCTGCCCACTGCCTACAATGGTACATATCCCTTGCATTTTGCTGCCTGCTGCTCATTTGGATATTATGATTGCTGATGCAGCACTGTTTATAAACCATGTCCTGAAATGTTCAGTACTGTAATTCACTGTTTTTTTTATATATGTTCATACTGCCTCTTTTTATGTCTTTTTATGAGGGCTGATTGAAAAATAATGAGACTGCCTCTGTTTTTCTGTCCCATAGGTAGATGTGGCAACGCTATGCTGATTATTGTGAAGCTCATACATTGATGTGTATGAACCTGTGGTTGGACTGCTGTAGTCTTCTTTGTTTGATCACAGCGAGTGGAAGAACTTTGTACGTTTCGTCATTGCGAATGAGGAAGATCTGTCTGTGAGATTACATCAGAGATGTGTGATTGAATTTTGTGTTAAGCTTGAAAAAGAGATGAAATGAAACTTATGAAATGTTACGGCAAGCATACTGTGGAGAAACAATTAGCCGTGCTGCAGTTTTTCGGTGGTGGAAGCACTTCAAAGAGGGTAATACGTGAGTGACTGATGAAGCGCATTCTGGGAGACCATCCACCGAGGTTACAGATGCCAACATTGCCAAAGCTGCGGAGATGTTGCAAAATGACAGAAGGTTAACTTTAAGCAAACTTTCGGCTTCACTTGGCATCTCATTCAAACGGGTTCAGCATATTGTGACAAAAGAACTAAAAATGCATCTCGTGTGTGCCAGAAAGGTACCCAGACATCTCACAAAAGAGCAGATGCGACGACGAGTTGAATCGTGCAAGAACACCATTCGAATGTCGGAGAGGAAACCCAATTTCCTGACATCGATTGTGACGTTTGACGAATCCAAACGACAGTCCAGTGTATGGAAACATGCAAATTCGTCTCTGCCCCAAAAATTCTGTGTGATTCCTTTGGCGTGTAAAGTCATGCTTCTGCTGTTCTTTGATGCGCACGGTATGATCCTACAGCACTGGGATCCCCGTGGACAGACAATTAATGGTGACTACTATGCAAACGTCCTGAAAACCCATTTGCTAGGAGCCATGAGGAAGAAAAGACTACATTTGCTGATGAAACAGTGGTTTTTGCTCCAATACAATGCGCGACCACATGTTGCTTTTGTTGCATCGGCAGCACTGACTGAAATTAATGGGACAGCCCTGGAACACCCTCGATATAGCCAGGACTTAGCGCCCTGTGATTTCTGTGCATTCTCAACCCTGAAAAAACAACTGCACAGAAAGGAGTTCTCAACAGATGATGAAGTGAAAAATGCCACAGCTGCAACACTAAAAGTGATGTCACAAAACAGTCTACAGCACGTCTTTGAATCGTTGTTGAAATGCGGCAAAAAATGTATTGAATGTGAAGGATGCTACTTTGAAAAACAAAAATGTTCAGATCCTGTGGATTCGTCTGATTCGGAATTAAAAAAAAATCAGTCTCATTAATTTTCAATCAGCCCTCGTACTTTGTAAGGCGCTGTAGAGGCCTTGTGGCACCATATAAAGGATAATAAAAATATATTCTGCATGGATTAGATAGAGGCCTCTCTCCAATGTTGTTATCACCTCACCTTAAAAAACAGAAATGAAAAAATGTGTCAGCCATAGTCTTTGGTATGAAACTGGATTATATGAACAGGTCCTGCTAATTACCCTGTAACTAGGTGTTGCATCTCTTGATGTGTTATTGTGGTTCCATGATGATTTATTAATGGAATCAATGACATCACTATTAAAACCATAGTGATGCTGTCGGTTGTATATTTATAATCTGTGCATTCATCTTTTTCAATTGCATGTTTTGATTGCTATTCACTTTTTGAACAAGGACTCACAATTGAAAATTGGCAATAGAAACCTTCAACGCAATTGATGTTACATTATTTAAATTAAAAAGAAAATCAACATGTAAAAAACGTAGAAATTACCACAGGAAATGATAAACCTCTCTGCAGTTATGCCATACCTCTAAACATTATTAAATAGTTCCCATGGGTACAAAAGCGTGTGCACCACTGAAAAGCGTTAGAGCACCACAAGCAGTAGATTGTGTTATATTTGCTTTCATTCTGAGTGTGATTAAATAGATTATAAACTATACCTTCAATAAACTAATGCACTAGATCCATTTCTTTTCCATTAATTATATGGCATCCATACTTATTCCGAGTCTATAAGAAGGGAGCCTAGATATATGTATATGATGAGCCTGAAATTCTTATACTTGAAGTATATTAACAAATGTATTTTCTATATTCTTTTTGTGATTAGATGACATGGGGGAGATGAATAAAGCCTTGGAGAGAGATAAAATTGAGTAATTGCCCAAAGCAACCAATTGGTTTCTGTCATGCAAAGACTGTGCTATTAATTGACAGTTACAAGCTAATTGGTTGATTTGGGTAACTTATCCATTTTATTACTCTCCAAGGCTTGATACATCTACACCATAGTGAGGGCTCCACCTGCTGGTTACCATTTATTACACCTGTGAGGCTTTGTAATAGAAGGTGGACTCAAATGTCTTTAAAGCAAGATACTGCTTATATTCCATTACATATTACACTATATACCACTACCCTTCATCTGTTTCGTATCCGCATCTGGTATAGTGGGACCATTCGTGGAGGTCAGCTGAATATTAAGCAAGGATTGGAATAGGCACAACCATTTAAAATGTTTTGACTATTTTAGAAGTACATCAATACAGACTCACAAATGTAATAAGTCGAGAATGAAGTACACTGAAATCAGGAAATTTCACAAGTTGTTTAGCACTTTTAGGGGCCTATTCATCAACACTAAAATAACGTTTTTAAGGACATTTTCCTTAAATAACGTTATTTTGGTATTCATGAACAGACTTAGCACAGGAGATATCACAGATATCTCCTTGCTAAGTTCCCCTGCGTTAATTTTCACACTCCCCATACATTAGTATTACACAAACTTAACGCATCTGTAGGCAGTGCTGCGCATGCGCTGGTTATACAGATGTAACAGTGCATGCGCAGCACTGTTTCCAGATGCGATAAGGTAGTGTAGGCAGGGAAAAGTATCTATTTCCCGAAAAGCTGTCATCGCAAAAATGACAGCTTTTCGGAATGGATACTTATGGAGAGGTGGAATGATGAATTCCACCTATAATTAGGTAGAACTCCATGCGAGTTCTAAACCTAATTATCTCTAGAGAATTTTTAGGTTTAATGAATAGGCCCCATAGTCTCTTGGGGTTTATCCATTTACCATTGATGCTTTAAGTTTTTTTTTTTTTTTTAAACAATTTTATTAATTTTCACAAAGTGTCATTAAAGACGTGTACAAAAAATACATGTGAACTTTAACATAAGAATTGCCCATAATAGCAGACATGGCAAAAGACAAAATGCAAATTACAACATTGTAAGGATATCATACGATCTGCCATAGGTATTAGAAGGACTAACAAAACATTGGCCCTCATTCAGAGCCGCTCGTAAGCAGCCGTACGCTCGTAGTGAACCGATGTTGTGCAACCACGCATGCGCCGGTGTAACAATGCGCATGTGCGTACGGCTGATTGCGATCTTTTTTTCCGTCGTTCGTCGAATAGCGAACAGGAAGTGACATGTCAAATGTGATTGACAGAACAGCCAGTTTTGGGGCGTTGACGGGGGTGGAGATGGGAAAACGCAGGCGTGTCGAGGCGTTTTTTGGGCGTACATAAATTATCTCATGCGAACGGCCAATGTGAACGGAACAAGTGATACGTCACTGTCTGATCCACTTTCCATTCAAACTGCTCTTTCAGCTTGTGGTCTGGTATTCTCTACCGCAATGACGATGGTCTCCTCCTTCCTGTGCCTCTTCGATGTTTATCCGATTTATCATTTGTGGCCAGAAAAACAATCAACTTAGAATTGAAAACAAGCTTGTAATGTGTTTATCCAATAGTATTTTTTTAGTAGCACAAAACCGTACGAAGGTGAACTACTCAGCAGCTAATTTCTAGATTAGACAATCAATTAGCGTACCAATTTTTTGCCAAAAATTGTGTTTCTGCATTTTGTATTTAGAGTTATTTTATTGCAACAATATTGTCATCATGTTTGTGTTTTTTCTTCATTTTTAAGGGGCCCAGAAAAAACTCGTCCTTTTTTTTTTGGCAAAGTGTTCATTAAAACTCCTAAATGGTTTTTAACCCTTTGGTTTCGGAATCCAAAATAATGTGTAGATTTCCGTTCATTTTTTTTGTTTGTTTTTTGCGGGATTACCTATGAACCAGTTTTTGAAAAATCTCACAATGCAATTGAGCAGATTTTCCAGATGTTTTATTTTTTAAACACATTTTTTTTTTATGTGTAATTGTCATAAATCACATCTGGATAACGTAAATAAATAAAAAAAATAATAACAAAACACACAAACACAAATAGTGGCAGTTGCCCAACACAAAATAACACAATTTAAAAACAATTCACAAGAAAGGTGAGGGAAGTTTTGGCCCTTAAGGAATATGGGGCAAGCACAGAAGGAATGTGGGAAAATTAGCCAGTGCTGTCATCGCCTTTTGGCCCGTTTGGCCGGGGTAGGGTGGGAGCCTGACCGGGTCCGGGAGGTCCTTCGGCTGGCCTGTCCAGAGGCAGATGTTGGGGCCTCTGGACTAGGCATAGGGCTAGGCACATTTGGAGGGATGGCTGTTGTTGTGCCAGAGGTGGAGGGTCCTGATGTTCCGGCAGGAAGGGAGGCCGGCTCCACCATGTGCTGTCGAACGAGCTGCTCCAGGGCATTTGCAATCCTGATGTTGGCCCCAGTATTTGCGGCCAGAGCCTGAGCAATGGTCACGTTGGCCGCAGCATTTTGCTCCATGGCCTCCGCCACCCGTAGCAGACTGGAGTCCATCCTCAGCAGAATCTCCGTGTGGTGATCTGATTTAAAATTGAGATCCGTGAGGAGGGCCACTGCCTGCGAAGGAGATTGCCCTGGACTGGCTTCTGCAGGGTCCCCAGCCGGATCTACTGCTTTCTCCCCTGCAGAGCCAGCAGTAATTCTGCGACCAAGGCTCCTCTCTGGAGCAGACTCATCCGCCTGTGTCTCTGTGAGAAAAATGAGAAAAGAGTAACATTAGAATCTACATATTGTCACAAACACATTTCAGAGTTGGTAACATAACAACATTTACCTGGGACAACATGAGGAGCCGCAAAGTCTGGCATGTCCGTATCGATGTTGGACACGCCAAACACCTCCTCATCCTGCACACACCCCTGGGCCAGCTCTTCCAAGTCATTAAGCTCCAATGACACAGGGGTGGGACCCCCACCTGTCCCCCTTGCATGCCTAGCCCTATCAGCCAATTTTTGCTTCAGCCGATATTTGAAATCGCTCCATCTGTGGGTGAAAAAGTTGGCATTATTCCTGCAGTATTTGGCCCTGTAACCACTTTTTTTTAAAATGTAGTTTTTACGTACCGGCGTTTGACATCCCGGGTTGCACGGTCAAACTCACCCACCCTATTGACAGCACTGGCTATGTCATCCCACATTTTCCACTTCTGGCTTGCACCCATATTCCTTTCTGCCTGTGGCAGGTTGTCATGGCACATTTGGACCAAAACCTCCATCTCCTTTCTTGTGAATTGTGGCTGCCTTTTTTTTTCCGTGTGTTTCTTAGGCCGACTAGGCCCAGCAGCCTCTGACATGGCATCCTCCACTCCTTTTGTAAAAAACATTTTTCAAATTTTTATGTCAAACATTCCCAAAATTATTGGTATAAATAATCCTTTAATACAAAAGAGACAAATACTTACGAGGCGCCTCTTGCACAGTGTTTTGCTGCTCTGTAGCCATTTTAGAGAGTAAAGTTTCACTACAGCAGACCGTTTGGGAATTTCAGTGACGTATTTATACATGCGTCAGCATTATTCGTCCGCATCATTGACTGTGCGCTCCTATTAAATGTTTCCTTATTAACCAGTAAAAAATGCGAACTATTTAGCGCACTGTTTCCTTATTAACCAGTAAAAAATGCGAACTATTTAGCGCAATAATGTTTCCTTATTAACCAGTAAAAAATGCGAACTATTTAGCGCACTAATGTTTCCTTATTAACCAGTAAAAAATGCAAACTATTTAGCGCACTAATGTTTCCTTATTAACCAGTAAAAAATGCTAACTATTTAGCGCAATGTTTTTTTGGTGTAAAAAATGTAAAGTCATGTTTTACCACTAAATGTAGCGTGCATTTCCTAACTAATGTGTGCTCCCTTCTATATTTTTTGGCAAAAAAAAAATGTGTTTATAATACTTTTTTTTTAAAAAAAAACTAAATATATTTTAAAATTTTGAATTTTCTACTCATGACAATACCCCGGCCTGTAAGCATCTTTGGATTTATTGGAAAAGATAAGTAGTTTTTTTGGTTCACATTTGTTTCAAACAATAACTACCTGGCTTACCATTTCAGGTTGATGTTGGTCGTATTATCTTGGCCATGTTTCCAGAACCCGACCAACCTCAACTTCGTCCCAGGCGTAGGCCTCGTAGGCGTGCAAGGCCCCAGATATATAGAACACGTGTCACCCTTTTTGGAATGCCAGATGATGAGGTATTAAGACGATATCGTCTTCCTCCACAAATCATCCTAGACACTCTCTCATTAATAGAGAGTGATCTTGAACGGCAAATTAACAGTCCTACAGCAATACCACCACTTACGCAATTAATGTCGGTGTTACATTTCTGTGCCTCAGGATCCTTTCAAACCACGGTGGGAATAGTTGCCGGAATCTCCCAATCCTCCTTTTCAAGGATCCTGAGGCAGTGATGGAGGCCCTTTTTAAACACCTCCATCATTTTATTCAAATGCCAGTGGATATGGGTTCCCTTAGTGTGGCGAAGGCCAATTTTTACCAAATAGCTGGCTTCCCACACATCATAGGGGTTGTGGATGGCACTCACATACCACTTCAGCCTCCAGCAAGGCTGGAAGCTATTTTTAGGAACCGCAAACACTTTCATTCACTGAATGTAATGGTGGTATGTGATGCCTCCCTCCAGATCCTGTCCCTGAATGCCAAATTCCCCGGGAGTGCACATGATTCCTTCGTCATCTGGCAATCAGGGATTTGGCACAAATTAGACAACCTACAAGCTGGTGATGCGTGGCTTCTGGGTAAGTTGACACCTTCCGTGGCAACCAATGCAAAGCTTGTTACACAATGGTCCTGATGTTCGTTTTTTCACAGGAGACAGTGGTTAACCTTGCACACCCTGGCTGCTCACTCCTTATTTGGCTCCCACACCAGGGCCACAAAGTGAGTTTAATTCCGCACTTACAGCCACCAGGCAGGTGGTGGAGCGCTGTATCAGCCTTTTAAAAGGCCGATTCAGATGCCTCCACCGCTCTGGAGGCGAGCTCATGTATTTGCCGGATATGGTTTCGAAAATTGTGGTCCTGTGTGGGATATTGCACAACATCGCCATAAGGAGTGGTGTCCCAATGCAGCCAGAGGATGCCTTGCCTGAGGATGGCCCCCCCGAGGTTGGTCGGAGGTGAGTATGTGGGGGGGACCATACGCGATGATGTGGTGGCCACATATTTTAGGTAATTATTGTTGCAAATTTAGTTAATTGACACAATGTAGACATGTAAGATTGTAATGTGCAATTGTAATTTTTTTTTCATTGTTTTTTCTTGTATTCCCTTAAATTCCACGGAAAAACGATGCCTACTACCTGATCCAAAAAATTGTCTTCATGTGGCCACATTGGATATAACTTCTGGACCAATTATTTCTTCGCCACATTTGTGGATTCATGTTGGCCTGCTACTTCTTCAAACAGTTCTTGATTATTGTTGTTTTTTTTTTTTTTTTATGGGTGTTGGTTGTTTTTTGGAGTGTGTTTTCACTGTGTGAATTGTTTGTCACAATTCACTTTGTGTTTATTATTTGTGTGTATTAAATTTTTGCTTTACGTTAAAAAGACTTTTCCTTGGTAAATTACAAGCAAGTGTAACCTGGTCCAAAAAAGGAAAATTTGCTTAATGGCTAATCCTGTAATGTGTTAAATAGTAAAGTATTTTACCATGCTTTGTGGCTAAAAACAAACCCCAAAGGGATTATGGTGAATCAGTATGTTTTATGATCTAGGCCTAAGCAGGTTTGCTTTAATATTTACATTACCCACCCCCAAAAAAAACAAAAAAACCTGGTAATTCTACAAACCTATTGGTATTGTTAGGTGTTTAATGTGCCAGCTTACATACTTACTTGAGCTTTCTACAATCTAATTTACATTACTTAAAAACTCATGCTCCAATAGTCTACTTATGTAAGGTTAAACAATCTAATATTTACAGACAAGGAATGAGACTCTAATAAATCAAAATATATTTTATTTTAAACAACTTTTTGAGGGGGGAACAAACAAAAAAATTAGTGCCGCAGGACCGCCAACATGTGATCCAGGACCACAAGCATCCCGACGACATGGCCCCTCAATGTGTGCAAGCCTTCCTGCATTGCTTGCAAACGCCTCTGGTCCTCTGTGGGTTAAAAAAAAAGTGTGGATTACTAAACTGACACCTTAATTTATATGTTACCAAACAGCTTAAAATTCAGACTATACTTAAAAAAAAAAAGTTTTGAACAGAAAAAAAGTCATGGAAAACACAAAGATTGTATAAATACAAACTAGAAAAATTACACATAAAAAGACAACCAAAAAAAGGGCGAAGTACGCAAAAAAACTACATTTGTTGTTACCGTAAACTAGAAAGACACAAGTATGAGTGTTTGGACATGTGTGATATGTGTAAGGGGAAAGCATCCTAGACATTGTTTTTCAAAGATATATCTCCAAAACATTCGAAATACTTTACAAATTGGAAATGCACAGGCAAAAGGACATCATCACCCAAAAACCAAAAAAACAAGCATAGTTTAAAAGGGAAACATACCGGTCAGATTGATGCCTGGTCCAGGAGCCCCGACATCGTCCTCCTCTGAGGTGGGCCAGTGCTGGTCCAATGGAGGGGAGATTTCACTAGGGGTGGAGGGGGAGGAAAAGCGAGGGGTGGGTGGAGGGGAGAGTGAATTTGGAGGGATGGGAATATTCGGAGAGGGAGGGACCTCAGGGACAGGCCGGTCTGGGCTGGAGGGGGAATTTGGGGAAGGTTGGGGAGAGGAGGTTTGGGTGGGAGTGTGGGATAGGGGACGAGGCCGACGTCTTGCTCACATTAGACGTCGGAGTCTGCGCTCAGCCCCTAAATGATGGATGAAAATTTTTAAGTTTATTTTTTTGGGGGGGTTTAGATAAAAATTTACAACACCCAAAATTTGCCAAAGAAAAAAAGCACACGCAGGTATGTCCGAAATAAACAAACAGGGCTAGATGGAAAACATGCACATGCAGGTATGTTTGCATTTTTTTGGATAAAAAAATACACTTACTTTCAGCTATTTGCTGACGCAAATTCGCCAAAAGGCGGGGGGACCTGCGTTGGAGATCCGACCACCGCCTTTCAAGCTGCCCGATATTGCGGCGGAAGCCCATATTACGCAGCCGCCGCTGCACCTCCGCATAGGCGAGCCGCTTGCGGAGGTTTGTGATGAGGGCCGGATGATTAGTGATTCTCCGGTCCATCACATCTGTGAGGGCCAGGAGTTCGCTTCGTGTAAATGCTGCGGCTCTCATGATAGCAATGATTTTTTCCACAAAAAACAGTTTTAATAAAGGACACTCAAAAAATTTGATTGGCTAATAACAGAACGCATTCTATTGGTTATTGTATGAGTCATGTGACCTACACCCTCACAAATATAATGTGAATTATGATAGGCTTGATGCAGTGACATGCGTAAGCTAATTTAAATAAACAAATTAAAGTACTAAAATATGTCTATAAAAAACAAAGGAAAACAATAGTATCAATCCTAAAAACATGTAATTTGTAAAAAAAAAAACATTGGTGAAACCGTACATATTCTGCAGGAAAAATGACACACACTGACAAGAATAAAGTTTATTGACAATGAAAAAAAAAAAAAGGATTGAAAACATGTGAATAGCAATTAAGGTAATTAATATATTGATTGCCATGAAACAATTAAAGTATGTTTGCAGAATGAAAGAGCAGGTAATCGAAATCTGACAGGCCCACTTCCGGAATTGAGTGCGAGCGACCAAAGCAACCAAAGAGGAGACGAACGGTCGCTATTTTGAGCGGTCGCAAGCTAGAGGAGGGGTTGGGAGGCTATAGGGCGGAAAATTAGCTACGAGCAAACATACGGACGAACGCTTGAATTTAAATATTTCCGCTCGTACGGCTAACGAGCGTACTGCCACTTGCGTCCGGGTCTGAATCAGGCCCATTGTTCACAATGATCACACTTGAAAAACAAAAGTGTTATAGTGTTTGGTGGGGGGTAAAGAGGGGAGAGGAAAAGACACACAAGGATAAAAACCGGTAGTTACGAGCACAAGACAGCAGAATACATCTGTCAGCAGTTTAAAGTATCGGGGGGTACAATTTCTGTATGTTGACCAATTGGTGTAAACAGCTGGAGTGAGAATATGGATCTAACCTTCCACCTCTATACTTCTCAAAAGGAACAAGGTAGTCATCTCAAATAACTTGTATACCTTAGCCTGAGTGGAGTCATCTAATTGATCAATAATAATGCCCCATTTCTTGTGGAATCGAACGCAGTGTGGCCTGTCTTTCATAGTATAAGATATTGAGGAGTGAAGTTTCTAGGGCTGAAATGGTAGGGGATGATTTACAGAACGATTTGCATAATATGAGTTTCTTGGCAGCTGTTAAAATAACACATAACAAGGATATAATAGTTTTCTTTTCAGGGCCTAAATCTCAGTGTACAAAATTACGAAATAAACAAGTGATGGGATGGCAGGTGAGGTGCAGTGAAAATAGTTGATTGACATAGTGAATCAGTTTATTCCAAAAATATCTAATCTTGCCACATTCCCAATAACAGTGATTAAGGAGGCATTCATCATCCTACAATTTGAGCAGGACCCCATCTTCTCCGGAACCATATGTCTCCTTAGAGCAGGGGAAATAAATGCTCTACAAAGAAATTTCAGGTGGGTCTCCTGTAATTTAGCAGAGACTAAGGGCCTGATTCAGACCCACTCGCGAGCGGCTGTCCGCTCGCAAGTGGGTCGATGTTAGGCACTGAGCATGCGCACGACGGAGGGAGCTCCGTCGTGCGCATGCGCCAGACGCGACGAGCGAAGGAAAGTCCTTCGCTCATTGTGTCCGATCAAAGGGGGCGTGCTGTCAATGTTGATTGACAGCACGCCCCCTTTGGTGGGCGTGCCGGGGGCGTGCCTCCCTGACGGGGGCGTTCCCACGGGAACGCCTCCCGTCAGAAGCCGGCCCACTGACATCACTAGTGATGTCAGTGGGAGTGATTTTGGCTCTTATAGAGCCAAAATCACTCCGGAGCTTGCGGTTGAAAACCTCAACCGCAGGCTCCGGCTCGCAATTTCGATGGTCGCGATGGTCACGACCATCGCGGCCATCACAATGCACGCTCGTATAGCCTGTGGGTGGTGACCCACAGCTATACGAGCGTCCAGGAGGACGCTCCATGAAAATGGAGCCCGGCCCTCATTCAGAGCGTGCGCTCTGCTCAGAGCGTACGGCTCTGAATGAGGGCCTAAGTATTTTAGCACTGAGCCACACCTACGCAGCCAAATTTCATGGGTGTCAATAGCAGGAATATCACCAGTCCATTTTGTAAGTGAGCATTGCCAAAGCTTATCTCTAGAGAGGAGCAATATAGGTTACAAAGTCTTTGGTATTCAGATAGTTTAGAAAACATATTGGAGAAAAGAGGGATCCCGCCCTGATCAGGTGAATCTTTTACTGAAAGTGATTGAGTGGGGGGTGTGGCTTGGCTCTGGTCAGAGCAGGCAGCTGGTTGCATGAGCTCCTGCTAAATATCCGTGTTTTATCCTGTTCCCCTGGTGGTATTGGACTGAAACTTGAACCGCAGGTGCATTACATATCACTGCATCTCAGGTGGTAGTTTTGTCCCCCTGCGTGCCTGCTAATTATACTTACCAGCTCCGATGCTGAAGACAGTATCCTGGCCTAGCTGAGGTCCCGACAGTGTCTCCTTTTGCGTTGTTCCCAGCACTCCTGTGCTGTCTGGTCCGCGGCGGTCCTCGCTGCCTGGTGCTTGATGTGTGTGGTCCAAAGGTCGTGGCTGCGAGTGGATGCTCTGGCTCCTTACTGATGTACCAAACTCTCAGTCTGTCCTGCGGCCAATTTAGGTGAGGAGGCTGTTTACAGTCGCTGTCCTGCTTCACTAAGGTTGCTGGATCCTGGGTACATGTGGAGGGGCAGTTTATTTGCAAGATTGTCCATACTGTAATCCTTGGTCGTATAATTCTTGTTTGGGCCCCACCCCAGCCTCCATTATACAACTCCTATACCCAGTCCTTGCTGATTTCTCCTATCATCACACCTGTACAATGCCTTTGCTCAGAGGCTTATCAGCAAAGTTGGGGATTTACAAATGAATATTCTTACTTCCTGCTGTTTCCCTTGGCAACCCCGGGAGACTGAGATGTCTGAATC
This sequence comes from Taudactylus pleione, assembly GCA_031769625.1. Taxonomy (NCBI): domain Eukaryota; kingdom Metazoa; phylum Chordata; class Amphibia; order Anura; family Myobatrachidae; genus Taudactylus; species Taudactylus pleione. The sequence goes on along the minus strand of JAUIMM010000154.1, from coordinate 811,575 downwards.
TCAATTTTTTGATCCTGCAGTTCACACTCCATTTGAGGAAAATCGGTTCATGTATTTCTCCTTCTCCTTCCATATGACTGTGGTTCTCTCTGCATTGGCTAAGTTCAGATGTTTAGCCCTGTGGGGTCTTCCAGGACTTGCTGCTGTTATAGCTGTTAGTAAGATATGACCTGCCATAGTATATTTGAAGATTCTTCTGTAATTGCTTAGTACTTTATAGTATTCTTATATATATCCTTTTTATCACATATTTGTATGTCATTTAATATAATTTGTGATTATTATATTTTATTTGGTTATACTGTATGTGTATCCTGCTATATCTAGATATTCTGTTTTATATATATTTTGCTGTGGCTATTTCTAAGCTTCTGTCTATTTTATGGGATTACCCTGCTTTCCTGGTAAAGGTAGTTTCTCTGTCAAAGCACCTTAGATATACGTAATCTGTTTGTTTTTTAGCCTATTATATTTCAGTATTTCTGTATATATTTCTAGTTATTTTACGGAAATGTGGGAAAGTAGTTTATGGGAGGAGCCAGCTGCCTGCTTCGTCCTGAATATGGCCTTTTTAAGTATTTTTTCCCCAATCAGTTATCCGAATATCTATCCTTTCAATCAGGGGGAGAGAGGGGGGGGCTGTTAGTAGTAGGTTAGTTTAGTTAGGGGGGAGGGAAATGTGGAATCCAGGTATACCTGAGTTGGGGATAGGCTATACAGGGTGAGGGGTTATAGGGTAGGTTTGCTTTGGGTGTATTTTGTATCTGTTTAGTTATTGTTTTTATTATTTTTGCGGGTGTGGTCAGTCTTATGGTGGGACATTTATATAGGATTTCCTTGGTATTTTTATGCATCTCCTAAGCTTGTTGTTTTTGGTTTCCAGTTACTGCTTCGGGAACCCGAATGGCACCTTCGGGTACTCTTTTTTTTTTTTTTTTTTTCATATGTTACCTGAGACATGTATGTATATCCTAAATAATATGACCATATCTTATACTTTGCTTTGTCTGTATGTACATGTCACAAAATGTACTTTTCATACTTGCCGCACTTGCTTTTTTTATTATTATTACTATTTTTTTTATTGGGTATATTTTCAAAACTTTAAATAAAAAAGACTTGATTTAAAAAAAAAAGAAAGTGATTGAGTGAAATGCCGTGCCTGTAAGAAGATCTAAAAATGGTCATGCGGCAAGTGAAATTTATCCTGTAATGAGCTGAAATCAAGCATGGAACCTCCACGGTTGAAAACATCATGCATGGCAGAAATCCCAATAACCTTCCAATAGTTAAAATTAGCATAGTCTAATCCTGGGGTAAAGCACGTATTGCCCCAGAAAGTAGTAAAGGGGGAACTAGTAAAAGTGCGCTTAAGTATTTTATTAATAGAACACCATGCCTACGTCGTGAAACAAAATATTAGTCGACAAGACTGGGGGCAGTAAATGTTTAGATGTATGTAACAGCGCACTAGGAGAGTAAGGAAAAAATAGGGTCTCCTCCAAAGACCAATTAGTAAACACTGAAGACCGTGTAAACCAGTCCGCTATATATCTGAAGAACGCTGCCTTCGTAAAAGCACTAACGTCTGGAACCCCAAATCCACCATCACTATTTGGTAGCTAATATTTCACATATGCTATGCGAGGTTTCTTACCGCCCCAAATAAACTTAGAGAACATCGAAGAAATATTCTTCAGATCAGATTGTTTAAGGCCTATAGGGAGCATTTGGAGTAGGTATGACCACTTCGGGAATGGTACAGTCTTAATAACCATTATTCGCCCTGACAGAGATAGAGGAAGAGCCTTCCAGTTGTGGAATAATGTGGAAATACATTCTAAAATAGGGGTGTACTTGACTTTATATAAGAGTTGTAAAGAATTAGGAATTAGTACGTCCAGGTATCGGAGAGGACACTTACATACTGAAATTTGTGTGATAATTGGGTGTGCGTGTAGCAGGTGCCAATCCACAGATAAGGGCAATAGTTTAGATTTTGCATAATTAACTCTAAAACCGGCAAAATAACCAAAGATGTTGATAATACGGGTTATATCCGGTATTAAAGTTATAGGGTTGGAAATAAACAATAACATATCATCTGCGAACAGACCAAGTTTAACCTCCTTGCCTCCTACAGATATGCCAGAAAACGCAGGAGAGGCACGCAGTGCAACTGCTAGAGTTTCCAGAGATATAGCAAAATTACATTTAGTAAGGCCCCAGGGCCGGATGGCTTTTCTAATGACTATTTTAAAATGTTAGCCCCTAGATTTTTGGAAAGCCTACGGTCTGTATTCAACGCATTCCTCAAGGGAGAATCCCCCCCATTGTATTTTACTTCGGCACTGATAAAAGCCCTGCGGTTTTAAAGCAAACAGGCATCCATAAAAGCTTACTAGCAAACATCAAATAAGTACAGTGGGTTCCTAGCAAGCACCAGCAAAATTAAAAGTACATGTTTTTAAAGAAAATATAGTGAAAAGAGAGCCTAAAGAGGTAGCTCAATCAAAAAATGAAAAGATAAAATAGTTGTCACAACACTAAACAACAATAAGGTAAATCATACATATCTGTGTATATCAGCAAGATATATCAAAAGACAAGAAAAAATAAGGCATACATAATATGATATGGAACCATAAATAGTTATCAGTTACCAGAGGAGTACGCACAAAGATGAAAAAAGGCGCAGCACACCATACATGTAAAAAAGCATAAGAATGGTAAAAAAAACAAAGTAAACCAACCATTACAACCTGAATGTCTACGTTAGAGGCCAAATTGTAACCAAACATAAAAAGAAAGGGTATGAGGCCACAAGGGTAGCCTGAGGATCTCACATGTTGGCATCATCAGCAAGGGAGGAAGAATCAGCCTCTTCAGATTCAGCAAAAAATCCTTCTGCATCCGCAGAGGAAGTAAAATCCTTAGAAGAGTCCCCCTCAAACAAGCAGAGTTGGGCTGGGAACAATAAGGCAATTTCTTGCCGGATTTCACAAGACGAGAGCATAAAGGTGAAAAACCCTTTCTGGTGCGTGTCACTTCCGCCGAAAAGTCCTGGAATATGAAGATTCTAGAGCCTTCCCAGTGAAGATCCGTGTGTCTCCTGGACGCAGTCCACATGGCATCCTTATGCATAAAGTTAAGGTAGCGGAAAATCACCGGACGTGGTCTACTATCTGCATTATTCCGCAGGGGGCCCAGCCCTTTCCACCACTAAATCAGAGCAGGAATTTTCTATGTTCTACAGTCCTGGAGGGTGGATGTCAGGAAAAAATGGAGAGCTGGCCCTTTAAGAGACTTAGGGAGACCAATAACGCAGAGGTTATTCTGTGCGATCTGTTTTCCAAATCATCCAGTTTGGTAATAAATTGATAATGTTCCCTCCGTAGTGAGGCAGTAAGTGTTTTAACATCAGCCATGTCATGAAAGACCTCACCCAGGGGCCTATTCATCATACCTAAAATATTGAGGGAGGTAATTAGGTTTAGAACTCGCATGGAGTTCTACCTAATTGCCGGAGGAATTCATCATTCCTTCTCCCTATAACTATCTATTCCAAAAAGCTGTAATTTTTGCGATGACAGCTTTTTGAGAAATAGATAGTTTTCCCTGCCTGCTCTAACTTTACTGCAGCTGGTATCCGTGCTGCGCATGCGCTGTTACAATCGTAAACCCAGCGCATGCGCAGCACTACTTACAGCTGCGGTAAGTTTGTGTGCGCCCCCCAACCCCCCCCTCCACTCACCTCCCCCCGTCCCGCACTTACCTGCCCGCTGCAGCGCCTCCGGCTCCGTCCTGCTGATCTGTCATGTGGTCTCCCAGCAGCACACAGTGCAGTTTAGAAAAAAAAAATTTTTTTTTTTTCTAAACTTTATTGTGTTCTGCTGGTAGAAAACAATGTCAGCATTGCAGACGAAGCCAGAGGACGCACCAGAGCGCCGGAGGAAGACTCCAGGGGACCTGCACAGCTGGAAGCAGGTAAGTCTGTCCTGCTATTCGCCACCTCACAGTGGCGAATAGTAACTCCATCAAATTCCAAAAATACATAATTTTCGGAATTTGATGAATACCATAATTTCCATATCCCCATACTAATGTATGGGGAGTGTGGAAAGTAACGCAGGGGAGCTTAGCAAGGAGATATCAGTGATATCTCCTGTGCTAAGTGGCTTCATGAATACTAAAATAACATTATTTAAGGAAAACGTTATTTTAGTGTTGATGAATAGGCCCCCCAGTCCTTGTTCATTCACAGTCACTTTCTTTGAAAGTTGTGTGATCTGTGATTTAATGTCCTGCACAGCTTGAGTGAACTTAGCAGATTGTGCCTCCAAAAGAGGGCCCATAGTGTCCCGAATAGCTTGCACCACAACATCATCAACAAAATCTGAGGGCCACTAAGCTATACACCACATAGTAGCACAATCTTGATTCACCCCATATTCACATTACACCACATAATAATGTCCCTTATTCATGTATGACAGACAGCAGAGCCCCTTTTACACAATGTCCACATCAGTAGTGCCCCAATACACATAATGCCCACAGTAGTGCCCCTTATACAAAGCCTACAGCAGTAGTGCCCCTTATGCAATGCCCCAGTAGTGGTGCCCCTTAAGCAGTGCCCCCAACAGTGGTGCCCCTTATGCAATGCCCCCAGACATCATGACGCCTCTCCCATAGTGCACTGCACACTGCGGGAGCCGGAAGCCTGAGGTCAGGAGTGAGCTCCAGCCTCTGGCTGCCGCTGGCTCTGGGGGAGAGCCGGGCGCCCGCTGGTAACAAAGTCTCAGCAGGCGCCCGGCAAATGGAGCCTGTCAGCATGCCTCGGGGAACCGCTGCAAGGTTCCCCAGTCGGCGGGCCATGGGGAACAGCTCTGCGGGCCGCTGGCGAGCCACGGGTTGACGACCCCTGACCTAAGGCAAAGAAACATGAAATTTGGGGAGTATAATCCTTCCATGACTTAAGCACCCACTAAGCAGGGATTATTCCAAATTTGACTAAGGGGGTGAAAAGGGGTGTAATGTAGGTGGGGCTGCAGCCCAATATTCAAATAGGGGAGCCACACCAACTTCCAGTGATGCTTGTCAGAATTTGGGGTGACAGTTGGTGTGGCTCCCCTATTTGAATATTGGACTGCGCAGAAGACCCACCTCTGGAGTCACCACTGCTAAGGACTTCACACTAGGTTTTATCCATTTGGATACTTCACTTGCTTTGGATGACCATGAGGGTCTGAGGGAGGGGGCAGAAGGGGAGAACAGGACAAGTGGAGGAATCAGTGAGGGAACGGCGAGGAGATGTAGGAGAAGACAGAGGCAGAGTTTCTATGCCACTGAGGAGGAAAACACACGTTTGTACAAATGTGCTTCTTTTTTTTTTTTGCTCTTAATACCAATAAAATTGTTTGTAAAAAAACCCCTTAATTTATTAACACGCTCCTTTAAACCAGAGGCATAAAATAAACTAAGCATACAAGTTAAGATGGTATGAAGGAAATTAAAATATCTAAGGTCTACTCAGATGAAACCGGGTACATCAGCTAGTACCCTACATTTTCCTATTATTTTAACATTTCCTGCCGCCTCATTACTTCTGTAGGAACACATTTCCTCTCACTCACCTGTAGCAACACTTTTTCACTATATCCTCTATAGCAAACCACCTCTCACACTGAAGCAGGACACACAAAAATAAATGTTCAATAGAGCAGGGAGTTGATATATTTCTCGGTGGGTTTTCCTGATCAGAAAGGGTGTACAGCGACTGGGCCAGGAAACATATGTCTTTCCTGAGCAGAGAGTGCAAAGATCAGGAACTCACAATTTTTTGCTCATAATAGTCATGCCAGAGAAGAAACACTTCAACACTCAGCTTAGGGAGCTATCATGAACCGAAGAACAAGGTAATAATTATGCCCTTTGCAATTAATGCATTTCTACATGACATCTAGTGCTGTGTTCCTTACAATCTACAAATATCCATGAAGTAAAGGGTGTAACCAAATCTAGTTTAGAGGCTATTGCTGGTTTCTAAGAATCTGATATTATTCAGAATAAATCAATACATATCTGTCAAGAAAACAATGTTCTATGTATCCAGAGAGACACTAGTAACCTAATAATTTACAAATTAGTATAAATGTAGACACTGCAAAAAAGGAAACATGAGGATCTGGATAATATGGGTGTACAGGTTAAAGTGTTACACCACTAAGAAAACAACATCTCTGCTTTGGAAAACAAGGAAGTACTGAAAGCACTATGGGGTAAATTTACTAAGTTTCAAGACCAACTGATCTCGACAGCATGTTTATTTCTATAAAATGTGTATTTACTATCCATCATTTTTTAGTGTGAATTTTGAACCGATGGCGATGTTGGTCAGTTTTTGCTGGCATGAAGTCCACTAGTTTTGACATTTCCAGTGCAAATTAACGGCAAATAGAAATAAAAAAAAATAAACTGACTGAAAGCAGACCGAAAACCAACAAACACTTCCTAGTGCTTTTCTATTGGCCAAAACATACCACATGCAATTTTTACATCACAAACCCCATATAAAAATGCACCAAACCGCCCAAGCACATTGTGAGGGTCTGGTGAGGTGGTTGGAAGTAGTTGGTGTTAGAAGAATTGATCTTAGAAAGCAGTGTTACAGCAAATTCTAAAAGTTGTCTGGTCATTTTCTGTGTAGTCTTGTCTTAGATTAAAGTTTGCCTATATTTTGTCTGGCTTCATTTTCTTTTCGGTCTTGTCAGTATTTGTGTGCAACCGTGGTTGTGTGTGACAGTGGTGTGTTGTGTATTGTGGGTTTTATTTCTATATGTTTGTGTTCTTTGTGTTATTTGTATAGATGGAGGGGGGAGAGGATAGGGAGGGTGAGTTTGAGGAGCCAGTGCAGAAGGTAAAGCAGGAGTCTGATTCAGAGGAGGAAACATAAACAAAGTCTCGCTGTAATGTCAGATTTGGCCCAGTGCCACATTATGAGGCCCTTTTCGCTGGCAGAAAGTCTTCCTGCACTTCTACCATATGTAAGAAGCAGGGGCACCAGGAGAGGGGCGGGGGTACTAATAACCCGGGTCTGGGCTTGTTGGAGGGGCCAGGGTCAGCTGCTGAAGGGGACATTAGGCTTGCAATGAGTCTATATAAAGCTACCCATAGTTCATGCCACTATGACTCTTGGCTGGGAAAACAGATGGATAGGAAAGGGTCTTCAGGGCTGCCATAACCTGGATGAGATGGCGGCTCAAAGTTGGCAGGGATATGCCAAGCACTTTACTTGTGACTGACTGGAAATGCGAAGCACACAGCAGCTTGTGCAGGCCTCATACGGCACGTGACTGCTCAGTTTCTTGCTCAAGCTGATCGTTGACGAGGTCACATGTTCATTAAGTTGGTATGGCTGAGGCGGAACATCTGTAAGATCTCGCCATCAGACACTGCATTGATATTTGATAAGAAGCGGGGCCTGCATAACTGCATACTGCCTGCAGTAACTCATGAAGCTGCTGTTGGTTCTCTGGTTCTGCCTCCTCTCAAGTCAGGTGGTGGTGTGCTACATATCTCAGGTAGGTGCTGAACATAGAGTAACCTTGAAAGGCCATAATTTCTACATGCACAGTGCACCGCATGGCTGCGTCCGTCTTTAAAGGATTCATGCTTTGACCAACAGAATTTGTTTTGTTGTCTATTATTTGTGCGGGTTGGCATTTGTTTTTAGTCGGTTTACAAACAGATGCTTAGAAAATCTGAGGTTTGTATACATGCCTATGTACAATAATCTATAATTGGTCATTTGGTCGGTTTTCCAACGACTTTGACTTTAGTAAAGGGGAGGTTTGCTAATTCGTCGGAAAATCAACTGAAACCCCAAAAACTACGGTGATTACATTTACCCCTATGACTGCAGTGATCCCATTTTAATTTAGCAAACATGGAAATGTTCCCATTACACATCTTTTCTACAATTATCTTTACAGGGAATAGAGTTGTAATTTTTGTTTTCAAGTGTAAGTAGATGAGAGCAATATTAATACCAGAATTTATTTTTAGTGATATTTATAACTATATTACTATGTCTGATTCACTGGATATTTTTATCCATACCTGATTTCATTGCATAATTTGTTCCTTTCAACTCTGTCAAGTCCTCTTCGTCCTCCTCACCTGTAAGAAAAAGAAGCCTTAGCAACTAAATTAGGTAACAAACAACTTAACCAGGCCCTTAAGGCAAATGTACCATAACCAAACATGTTTATGTAAAATCAACATACCCTTATCATACATGAAAACACTATAATTACATTACAGGGACCTCACAATGCATACACCACATGTTAATTCACTACAGGACAAAAAACGCTTTATTAAATAATAAATATACAACACATGGAGCACTACTGAAAACAGGGTTTGTTTTTTAGGTTTCCTCTTGTTGAGCCAAAGATGGATGGAGAAATTACATTTTTCTTTGTTTAAGGTTTGTCTGTCAGTATATGTTGTTACTGCACATTGCATTATTGATTGTGCCTAAACACCGTAACTTCTGTTACCCTATCTACCTTTGTTCTAACCCACTTTCTTTTCCTCTGACTCACTTGTCGAAGCCGGATGGTTGGCTGAGACCTAAATTGTAACAATATCTGCACGACGCCATTTTGCGTTGGCTGCATGACGCCATCTTGCGGCGCCTAAACGATATCTCCGTGTACGGCGCTATATTATGATTATTAGCGTTGTGCGTCTGCCACTGACCCAGGTTAATTGTCCTCATTATACAAATACATACATTTATTAATACATATAAAATGAGCAACCCCACAAAGCACGTTTCATAATGTACTCCACAAACACGTAGACGCACAACGCATACTAGCGTCTTTACTCAATATCCCCACACTTACACAGTGCTCACTTACCCTGTAAGGTTCCTTAGCATTAATGTTAATATTAGAAGCTTTACTTGTTATCAATTATGTTGTGAAATGCAGGTATTTGATATCTAGGGTTTAGTACATGATAAGCAGACAGTGTTTGGTGCCATTCTAAACCACTGTTTGTTTGCAGATCTCCGGTTCCCTCGGCAAGGAGATCGCAACATGCGTCTGCAAGTTATGAATTATAGAGAGTTAGGTATTGAAATGTACTCTGCAATGTAATGTTTATTAGCCAGTTTAGACTTGTTCTTCGGCGGGTTTAGATACACAAAGAGCCGAACTACCACTGTTCAAACTGACCTATGAACTACATCATAACAGAAGAACCAAGAGGAAGAACCAATGGGATTATGCCAACTCGTTTCCATTGTATTGCCTACTCTCTATAAGGGTATATATTCAGGCGCTCTATTTCCAGTAGTCAGTCATCTTATTCTTTCTTTTGACGGAGGCTTCACATTTGATGCCGGGAAATCTGGATCCAGAGTGCCTGCGTATGTATCGACTGTACCTTGTGAATGTATAAATCTTTTGCGCTAATTGTATTATAGATCAAGGCGTGTAACTGAATGCTTTTATGTGAATATCTTTTTGTGCTTTGGAACCACACTCAAAGTCTGGAAAGCAATTATTTCTTGTGCGACTTACAATGCTAAATAGCGACATTTGGGTATAAAGATTATTAGGTATTCATAGTTGGGGGCTCGCAGTGAGGTCACGCTACTGGAATTTACACCGTAACACACGGTTATCGATCTCTCACCAAAGGGTGGATGGCGCCATACGCAGGAAAGGACGCACTGTGTCCGAAAACCTGCTACCACTTGATGTTGAGAGACCGATGTGCATTATTGTGTGAGTTCAAGGAGCGCTGATTAGAATCCAGGGACAGGGAAGGAAATGTTTGTTTTCTTTCGCTGATAAAGTTTTGTGTTAATAGGGTAAGTCGCACAATAGCGTACGCATATTTCCTGTATTGGTGTCACGTGTTCAACCAGTCATTGTATTTATAGCGTGATTGCTTGGTAAACCTCTGAATTACACTACTATTTTGGGGAAAACGTTTAATTCTTATCTGCGCAGAAAAGGTGTATGTAATTGAAACGTGTGATAGTAAAGTGGAGGCTACTGTCTGTAAAGCCTAAGTGTAAAGTAGAGGCTACTATCTGTTAAGCCTAGGTTGAAACTCAGTAGGTGCCTGACGGGGCCGTACAAACTACGGGCCAGTGTCCAAAGCAGGTACATTGTGGTTATCGAGAAACTAAGGGGTTTCTTGGTCCGACACCCATTAATCGCAAAGTCCATTGATCGGTTAGGTTCTTTGGGCAATGCGATCGGACTTCATGGTTATATGAAAAACTGTAATTATGAAGTGGGTTGTTGTGGGAGTGAAACTGCTGGCAAGGTTAGGAGTTATTGGAACTTCTAGATGCTACCAGCTGGGAGTAAACTCAAAGTAGGAAGCGAGTGGTGAAGCTTGAGGTGAATTCATCACAAGTAAAATAATCAGCTAGGCGGTTATTTTACTCCTCGTTTATGCACACGGACCATATCGCTTATCGGGAAAGTGGTGCATAACGGGATGAAGCGAGTGGCTGAAGCTTGATTTGAATTAGCCGCAGGTAGAATAATTTACAATAGGTGATTATTCTGCTCCTCGTTGTGCAAGCTGACTGTAATGCCCTGCGGGACGGCTGTGTATAATGGGAGGGAGTGCGTGAACGTAGTGCACTGAAAATCGTTCACCAATCGAAATTCTCTAGAAATTGCTAAGCGTTTTCTCAGATAGGTGCGAAGCAATCTCTGGAAATGGTCGATCGTGTGCTGCTGATGGAAGGGCCGGTTGGTTCGGCCAGGTATGTCATGTTTAAAACGTATGGTGCATACGCTACGGCGTACTGTGGCATGTGGGTCAACATGACCAAGGAATGTAGAAAACCTTTTCCTAAGATTGGTAGCTTTGATTCAGAGGTACTGAATAATGTTAGAGACAGTATATGTTTAGTGAAATCTCTAAAGAAAAGGATAAAGTTTAATGATTGTTTAAAGTTGTGGCAGCATGAGGGGAACATGTGGCTTAGCGGTGTGCATGCGACGCAAACTAGCGTCACGCTCACGCCGCAAGGGAGCGCATACACAATGCTAAATAGCGTTGTGTGCGTGCCGCAAGGGTGCGCGCACGCACAGCAAGGTAGCATTGCCAAAGGTAATGTTAGTAGCGCATGCGCACCACCTCCACCCTATGCGGATGTGGGTGAAGGTACAGTCGATCTCAAAAATCATAAAAATGTAACAAGTAACTTTTACCCTCTCCTGAGTAACTATAAGGAACATGTTTATGATGCAGATGATGAACCTGTTGTAATGTCAGCTCTTTCCCATGTTGCCCAAATGTTAAATGTACTATCACAGCAAGCACAGGTAGCTGTCCCGCTAGTACCAGTAATGGAGGTAGCCCCACCAGTGCAGGAAGTATTAACACCCACTGTAACAGTAGCGGAGGTTGTTAATACCATACGTAGTAGTAATAGGCTGAACCCTCAAACATGTAGCAAGGCCAAAGGAAGCGGTGTGGCAGGTTTCCATCCCGTCCAGACAATAACTGTTCCCAATGGGTCACCGGACGCAAATGGAATAGTGACCACAAGGGATGTAGCGGTGCATTGTCCATGGATGAGAGCGGCGCTACATTCCATAATGAAAGATTTCCCTGACCCTAGGAAAGAACTAGTGCAAGAGATTTGTAAAGGATTTAGGAAATGATCATGAGCCAACCAACAAAGATTGGCGAGTGGTATTACGGGCATGTCTTCCACACAATACCGACGTGAAAAAGTTTATCATGGCCTGTGTATTGGATGGAGATAGTCCCATAACTGATGAAGGCAATGAGGACAACATAACCCGTATTGTCACCCAATTGGCCGTATTTTTCCCATTAATAGTTAACTGGAGTAAAATCTTCACAATTAAGCAGAAAGAGAGTGAGACTGCAACAGATTTTTTCACCAGAGCGCTGCAGACTATTACCCAGCACACAGGTATAGAAAATATAAAAGACAACACACATCACAGGGAAATGACCATAACGGTGCTCATGGATGGTCTTAAAGACACTCTAAAGACCAGGGTTCAGACCTCACTTCCTGAAAGGAGGGGAATTACAGCAGACACACTCAGGGAATCTGCAATTGAACATGATAAAAACATCCTTAAGAAGAGAGAAATGCAGAGCGAGAAACTAATGGTTGTTAGTATTCAAGCTCTGGAAGGAATGCAAATATCACCACAGCATTCTTATCACACACAGACACAATACACCCATCCCACACAACCTCCAAACCCATATTCCCATACACAACCACAATCTGTCCACACTCCACAACCCACACGACAACCTTTTAATACACGTCAACTACGAAGGTGTTATATTTGTAACAAGGAGGGACACATAAGTAGGTTTTTTAAAGCTAGAAAGTGGGAAACGCCAAACCAGGAAACACCGAAATACCCACAGAAAGGGCACCCACAAAAGTCAAGACAGTTCCAGCAATCACCTGCTCACATTGTGGCAGTAAATGCTTTACTGGAGGAAGACAGTCAGCTCTAGGAGTCAGGTCACACCTGTAGTCTACAGCCAGTCAGGTTAACTGGGGATACTAGGGAAGAACCCGTAATGATAGTTGATGTAGCTGGTACCAAACATTCTTTTCTTGTAGACACAGGGGCGACCAAATCAGTGTTAAATTCTCCATCCAATTTACAGGTGACCAGCAAGACAGTACCAGCAATGGGTGTAACGGGTAAAGTGCAACATTATCCTTTAAGCAATTCTGCTGAGGTTACTATTGGTCCATTGCATACCAGGCATTCCTTTCTCCTGGCAGCAGCGGCTCCTACTAACCTACTGGGAAGGGATTTGTTATGTAAAATGGGATGGGTCACTAATTGTATCCCTGGTGGTATATTTTTCGATATCCCAGAGAGAGTTGCGCAAGAGGTGAGGGATATATTGGACACTCCCCAAAGGTTGCTTCACTCTACCGTTTCAGATAAAAATCCATCACAGGTAAAAGAGATGTTATCTCAAATACCAGGTTCCCTCTGGACCAAAGATGGAAAGGACACTGGACTGATGGCAAATGTAGCTCCCATAATGGTAAATCTAAAAAGTGGTAGGCATGCTCCAAAAATTCCCCAGTACCCATTAAAACCAGAAGTAGAGATAGGGGTTTATCCCACAATTGAGCGGTTATTGCAACAGGGAATTTTAGTCCGTACAGCTAGTGTAGCCAACAGTCCCATCTTTCCTGTGAAGAGTGGTGGGAGGGGTTATAGGCTAGTACAGGACCTTAGAGGGGTTAATAAGGTAGTTGAGAGCCAATTCCCTGTAGTGCCGAATCCAGCTGTCATCCTTATGCAGATTCCACCATCCGCAACTCATTTCACTGTCATTGACCTCTGTTCTGCCTTCTTCTCTGTCCCTCTTCATCCTGACTGTCAGTACCTATTTGCATTTACATACAGGGGGGTACAATACACATGGACACGATTGCACCAGGGCTTCATAGACAGCCCCAGTATCTTCTCCCAGGCCTTACACGACTGTTTACAATCTTTTCAACCTGCCAATAGATCTGTTCTAATACAATATGTAGATGATTTATTGTGTGCTCTGATTCGTTTTTGTCATGTTTAAATGATACTAATCTACTGTTGCTTCATCTTTCACAGACAGGACACAAGTTTGCTCAGACCAAATTACAGCCATGCCAAACCAGGGTTAAATACTTGGGACACTGTCTAACTCAGGGATTACGGCATCTGACTACTGACAGAATCAAGGCTATACAGACCATGACACTGCCGCAAAACCAACAGCAAATCTGTACCTTCTTGGGAATGTGTGGATACTGCAGAATGTGGATCCCAGGTTTTTTCTATTTTGGCTTTACCATTACAGGACTTAATCTCTTCCTCAAAGCCCAATCGTGTCGTACACTCAGAGGAAACAGAGCAGGCTTTCCTTAACCTTAAGGATAGTCTGACAAGAGCACCTGCATTGGGAATACCTGATTATGAAAAACCTTTTGACTTATACTGTACAGAAACTAATGGTTGCTCAGCAGGTGTCCTCACACAAAAACATGGTGATGCCAGTAGACCCGTAGCATACTACAGTGCACAATTGGACACTGTGGCAAGATCACTCCCAACGTGTTTAAGAAGTGTTGCTGCAACCGCTTTTGGTAAACAAGAGCAAAGACGTAGTGTTAGGGCATGATACAACTGTCTATACACCTCATGGAGTATCTGCTTTGTTAAATTCAGCCCAAAACAGACATGTCTCCTCAGCTAGGTTCACAAAATGGGAACTAGCCCTGATAGCACCTGCAAACATCACCATTAAACGGTGCAATACGTTAAATCCAGCAACGTACTTCCAATATGTGCCCCAGGAAGCACTAAGGGTGGAGAGAGGTGAGTCGCTGGTGAAAGGTGAGTTTTGCAGGTATACTGATGTACATGACTGTATGGATTATTTGCATCAAAACTTTACAGCTAGCCCTGACATACGTGATACACCATTGGAAAATGCAGATTTGACGTTTTACACGGATGGGAGTTGTCATAGACAAACTGACACAGGAGAGTTATATACAGGTTATGCTGTTGTAAATGACGCGGACATCATAGAAGCCGGACCCCTTGGTCCACCTCACTCGGCCCAAGTGGTGGAGCTGGTGGCACTAAGAAGAGCGTGTGAATTAGCAAAACGCAAATCTGCTAATATCTACACTGGCTCTAGGTATGCCTTCGGGGTAGTACATGATTTTGGTGCTCTATGGAGTCTAAGAAATTTTATGACAGCAGCAGGCACACCAGTCGCACATTCAAAACATATAAAAGGACTATTGACAGCGATTCAAATGCCAAAGGCAGTGGCCATCATTAAGTGTAAAGCCCATACATGTGAGGACGATCCGGTGTCACTGGACAATAATAGAGCAGATGAACCTACCAAATGGGCAGCAGGTTTAAGATTTAACATACCACTTGATAAGATGATGCTTTTCCAAATGATTGATATGCAGAAATTAATTGAGATGCAAAATTTGTGTTGCACCCAGGAAAAGGCAGTCTGGAGATCAAAGGGATGTGGGCAAGAGTCCTCTGGACTCTGGAGAGATGGACAAGGTAAGCCAGTGGCACCCAAGGCATACTACCCAAGCTTGGCTGAGGCAGCGCACGGTCTGACTCACCTGGGAAAGCAAGGTATGCGCAAGTTTGTCAGGGCGTATTGGTGTGCACCAGGTTTCTCTTCCCAAGCCGAAAAGAGGGAAATGTCCTGCTTGACATGTTTGGGGAAGAACGTTGGAAAAACAATACCAACCGAGCCATCCCACATTCCTCTGACAGACAGACCCTTTCATCCAATTACCCCCCTGCAGGACTCTCAAGTATGTATTAGTATGTACATATGTGTTTTCTAATTCGGTTGAGGCATATCCAGCTGCCACTAATACTTCTGCGTTCACTGCTAAAAAGATTGTCCAGGAGTTTGTACGGTATCCCTAGAATTATTGAAAGTGATAGGGGTACTCATTTCACAGGTGATGTCTTCCAGAACATGTGTAAGTTGATGGGTATTAATAGTAGACTTCACACCCCTTACCGACCGCAATCCAGCGCCAAGGTGGAGAGGGTAAATGGTACTATTAAGAATAAACTAAGTAAGATCATGGCAGAAACTGGACTGGGGTGGCCAGAAGCATTACCACTAGTCTTTCATAGCATCAGGACAACTCCTAGACCCCCTCTTAATCTGTCCCCCTTTGAGATACTGTTTGGTAGACAACCTCATTTGATTATAAGTCCGCAGGAAGATTTGAAAAGTCACAACGAGGTTACTGTAAGGTATCTTAGAACAATGAGTAAACAGTTGAAGCAACAGCAGCAGCAAAACTGAAATTGTTGTCACCTCATATGCCAGAAACAAACTGTCATGATGCTGAACCTGGAGAATTTGTTATGATCAGGAATTTCTTATGTTCAGGTTGTCTGACAGATCGGCGGGAAGGTCTGTATCAAGTGTTTGCTGACGAGTATACTTCCTTGAAAGTGGCAGAGAGAGATACCTGGGTCCATTCCACTCACTGCAGAAAGGTCAACCAACCGGTGGAGAGACAAGGCGGAGTCGAGGCAGATATCGTAGACCTGTCAATTGCGAGCCTGTTCCGGGAGGGTTAAAAGTTGCAGTGAGACACCTGGGCTAAAGAAATTTGTAGATCACTGTTCCAGCAATGGAGTGGTGTGCTGGGGTTACGTTTGTGTTTTTTTCCAGAGTTTTCATCATTCTAGTTTGTTTTGGGATGTCTGGTTTCTGTGACGGAGGACAGATGACGGAGAGAGAAGCTGATTGTGATATCAATAGAGTGGAGTCTGACCAAACTCAGTACAGTAACTGCTAAGAGATCTGTTAGCCTGGAAACTCGGAGACAGTGTGAAGGTTTATCATCTGAGGAATATTGTATTTGTGAGTCCCTAGTTGATGAGAGATGCACCCAACGGTGCCAACCTAAGTATAACTAGTATAGGGGTGGGTATCCTTTAAAGGATTATCATACCATGGTGGGCAAAGTTTTAAACCAGACTGACTGTTGGGTGCCTCAGGGACAACATAATGTAGGGTTAGTGCCATTTCGATTAAATGTCTCTGAGGTCTTAGAATTGCAACAAGGGAAGACACTGGATGGAGAATTTCTTATGTCCAAACCACCTCATTTTAAACTCCACCAGTACCAAGTAGATAAATCACTTTTGTGTTTGAATATCACCAGCTTCAACAAACCAGGAAGTTGGGAGGTGACTGGGAATAACCAGACGATGACCTTCTCACTAACAGCCGATAATGAACCTATAAATTTTTAACTTTTACGCACAATTAGATTAGGTGGGAGACACTTCCACACTTAGTTCCACCAAAGAGATGGTTGGTAGGGTACCAGAAGGGTACTGTGCCAGGGTTATACAACCAGAAACGTATGTTAGTCAGATCGGAGAACCTGAGAGAGAATCATTTGCTAGGGAAATGTGTTTGAGGATTATGATGCATTCTATTCCTTGCGTTCTCCCCGATGTGTATTTTATATGTAGAAGGAAAGCGTATAAGTGGCTCTCTCCGAGTTCAGAAGGTTTATGTTACCTGGGAAGGGTACTCCCAGAGGTTATGACCGTTACACATGGTGAAATGCTTGATATTCATAAAAATACACCATCACCATATATTCACACACAGTATGAACTCAGAGACAAAAGAAACATGATACCTGGCGATGTACATACAGCCACACAGTTGATTAGCGAAACAACTGGCTTTCAAGTTTTAGTAGCATTGGATCCCACCAGGATCGCTCGGGGTACTTTAAATTTCAGATATATTCATGATCTTGCTAAATCAATAGATAATATGACCGAGATGTATGATGACACATTAAGATATACAGGTAAAGAGTTACAGGCCTATAAGAAAGAACTTATGCAACATAGACTAGTGTTAAATTATTTAACAGATGTCACTGGAGGGTACTGTGTGACCTTAACCACCCAATTTGTTGCATAGTGTTGCACGTACATCACAAATAATACTAGTGACCCCAAGGAGGTGATAGACCGGAAGATGGACGAAATTCTGCAGCTAAAATGGGAATTTCGGAAGAACCATAATGCTTCAGTGGCTGAAGTAGAGGAAAAGGTAGAAGAGTGGTTCTCTGGTCTCGGAGAGTGGGTCCAGGAAATGGTTGCTAGTGTAGGAAAACTCCTGATCCTCATATTGGTCGTCATCTTAATAATTGGCTTATGTATCAGATGTGTTCCTGCTGTGTTGAAATGTGGAAAATGTAATGCTAAGGTAAACCGAGAGAATGAAATTATGATGGTGGTTAGTAGTAATAATATGCATACTAAGGTATGTGAAGAACTGCATTACAACCCAGAACTAGAATGTACCATCAGATGATGTACAGATTTAGTCATGTATGAGATGTATTATTAAATGTTATTTTATACATCCTAAATAATGTAAGTCCCTATCCCCTTCAAGACTTCCTTTATAGGTTAGATGCATCCACACATCTTTCCCATGATCTTCCAAGACCCGCGCTGTGCGTATAAGGGTAGTTTTATGTCTCTCCCAGGGACACATTATTGATGGTTTAATGACCACATTGTGCCATCCCATAATATAATATTAAATAATATTTCATAGTGTAAGCCTGAATAAACTCTAAGATCAGAGTGTGATAGCGTATTGTTTGCTATCAAAGGGTGGACTGTCAATGCCGGATGGTTTCCTGAGACCTAAATTGTAACAATAATATCTGCACGACGCCATTTTGCGTTGTCTGCATGATGTCATCTTGCAGCACCTACACGATACCTCTGTATACGGCGCTATATTATGATTATTAGCGTCGTGCGTCTGCCACTGCCCCAGGTTAAAAGTCCTCATTATACAAATATGTACATTTGTTAATACATATAAAATAAGCAACCCCACAAAGCATGCTTCATAATGTACTCCACAAACACGTAGACGCTCAAAGCATACTAGCGTCTTTACTCAATATCCCCACACTTACACAGTGCTCACTTACACTGTAAGGTTCCTTAGCATTAATGTTAACATTAGAGGCTTTACTTGTTATCAATTATGTTGTGAAATGCAGGTATTTGATATCTTGGGTTTAGTACATGATAAGCAGACCGTGTTTGGTGCCATTCTAAACCACTGTTTATTTGCAGATCTCCGGTTCCCTCGGCAAGGAGATCGCAACATGCGTCTGCAAGTTATGAATTATAGAGCGTTAGGTATTGAAATGTACTCTGTAATGTAATGTTTATTAGCCAGTTTAGATTTGTTCTTCGGTGGGAAAAGATACACATGGAGCCGTTGGAGGGCTGAACTACCACTGTACAAACTGACACAGAGAAGCTGAATGACAAACTGTGAAAAATATTGTTTTACTTGTCTACAAAAACTGTCATCAAAGCTATTGAAGTTTGACACTGGCATTACTAGTCACCAAAAATAAGAATATAAATAATGTTTATACCAGTAGTCACACCACTCTCTCATACCTGGCATGCCATAAATCATTCATATTGTACCAAAAAATGTGCACTACTACAAACAGATATTATTAATCTTTTACTGTCCTGTAAGTTAGCATAATGAAAGAAAAGGACTGATATAATGCCTGGAGAAAGTGCATTTTTACAGGTTTCAGTACATTTTTGGATTCTGCCGTTAAGATGAGTGCACATTAGGAGGTAAATTTACTAAAGTGAGAGATTTTAGAAGTGGAGATGTTGCCTATAGTAACCAATTACTTTACTTAACATTTAACTAGCAACTTCTAGAAGATAAAAACTAGAATTGGATTGGTTGCTATGGGCAACATCTCCACTTCTAAAAACTCTCACTATACTTAATACCCCAAGTACTGGCACATTTGAATTAAATGTCACAATTGTTTTATGGATTTGTTTTATAAACAAAAGAGGTAGAAGTAATGTCAGGATAAGATGTAATAAGTACAGATGTCCCTTAAAGTATATAATCCTAATGTGGCAAAGCAGGCAGTGTAAGATACATACAACATCTTTTCAATAGACTATTAGAATTGTGGGGTACATTTGAGGGAAAAGTCACCCCTACAAATACCTCATCTGAGATATTACCAGTTTTGAAAAATAGTTAAAAATGTAATGCACTAGTATACACAGCTTGTTGCTCAAATGATAAAAGATGTTCACCCAATTCCCAGAAATGGGATACTGTGTCTTTCAGTAATGAAAATGTTATGTGTGTTAGGGACAAGCTCAGAAAGCAATGCATTGCAGGTCTCCTTCCTGGACAACAGCCCACCTCAACACTAATGCCTATGGACTGCTGTCTCTTGCTAACCAGCCCAATCAATGATAATTAGGTCAGCTTTTGTAAGATACAAATTGGGCCACATGCAGGAGGGTCAGTGCATCGGCGGCTCTGCCCCCATTAGAGAGGAACATCTCTCTTAAATAAATCAGACTTGATTGCGGAGAATTGGGCCCGCCAGACACAAACTCATTCACATTGATTTGAATATAAATTATTGAAAGTGGCTTCACTCACTTTCTGCATTTATGAAAACAACAAAGAGAAAACCTAGCCGCTCTTTGTCCTATTCCCTTTCAGTATCATGTTTCTTCACCTGCCTTGCTTCCTTTGAAAGTCTTAAATAAGGGAACTGTAACATGCACACTGCACAGTTAAATTGACAGATATGTTGGGAAAAAACACATAGGATGGAATTCAGAATATAAATTATACACTTTACATGAAACTCTTAAACTAGTTTTAAAAAACTAAAATACACTGTCACTCAGCGTCATCCAAAAACTTAGCATACATATAGAATTGTAAAAGAGTTCTCATCCTTGATAATAAAGGACACTGATTGGCCATGCTAATCTGAGAAACATAACTCTTGTGCAAATGATCTAATAAAGAATTCAACAACAGCTGTTCTAAATGAATGTCTGCTTGTTTTCCTGGTCTGATGTAAATGGCACTGTAGGAACCTGCAGGTCCCAGTGCTCTCTCTTCAACACAAACATCCGTTCCTGTACCACTCTGTCTGGAACATGATCTCTTTTGTGCTGCCGGGAGAGATTTCTTAATGTTCCCTTCTCAAAAGTCACATGCGCTGCATGGAAACACCTAGAGTTGGCCCAGGAAATAAGGGCATACGGTAGTACAGTATGTCTTAAACTGCAATCGCCTGGTGCAGAAATTATAATCCTGAAACTGAAAGTCAAATATACACGTACACAATGACGCTACATTCACATACTAACTGTACACAATGACATCCTGCCATGGCACAAACCTATATGTACACATTGGTACCTCACTGTGGTAACGGTATGTTTTACATATTGCAATTTAGAAAGCAGAGAGTGATTACTGTGCGACATACAGACCAATTCAACTATCTGATTACAGTGTGCAAACCAGGTCAATTCAGCAGTCTAATTACAGTGCACAAGCCAGGACTATTCAGCGGTCTTATTACTTCTGAACGCAATGTCAGCACAAGACCTGTTAGTCGAGGTTCCATGGATTGGGTCTCCATGTCTGAGCCATAGCACACAAACCTCAGATCACCATGAGCAATGACAACCATCCCACTGGAATGGTGTAGAGCACACCGCCATTGGACTCTGGAATAGTGAATATGCCTAGTATGGAGTGACATATCCCACTTTATTATCTGTCAGTCTGATGGTCAAATCGAATGGGTGTTTGGTGAATAATAGGAGAATGCTTCCAGCCTGAATGCCTTCTGCCAACTGGGAAGCTTGATGGAAGAAGAGTAATGGTTTGGGTTTCTTTTTCATGATTGGGCCTGGTCCCCTGAGTTCTAGTGAAGGGAAATCTTAATACTACAGCATTTAATAATATTCTAGAGAATTTTCCGGTTCCAACTTACAGTTTGTGAAAGGCCCTAGACAATGCCCTTATGCACAAAGAGAGGTCTATCAAAAATGATTTGCTGATTTTGCTATGAAAGAAAATGACTGTCCTGCACATAGCCCTGAACTTTGGAATAAAATGTTCAACAAGCGCATATGGGTGTGATGTACGGGTATCCACTTACTTTTAGCCATGTAGGGAAGATCATGCTTGCCGACTTTAATTATGTCCTCTGCGGGAGAAACCCAAAGAGAGGATGCAAGTGGGTGGTGATGGGGGCGGGGCTGGATGATGCACATTAGTCCCCGCCCCTCATGGGTAAAATTATGTAAATTGAGCTTCTATGAAGAGGAGGCTGGGTTAAATGACTTAATCATCACAGAAACACGTCATATTGGCCCAGCCCAATCCTCACAGGCTGCGATTCCTGGCACTATTTTTCCCATTCTGCCCACTTCACTAGGAAGTGGGCAAGATGCGGGAGAAACTGTGAAACACCCTCTCTTTCGGGAGCATGGGGGAGGCTTTGAAAATTCAGAAGTCTCCCAGAGGTTCCAGGAGAGTAGGTAAGTATGGTGTAGATATAGCATTACATTATAGCTGTGGTTCTCAACTCCAGTCCTCAAGTACTCCCAACAGGACACTATGATAATAATGCCAAAGTATTCATCATATAAGGAGAACTAGACAATCTAACCAATGTTAGGCTAATATTCCTTCTGCAAAATCTAAAAGGGCATCTATTTATACCTTCTCTGATGATACAGACTCTCCATTTAGGTCTTCAACATTTTTACCATTCGTTAAATTGCTTATAACATCTGTTTATAACTTAACTACATTTTTAAATTAAAACATAAAAAACCACCCACAAAACAGGAGCTAGAAACTAGTATAGAGAATAGGAAAATTCTGAGAAATTATATTACTTAATGATCATAGCCACAATAGGGGTACGTTCAAAAATACTGTGCAAAAACAGGCTACGTGGAAAATAATGGACAAGAGAATATTTATAAAGAAGAAAAGACAACCAATCTAGCGCTGGAAATAATAAATATTAAATTGATCACACAGCTGTTGTAGATCCGTGAGACTGCTGCTTCAAATATCAAGACAGGCTATACTCTACCTATCGGTTAATCAAAAACAAACAGTACTTTTAGAACAATGAAGCGCTGTCTCAGTAACTAAAATAAATCAGCATTTAATCATAAGAATGTATATAAATATATAAAAGTATAGATAGCCACAGTAATAAGTACCAAAATAAAAACAAATCAATCTAAAATCTAATTAGACAGATGAGACAACTGCAATGTGACAGATCATAGAGTAACCAATATATCTGTGCCAGTAACATTTAAGATACAATTGTATCAATATGACCTTGCAACAATACAAACGTTCTGACGCATTCAAAAAAGGGATAATATAACCAAATACAAAATAATTCAGGATCCAGAATATTTGTGATGAAGTATTTCCAGTTTTTCCAGCTCTCTTTGTTATAGCAGACTGGATAGTTTTATAAAGTGTCAGATTACAAAAATACATAATGTTGTAGGCAACTCTATTTACGCTGGGATCCAGTAAATAGACAAAGTACCAAATGTATACAGGAGCTCCTCCAGATTAATATGGAGACCGGAATGTCCAGGATATTTGTGACTTAATATTGCCAATTCTCTGTTATAACAGATTAGATAATCTTATGAAATGTCAGATGACAGAAATGCAAAACATAGGCAACTCTATTAGTGCTGAAATCCGGTAAATAGACAGAATTACGATATGTATAGGAGCTCCTCCAGGTTAATATTAATATGGAGACCGGAGTATCAGTCCGTTTAACAGTTGGTTACTGTTATCAATACGTGGTGCACTCATGTTTTTTGAAGTCGGACCTTTCTCCTCTGCTCCACGGAGGTAAGTCTGCATGCAGAGTCCACAGCGGCAATAGCCAGTGTTGGTGTCCGGTAAGGACAGCCGACACACACAGTGTGATCACACGGGCGGCTTGCCGCTGTAAAGCCTTCTCCGCATTTCTCCGCCTTCAAAACAATCAGCGGCTTCTTCAGGAAAACACGAGTGCACCACGTATTGATAACAGTTACCAACTGTTAAACAGACTGATATTCCGGTCTCCATATTAACCTGGAGGAGCTCCTATACATATCGGAATTCTGTCTATTTAGTGGATTTCAGCACTAATTGAGTTGCATATGTTTTGCATTTCTGTCATCTGACATTTCATAAGATTATCTAATCTGTTATAACAGAGAAAGCTGAAAGAATTGGCAATATTAAGTCACAAATATCCTGGACATTCCGGTCTCCATATTAATCTGGAGGAGCTCCTTTATACATTTGGTATTTTGTCTATTTACTGGATCCCAGCATAAATAGAGTTGCCTACAATATTATGCATTTTTGTCATCTGACACTTTATAAAACTATCGAGTCTGCTATAACAAAGAGAGCTGGAAAAACTGGCAATACTTAATCACATATATTCTGGATCCTGAATTATTTTGTATTTGGTTATATTATCCCTTTTTTGAATGCGTCAGAACGTTTGTATTGTTGCAAGGTCATATTGATACAATTGTATCTTAAATGTTACTGGCACAGATATATTGGTTACTCTATGATCTGTCACATTGCAGTTGTCTCATCTGTCTAATTAGATTTTAGATTGATTTGTTTTTATTTGTACTTATTACTTTGGCTATCTATACTTTCATATATTTATATACATTCTTATGATTAAATACTGATTTATTTTAGTTACTGAGACAGCGCTTCATTGTTCTAAAAGTACTGTCTATATTTATAAACACTGCACTGACAATTTTAAATAAGAATCCCCCAAACAGGATCTATTATTGTGTAATGTTGTCACATTGATCTATTTCACTGTTCTTTAACCTCAGTACAATTCACAGTCATTCCCACAGAGAAATAGGATTGTGGAATATTTCACACTAGCTGGGATACCAGGTATTGCCTGGGTTGAAGACTGGACCCTGAAGTACACCTGCAACCTTTATTTGTTTACATTGTCCTCGTCTATAACCCCATTCCATTGATCCTGAAAAGGACCCCACTGTTTGCTAACATGCATACAAACAGTGGTGTAACTACCGTTGGTGCAAGAGGTGTGGCTGCTATGGTGCCCGAGCTGCCTCTATGGCCCACAGCTCGCCCTGCACCCATACACACAATGCGGGCTGGTCCAGTCAGGCCCGACGAGGGGGGCTGTGTGTCAGCGGTTTTGATTTGGTGCTGGCCCGCCAGATGATTACAGCTGGTGCACCGCCAGGCAGACATGGAAAGACAGTGCAGTCGGTCGCGAGGCAATCAGAGCTCGCAGACCGGCAGCCAATCAGCAGTGGCGGTTCCTGATTGACTGCTGGTCAGCAGGTTCCGATTGGCTCACGGCCGGCACCAGATTCAAACCGTGCAAGCACTGTACGTCCATGTCTGTCGCAGGCTGCCAGTGCTCCAGCTGTAATTGGTGGCCCAGGCACCAATTCCAGCCCTGCTTCAAGTTAAAGAAAAGGACATGGTCTGTCCTAAACACGTTGGTGGAGGGGAGTGTTACCAAAAACTGATGCTGTCTGTGTCTTCCAATGATTGATGCGCAGCTAAAAAGAAGGCAATATACCCGGGTATCCTCTCTGTAGTGAACACCTTTTACTGTGCCTTACTTGGAAGGCCACATACAGTACAAAGTGATTTTTTATGTGCTATTCTATTGTATGGGAATAAATCTGTTAAACTTTTAACCACTATGAGGAGTTTTTTTCACTTATATTCCATGAGGAGAAAAACTGTCAATTGAAGTTTTTATTATACGGAAGGAGTCTCCCATTGAGAAGAATAAAGAAACCTTTCAAGGCACATTTATTCGAGGCGAGACGTTCCACAAGGGAGAACAATGTTGGTTTAGAAACTCTGAAACAATTAAAAAACATTTAAATTGTATTCTTTAAACCGACATTACTATTTATTCTGTTCTAATCTGACAATATATATTTCTAAACAAACAACAGCGGATGGCGATGGGGAAATCGTCGCACAGGCAATTAGATCTCATCTTATCTATTAATATGAAAAAGCCATTGGTTGGATGTTCTGTATATCAAGTATATGGGAGGTCTTAACACTTTCCTCCCGGCAAATCTGGACTCTTGTTATTGGCAGGAACACCCATTAGCCGGATGTCCTGTCTATCAAAGTTTACCGCCATATGATTGGCCACTGCAAAGCACATAAATCCAGGATAACCAGGAACTCCTTACAGTGTTGCTTCCTCCGTGAACAAGCTTGATCGGCGAAACGCGCGTTGGCAGGATAGGTGCCCATGACTGCGCAGTACAGGACACCCCAGCATCAAGTTTGTACCTAATTGGTGGACTTATCCTTATGCATAGCATTTTGGATTCTTACTTGGGGCATATATTCATATAAAATTCAGTATTCTGCGCTGAAAAAAAGTTTGCATAAGCAGCTTAGTAACATTTAAGATGATTAAGTGAATAAATTATGACGATTATCTGTTTAGTCGACATCGACTTTCGGACACTTTATGGATCAATGAACGCCACGTTTCTCTTTCTCTGACCGCTTCCTTCAGGTCATTTATTGGCATGTTCGTATCAGCCTTTATTGTGTCCAGCCAACAAGTTCTTTGGCGTCCTCTTCTTCTGGACCCGCTGACGAATCCAAGCATTAGCGCTATTTCTAGGGAATTAGCCCGCATGACATGTCCAAAATACGAGTGTCGTTGTTTGGTGATCTTGCCTTCTAATGATACTTTTGGTTTGACCCACTCTAGGATTGCCGTTTTCATATTCATTGTTGTCCATGGTATGCGCAACATTCGCCTCCAGCACCACAATTCAAAAGCGTCGATTCTCTTGCGATCTGCCTTCTTGAGTGTCCAGGTTTCGCATGCATACATAAAGATCGGAAGAACAATTGCATTGACCAACCGTGCTTTTGTTGCGCTGCTGATATCGTTGCTCTTCCATAACTTTGTCAGTCCTAGCATTGCGGCCAAGTGCAATTTGTCGCTTTATTTCAGTAGATGATTCTCCACTGCGATCAATCTTAGAACCCAGAAAGAGGAAGTCTCGTACCGTTTCGACTTCCTCATTATCGATTGCAATATGGACTGCATCGTCACTTGCCGTAGTCATTATCTTTGTTTTCTTGATGCTGAGATACAGGGCCTGATTCAGACCCGCTTGCAAGCGGGTCGATGTTGCCCAAGTGTGCCGGGGGTGTGGCTGTCCAGACGGAGGCATTCCCATGGGAACGCCTACCGTCTGGGTCCGGCCCCACTGACATCACTAGTGATGTCAGTGGGAGTGCTTTTGGCTCTGATAGAGCCAAAAGCACTCCGGGGCTTGCGGCAGCGAGACCCTACCGCAGGGTCTTGACGCAAGCCCGATGGTCGCGATGGTCTTGACCATCGCGACCACAGCTATGCGAACGGCCAGGAGGCCGCTCCAAACAGTAGGAAGGACGGCCCTGATTCAGAGCGAGCGCTCTGTCAGAGCGTCCGGCTCTGAATCAGGGCCACAGTCACATGCTCTCGATTTCTTCTTTTAATAAATACAAGTCCTAACAAGGGAAAGAGAAATTATGCACATATTAAAATAAAACATCAAAGTTCCTCCATCCGTGCTTGCTACACAAGGTCCGGGCGTCTGATGTCATCACTCAGCGCCGCAGAAATACGCTACTGGACGGACAGTGATCTCTTGTCTGCAATGCCGGCAGACTCAGAGGTAGGGAAAGTTAGGGCTTATACAGTATCATCGGGCCCATTTTCAGGATTTTTTGTGTGGACATATGCAAACGGAAAACATCGCCCCCTTCTCCTTCAACCTGCTCCAACCACAACCCCCCAAATGGCTATAAATATTGATGTTTTATTTTAATATGTGCATAATTTCTCTAACCTTTTTTAGCGCTTGTATTTTTTCACTTATTGCCAGCACCATGCTGTAGATTTCAGACTATGGGCCATATTCAATTTCACACTATGGGCCGTATTCAATTTGAGGTGAAGAGTCAGTTTCAGCAAAAAAGTATCGCGGGAAACGTAATTTCGCCAGGCAGAAACTTTTCGCCATATTCAATTTCAAAGACTTTTCGCCTAGGCGGAAAGTCAATGCAAAGGACCCGGCGGAAAAGTTTTGCCTATGAATATAGCAGGCGGAAAAAAGTGCAGAATTGGGGGTTTGGAGGTGCAACGTTGCGGGAACCCCCGTGCGGCCTTAAGACAGTCCCCCAAAGGTAAACTGCGTCAAAATTTTTTGTTAAAAAAAGACTTAACACCCCAAAAAAGTACTTTCGGTTTTGGGGCAAAAAAACAAAGTTGAGGGACAAAGTTAAAAACTAGTGAAATAGACTCCAGGGGGTTCCCAAGTATGCCCCATGTGTTTTTTTATTGCAGGTGCTTGCTGCAGGTGGATTTTTCACGATTTTTAAACTTCACTTTAGCAACTTTTAAATATGCTAACCCCCATTTTCAGGTGCCCCAAATTTGCTGGGACTAGTTATTTTCACACAAAAAACTGCTAAATGCTATTCTTCACCACTTAAGCAAAGACGCTAATTAGAACCTATTAAGAATATTTAAGTACCCCAAATACCTTCAGCAGGCCTATTCGGGGGTATAAATAATGATCCCCCATGTAAGTGTATCTTTTGTGGGGTGTCAGGCTGATTTCCCCAAATCAGTTTCAGTTTCGCAGGGTGCCGTTTTTGCGTCCTTTGAAATTGAATAGGGGGAAAAGTGCGCGTGCGGAAAGTGTTTTCTCCAAAAACACGCGATGTAGTCCGGCAGGAGAAAAGTCCAGGACTTTTCGCCTCAAATTGAATATTGGCCTATGTATGCATGTTTCTATGCCTATAAATCATGATACACCACATATTTGATGGTAGGGTTGATTTACCTATGCACTAGCACTTTTTATAGGCTTTTTCTATGGGCTCATACAGGTAGCTATGATATATGTGAATATTTATATGTATTAAATCCTCAAGCCTGCGATTTCTACATAGATTACCCTTAGTAACTTAACTGGATTATGTGTGTATGTTATTTTGCGGATTTCTGTGATAACATGACCTGTTTACCTGTGCACTAGCACTTTCTTTACTTGCTGCTATTAATGGCTGTTGCAATGTGCACTTTTCTATGCTAATCCATTATGATACACAACACATGTGATGACATGGCTGGTTCACTTATGCACCAGCATTTCCTTAGAGGCTATTTCTAAAGCTGCATACACATACAACGATTTAGTAAATGAACGACTTTAGTAAACGATTTTCGTTCAATTTTTCAAGGGAAAAATGAACGAAAATCGTTTACTAAAACTGTTCATTTACTTAAAGTAATGAACGATTTTTTTGAACTACAAACGATTTTTACATATTCCCTCACTGGAAATCGTTGAGTTGGACAGTCTGACTGAACTACAATCTACAAACGTGAACGCGCATGAACGATAATCATTCATTGTTTTAACTCAGAAAGTGAACGATTTATTCAACGATAAACGATATCGATACTGGTTCAAAAAATCGTTGTGTGTGTATGCACCTTAAGTGCACATACAAGCATCTGAGCTGTATGTGAGTATGTTTATGCAAGAATCTTCAAAACCTGCTAATACTACATGATTTGCCCATAGCAATCTAACTAGAGTATGTATTTATTTATCTATGCTGATTTTTGTGATGACAGGATACATTTACCTGTGCACTAGCACTTTCTCCATTTGCTGCTACTAAGGGCTGTTGCAATAAGTTCTGATGTGGGTAACCTATATGCATTCGATTTGCAACTTTGTATAATTTATATAGTTAGTCAACAATATATGTTGGCACTAAGTGATATTTAACATTCCCACACAGGGCTTATGTATTTAAGGTTTGATACACCTACATGCACACTTAAGATTTGTCAATCTATATGCATTCAAGTACTTAGGTGCCTACTTACTGACAGCATATTACTGTGACGATTAGATTGTATGCATAGATTACTCCAATGTTTTGTTATGGTACAAGATAGGATATGTGTAACAGCATGAAAATGAGCGTCATGTTTATACTTTTTAACAACTGAAATGATAACTTTACACACCATACTCACCAACACAATGGATACTGCGATCTGTGTCAAGGTTCCCTTATACAATGTGTCATATTCATAAGATTAAAGGGTTAATATTCAATCCCTTATTGGAATGTATCTTTCCTATACCTCTATTAACTGATGACTGTCTCAAATAATTCTCTGAGTGGAGGTCAAATGCTTATAGTAAGACCTCCAACAGCAGAATGAAAAATTGAGGAACGTTGCAGTTACACTGTTGCTTCTAAGGGCAAACTGCTTTCCAATAATCTCTCACTCCTCATAGATGGTCTAAAAGTGAGGAACAACAGAATTAGGAGTAATTATTTACAGTTTTTTACACTAACCATCCTGATATTTCTTATGAGTGATCACGCAATAGGTGCAAACTGATGCTATTGAAGCCATGCATATGAATTAAATGTTATCTAAATGTGAATGTGAATGAGGAGGCATTTATACCTCCTACCTCATTATTGATTTTTGTATCCCAGTAGGGACTAATAACTCTAAGAGAATGTATGATACACGTTAGATATATATTTATGCTTTTTTGTCTGGTGTCACAAGTATACTATCTGAATATATATTTTGTTTAAATATTCTACATTAAAAGTTACGTTTTAATCATTTCAAATTTCAAGAGTGCTCACATAAAAGAGTTCTTTCCGCCTTTAATTTTTATCTTATATAGATATTTCACCTGTGAATAGTCTGAGAATGTAGACATGTTGCCTGTCGACATTTTAACAATGTTGATACCATAACTGTCGACATTGGTGACAAAATTTTAAATGTCAACATTGTTATTGTCGAAATTTTGAAGATCCCGTTCTACAGAGCATGGTAATGTGTTCTGCCAGGTTTACCGAAGTGTCCTCATACACCTAGCCTTAATACGCCATACGAGACGCCTAGTGCGAATGAGCTGCCATGTCCCGAGCAACTTTGCTAATGCCGAGCATAATTTTTCACCGAAAATGCATCTTCAATGCAATGCGATTCGACTAAAGCTGGGTACACATTAGATGATGTATATGAGCATATGCCAATTTCTGGTGGATCAGAACGTCAGATTGTCCACATCATCAACTGTGTACACTATATTGCATGCTCCCACGATTCGTTTGTTGCATCTTCAGATCGGCCTGCAATGCAGGCCAATCTGAAGATGTGAGGAACAACACCATGTTTGTGGAAGCGGCAGGGGGAACAATAAATCAGGCGGTCGTACACCAGATCGTGTAGTGTGTATGGGACGCCAGATATAGTTATATTGCTGGGTAAACACATCGTCTAATGTGTACCCACCTTAAGACAAACCATGAGAGTGCACTGATTAATTGATCTGCAACATTTCTATATCTGTGTGCGACGGAGTCTGAAAATTAAGCACAACGGAACTGGGCATGGAAAAAAAACTACGGCCGCTGTGACGAAGCACTATGGATACATATTCAGACTTAGTCGCAACAAAGATATACAAGTGTTGCATATCAAATGAATCATTGCAGTCTTGTGATGCATATAATTTAATTTACAAGAAGCCTTTATAAATGCCCCACTATGGATTATTTAAAACAAAAAACAACATAAATCAGCTACAATATACAAATGCAGAACTGGAATAATGGTATGACTAAAGTTGCATGTCTTCCTGAAAATAGATACCATAAAGTCCCGCTTTAGCTGGTAGACCATAAGCTAAACTAATGTTCCACTATTCTGTAATCCTTACAAGCACTATATTCATTCTTACTGTCTATTCTACATTAAAAACCAAACAAAATGCTGCAAGGTCATCATCTCATGTTTTAAATCATTATTTTCTCTTTGGCCCAAAATAATTCAGATGCAATCATGCAAATACTGGCCTATTTATTACATAAACTTTGTGCATTACTTTATAAGGCCCTAAGCAGGTGGTACTCCATTTTTTTATTCACCAAGCCCCTCTAAAATCATTGAACCACTGTTCTGGGACCACTAGTATCAATGGGCCCGATTCAGCAAGGATCGCAATTGCAAAGCTGCACACAGGCAGCTTTGCAATTGCGATCCTTGCTATTACGCAAATGCAGCAGGAGGTGTATGACACCCCCTGCTGCATTTGCGATCCCAGCTCTGCGATGGAGGTCGCAGGCTGGGATTCACCATCAAGACCATCAGTGGTCGACGGTTGCAATGGTGGACGGCGCCGGCCAGCTGAGTAATTTTCAGCTTACTCAGACTGGTCGGCTTGCGAGCCCAGGACATTGCGTTGATCAATGCAGATTCTGGGATGGCCACTCCCGGAAAACGGGGAACACGTGCCCCCGTTTCCAGGAATGCCGGCCGACCCCGCCCCTGCACTGCCCCTTAAATGGCTCTGTCTGTCAATCAGCCAGAGGCATTCAAGGGTCTGCGTGAAACTACATGTAGTATTTGAGGAAAATGAGGACATTATCTATAAACTCTGACTTTTGTTTGTACTTAACATCTACAATACTGAGCAAAGCTGTCTCCGATTTATTCTGTGTCCACTGATTGTAGTATTGGCCAGCTAACTAAGTGGTGCTCATCCTTTTTTAAACTTGGGCCCTCATTCAGAGGCGTCGCAAGAAGCGACCGCTCGCTATGAATGAGGGCGGCCGTTTGCTTTTTCTAGCGCGGCCTCCTGGTCGCTAGCTAAGATGTGGGTTACCACCCACAGCTTAGCGACCGACCAGGTTGATGGTAGCGATGGTCAAGACCATCGCGACCATCGGGGCTTGCGACGAGACCCTAAGGTTGGGTCTCGGCAACCGCAAGCCACAGGGAGCTTCCAGCTCTGATCGAGCAGGAAGCTCCCCCACTGATGTCAGTGCAGCGCCCACAAAACGGCAGGCGTTCCTTAAGGAACACCTTCGTTTGTGAAACGCCTACAAAACGGGCCGAGCTGTCGATCAACATCGACAGCCGCCCCTTTTGTAGTGAGCTCCGGAGCGAGAGAGTTTCTGCAGTAAAATTTGTTACATATTTGACAACCAGGACATTGTAAAAACAATTCTAGGCCCCCTAATTTAGATCAGGCTCACAGGGTACTTACCTCTACATGCATTTCCTACCATGTATTAAATGTTAAATTATACCTCTACTGTTCAACTAACCATTCTACGTAATTGTATCCTATCATTTACTTTAAAAATAATTGAAGAAAAACAAAACTGAACACACATTTAAAAATTAAATAAATAAAATAAAAAGTAGAAACCTGGAGAAAACAATGATAATACAATATTCTCTACATATCAGCGGGGCTGATGCAGGTTCTGTTTCTTGTAGGCACCTACTCCCTCCCCAGTGACCAGGTAAGGTGAAGTTTGAGAAGAGTGTATTCCTGGCATTGTGCTAAGTGATACTACCCCCTCCAAATTGAGCAGGCCAGTAAAAAGTATCCCAGTCCTGCTGTGCAGCTCCCAGTGGGCTTCAAAGTGATCCGTCTCACTTTCTTGCTGTCTTACGGGAAGTCTCTCCGGAGAGAAGGTTGTTTTTTTTTTTCTTTGCTGTAATCGCAGACAGTCTCTGTGCTCATCCACATTTATAGCCATTAATGGCTTCAGTCTTCTAGCTGTATTCCAGCTCATCTGCAAGACGACAGGAGGGCTCAAAAGGTCTCGAGCACAGAAAGAAGGTCAGCTCTGATAGATTAATATACTAAGATAGGAATCCGTCTTACATTTAGTCTTTGTGTAGTGCATGCAATCACATCAGAAAGCAGTTGATTAGAATCACATCACCAAATGACTATTTAATATATATTTCACTGCGCATTCTGGTTATAACATGACAGCAATCCCAATGCTGGGTCTTACTGCAAAGTTGTTACAGGAGGAATACTTCATTATATTTAAAATTAATTTGTTTGTTATTACAAATTAAAGAGAGCTATTCCTCAAATAACCTGAAGCAGATTTGACGTCCCCTCAAAAATGTTACTAAATAATTACTGAATAATAAAATTCTAAATGAGCCACATCCCAGAGGAATACCTTTATTTCACTACACTTTATTCTTCTTTCCTGCATCATCTAAATGGTGAAGACAGAGATCTTTAATTCATGGTGTGCTATATACAACATTAATTCCAACAGATCTCTAAATGGTGTTTCATTTTGTTTCATCACCATCACATAAACTGCTCCTGTCCCCTTACACCTTATCACATGTGCCCTTATTGCTCCTTATGCAATCAAGTTTAATAAGCTTTTCATTGTTGTACAACATTGCAAAATATTTTTGTTCTTTAAAAATAAATTACCCCTACTTCATCTTGTAAGGCACGACCTACAACGTACTGTATATGTTTTAAAGAGAATGGCTCTGGACATCTTAAAATGTGGACATCACAAACATAACTGATATTTGTGCTAACAGAGCATTTTATCCCCCCCCCCCCCTACAATCCCTCCTCCTCCTCCAGCACGAAGTTGGCTCTGGCAGTCAGGGCAGAAGGCACCCGCTAGTTGTGGTAGAAAGACCAGCAGTGCAGAAACTAGGAGCCTGCAGCACAGCTGTGCACGGACTCTGAACAGTGAAAAAGTGGACGGCGCTACAGAGAAATCTCGCAGGAGCTGGGTTTTAATGTAGCAATTTGATTCAATTTTCCACTCTATAAAATTACCCATCACCGCTCCTTGCTGTCTAACAGACACCTTCACTCTTAATTTAACAATCTGATCCAATTCTGCCAGGGAAATTGGAAAAATTTATCACCTGTGAAATTTTATTTTTCCTCCGTTGTATCTGTTTTTGTAAAACTTCATTAACGACGATGACTTGCTGAGGAAATAATGTTGTTTTTTTTGTGCTACTTGGGACACGAGAAATGGCTCCAGCAGAGACTATATGCTCATTAGCATAATAAAACAAAGAGCCATACAATGAGTAAAAATAATAACCTATAGCTGGAAACAAGACCGCAATGCGTGAGACAAACCTGGAACCACTTCATAGATGTCATCGTCGCTGTCCAAAGGTGTGGGATGTAACATAGGAGAGGTGTTCAAACTGTCCACATCATCGTAAGACCCCTCATTATCTTCATAGGGTATAGACAATGAAACAATATCTGTGAAAAGTCAAAAATGAGTGCTCATAAGGAGTGGCAATAACAGGTGTCATAGCCTGCATTTGGTATGTAATGGTGCATACACACGGTCAGATTTTCTGTCAGATCTGAACGATAACAATTTTAAAAATCGTTCAATCATTCATATCTGATAGAAAATCTGACATGTGTGCCTGCAACGATGAATGATGCGCTTTCCCGCATGTCAGATAACGATATCTGACATCAGATGTGTTTGCAGTCAGATTTGGACGATTCCATTCATTTTAATACAGTCTAAAATCGTTCAATCGTTCAAATAGTTGGTAAAATCGTTCATCTGACCGTGTGTATGCACCATTAGTCTGAATATAAAACCTGTAGAAAATACCTGTCAACACAAAACGTTTGTACCCTAACAATTAGCTGACCACAATTAAGATCCACAATATAACAAATGTACTAAAACACAAACATGCTGTTTCTCATATGCACTGCATGCCAAGTATATCTACTTATATTTTATTTCAAGAGGGGATTAATCTGCTTTCATTATTTACACAGCAGCACTATTTATATTATGCACCTATGTATGTACTAACCGGATCGGTTTGAAATACCGCTGAACACATGTCTGGCGGTTCGAAACCCAACGCTGGAAGACCGGCAGTGAAGATCCCAACAAGTATTTTCTATATTCACTAACCTAACCCCCCCTAATCCTCCCTAACCCTCCCTTAGGGGTGCCTAACCCTAACCTCCACCCCAAGTGCCTAACCCTAACCCCCCCTGTAAGTGCCTAAACCTAACCCCCCCTTCCCCGCAGCCTAAACCTAAGTCTCCCGGAGGGATGCTTAACCCTAATCTCCTTCCGGGAGTACCTAACCCTAACACCCCCCCCTTCCCCTAGCCTAACCCTCCCGTGGGGGTGCCTAACCCTAAGTCCCCCCTGGGAGCCCCTAACCTAACCCTCCCCACCCCCGGCATCTGTCCGCGCACGCCGCACCTTCGATCGGTATGCCGGGCTCCCGGTGTAGGTAAAATGACAGGCGTCAGGATTTTGACACCTGTCATTAGACCCCTGCCGGGATTAGACAGTCGGGAAGCCTGCAGTCGGCATTTCGACCGTTGGCTTACTGACTGCATCCCGTACTAACTAGAGATGTGCGTTCGGTTTTCCTGAACACCAGTTCTTAGGGGTTCTGAGTCGAATAGAAGGCTCGATTCAGACCCGCTCGCTAGATGCGTTTGCATGCACCCAGCGTATGCAAATCCGGCCAACCCACAGCAAGGCAGGCGATCGCACGGCAAGGCATAAGAACGCCCACTATGTCTTGGCGTGCGGTTGCTTTGTCTATGCAGACGCCCACTAACCTGTCTTAAGACGCCCACTTGCGCACGTCATATCTAGGAAGTGTGTGCAACAATCGGTACATCGGGTACCATCGGATGCGATCGCAGCTCTTGTGGCTGACCATACCCTACCGCAAGCACTGCGAACACTTCAGTGTAAAAACCAGACAGGTGACGTGTACTATGACGCTGTCTCTAAATTATGCACGCCTCTGAAACGGCGTTGAGATGCTCAGGCACGCCTGCGTTCACACCTCCACTCCCCCGTTTTTAATGGCCAGCCCCTGTCACCACCCACAAACGGCTTCTCCCGTCACTCACTCTGCTGGGCTGTCTATTTGCAGCAAGCGAACGCTTCCCGATCTCTCGCACTGGTTCGCACACGCGCACTGCGATGTATACGCATGCACACAATGAGATAATCGGCCAGCTACAAGCGAACGCATCCTAGCAAGGGGGTCTGAATCAGGTTCAGAGTCCCAGCTGGGATCACTTTTGGGGTTCCGAGTAGGACAGTCCTGGTTCAGGCCTGCTGTAAGTTCAGAATTTGGATTTAAAAAACGAATCTCTGTTTTGTATTGCATGTACACATGTCCAAATTACATGATTTTAGCTGTTTTTATCAATTCTATAGAAAACCAAATTCGAATCAAAATACTTTAGGGTGGTTTTGCCAAAACAAAAACCATAACATTTGAGGGTGGTTTTGCCAAAACCAAAACAAGGAGGTCTGCACACACAGGGCCTGATTCAGAGCCGGACGCTATTTGCGAACGGTCGTTCGGAAAAAGGGGCCGGCTATTTAAATTAAGCGCTCACTCTTTGCGGTCTGTTGACGCCTCTATGTCTGAGCGAGCGAAAGAAACATGCGCTCGCTATTTTGTAAAAACGCCCCCTGGCCGTTCGCATCATACGTCATCTCCGCTATTTATTAGATTAATCGAGTACATCGAAAGGCGTCTGAACTGCTTGCAGTGCTTGTGGTTGGATTTTCCTACCGCAATCATGCAAACAGTACAGGCTAAGAGACAACCAAGTGACGTGGCCGATGACGCTGCTTTGTTAATTATGCACACCCTTAAAACGCCCGTTTTGACCGTTTGGCACGCCTGCGTTCGGATCTCCACTCCCCGTTTTCAAGCACCTTCCCCTGTTACCACCCACAAATGCCTCATCCTGTCACTCAAATTAGCAGGCACTCGCTATTTTGCGAGCGCACAATTTGCGACCGCAATGACTGGCTGGCGCATGCGCATTACGACCCATACGCATGCGCAGATGTGCGAACATTGCTCGGAGCGAACGAGCGGCCGCTTACGAGCGGCTCTGAATCAGGCCCACAGTACAGAGGCAACTATTTTTACTGTTCCACACATATACAGTTACTCACCCACAATAAGCTCTCATGTTCTATATGATATGTGTGATTGCAGATTTTGGATTCAAATGCCCATCTCTTATAGAAGAGTATATATTTGTCACCGCAAAACACCTACTATGACATTTGTACATTTAACCCCCAGTATACTACTGGTTTGATCCTCAAGTTTCACCATATATGAAATTAAGGGGACATCTGGATCTTTTTATTTGAAGGCATTTATGTTTTCATTAGGGAAATTAAAATGTTGGTTTACTTATTTTAGTGCATTGAGAAAGTAATAGTTGGTGAGGAATGCACTCACTTGAACATCTAGTTCCACAAAACAAATTTTTGTTTTTGCAGATGAGATGCTGTTGCATAGCGATTATGAACATGTCCCATTGGCATATGACCTTCATGAGTAGTTCCATAAAACCTGGTGCATTGTTCATATTTTACATCACATCATCACTTCTACCCCTTTCACAATGCCAGCAATAACCCTGGTTATTTCACGTGAACGCTCAGCAACCCGGGTTGTTGTGCAGTGTGAAAGGACCCAGTTGAAATAACCCGAGACGAGCCCCCTGACATTTCAACCAGGGTAACGAGCAGGGTTGAACACGGGTTCAACCCGGTTCACGGTGCAGTATGAACGGGTAACCCGGGTCGATGTGACCCGGGTCCCGTTCACAGTAGAGGAATAGCCGGCGCTTGGAGATTATCTCATCTCCAGGTGTCTATTTGGCACGTGATATCGGTGACGTCATCGGCCTGGCAATAAGCCGGGTTGGGATGCCAGTCTGAAAGAGGTCTCACCCGGGATGGACCAGTGTACAAAATCCAGGGTGCGACGTGGATTTGCGACTTGAAAGGGGTATTTCTAGATTCCTAAATAACCCAAAGGGTGGAAATAGTCAGAAAGCAAAGCATAGTTCATACTTACCCCTTACCAAAAACTGTATCTGGTCAACCCAGTCCCTGGCCTCAGCTGGATTAGTCGCTGTAAACTGTAAAAGAAAATAGTATTAGAGAATTGCTGTGATAGATCTATTACAGTTTATTTTTGTTTCTGCAACACTGGATATTACCTCGTAGCTGCGATTGCCTGGTGACACAATCTCAAAGCAGGAATCTCGCCGAGAGTCTTTGCGGATGTTTGGAACCAACTGGGCACCACAGTCCTTTATGAGGAACCCAGCCTTGGGAACCTTCCCTGAAACATGATCAGCATTTTTTTATTTAAACAGACACGATCCTCTAACATGACTGATTTTAGCGTACAATGCATAATTTATTTTTTGAGTGGAATATATGAAGTGTCATGTCTAAGAGGCACTTTTCTCAAATGATTATACATGATGAAATGAAAAAAAAATAAAAATTATATATTAATATATATATGAAAATCAGATGTCCTGACTGACTCATCAACGCTCCACCCAAACCCATGGATCTAGAAACATGAAAATCAGGGAGCATATTCCTTCCATGACATGGGTGCCCGCTAAGAAAGGATTTTTTTTAAATTCGACACCTAAGGGGGTGAAATGGGGTAAAACATTTCCTCCCCCTGTGTAACGTCATGTCTGACTGTCTCATAGTGGCTGCAGCACAGTTCAGAATTCAAACACCAACTGTCATCCCAAGTGCTGCCAAACATCACTGGCAGTTGGTGTAGCTCCCCTATTTAAATAGTGAGGGAAGGGTTGGGGGTAAAGATACAATATTGGGTGCAGGGTTATAGAGTAAGTGTACAGTATTGGTAGCAGGGTTAGGGGATAAGGGTACAGTATTTGGTTAAGTGTTAAGGACATAGTATTAGGTGCACGGTTAGGGGGCTAAGGACAGTATTGGGTGCAGGGTTAGGGGGATAAGGACACAGTATTGGGTGCAGGGTTAGGGGGGTAAGCATATAGTAGTTTCAGGGTTAGGGGGTAAGTGTACAGCATGGAGTGTAGTGTTAGGGACACTGGGGGTCATTCAGACCCGCTTGCGAGCGTCGATGTTGCCCCACTGCGCATGCGCACGACGGAGGGAGCTCCGTCGTGCACATGCGCGAGACCCGGATAGCGATGGGCTATCCGTCGCTTCCGGGTCTCGCACCAAAGGGGGCGTGCTGTCGATGTTGATTGACAGCACGCCCCCTTTGGTGGGCGTGCCAGGGGAACGCCTACCGTCTGAAGCCGGCCCCACTGACATCACTAGTGATGTCAGTGGGAGGT
The DNA here is from genome assembly GCA_031769625.1 of Taudactylus pleione. Taxonomy (NCBI): domain Eukaryota; kingdom Metazoa; phylum Chordata; class Amphibia; order Anura; family Myobatrachidae; genus Taudactylus; species Taudactylus pleione. The sequence continues at coordinate 771,928 of JAUIMM010000154.1, read as the reverse complement.
GATTTTGGCTCTGATAGAGCCAAAATCACTCCAGGGCTTGCGGCAGCGAGACCCTACCGAAGGGTCTCCGTCGCAAGCCCGATGGTCGCGATGGCCTTGACCATCGCGACCATCATCATGAACGCTCGCTATAGCTGTGGGTGGTCACCCACAGCTATGCGAGCGTCCAGGAGGACGCTCCATTTTCATGGAGGAGGGCCCTGATTCAGAGCGAGCGCTCTGGTCAGAGCGTTCGGCTCTGAATCAGGCCCACTGTTACTACAGAGTTGAGATAGGAAAATGTGTTACTGCACAGGTGACGGAGGGGAGTGTCAAATGTGTTACAACAGGGTGAGGGAAGGGAATGTGTTACAACACGGGTGAGGGATGGGAATATGTTACTCCAGAGGTGTGGGAGGGGAATAAGTTAGTACAGGTAGTGTGTGTATGTGTGTGGGGGGGGGGGGATGTGTTACTACAGATGTGAAGGAGAGAGATTGTATTTCTACACAGGTAAGAAAAAAAAAGTACAAAGAGTGCTTAAGAGAGAGGAAGAAAAAGAGGGAAAGAATAAATATGTGGCACTCCAACTGCTGTGGAACTACAAAGTTCAGCATGCACTGCCAGAGTTTTGTTGTTACGGCATCCTAGAAAAGTTCTCAGTACAGAGAATAAAAAAGCGTTTGAATGAAAAATTCCTCATTCAATAATGCATTGCCACTATGTGCCTTTGAAATCATCTGAACCACTCAGCTGCAAATTAACTAGAAACTGTATCTGAGGTGTCCTCGCCGAAACGGACAGTGTTTTCTATTGCGCACTGAAGTACGAACAAGCCGATTAGCCTATGGACATGCACAGGCAAATTATTTATCTCTTGGAAACCGGACATCTTTTGGAGAATATTATCCCCCTATATCGGACTACCAAGAAGGTTTTGGCCTATATAGAGAATAGCATCAGGCTTATAGCATTTTATTTAATTAACGGAGCTACAACTCCAAAAAGGAAATGCCCAGATAAGAGGTATCCGCTCTTTAGGTCTACAGTGTCTAGATAGACAGTGTTTAGGTAGATAATGGAAGATAGACAGGCAATAGGTCGACAGGGACTGAAGGTTGACAGGGTCTGAAGGTCGACACACTAAAGGTCGACTGGTAACAGGTCGACAGGGACTGAAGGTCAACAGGCAATAGGTCGACAGGGACTGAAGGTTGACAAGCAATAGGTTGACAGGGTCAGAAGGTCGACACACTAAAGGTCGACTGGTAACAAGGTTGACAGGTATGAAGGTCGACAGGCAGAAGGTCGACATGGTCATTAGGTCGACACACAGTCAACATGTAAATGGTCGACACTCATAGTTGACATGTGAATGGTCGCCACATGCTCGACACGTCACCACATAGTCGACATGCGAATGTCTGCTGCATGTCAACACGTAGTCGGCATGCAAATGGTCAACACATGTCAACACATAGTCGACATGTGAATGGCCGACACATGTCAGCACATAGTCGTCATGTGAATGGACGACTCAGTCACCATGCAAATGGTCGACACATGCCAACACATGGACGACATGTGAATGGCCGACATGCAAATGGTCGACACTCAGTCGACATGCAAATGGTCGCCACAGGCCAACACTCATAGTCGACATGCAAATGCCCGACACATGTCGACACTCATATAGTCGACATGAAAATGGTTGACATGTTCTTGTTTGTTTTTTTGCCCTAATCTTTATTCCTAACTCTCCTCTTGTTGCCTAACCCAAACCCTGACCCTAAAAAAAAAAAAAAATAAGTGTCGACCATTTGACTATATGAGTGTTGACCTACTGCCTGTCGACCTTCATACCTGTCGACCTTGTTACTAGTCGACCCGTCGGAGTAAGTGTCTAACCCTGACACTAACCCTAAAAAAAAAAAAAAAAAAAAAAAGGGGTCGACCATTTGACTATGAGTGTCGACCTACTGCCTGTCGACCTTCATACCTTTAGTACCTGTCAACCTTGTTACCAGTCGGCATTTAGTGTGTCGACCATCAGACCCTGTCGACCTTCAGTCCCTATCTATTGCCTGTCTATCTTCCCTTGTCTACCTAATCACTGTCTATCTAGAAATTGTAGACCCATTGAACCATACAAGAGTATTACTACTAATTGTTTTTCAGAAATAATCTGATGTAGCGTGGCATACTGTCAATTATACTTTAAAGTTGCGGTGTAAATGCGTATCAATTTATGACATTTAAAAAAATATATATTTAACATTTACAAAAAGTATTTACATTTATATATTTTAAATGTTTTATTTGTGGTTGTTAATAAATAAATGTTACATTCTATTTAAACTATAGAAGCCTCCATGTATCCTGTGACACAAAACAGATATACATTTTTCTTATTCAGCAGCTAAGTGAAACTTTTCCTTTTCTAAAGGATCTGGAAAGCCAGTAGTAGTGCATGAATGAATGTAAGACCTGCTTTTCTTCTTCGTCTAGCAGAATCTCACAGTGCACATTACAAGTGTCACATATCAAATTAATCAGCAGTCTGCTGGTGCGTCTTAGTTGCATCACATTGCGACTTAGACGCATTTTCGGCAAAAAAAAACGCCCAACATTAGCAGTCTACATGGGACCTGGAGGCTTACAAACACCTGACAAGTCATGCTGCATGGCGTATTGAAGCTAGATATATGATAACAAATCTGTAAGCGGCGTTGTTATTAGTATCGATCCGGGGGTCCTTTCTCTGTACACTAGACCACTAGGGCATTTAAAATGGGAACACTGTGCAGCGATGGTGGTCAATGCCCGGGGGTCCATACCAAAGGGGGAGGCAAGTTCCTACGGTTAACCCCGCCCCCACATTTGAACATGCTCCCCCAGTGCAGACAGCCTGTCTCAGGTGCTCACCTCTCCTCTCTCCACCTCCTAATTAAAGTTGGGTGGCCTGTTTAAATCATATTGCCTGCCTCAGCAGATGCAGGGAGAGAAGCTTTGGCTCCTGTCTTCACTTCTTGCTCCTAGAGCCTGGTTATATTGTTAAGCACTTTCATGCTGTTGCTGGATTGATGAGCAGTATTTGTCCACTATTCTAATGCATTGAGTGGTACTGTGTGCTTGTGAGAGTCAAGTGCTTTGGGCCTGTGTGTGCACTGCTGCTGTATACGGGTCACACTGAGATGCCTCAAAGGTCAGTGCTTTTGTTCTTATTGTGCAGCCCATCTATCTACAATAGAACCTCCATGGATGCAGTCATTTGAACAGTCAGTACAGGGGTTGGCGCAGGTATCAGCATCTTCCCAGCAGTTGCTAGACAGGGTTCATCCAAGTGCAAGCCTTCTAGAAGAGAAAGTTCTCTGCCCTTATCTGAAGACAATTCAGATTTTGAGTTGTCCTCAGAGCACAAGGATAGTATGTTAGCCTTGGAAGTGGAGTGCCTGAGTATTCTGTGTCTAGAGTTGATGATGAGACATCTTTGGACATCCAGGATGCCTATTTACACATCCCCATCAGAGTCAGCCACCAGGGCTTCCTCAGATTTGCAACGCGGTTGTATCACTACCAGTTTCAGGCAGTTTCAGGACTGTTGAAGGAGCGTCAGAATCTTGCCTTGTCTGGATGACCTCCTCCTGGCCCAGTCTCCAGATGACTCCACATTCGTCTGACGATCAATCTTCTAGAGTCACACTGGTGGATGATCAATTGGTGAAAGTCTACTCTGACGCCTTTTCAGGAGATGCTGCATTTGGGAGCTCTTCTGGATTCGAGGGTTCAGCAGGTCTTCCTTCCAGCAGACAAGATTCAGGCCCTGCAATCCAAGGTTTGCACATTCCTCAGTCATCGTCGGGTGTCGATCCATAGCTGCATGCAGATTCTGAGTTCCTTGGTCTCCACATTCGACATGGTGGAGTATGCCCAGTTTCACTCTTGTCCTCTTCAACTGGAGATTCTAGCCAGGTGGAACAAATCCCATCTGCACCTCAGGGTGCAGATGATCATTCTCTCACAGGAGGTTTGTCACTCCCTCTTGTGGTTTCTACACTGGTCTCACCTGATAAGGGGCTGTCCCTTTTGGATCCAGGACTGGGTCTTGCTCACCACCGACGCATGTCTTTTCAGCAGACGTTTTAGGGATGGTGGACAGCTTAGAAGAGCCGATTATCCATCAATGTCCTTGAACTCAGGACAGTGTACAGATCTCTTTGCGTGGCTCAGCCTCTCCTCCAGGGGCATCAGATCAAGGTGCAGTCGGACAATGCGACAGCCATCACCTACTTAAACAAAAAGGGCGGCACTTGCAGTCATGGCACCATGAAGGAGGTCAGTCGCATCCTCTAATGGGCGGAGTGTCACCTTGTTGTGATCCTGGTGGCTCCGAACTGGCCATGGTGGGTTTAGTACGCAGATCTTCTGGGCCTCTCCATCAACGATACTCTGTGGCAAAATCTTCTGTCTCAGGGTCCGTGCTTCCATCCGGATCTGGCACGTCTCACTTGGACAGGGTGGTTCTTGAGACATTCGTCCTGAGAGCAAAAGGGTTTTGCAGGAGAGTCATCTGTACTATGATCAATGTCCGGAAGCCTTTTTCGGCAATTATTTATCACAGTGTTTGGCGGACCTACTTTGTGTGGTGTTCGGACAGAGATTTCAATCCTCTGTACTTCCCGCTCTTGAGAGTCCTCTATTTTCTGCTAGCATGTCTGGATTTGGGCCTCTGGCTCTCTACGTTGAGAGTACAGGTCTCCATCTTGTCTGTAATCTTTCAGTGGAAGATTGCGCTTTCTGGATGTATGGATATTTTTTCAGGGCGTCCTCCACATGCAGCCGCCGTTTATTCATCCGGTTGCTCCGAATATTTTCTTGGTTCTTTGGGCTCTCCAGTCGGCTCCTTTTGAGCCCTTGGATATGGCAGACATTTGTTGGCTTACATAGAAGACAGTCTTCATACTTGCCATTGCATCGGCCTGGCGAGTGTCCGACTTGAACGCCTTGTTTTGTCACCCAGCCTTTCTGATCACTTTGCAAGACTGTCACGTGGTCCTCTGCCCATACTTTTATTCGATTCTGTGACCGAATGACCTTGGCCTCCTCCTGATCACAGATTAGTTTTTGATCCCACTGGATCTTGGGGTATTAGGGATTCCCTCTTACTATCAGAAGCCACCTGTTAATGACTCCGCCCACTGCATCGTGGACGGGTACTGCGCTGCCACCACTAAACTCCTACCATCGGCGTTTGGAACCGCTTCTTACGTACACCCAAGCTCCCACCACCGGCACCTGAAACTGCCACTGCTGCGTAACGCAACGAGCTGCGGCCACACCTCCTGATTGGTGTCAGCTGATACTCACTGATCCCTCGCAATGGACCAGGTTCTGCACGATAGCTGGCAAAGGGCTTAAGCTTGGAGACAATGGGCTCAATCCAGAATAGCCGGGTAACGGAATATCGATAGGCGTAATTCTGTTGTTGCAGGATTCAGATGTAGTCCTTGTAAAGGCAAGATGTTAATTGCTCAAATAGTCTTAAAAAAGACTCTTCCCCTTAGGGGTAACAGCATACAGATCTTACAGCAGTTCATTCCTTATTGATGTTCAAAAAAATACACACAAACCAGGCTCGCAGGCCTTGTATATATAGTCAGAACACACAATACAGCATGGTGAAATCCTCCCACAGTTGGTCTTGTATACCAATCAGACAATATATCCTAAATTGAATTACAACTCACATCACTTCCTTATACAAAAAGTGCATTTAAACTAGGGATGTGCATGCTCGGTTCTACCCCGGTTCCGTTCGTTTTTTTTTACCGAATCTTATTGGCTTTCCAAAACTCGTGACAGCTGATACCCAATAAGATTCGGTAAAAAAAAACGAACGGAACCGAGTAGAACCGAGCCTGCACATCCCTAATTTAAAGACATCTTAAATATAAATACATTTAAACATGTCATAGACTATTAAATATACTCTGCGTTTTACACAATGCATTGCAGATCAGCTGCAGTGTTTGACAGCAATATATATATATATATATATATATATACATACATATATATACACATACATATGAAGATAAAGCCGGCACTCCATAATTAAAGAAAACACATGCCCGGGTGCCCTCTGATGGTCTAATAGGCCAAAATATACATGTGAAAATATACATGTGAAAATTTTATTGCGGTGCTGTTGGCAGCGTGATTCATGGAGTGTTACCATGGCATGTTGTAAACATTAGTCCGGCCACACTCGCAATGCGAGTTCTTGGTCACATGACCAGGTGCACGGCTGCACGCAGTGAGCTCCGTTGCCATGGAGCATCACCAGAGAAGCGATGCGTCCGGCAGCCACGTCATGTTCAGGATGTGGGTCCAATTCTGATGATGTCATACATTTGGCGGGAGGCGCTGGGCACGCTACACGTTAGTCACTATGGGATGTATCTTGGTATATAGGTATGTATTACTTCACTGCTCTTCTTGTTCTTCATAAAAGTCGTGAGACTAAAACTTTGAACTTGACTTTTGGAGTCCTGAGTCTTCTTTGCAAGTCCTGTGAGTGCCGCTGTTTTTTTTTCACATATATATGTATATATATATATATATAATATATATATATACACATATAGTGTATATATATACATATATATTTTAATACAGTTTATTATATATACATCATGCAGCGGCCAGCGCAGCCTGGCTCTAAGTTCTCCTGACTGCAGTCCTGCTCCTTCCAATGGCTATCACATTTACAACTGGCGCCTCCGCTATGATTAGTCCATTCAAAAATGGTGCAGAAGCTCAAGAGTTAACCCCTTCAGTGCTGTGGTGGCCATTTTATCCACGTGGGCCAGGTCTCCAGCTACAGTTTCTATGCCTTTGATACCTCCGCAGATGTGGTCTTTGGGCGATGGGTTCCTAGTGCAGCTGAGGAGTGTCCTCTCCCACAGGGGGATAGCTTTAAGACATCCCATCATCCTCCCCGTGCCCCCAAGTAGAGGAAGAAAAGAGGATTTATTTTCTTCTCTTTGTTAAATCCTTTTCTTCGACTCCCTAGGGGGCACAGGGCACCCACCCTGACACACATGGCTTGCGGGGGTTAGTTTCTGTGATATCAGTTTTCTGCACACCTTGTCTGTGTGTGTTTTGGTCTTTCTTCTCCCTCTCTTTTCCTCGCTCCTTGCTGTGGGCAACTTAACTGGCTGGCCGTGGGCTAGGAACGGGGTATAGGGGAGAGGGAGCCATAGGCTGCTGGGAAATGAACTGTTTGGCACCCAGACTCTCCTCTCCAGACTATACTCTCTTATTACATACTAATAGATGGTAATTAAAAGCTGTATTATTTGGATTGGTCATGCCACTGCTAAACTTGCTCTCATTGAGTCCCAGAAGGTAATGGATGCTGCCATTCAGTCAATTTTGACTAATCACACAACAGCTACAAAGCCAGGTGGTCCCAGGTACAGTATGTAAACCCTTCTTCTTAATAGGGAAAGGGGTATAAAAGCAAGGAACATCCATAGTTTATTCATTAAAAGGCCATTTCTTGCTGCTTATACATGCTTATAGGCTCTCATGCCACGCTGCTAATGCATTAAATAGATGCCCCCTGCATCTCCATTATTAATGCATAAAACTGTGTTTCCTCTTTCATAAAACATACATTTATTTGTTGGACATACGCTCTTGGGAACAGTCCTATTATTAATGCTTAGGTAACGGTCACTAATATAATAAATAGATCTCAATCTTGTCAATCCTTTCTATTAATGCAGTAGGCACAATTATACTGAATACCCCCTGTGAATTAAGAAACAGCTCTACTATTGCAAGAGCAATACAAATAAGGTAACAAACCTTTTATTCCATTCTAAAACAACTAAATGAACCAAATTTTATTAACATTTTTTGTAAATGTTATTTCCATAATGAGCACGTATGTCAGAACAATTATCACTAAAAATATGTCACTTACCTTTTCCTGACATGATCAGTTAAGTCCTATCCTTAAGCTCTTTTTATGGTCACAGCAGCTCCCAAAACCAGGTTCACTACTCGTGTGGTAACATACAGAAAGTCTTCCTACAAGCTATATCCTTTGCTCAATTACAGTTAGGAGTGTAAGGGACAGTGACAGTGGCTTCAGATAGGTCCCAAACAGAGCATCAGGTAAGGTAAGTGGTGGGCAGAATTGTTGTGAAAGTACAAGGTCTGTGTGTCAGTTTGTCAGCCAGTGCAAGTGTGTATATCAGTCCATGTGTCAGTAATTTTATAAGACCTTGAACATTATAATGTAATAATATATACCTCCCTATTGTAAGTAGTACTGATTTTAAGTCATCTGGGTATTCCATGACCTGTATAGATGCATTTTTATATGGTCATGAATCCTCTGGGTAACTCCTAATGACCTTATAATTTACAGTACAGTGTACATTATTCTACACGTTGGTAATAACCTGTTTATTCTCGCTGTTACTATATTAGATAGCAGTACAATACATTCCAATGGTGTTTTGTTAGTTTTGCATCAATTACAAAACTCTGTGAGATTGTACAGAGTCTTATAGAAAAATTAAGGTTTAGCAGAATCCTTACAAACCAGCTAACCAAATAGGAATCCTGAATTAGCGTGTATTATAAAGAGTTACCAGGATACAGCATTTAACTAAATGCCAGACTTTCCTGGTGCATTCCCAATGGTAATGTATCAGGTAATAGCCACCTATACCTCACCAGTAGCTATAATAGATCATAATAAATAAGAAACAAAAATGAAAAAATACCTTGCCATCCATACCTTTCTCATTAGAGTAGTAACAAAATGTCAAGTTTGTAAGAACACACCACCTCTTCTGCCATTCTGACCCGAAGAAGCCGTGATCTACATTAAAAAATGTAGGTTTTATTACATACATGTAAATTTAGTTAGTTTGCATTTCTGACAAGTTGAATGATAACTTCACTGTGACATATGCTAACAAAATCAACAACATATCAACATAAATAATTTTAGAAATTTAGTAGAACACCACCACTGTACAATGGATGAGACACAAATATATTTTTTGAACCTTGTTGGATTGCAAGACCATTATGTTAACTGTCCTGATTTTTTTTCCCTTTTCATAAAGACTGTCTTGATATAAAAAATAAAAAAAAAATAAAAAAATAAATAAAACGTGTATGTGTGTGTGAATATATATATATATATATATATATATATATATATATATATATGCACCAATCAGCCATTACATTACAATCACTGACAGGTGAAGTGAATAACAGTGATTATCTTGTTACAATGGCATCTGTCAAGGGGTGGGATATATTAGGCAGCAAGCGAACACTCAGTTCTTGAAGTTGATGTGTTTAAAGCAGGAAAAATGGGCAAGCGTAAGTGACTTTGACAAGGGCCATATTGTGATGGCCAAATGACTGGGTCAGAGTCTCCAAAATGGCAGGTCTTGTAGGATGTTCCCGGTAAGAGACAGAGCGCCAGGACGCCGAAGCCGAGCACCCGCATCCGCTGACTAGAGGACACGGATCACGTACGGGAGGAGGAGGGATCCAGCCACACTGTGACAGGAAGACAGGTAAGTCTCTGTAAAGGAGGGGGAAGCAGGCTGAGATCGTGAGTAGTCTCTTCCAGCGGTTCCCCTCCCAAACAGGGGACTGTAAGGCCAACAAGCTGGAGTGCAGGATACAGTCTTTAATTAGACGTATCACTCACTTAGGCTACAGCCACTACAACCCCAGTCCGGAGCCCCTGTACCCTAGTCCGAGTGGTCTCCTCCTATCTGACCAGAAGACATCTCCAGCCACCAGCAGCACCACACCAGGATAGGCTACCACCAATATCAAACTTACAAGCAAATTAAGGATATCTATACTGCATATATTGGAAGAGACAGCGGGACGCCACTAATCTCTCCCCCCCCACGCACAATCACTGACATTGTCAATACAATCCATTCTCAAACAAGGGTCTCAGGGCCTGATTCAGAGCCGGACGCTCTGACCAGAGCGCTCGCTCTGAATCAGGGCCCTCCTACCTAAAAATGGAGCGGCCTCCTGGCCGCTCGCATAGCTGTGGGTGACCACCCACAGCTTATGCGAGCGGCCAAAAAGATGGTCGCGATGGTCAAGACCATCGCGACCATCGGGCTTGCGTCAAGCCAAAAGCACTCCCACTGACATCACCAGTGATGTCAGTGGGGCCGGCTCCAGACGGAAGGCGTTCCCATGGGAACGCCTCCGTCTGGGCAGCAATGCCCCCGGCACGCCCACCAAAGGGGGCATGCTGTCAGTCACCATCGACAGCACGCCCCCTTTGGTGCGAGATCCATAGTGACAGCATGGCTGTCGCTATGCGGGTCTCGCGCATGCACATGACGGAGCTCCCTCCGTCGTGCGCATGCGCATTAGGGCACCATCGACCAGCTTGCGAGCGCTCAGCGCTTGCGAGCGAGTCTGAATTAGGCCCTCAGTGCAGTTAACATAGTGTGCAATTTTAGAGGTTATTGCTATTAAACCAGACCTAGTGCTAGATTAGCACTAACTTTTCCACTTTTTGTATACTATTTCATATGTTGCTGATAAAGTTTATGTCTACAACTACATTATATGATTTTAATGAGCTAAAAAAGTAAAAACAATCTTGTACCTACCATCACAGTCTGATGTTATCATCTTATGATTAGGGTGTATTGATTAGTCACATATCCCAGATATAAGACATATCCAGTGCAGACCACACATGTAGCAAGGTTTAGCGCTGAATTATCAATTCTTTGTATAACGTGCCAAAAATAAGGACACCATTCTATTCAGCAGCTCACTGCAACCATCAGATTAGTAGCCCAGTGTGCGGAGTTTATCTATTTTCTACATTTCATACTTCCCTGGCTGTTAGGAGAGAATATTTGTTTGGATATTTACTATCAAGTAATCTTCTTATTCAAGTTCGTCAATTGATGAAAAGAAACCTTTATGTGCCTGCCCTCACCTTTTATATGGTGAGTTTAACCCATTGGGGTACCTTTGGATTTTGTTTAATCTGGAAGTCTGCACTGCGATGTGTTTAATTTTATTTATATATGAGAGAAAAAGTCCAAGACAGAGGCTCCCAAACTCCATCATTATCGTCCATGTTTAAAGGATATACAAGCTTTAGCTCAGGTAACTTAATTAGTACATAGGGGGAGGGGCCCTAGATTGCACACCCTAAACACAATGTGAGGTGCTACCTGCTGAGACTTATAATGCTGCAAACATAAAGAGACAAATGCAAGTGCACACTCTAGCCATGCTGAACTTAATAATATAACTGCTAAATAGCATCAAAGAGGTTCTTTGCATAATAATGGCCATAATTATGGGCCTGCCCACCGCGTCCAGGTGACCTATCAGGCAGGTCCCTAACACTCCTATGGAACAAATATAGGGCACGGGACCCCCCAGGCCAACCCAGCAGAACCACCCCATGGCATCACACTAGTGTGAGATTTAAAGTGAGGGTTAAAGAACAATAAAAAAAGCCTATGTGTTAAGTCCTACATAAGTAGGAGGTTATAGTAAAAAGTGTATGAAGTGCTACAGATATAAAAAACAAACTAAGGAAATGAAAAATACCCAGGCCCATAATTATGGCCATTATTATGCAAATAACCTCTTTGATGCTATTTAGCAGTTATATTATTAGGTTCAGCATGATTACAGTGTGCACGTGCACTTGTCTCTTTATGCTTGCAGCATTACAAGTCTCAGCAGGTAGCACCTCACATTGTGCTTAGGGTGTGCAATCTAGGGCCCCTCCCCCTATGTATTCTGTACTGTGTGTATGTATGTACACTGGAAGGATGAGACTCCTTCCACCTTGATTAGCACACCTCCCACCTGTTCCTGGGTGTTTTTAATTAGCAAGGAGTCCTTGCACTCCAAGACTGCACATCTAATGAGGCACACTGAGGGTAAGGCCTATTATATATATATATATATGCTGTGTCAGTTTTGGGACTGGTATTGGGGTTCGGGGCTCTCTGGGCAGGTGTAGCTGGATTGCTTCATGGCATCATAATGTACACTTTTTCATTTCCTTGCTTTTTATATCTGTAGCACTTCATACACTTTTTACTATAACCTCCTACTTATGTAGGACTTAACAAACAGACTTTCTTTATTATTCTTTAACCCTCACTTTAAATCTCACACTAGTGTGATGCCATGGGGTGTTTCAGCTGGGTTGGCCTGGGGGGTGCCGTGCCCTATATTTGTTCCATAGGAGTGTTAGGGACCTGCCTGATAGAGGTCACCTGGACGCGATGGGCAGGCCCATAATTATGACCATTATTATGCAAAGAACCTCTTTGATGCTATTTAGCAGTTATATTATTAGGTTCAGCATGGTTAGTGTGTGCACTTGCATTTGTCTCTTTAGACTTAATTAGTACATTAAGTCAATTATTTGGAAAAGGAATTACAAACACTCTTAAGGAAAAAGATACTGTTAGATGCACACTTACCTTATATATTTATAGGTGAGTGCTTCCTTCCAAGAGATTGGATACACAAAGGATATATATAGGTAACTGAATTTGACTGCAGAGTATTCTACCTCCTGTGCCTGCTTTATTAATTAGACTTATACAGTAGGTTACTAGTTTTTTCTTCACTGAATCCTTATGCTAATGTTTCTAATGCCTTTTGATTTGTAATAGTTAATTTGTTATAAGGATTCTTTCCAGCCTATTGACCAAAGTGAAGGCTTGACTTATTTCTAGCCCTAGATGTTTGGTATGTGTCATTTATTTACTTAAGCCATTTTTATTGCTAGCTTTCTTGTGGATGGCCAATGGGGGGTTTTCATTAATTAGTGTCCACAGTTGCCTACATCTCTGTATAAGTGTCAGTATATAGGCTGGATAGCTAACTGGATGGTGCAGTTTTTAAAGTGCAGTCTTTTTTAAGTGCAAAACTGTAGCGTTAGACCTGCGTTAAACAGAAGATAAACAGAAGGAGGAAACTCTAAAGGCGGGTATCCACTTATAGATATACAAACTAGAGCACGATTAAGACATTGCTGTCGTGCCCTCGTTTGTATGTCTAGTGATGTGCCTAGACTGAACGTTCACTCGTTCAGTTCAGGCACAGCCCTGATCCCCACACATGCTGAACCTGACGATTGCAGGATAACGATGTCGTTATCGTGCAATTGCTTCGTTAAATCGCTAAGTGGATACCCCCCTTAAGTTCCATCAAACAACAAACCTCAACGGTCTAAAGATTCAGGACTGTTACAACTGGATTCCCTGCGCGATCACGTCAAGAGCACAACACTTCTATTGCTATTAATAATAATGCTGGCCTTCTGATTCTCACATACATCTCAATGCTGATCGTACTTGTCCCCATATCAGTTTACCTCTTTCCACTTAGAACACTGGCCCTGATTCAGAGCCGGACGCTCTGACAGAGCGCTCGCTCTGTATCAGGGCCGGGCTATTTTCTTTTTAGAATGGCCTCCGGGCCGCTCACATAGCTGTGGGCCACCGTCATGCGCATGCGCTCTGGGCCACCATCAACCCGGTTGCGAGCGCTCAGCGCTTGCGACCGGGACTGAATCAGGCCCACTGGCCCTGATTCAGAGCTGGACGCTCTGAAAGAGCGCTCGCTCTGAATCAGGGCGTTTTGTTTTTTTTTGGAGTGGCCTCCCGGCCGCTCGCATAGCTGTGGGTAACCACTCACAGTTATTGCGAGCGGCCAAGATGATGGTCGCGATGGTCAAGGCCATCGCGACTATCGGGCTTGCGACGAGACCCTTGCGGTAGGGTCTCGTGGCCGCAAGCCCCAGAGAGCTGCTGGCTCTAATAGAGCCGGAAGCTCTCCCACTGTCATCACTCCGTTTGTGAAGCCTCCCCCCGGCCACGTCTCCAAAACGGTGCGAGCTGTCGATCAAAATCGATAGCCGCCCCCTTTTGGTGCGAGAACCCGAGCGACGGAGCGCCCGTCGCCAGCCGGGTCTCGAGCATGCGCACGTCGGAGCTGGCGTGCACACTGGGCCAGCATCGACCCGCTTGCGAGCGCTATGCGCTTGCGATCGGGTCTGAATCAGGCCCACTGTGCTTTATCTTAGCTCTCTTACCTAGCCTCACATCCTCTATCTGCTTACAATCTACATTATTATTAAAATTCTGCAAACATTAGAACCCCACTTTTAATCCTCTCAATAACAAATCTGTTAATCTGCATACATATTTACTAACACTGTTCTTTCACTTGCATTTCTACAAATCTCCTGCATTCATATTTAATTTACATTTCCAAATGTCATTCCTCTTGTTTACTTATATACACCATGACAAGGTTTTCTTCAACTCCCTCATTCAATCAGTCTCTACCTAATCCTCTGTTCTGCCCCTTGCTTCCACCTTTATCCTTTCCCCCTTATCTCTTCCACCTCCTCCTCCCCTTCTCCCCCCCTCCTGTCTGCCTACTCTTCCCTTCTCTCCCATTACTCCACTTTCTTCCCATTGTCCTACTACCCCAACACTAAACCCTCCTCCTACACTCCTCTCCCTGTCACTTCACACCACTGCCATCCACATCTCCCTCCCTGCCCACCTCCTACAGGTTCCCTTTCTAGCTCAGGTGCCCGCACTATCACTAAACTCTATTCATATCGGTCCCCCAAATTAATCTTACCTCCATGTTGTTACAACAACCCGGATTATCTTACTCACAACTCCCCCACAAATGCTATGTTTCAATCCTGTGCCCTCTGGAATGCCAGGTCAGTCTGTAATAAACTGGTCCCCATCCATGACCTTTTCATCTCCAACTCCCTGAATCTCCTGGCCATTACTGAAACCTGGATCTCACGCTCTGACACCACTTTTCCTGCTGCTCTATCCTCTGGGGGGCCTCACCTTCTCCCACACCCCCTGGCCTGGGGGTCGCCATGGTGGTGGTGTTGGGGTCCTCCTATCCACCAGTTAGTCCTACCAGCTAATACCCTCAAAACCATCCCTTACCTTCCCCACATTTGAGGTTCATGCTATACGCCTCTTCCAACCAGTAAACCTCAGAGTAGCTGTCATTTACCATGCCCCTGGCTCTCCCTCCAAATTCCTTGACAACTTTGCTTCCTGGCTCCCTCACTTTCTCTCCTCAGATCTTCCCTCCATTATCCTAGGTGATTTTAATATTCCTATTGACATACCCACAAAATCCTTTGCCGCTACACTCCTTACCCTCATCTCTTCATTTGGTCTCGTCCAATATACCTCATCACCCTCCCATGTGAGTGGGCACTCACTTGACCTGGTCTTTACTCACCATTGTGATATTTCTGATTACTCCAATTCCCCATTTCCCCTCTCTGATCATCACCTTCTCTCATTTAACCTATCCCTCTCTCCTTCCCCCACTTTACCTCCTAAGGCTACCATTACTAAGCGTAACATTGAGGCTATTGACACTGTTGCTTTTTCCTACCTGCTGGACTTCTATCCCCTATCCTTTCTCTCTCCTGTCCTGAACAAGCCACTTCCCTGTACAATTCCTCCCTTACTTCTGCTCTTGACTCTGTTGCTCCGGCAATAACTACCCACCCTCGCAGATCCACACCACAACCCTGGCATTCCAAATGCACGAGATACCACCAAAAGTGTTCAAGAATTGCCGAGCGTCAGTGGAGAAAATCACGCTCTAAGGCTGACTTCCTCCATTTCAAATTTATTCTCTCATCCTACAGTGCTGCCCTGTCCCTCTCCAAACAAACATATTTGAAGAACCTCATTTCCTCCCAGTCCTCAAACCCCCGGCGTCTCTTTGGAACTTTCAACTACCTCCTCGCCTCCCCTCCTCGCTCCCTGCCCTTGACTTTGCTCCCTACTTTACATCTAAAATTGACTCCTTACGTGAGGACATCATATCCCATCAGACTCTCAGCACTCCTGCCCCTCCTATCCCTGACCATTCCTCCCCTTCTGCCTCACCAACTCTGATATCCTTCTCCCCTGTTTCTGGAGAGGAAGTCATGGCCCTCATCCGGTCCTCCTCTCCTTCCACCTCTCCTCTTGACCCAATCCCTTCCTGTATCCTCTCCTGCCTGTTCCCATCTCACTCACCTCTTTAATTTCTCCCTATCATCTGGCACTGTCCCTTCTGCATTCAAACATGCCCTTGTCTCCCCCATTCTTAAAAAACCTACCCTTGATTCTAACATACTCTCCAACTACTGACCCATTTCTCTTCTCCCTTTTGCTTCCAAACTCCTTGAGCGTATTGTTTACAACCTCCTTACCACCTTTCTTTCCTCCCACTCCCTCCTTGACTCATTTCAATCTGGCTTCCGTTCTCTCCACTCTACTGAAACTGCCCTCACGAAAGTGAGCAATGACCTCCATACTGCCAAATCCAAGGGCCACTACTCTCTGCTCATTCTCCTTGACCTCTCTGCTGCATTTGACACTGTAGATCACCCTCTCCTCCTGCAAATCCTTCACTCTCTTGGTTTACGTGGCACTGCCCTCTCCTGGCTGTCCTCGTACTTCTCTGATTGTTCCTCATCTGTCTCCTCTCATGACTCCTCTTCCCCCCATTTCCACTAACATTAGGAGTTCCCCAAGGCTCTGTTCTTGGACCTCTCCTTTTCTCCCTATATACGTCCTCTTTAGGTGAACTCATAAACTCCTTTGACCTCCAATATCATCTCTATGCTGATGATACTTAAATTTACCTTTCCACCCCTGAGCTCTCCCCTGAGCTCCTCACCCGTATCTCCAGCTGTCTCTCTGCTGTCTCTTCATGGATCTCCCAGCGCTTTCTTAAACTTAACATGTCTAAGACCGAACTGATCATCTTCCCACCCTCTTCCACTACCTCACTTCCCACAATTTCATTATCTATTGATGGCACAACTATCTCCTCTAGCCCCAAAGTGCGCTGTCTTGGAGTTATACTATGTTATGTTCTGGGTTGTTTGTGGACCCGGGGTGGTAGCAGGAGCGATCACAGAAGCGGATTTGAATAAAAACCTAGGTTTTTTAATAAGTGCTTGAGAAGACCTAAAATATGGCAGTAAATAAAAGTCCAGGAATATATAAATGTGCACAAGAGTTCTGTGGTGGGAGTAATGGGTTAATGTCCAAGTAGAAACAATTAGACCTGTCCAGGTGTGCAGGTAGTGAGACTGAAAATAATCAACCAGGTATGCAGGTAGTGATGCAGGAAAATAATAGCCAGGTATGCAGGTAGTGAACTAAGGCAATGAGCAGGATGTCAGCAGGCTCAGGCACTCAGGTATGGGCAAGGGTGATGGAGGAAGCGGGGTAGTCCAACGGAAGCTAGGAGCTGACAGGCAGACTGGGAGACAGCAAATTCACAGGAACAGGATAAGCACAGAGAACTCCCTCTAAGCTAGGCTGAGATACACGTTGCACTGGCAAAGAAGGAAGGCACTGACCCTTCCTAAATACCCCATGCCGTGGTGTTACTGGCCGGAGGGAACATGTGACTCACCAGGATTGGCCAGCCGCATCACATGGCCAGAAGGCAAGATGGCGGCGCCCAATCCAAACGGAACGGAGACGCCGCCAGGCCTTACCAGCGCAGAGTGATAACAGGCCCGCACAACAACGTGCGTAGCCAAAGCCCCCCGCCAGACACCAGCTCCACCACCAGACAGCCCGCGCCACAACGACCTCACAGGTAACACCCGCCTAGCGCCATGCTGAAATACCCTGGCCGTGACATCCTAGACTGCTCCCTCTCCTTTAAACCACACATTCAGCACCTCTAGCAGTCCTGCCGTTTCCACTTAAAAAATATCTCCAGGATTAGACCCTTCCTCACCCAGGACGCCACTAAAACCCTCATCCACTCGCTGGTCATCTCCAGATTGGACTACTGTAACCTTCTCCTAGCTGGCCTCCAAGTCTCTCACCTCTCTCCACTACAGTCGGTTCTCAATGCTGCTGCTCGGCTCGTCTTCCTCTCCAGGAGTTCTACATCTGCTTCCCCTCTCCTTCAAGCCCTACACTGGCTCCCCTTCCCCTTCAGATGCCAATACAAGGCTCTTACACTCGCCTACAAAGCCCTCACCAAATCCTCTCCCACATACATTTCTGACCTTCTCTCCCTGCACACTCCCGCCCACCCACTTCGCTCAACAAATGCGTGCCGCCTCTCTGACCAACTGATTACTTACTCCCACATCCAAGATTTTGTCCGTGCTGCTCCCTACCTTTGGAATGCTCTACCTCTCCTATCAGACTCTCCACCTCTCTACAAATCTTCAAACGGGCTCTCAAGACCCATTACTTCATCAAGGCCTTCCAGCACTCATCCTAACCCACTTCATGCCCTTTCCTCCCTATCTACACCTTCTGTGTCATGCCTGTCTGTCTGCCCCTCCCCTTTAGAATGTAAGCTCTCTCGAGCAGGGACCTCTTCCCTCATGTGCTTCTCTTTACATTTTCTTCTACTCCTTACTCCCCATAAGGGCACCTAACACTTGACTGCCAACTCCCTGCTAATTATTGTGAGTGCTTTAATCGCTATTGCAGCAATGTATATAAGTCGTGTCCTTGTCCTGCACTGTAATTTACTAGTTTCTTTTTCACTTACTAGTTTTATGTACTATGTAAGGCGCTGCGGAACACTTGTTGCGCCATATAAATAAAGGATAATAATAATAATATATATATGGTGAGTGTAATCTACTGGAGGCGTTTTCTGATTTAATATTTATTCGGATGCTACATCAAGATAGTTTGTCCTATATGTTTACATATATGTGAGAGACCATGTGACTCTGAGGATATATATGAAAAGAAAAAACCTTTCAAGGCATATATACCACCTCAAGTAGGCGAGTGCTATGCCTTTAGGAAGTTCTCTTTAGACACACTATTGTTGTGTCTCTCTCTTTCTTCACTTTAAATACCAAGACAGAAAACTGTGGGAAAACGATGGACCTTTCCTGTTCAGTTGGAAGTAAGGATCCACAGACTCTTTTCAAGCTATGTAGAAAAAGGAGGGGGATTTAACCCCCTATTGTTCCTCAGCACACTGAATAGTACTTGCAACAATATTTGAAGACTATATGGTCATAGAAATTCAGAGATATTAGTTGCATGCATTTGCAAATACATGGAAAGCTGCTAGGCCTCGACATGGCTTCTCTGTCACTAGCAGTCCCTAACATTAGGAGGTTCACGTCCAGTGCGCAGCCCAGGACCCCCCCAGGGCATTACACGAAAAATGGAAAAAGTGTGACAGTGCAGTGTAAAGTTATCAGGAGGCCTTACATTTGATAAAATTTATATGTGCCTTTATCATGAGGCCTTATAATTGGCATATTTTACATTTGGGGTGAGCGTTCGGGCGTTGGGCTCCCGGGGCTGGTCTGGCTGGGCCCCCTCATGGCATCACCACTTAATACACATAGTTGCTTTTTACATCACATATTATGTTTGTATTTTTTTCATGTAATATTTCACATATATTTTAACCCCTTTTTCCAACACTCATTAATTAGCCTTACACTTCTATACTTTACACTGCACTGTCACTCTTTTTCCATTTTTCGTGTGATGCCCTGGGGGGGTCCTGGGCTGGACGTTTTTCGGGGTGCACTGCGCCCCGGACATGAACCTCCTAATGTTAGGGACTGCTAGTGACAGAGAAACCGTGACGAGGCCTAGCAGCTTTCCATGTATTTGCAAATGCATGCAACTAATATCTCTGAATTTCTATGACCATATAGTCTTCATATATTGTTGCAAGTACTATTCAGTGTGCTGAGGAACAATAGGGGGTTAAATCCCCCTCCTTTTTCTACTTAGTATGACCCCTCCCTTTAATGCACCTGATTAGTGCTGCTAGATTGATTGAGCAGCTGCCATTTTTTGTTTCTATTCAAGCTATTTAGAGTGCTGTTTGGTCTTCCTACTCTTTTGGCTCAGATCATGTTTTCAGGGTGGGTATGACTCCAGCAGCTGTATTTCAAGCACAGGTTACTACAAGCTTTCATTGTTGATAGCTATACATGCACCAGTTTTTATAACCACCTGAAATAGAGTATGGTATTTTCAATCTACTGCTAACATGCCATGTTTAAGGCACTATTTCTATAACTACATTTCTGGGCTGTCCTCCCAGGTTGAAATCAGAACACCTCTGGGAGTGATGAATATTTCAAATTGCCATGATAACAGGCCAGTAAATGTGTTCTTGAAGAATTGTATGGGTGGCATCACACAGGAGCAAATTACTACTATTTTTCCATTCAGAAACATTTAGCATTTTGAAGCTATGAATGGATTCAACACATCAGTATCAATAGAATGTTCTTTCCCTGTCACACAAAAGTATTTCATATCAGAACCATGCTACATGGTTTCTGGATGGACAAACTCCTGTGTGACACCACTTGTGCTACAGTCTCTGCTGATACTATACTTATTGACTACTCCTCTTCACACAGGGTTCTTGAAGTGCAATGCCTACCAAGTACCCCATTCAGGAGACTATCCAGTATACTCATGTATGAGTTGAAATGTTACCATACCTCGGTTTCTTTTTTCCAGATAGCCATGCTTTAAAACCTGTTCAGGTTGATCTACATCTCCGGAATCTGATAAAAGAAAAAAAAAATTATTTTTTTTAAATAAGTTACATAACAACCATGGAACGAAGTAACCTGAAATATGTTGCTTAAATGATCAGTACATCTGAAATGCAAGTTGATAACTGAAAAAGCAGCTTTTAAACCGTTTTCAACTCGTGGCAGCCCAAACAAGATTTTAAAATTGCTAAGGCACACCATCAGGCCCTCACGGGAAAAAAAACACACACACACATATTGGCCCCACGGAAAAACACTCACAATTTGGCCCCACACAGGAAAAAGAACAGACATTGCCCCCCACAGAAAAAATTTAAACACAATGGCCCCCACAGAGCAAAAACAAACACATTGGGCCCCACAGAAAAAAAAATAAAACAAAATGGCCCCATTGAAAAAAATATAAAACAAAATGGTCTCCACAGAAAGAAAACAAACACACATATTGGCCCCCACAGAAAAAAGAACAATCGCATTGGCTGGCCCCCACAGGAAGAAAAAAAAAATCACTTTGGCTTTCCGAAGAGCCCAACACTGTCTGGGCCAGCAGTACAAGTAAAGTCAGCTCTGACCTCGGGGCACACTTGACAACTGCTCACGGCAAACGCTGCTGTAGAGTGTCTACCTTAGGCTCAGAGTGGCTAAATCAAAATGACTACCTTCAGTAACAGCTCTTTAGCAAAATCCAGAAAGCTTTACATCTCTATCTAATATTTCTATAAGCTAAAACCAATTTGCATTTCAAGTTTAGTAAAGGCCCCCATACACGATGCGATATAGCAGCCGATCCGACGGATTGGTACGATATCGCTGCTGTATCGTACGGTCTGTGGGCATGATATTGGCCAGATTTGCAAATGCAGATCTCCAGATCTTACTGCATGTCCACTTGATCTGGGAATGCGATGTACGATCCCATGCAGTGCTATGCGGGTGGGGGTGCCAGCATATCGGGCGGTCGGCCACCCGATTGCTTCGTGTGTAGGGAATGCCCGATATTTCGGCTGTCGGATCGCAAGGTGCATATTGCACAGTGTATGGGGGCCTTAAGTTAGTATACATGGTGCAGGGGGAGGTAGGGTATGTGTCTCAAAATGTAGGCGTGCTAATGCCACCTTTTTTTCATAATCTTTGTTCATGTCCAAAAATTCGTAAATTCCGGGGAAAAAAATATAACGTTTTATTAATTCTGTTTTTCACTTGACTCTTTGCAGAGATCTCTTAGCAATGCTTTGTGCCAATTTCTCTAATTAGGACCTAGGGGCTCGATTCAGAGCCGTTCGCAAGCAACCCGATGGTTGCCCACTACGCACACGCCACGTCCGGCATGTGCGAGCTCCGCTGAGGGACTGAAGTTCAGTCGCTACGGGGCTCGCAACAAGACGGGGCGGATGTCGATGTTGACGTTTTATGGGCGGGTAGGGAGGGTGGCCGGACAAACGCAGGCGTTCCCTTAGGAACACCTGGCGTTTGTAGTAGGGCTTACCGACATCACTACTGATGACAGTAGTGGACTTCTTACTCTATTAGTGCAGGAAGTCCACTCGGGCTTGCGGCACCTAGACCCTACACCAGGGTCTCGTCGCAAGCCCCGATGGTCGCGATAATCGCGATGGTCTCCTGGCTGCTCGCACAAGCTGTGGGTGGTCTCCCACAGCTTTACGAGCAGCCGGAGAAAAAAAAACGCCCACATTCAGAGCGAGCGCCCGCCAGCAGCGAGCGGCTCTGAACCAGGGCCCGAAGATTAAACATATCATTCCTCTGCTCACGGTCATTGTTACCTTTGCTAAAAAAGTTATATTGTGTAACTGTACCATGTCTATCACACCTTTTCTTGAAGCAGTTAAATTTATTCTTCTGAAAAAGTTATATTTTGATAGAAAGACTACCTTCCTAGATCTGAAATTGGGAATGGCCCTTCATTTCTAAGAAGTGGGTTAAATACCTTGAGACGCTAGACTACTCTGTGCAAACCAAGATTCTCAAAAATTTTTAAACCACGTCCTGGAACCTTTACAGACAACTCTCTTGATAGATGGCCTCCCTTTGTATAAGTTTGAATGGTGCATAGATTGTTTTTACATTTTTTTTTTTTTTAAACATAGCATGTTAGAGCAATTAAAGGAAAGTTTACAATAACAGTATCACAAAATAAACATGGATACAAAATTGGTAACAATAACATACTGGAGTATACTATGGCAGAAAGAGAAAACACAAATGTATCGAAGAAGTAAGGATACAACACATGGATAATATGTTTCAAATAGAGAATACAAACATGTAATGGTGCATACACACGGTCAGATTTTTCTTCAGATCTGAACGATAATTAAAAAAATCGTTCAATCGTTCATATCTGAAGGAAAATCTGACATATCTGACGATTTGAACGATGCGCATTCCCGATGGTCAGATAACGATATCCGGCATCTGATGTGTTTGCAGTCAGACTTGGACGATTCCATTCATTTTAATGCAGTCAAAAATCTTTCAAATCTTTGTTAAAATCGTTCATCTGACAGATCTGACCGTGTGTATGCTCCATAACAGTTGAGAAAACCTGAAAGGAATCAGTGTTGTCAACTCTGAAATTAAAAATAAGCAACCAATAAGAAAAAAAGAAGCCCAAAACAAGCCCAAACCAATCATAAATAGCCCAATAAAAAAGCCCAATTTATGGGGGTGTCTCTTTGTCCTCACTATCTAGCTACCTAACTTCCTTTATTCCCCCCTTCACTAACCTAAATATTTTAGTGTGTGCACAACCTTACTATATGCCTTTATTGCTTTTCTCCCTCTACACCAGCCTCCATATTTTACCTCCTCCCTCTTTTCATACCTCATTACCATGTCAGTCTTTAGCTGGGTACACACTTGCCGATGTGTGTACCAAGCGATTTGACGCCCAACCATGTAATAAATATTGTGCGGTTGAAACGTACTGCACGATGCGGTGACCGAACACCCAATATGTCGGGCACTGGCTCCTTCCACTATGCAAGCATTGGCATCTGGGTCGTTCCATCGGCCCTACATGCAGGCCAAAAGAACGACCCCATTGGACGACCCGTGGGAGTGTGCAGGTTCGTGAATAGTGGGTACACACTGGCTGATGAGGACGATATGTCGGTCCGATCAGTAGGATTGGGTGACATATCATCTAGTGTTCATCCTCCTTCATTCCTGTCATCTGTCTAATGCCATTATCCCCTCTCTTTAACAGCCTCAGTAGTTTTAACTCACCCAGATGTACCTGCCTCATTTCCATCATCTATTTTACCTCTCCCTCTTACCTGCCCCCTCCAACTTCACCCTGTCCACTGGCTACAGCTCTCTATTCCCCAGACACAACCTCCCTCCTTACAGTCACTACAGGTGTAAAAAAAAACACACACACACACTTACCTCCAGGGGTGCCTCAGCAATGCACAAAAAAAACAATCCCAAAAACAAGCTACCTTAAAAAACAAGCAACAAGCAACCATAAAAAAAAAAACAAGCAACTCGTGAAAAAAAGAAGCCCAATTCCGCTTGTTATAAGCGGATTTGCTATGAAAGGAATCATTACCATAGCCATGGTGATTATGACCAGTGGCGTAACTAGGGCAGGGCGGGCGGGGTTCGTGCCCTGGGCGCCGTTGGACCGGCGGCGCGGGGGGGCGCCGCCGGCCACGGTACCGGCCCGCCCGCCCTAGTTAGCCAGTGTAGCGCCGACTGCAATGAGTGCGGTCAGCGCTACACATTTACACAGGACCGGCGCTAGGCTTTCAGCGCTGGTCCTGTGCTACACGCCTGAGCCCGTTCCCTCCCCCAGAAGGCGGGCTCAGGCTGTGCATAACACACGCATCGCCGCCAGCGCTGGCGGCGATGCGTGTGTTAAACAGCAGCCAATGAGAGTCAGATAGACTCTCATCGACTGCTGCAGCACCCACTGCAAGAGCCGGACTTCCGTCCGGCTCCTGCAGTGGGTAATGGGACTGACGTCATGACGTCAGTCCCATAATGCTGAGCGCGCCCACCCGGGCGGGAGCAGCGTCGCGATCAGGACCAGGAGCAGAGATTCAGGTAAGTATATTTTTATAGATATACATATATATATATTTTTTTGTAACCTATCTGCACAACGGGGGAGGGGGGTGGCTACTACCGGGGGGACCTCTACTGGGGGAGGGGTGACTACTACTGGGGGGGACCTCTACTGGGGGAGGGGTGGCTACTACTGGGGGGACCTCTACTGGGGGAGGGGTGGCTACTACTGGGGGGACCTCTACTGGGGGAGGGGTGGCTACTACTGGGGGCACCATTGGGAGGACCTCTACTGGGGGGGCTACTACTGGGGGCACCATTGGGAGCACCTACTCTACTGGGGACTACTACTTGGGGGGGAACTACCACTGGGTTCATTATGAAAGGGGCCTACTAGAGGCACTGCACTCGGGGGACCACTACTGGGGGCAATAATAGGAAGGGCCACTACAGGGGGCACTGGATAGGGGGGATCACTACAGGGTGCCTGCATAAGGGGACCACTACTGGGAAAACTGCATGGGGGGGGACTACTGCTGGGGGCACTATATAAAGGGCACTGCATAGGGGGGGGACTACTACTGGGGGCACCATATAAAGGGCACTGCATAAGGGGATACTGCTACTGGGCGCACTGCATTGTGGGGACTGCTACTGGGGGCACTGCATAAGGGGAACACTATGTGGGGCACTGCATTTTGGGGGCCACTACTGGGGGTACTGTATAAGGGGCACTACTATGGGCCTGCATAAGAGGGACCACAACTGCATACTGGGGGTACTGTATAAGGGGTACTACTGGGGTTAAGATGCATATGGATAGGAATGTTCAGCGTGAAAATAAAGGGGCGTGTCATGTTGACACGCCCCATTTTTAAGTGACCACGCCCATTTTTTGCCGCGCGCACATATCGCTGTGTTAGGGGGGGGGGGGGCGCTCCATTTTCAAATTTGCCCTGGGCTCCAAATACTCTAGTTACGCCACTGATTATGACAATATAATAAAACCTACGCTTCAATTACTTTTCTCATTTTTCATAACCAAAAAGGAGTGTGACCGTCTCCGGAGTGAAGGCCAGAGAGAGTCAGGTGTAATTTGAACAAACACTATTAAAATAAATAATAAAAAAAAGGAGGTAATCACATGTATGAGGGAGAATACAAAACCTTCGGAGGTGGTGGTGATAGGTCTTAAACCTTCTCTGTTTAGAAATTGAGATACCATGAGGAATAAATTGAGTAACAGATATGACATAGTAACTATTACTAACAACATACAGTCAGGTACATAAATATAGGGACATTGACAGAATTTTCATATTTTGGCCTCTATTCACCACCACAATGCCTTCGAAATGAAACAAACAAGATGTGCTTTAACTGCAGACTTTCAGATTTAATTTGAGGGCAATTACATCCAAATCAGGTCAACGGTGTAGGAAATACAACGGTTTCTATATGTGCCTCCCACTTTTTAATGGGCCAAAAGTAATGGGACAAACTAAACAATCCTAAATCTAACTTTCACTTTTTAATACTCTGTTGCAAATACTTTGCAGGCAATTACAGCCTGAAGTCTGGAACGCATAGACATCACCAGATGCTGGGTTTCATCCCTGGTGATGCTCTGCCATGCCTCTACTGCAAATGTCTTCAGTTCCTGCTTGTTCTTGGGGCATTTTCCCTTCAGTTTTGTCTTCATCAAGTGAAATGCATGCTCAATCGGATTCAGGTCAGGGGATTGACTTGGCCAATGCATAACATTCCACTTTTTAGCCTTAAAAACTCTTTGGTTGCTTTTGCAGTATGTTTCGGGTCATTGTCCATCTGCACTGTGAAGCGCCGTCCAATGAGTTCTGAAGCATTTGACTGAATATGAGCATATAATATTGCCCGAAACACTTCAGAATTCATTCTGCTGCTTTTGTCAGCAGTCACATCATCAACAAATACAAGGGAACCAGTTCCATTGGCAGCCATACATGCCCACGCCATGACACTACCACCACCATGTTCACTGATGTGTTGGTATGTTTTGGATCATGGGCAGTTCCTTTCCTTCTCCATACTCTTCTCTTCCCATCACTCTGGTACAAGTTGATCTTTGTCTCATCTGTCCATAGGATGTTGTTCCAGAACTGTAATGGCTTTTTTAGATGTTGTTTGGCAAACTCTAATCTGGTCTTCCTGTTTTTGTGGCTCACCAATGATTTACATCTTGTGGTGAACCCTCTATATTCACTCTTGTGAAGTCTTCTCTTGATTGTTGACTTTGACACATATACACCTACCTCCTGGAGAGTGTTCTTGATTTGTCCAACTGCTGTGAAGGGGTTTTTCTTCACCAGGGAAATAATTCTTCTGTCATTCACCACAGTTGTTTTCCGTGGTCTTCCGGGTCTTTTGGTGTTGCTGAGCTCTCCGGTGCGTTCTTTCTTTTTAAGAATGTTCCAAACAGTTGATTTGGCCACACCTAATGTTTTTGCTATCTCTCTGATGGGTTTGTTTTGATTTTTCAGCCTAATGATGGCTTGCTTCACTGATAGTGACAGCTCTTTGGTTCTCATATTGAGAGTCGACAGCAACTGATTCCAAATGCAAATGTCACACCTAGAATCAACTCCAGACCTTTTACCTGCTTAATTGATAATGAAATAACGAGGGAATAGCCCACACCTGTCCATGAAATAGCTTTTGAGTTGATAGTCCCATTACTTTTGGCCCCTTAAAAAGTGGGAGGCACATATAGAAACCGTTGTAATTCCTACACCGTTGACCTGATTTGGATGTAATTACCCTCAAATTAAATCTGAAAGTCTGCAGTTAAAGCACATCTTGTTTGTTTCATTTCAAAGGCATTGTGGTGGTGAATAGAGGCCAAAATATGAAAATTCTGTCAATGTCCCAATATTTATGCACCTGACTGTAGGTCTAAAAAGGGGTAAAAAAAAATAAAACTATTCGAATAGTGTGTGTAGAGCACGGAAGAAAGAATGTAAATACTGTGTAGTTAACAAACCCCCGAAGGCCAAAGAAAATGGACATATCAGATTACACCAGAAGGGTAACAAAAGAAAAAATGGTATATAAAATGGAAACTAGTGGAAGGAGTGGGCCTAGGAGGAGGGGGATGCTCAACCTGTTCCCTAACTTCAAAATGAGCCATACATCCACTAATCATAATTCCCAACTAGTTCAAATATGGCCTGATGTATCTTTGAGCCTATAGCGATGGCAGGGCAAGAGGAGACTCTCAGCCCTGTCCTGATTTGTAAATTTAACTATGCTTCAACTGACCTCCAGTTCTAGCTAGGATGGACATGGATTATTGAATTGCTGACCCTGTGGCGTCCAACACCCACCTATGTTCCACAAGGTCAGCAGTAAAAGTAAAGCTGAAAGGGCTATTCAGAGTGGGTCCCCAGGAATCAGAAAGCTGATTCCCCAGGAAGATCCACCAAATTGTGGGATCCAAATGCAGGGTACTGAAATTCATTCCCCAGGTAGTGAAGTGTTCCTAGATTAATAGGCAGAGACTGAGGGCCTGATTCAGCAAGCAACACAAAGGAGAGAACGCACGCACTTGGCGGGGGAGTCCTGTTTTTACATTTCTATGTACAACTTTGTTATGCTCTTTGGCCTGATCTGGATTTGTCACAAGAGCATTGTTACTTCTAGATTTTATGATGCTCTTAAATGCACTCTTTAGGATAATGGTTGCTCATACTCCTCCACCCCCCCCCCCCCCTCCAATCTTCTTCCTTCCCCGTATATACTGAATTACAGTATGGGATTTGCTGAAGTCTTATCTTTGTATTGGGAAGGGCACAATGTTTATACTTTTGGGTGCCTTGATATGTACGCTTTGTGTTTGTGTCACTGACATTCCTTTTAATATACTGTATATTTATACCTTTCCTATCCACTGTAATTCACTTTTGAAAAATTCTAATAAAAAGATGTTAAAAAAAAAAAAAAAAAAAGTAAGTTGGTAGGAAACATTGGTCTAACATTAGACTACACATTTTAGTCATCTCCAGTAACTCGGCGACTAGCAGAAGCTAAACATTTGCCTGACCTGCTGACATATTTGGTTGTGCATACAAAAAAAAAAGCTCAGATGGAAACACAGCACAGATCAGTCACAGAGCGCTTGGGTCACTAGATTTATGATCACTGCTTCTCTCGAGACAGAGAAGTGTTACAGTTGGGCAGCCAAGCTGTTAATAAAAAAAAAATTTGCATGGAAATTAAAATTCAAGGCAGCTTATTTAAACTGCGATGCATATTTATGGAATATTTAGTATTCTGTTATATGGCAGCGCACAACATGGGAGGAAATATGAATATTACATTACTGTCCCCACACTAGCATCCAGGACCCTGCTGGCAAGAGCATAACAAATGCCACAGTAAAAAGTTTTATTTAGATGTTAAGCCTCCCGCCCGCAGCAGGATTTCAGAGTGTGCCACACGCGCCCATCACAGTGCACTCAGGAATTGAATTACCCAGGGGGGAGACACTGCTGATGAGCTTTGCTGCGCTTATTTAATTTCATTTACTTTCAGTCCATTAGCAGCATGGGGCTTTCTGTATCCCCACAAGAATGTCACAGGCATGAAACCGCTGTATAAATTACAGGGAGATAAACCTTGGACTCAGGGCTACATGTACGCAGAGATGAGTGGTTCAACAAAAGATCAGCTACCCTTAACAGTACAGTACTGTTTTTAAATATGAGATTGTGACCTTCCTGTACAGAAGAGCCCAAGGATTAATAGCTTGCATAACTTCTGCAGTTAATATGGAGGTTAAACAAAATAAAGAAACATTGAACATGTTGCTTTGTATTGTATGCTAGCTGGGATAACCGGCGTTGCCCAAGGTTGAAGACTGGACCCTGAAGTACACTACACCCTCAGCCTTAATTTTTGTTACATTGTCCTCGTCTATAACCTGGATAACTATGCAAATTAGGAGTAAATGACAGCGCAGGCTGGCGTATTCTCATACCGTTTGCAATGGCGTATATCAAGAGCAGACTGACTTACTGTACAGAACAGAAATCAGTATAGCTTCCAAAATCACTTGAGTTTCAGAAATCACTGCAGAGTAGAAGGGGTGATTCAGCTGCGGACAGATATGCTATCACAGCTGCTAATATGGTAGCAGCTGCAATAGCTGTAATATGGTAATGCTGCAGGAGGCGTCACGCCCCTTGCATGCATTGCTGATCTGAGCTGCGTCCAAGGATGCAGCATTGGTTCATATGCAATCCCTTCGGCCGGCTGAGTGACCATGTGGTTTCGCAAGCTGGCCACCGCAGATGAGTAAAAGAGGGCAGGAAATTACTGTCAGCCAATAGAGATCCTGGTCTCTCCACTTCCCCCCTCACCCCCACGGTGGCGACACACCTCCATTTTGGGAAATGGAGGCCGTCGCAGCCCACTCCCCAGCCAGAAAAGGCAGTAGACTGTAAATAACTGACAGTCTGCTGCAGGACTGCGTGTGGAATTGTCGACCCGTACTGCGCATGCGCTGTATGGGTCAGGCACCATTCACAAATTCCTGATAATCAGGAATCTGCATGATCCCTGTCACTGCGTCCATAGCTGAATCACCCCCTGAAATCACTTTGCAGACTAACATTGAACACCATGTCTAGCAGGGCTGCCATCAGGGAGAAATGTCAGGACTGGAGACCCGTACCCGGACAGAAGGGAGCGCATCCGCAGTGGCACTGTGTGGCTGCGATCAATCTCCCCTGTTGTTTATAATATCCATATGCTAAGTTTTGCCAGGATCACAGATTGTGGATTGAATATGCTGTCAGCCACAGTCTGAATGTATCGAGTGGAATGTAACAAGTGCTGAGCTGCTCATGAGCCTGCCAGAGTGTGTATGAAGCCAGCCCCTCAGCCCCAGAACCTGTGTAATTTAAGAGTGTCTCCGTTTTATGGGATTGAGTGACAGTGTGCGGCCCTGAAGTTCAAACCTTGGCAAAAACCTAATCCTTGTCAAACTATGCCACCATGTCAAACTTGGTGGAGCTAGATAGAAAACTGCTGAACTTACCTATGAACAAAAACAGTTATGCTACATGCAGTTTTATGAGAGCTCTAGTGTACAACCTGCTATACTAGGTCATTAAATACAATTTGTTGGTGTCAGGGGCGTAACTAGATATGTGAAGACCCCATATCAATAGTTTGTAAGGGGCCTTATGTACCACCCACAGTGAAAAATGTATATAACACATGTCATTTGACAAGGAAGATGGGCTCCGTAAGCTCTGGGCCCCATAGCAGCTGCACCCCTTGCACCTATGGTAGTTGTGCCCATGGTTAATGCAACTAACAGGTGACTGACCACCATCAGCACTACAATTTCCATCACCTGTAATTAGCAAAACCTCAATCACCCTCTTGCAGAATCTTCCACAATGGAGAATAGAAGTGCTGAAAATCTGTGCACTAGCCCTATAGTGGTTATGTTTAAGGGGGCTACTCCTGTTTTTGGTCATATGTATTAAAATAAAGGGTAGTGCCTTGTAATCAATATTACACAAATAAAATAACAAGTTAATCTGTAACAGCCCATATCATTGTCTCTCAAGATGCTACTCGAACAGCAGCCTTCCTTTTTCCTATTTAATTAAAAGATATGGTGCAGAATCACAACTATCAGCTATTTATTAGTACAGCAATCTGGTTTGCAGCACAGTAAAAAGAACGGATAAGTCACGTAAAGTTCATGTCTTCCAATAACAATTCTAGCCACAGATTTGTGATTGTGATCTGATTATTTTGGGCATGCCTGAAAAAAATTGAAAAATAATCCTGTTCATAAAAAGAATGGCAGGACAGAAACTTGTGTGTCTATAACTAGAAAGGACAAAGTTTACCATCTGCCCATTTTCCGTTCAGTAATTGGAAGGTGAACACAACTTGAAAACATAACCAAACAGTGCTAAATATGACAACACTTGTTGCAGTTACTGTGTGGACTGAGAGCAGGTTGATGTTAAAGCTCTGGTATGTGCCCTAACAATATCCACTTTTCTGCCAAATAGTACAGTAAAAACAATTTACTATAACTAAATCTATGTTCAAAGATATACTATTATGGTAAGCATACATTAATTATATTCATGTTTAAACTTTGCATTGAAGCAGAGTTGTCAGCATTGAGCACTTGGTAATAAGCAGGTAAAAATGGAGTGCCCCATTTGTCTTTGAGAGAGCATAGGCTTGTTGTAGACAGATGCTCTACCGGAATTGGTATGTAATGTGCCTAACCCTAACCTCCCCGTTAGTGCAGGGGTGCCTAACCCTAACCCCCCCTAGTGGTGATTAACTCTAACCCCCCCCTTACCCTACCCTAACCCTTCCGGAGGAGTGCCTAACTCTCCCGGAAGTGCCTAAACCTAAGTTCCCCCCCGGGGGTCCCTAACGCTAAACCAACCAGGATTTCGACACCTATCTTTAGTCCCATGTCGGGATGTTGCTGTCGGGATATCGGCAGGTGGGATAGTGCTCGCCGGTATCCTAACTACATCCCCTTCCCACCTGCACAGCAGGAGAGAATTGTGATGCATACATGAAGCTGGCCCAGGAGTGAGCATAATGCAGTCTAGCAGCTAGGTATAGCGCAGAGTCAGACTGTCAGACTAGTCCAGGGAGTTCACTCTAATGCCACCTACTGTACCTCTATATCTTGCTGGGTGTCGAGAGAAAGCCTAAGAAAGAGCATAGCTTGCTGAACAAAATGCTTGAGTTAGAACTATGTGCTGCGTCATAAAGCAAGGAATTACACTAGAGAACCTAATGATAGACTTAATTTAAGAGGACCATAGTTATCTATTCTGTATTAATAAAACAAAATTAATTTTCTTTACATCAGAATGATTCCATGCACATACAGTAAATGCACCTTCAGTAATATGGCTGCATTGTCAGAACTTTCAGCAGTTATCAATGTAGCTTTTTGCCTCACTGACATCTCACTTTTCACTGTGTATTATCACTAATTAGCATATAGTTTTGTATATAGCTTAGACAGCATGAGTGAATGGAGAAAGACAAAGCACAGAGTGAGACTCAATTGCAATGCAATGCAGACCAGGGTTGTGCCGCCAGGGTAGGCAAGAGAGGCAGAGCCTCCCCTGTCTCCTGAGATTTGATATAAAAATGATTAGAATAATACAAAGATATTTGTAATCTAAAAACATCATCTTTGTTTATTGTAATCATTTTTATAGTTAACACTCACTAGCTTTGTGGAGCTCCCTGGGACTGCAGGGAGACGAGAGATGAGGCAGCAACAGCCTAGCTTCTCTATATTGAGACACTGCTTGCAGAGCTGTTGGCGGGCCCACACCATGGCAGTAAGCTGCACAGAGAGCTAACAGAGGCATGCCTCTAAGTATGGGGTTGTTTCTTGAGCACTGATGGACACTTTGGATGTGTCATGTGACCAGGAAGTGCACTGCATTGTTTAGAGATCAGTGCTCAGTCAGCAGCAGCAGGTAGGAGAGTGTCATGTGACCTGGAAGTGCATTGCAGTGTTTAGAGAATGGAACTCAGGGTCTGATTCAGCAAGGATTGCAACTGCTAAAGTGTACGCAGATGGCAGATGCAGTGCGCAAAGGCACCACTGCCATTGGGACTGCGATCGCACTGACTACGCAGACCCATTACAGAGTTATTGACAGGAAGTACTGTTAGGGGGTGGTGACGAGGGAGTGGTCGAAGAGACGCAGGCATGCCAGTGTGTTTGAATGCCGTTGCAGGGGGGTGCATAAATTTGCCACTGTGATGGCATACACAGTTTGAGCTCTCACTGCGTGCAGGAAAGTTAGCAATTTAGTTGTATGGTCAGACCTGCCTTAAATGTGCGAGTGGTTTTGGCTGGATTGCTAGGTATTACGGATGTGCATGTTGCTAGTGAGAGTGCTTTGCGATAGCAACTATTAGCACACTTTCGCAGCAGAACTGCGTGTGTGATTGCTTTCACAATCGCAATAGCGATCCTTCCTGAATCAGGCCCCCAGTCAGCAGCAGCAAGAGAAGACAAAGTAATGTAGGTAGGAGAATCAATGATCACTGACGCTTGTGTAGTGAGGGGAGAGTTACAGTGAGTAGGGGGTGAGACAGGCTCCCAGCACTCAGACCCATCTCCATGTGTGCCTCCCCAGCCATTGACCTCATCGCACGTCTCTGATGCAGACACTGACAGAGATGCAGAACAAAACAAAACACATTAACTTGATGTTTAATTGTTGTAACATTAAGTGAATATTAGGAAATTATAGCTTCACTTTAAAAATAATTTTGATGGCAGAGGCAGTCTAAAAGGTTAGAGCAGTAATACTAGGTTTGCACAAGAAAAGTCCATAGCAATCATTAGCTAGAGGTGACTGGAGACAGACAGGTGTTTTTCATTTTGTGAGACAACAATCATGATAGAGTACAGATAGCAATAAGTATTGCCCTCATTCGCAAGGAATGCAATCCATCTCTAGCCTTTTGTCCAACCTTTTGAGGAAGAAAATTAAAGTGAATGGCAATTACCAAGCTTTGGAAAACATAGGTGTTTCTGCCTTTCTGATTTCTTTCACATGAAACGGATTAATTCATACACTATTTCTGTGTATCTTTTGTTACAGCCGCCATCCCGATCGTAAGTGTATCGGGACGCCTTAGCCCTTAGCCGCGGTGGAGGGGGGGGGGGGGGGGTTAGGCACCACTGTGGGGATTAGGGGTAGGCACTAAGGGGGGAGGATTAGGTTTAGGCACTAATGGGGAGGTTTAGGGTGCGGATGGGGAGGGTTAGGGTGCAAGAAGGAAGGGTTAGAGGCAGAAGGGGTCGGGTTAGGATACTTATATACCCCGTCGGGATACTGAGCTTCGGGATGCTGCTGTCGGCATTTTGACAGCTAGCATCCCGACTGCCGATATTTCATACCCAACCCACTCAACAGAGTCCACACCCACCATCATATTATTGCCCCCCTCTACAATCTGTCTAGAAAATGTTTATATCCTCTTCCTCTAATTGGATATGTTCTTGTCCTTATAAGCTTACTATAAAAACTATTTTTATTTAATAATTCACAATTATTTTTTTTCGATGCAAATGTATATTAAAGGGTTATTTGCGTCCAAATAATATATATTTAAATAAAAGGGCATAAGTTGAAATTCAGGCCAAATTTGTCATTTAGTGGGAACCAGGTGCCCGATTCAGACCCGCTCGCTAGGCTGCGTTCTCATGTAGCCTGCCGATGTTTGCAATATGCGCATGCGTATGATGCAGTGCACGTGCGCAAACTAGTCCATGCGATCGGGAAGCGTTCACACCCTGTACATAGACGCCTCGCTAGAATGAGTGACAGGACGAGCTGTTTGTGGGTGGAGACAGGGGTTGGGCGATGGAAACGGGGTTGTGGTGGTGCGAACGCAGGCGTGTCAGTGTGTCTTAACGCAGTTTCAGAGGCGTGCATAATTAAGAAGCAGCATCATAATACACGTCACATGGCTGAATTACACACTGAAGCACTCGCAGCGCTTGCCGTAGGGTATGATCAGCCACAAGTGCTGCGTATGGGTCCGATGTTACCGATTGTTGAATACACTTCCTGGAGATGATGTGTATTAGTAAGGGAAAGTGGGCATCTTAAGACAGGCTGGTGTGTATCTAAATACACACAGCAATGGCATTCCAAGACATAGTGGGCGTGCTAATGTCTTGCCGTGAGATCGCGGTATTTGCATACTTTGGCAAATGACGGCTGCGTGCAAAAGCATCTAGCGAGTGGGTCTGAATCGGGCCCCAGGTACCATCTGTATACAAGTTTACAAGCATTTTGTTTTACCTTTACACAAATGGATCTAGAGGCTGTGTTTTGTTGGATTTTTACACAATCCTCAGCATCCAAGGTCTCTCCCAGATCTCTCTTTTAGGCATGTTCATGGGGCTCTCTAAAGCTAGCTACACACTGTTAGTTTTTGATTTCAAATTGAAAGCCCCAATATCTGTGCTACACATTATGAATTTTTATATTAGAAGCTACCGATTTTCCACCACACCACACTTTTTTGCATAGGTCCACCCACAAGGAGGATGACAAAGTGACAGGAGAACATAGGACATATTGCCAGATTACTGAGAATGCACACACTACTTGATATCGGGAAATTGAGGCAGAGATTTTCGTTCTTGATCGTCAGATCAGATAATCGAAGGAATGCATTTGTGTAGATGTTTACTAACAGTTTCATCGATGAAATGATCCTTCATACACACTATACAATAAATGAGGGCGATCACACGATTATTGGCAAATCGGCCCAATAATTGTATAGTATATAGGTAGCTTAAGGGCAGAGCCTACTGTCTACAGTTCTTCATAGAGGACAGACAAATTCTCTTATTGGAGGATTGTAAGAGACCGAAGGATTCAAAAGTGGAAAGGGCTCTTCTTTGCAGACAAGATTTAGTGGATGTATGGAAGTTTTATAACTGTAGAAAGTGAAAAAAAAGTACTTGTTTGGGATGATACATTTGTCCTTCACATCAGAAAATTGGAAAGAGACTCTAGTTATGTCAATAAGATACAAGTAACCAATGCCATTTTAAAATAACTTGTAAAAACACTTTCCTTTTTACCAGGTGCATCTAAGCACATCACATACAAAACCGCCTAGACATCTTCTTACACAACAATCCACATCATGATATATTTACTGAATTTGGTTATAATGTACAGTACGTTATTGCATTTTATATACACCTTTTTCATACCTACGCATAATAAATTAGAATACTTTAAAATAGTGTGTTTCTACATATTATTACGTATTAATGAATACTGAAAAATCTTTAAAATATGGAAGACCTTGGCAGTGTAAAAAACATCTTGAATTTAGAGTGAAGTGAATATAGGAGAAGTATTTAGGAGTATGGAGAAAAAAAAAGAAGTAAATAGTACCAAGTATATTAAGCACATTTTACATTAGGAAAATAATGAGGAACTTTGAAATTTCACTTTATGCTTAAGAAGAGCATGAAGGGCTCCACTAAAGCTTGCCTCAGAATGGCAGCATTTATCATGGTAAAACAAACACTGTACATCTCAGGCTCTCTTTCCACAGCTCATTAGGTCCTCTCTGAAACATACGTGCAACTTTGCTGGCGTCCTGCCGGGCTACTGAGTACACTCATGAATTGGAGAGTCAGGCTTCGGTACTACAGCAGCTGGACCTGCACGCATGTGGTTTTATGTGCACTGTGACTGCTGATCTGGTGTGTAAGCAAAACACCAAAAGCAGAAGAAAAAAACAGCTTCCTGAAATATACATATGAAGTAGGAGGAGTTAGGGTGCCAAAGAAAATGACAGAGCTGTTTGATAGAATGCTCACACAGCAGATGTGATCTTTATACATGAACTACAGAGTTCAGGGTCATATCACTGAAGAACACTGTAATGTGCCATTTACACACAGTGGTCACTTATCTCCAAGAATTATCATCATTTAGCACTTATTTATAAAGCGCTACAAATTTCGGTAGCTGTAAAGAGCAAAAGATACAAAACAGGGTAAATCTAGCAACAAAATTACATATATACGAAGTTATATGTGTAGGCATAGCATACTTGCCTACCTTTATATTTCTGTTCCTGGGGGACACCCGGGTAAGACAAGCAGAAGGGTGGTGACAAGGGGCAGGGCCAGATGATTCATGCCATTAAGCCCCACCCCTACGGCAAAGTGCCGCGATTGGGTCAAATTTAAATAGGCAGGGACTGATGTGAATGGCCAAATATTCTCTGTAAAGCGCTGCGGAATATGTGTGCGCTATATAAATAACTGGTAATTCAAAAATAAATAGGGGGTGGGGCCAAATTACCCTGGGGTGCCTCAGGTTGGTGGTCCAAACTCTTTATGGGCAATGTAATGTAAATATGTGCACAAACAGAATCACAAACCTGTCCACCACTATATAACCAAACCTAAGGATGAGAGCACAATTTACTTAACTGTACTACTTTACTACTACTGAAGATGGCGAATGCCCCCGCAGTCAACCTCCGAAAATATATTTTCGGAGCTTGATGAATTCTGTCCCCATACTAGTGTATGTGGACAGCGGGCCATTCCGAAAACAGAAGGTAAGTAGGAGATATCTGTGATATCTCCTGCTTCACCTTCTTAATGAATGGCCCGAATACTTAATTTTAACAATTGCAGTGAAATTGTGCTTTTTCACCTGCTTTTGTCAAAATTAAGTGATGATGAATAGGCCCCTATGTAATATTATGGTTTATATTACATTGCGTTTTTTTATTTTTTAATAAACGGAGTGAATCCCTTCAGTCTGAATTTCTTACTGCTATGGCATGTATGTTTCTGAATGTCACACAAACAGATGGGCATACTGCTGCCATAAAAGCATACACCTGATGAACAACAATGATGTCATTCTGTGACATTCAAACACTTCTAATCATTCTAATCTTAATGAGGGACCCAATGTGCGTCATTAACACATAACCACACATTCCATTTTTACACCCAGCAGGATAAATACATGCAGTCTTCCCATCAGCATAAAACAGGTGGGTATACAATCGGGAACCCGCCTGCCTTAATACTGACAGCCGGCTTCCCGACCGTCATATCCCGGCAAGGGTGAAATGCCGGGCGTCTAGATGTAGACGCCTGACATTTTCCCGACGCCGGGAGACAGGCGCCCGGCATCCCGATCGAAGGCGCCGCGGGGGGGAGGGTTAGGTTTAGGGCACCCAGGGGGGGGGCCTCAGTGTTAGACATCCCCCCGGGGGACTTAGGTTTAGGCAGTGGGGAAGGGTTAGGGTTAGGCACTTAGAGGGGGGATTAGGGTTAGGCACTTGGGGTGGTTTGGCACCCCTAAGGAGGGTTAGGTTAGTTTACACTTACCTTAGCGACGATCGGGATTTCCAGCGCTGTCGGGCTTCCGCTGCCGGGAACTCTGCTTTTGTCGGCCAGGCGCTGCCGGGAATCGAACCG
This sequence comes from Taudactylus pleione, assembly GCA_031769625.1. Classification (NCBI taxonomy): domain Eukaryota; kingdom Metazoa; phylum Chordata; class Amphibia; order Anura; family Myobatrachidae; genus Taudactylus; species Taudactylus pleione. Next base: position 733,214 of record JAUIMM010000154.1, on the reverse strand, counting down.
CCGGCCATGCGGTCAGCGGTATTTCATACCGATTCCAAACAGGTGCTATTAGAACTGGAACTGAGGGCTGGTTCAGCAAGGAACGCACGCTAGCAAGAATATGCTAATCAATGCATACACACGGAGACCGCAGCACAAGAAGCAGACACCCAGCAAAACATAAAGCTGCCCACCTATGCTGTGATAGACAGAGCAAACATGGTGAACATCGAGTGCCATCGAAGCTGCGTGTAAGCTAAGGGCAGACCTGACCCTGCCGCAGGACTTGAGAGATTCCCGCACGCAGAGAGGCGCCCAGCTGTGTGCGGCGCCGCTGAGATTCATTTATGCACGCCCCTGTAACGGCGTGCAAACGCATAGGCACGCTTGCATTCGGCCGACCACCCCCATCACCACCCACAAACGGCACTTCCGGTCAATCAACATCGAAGGTCTCTGCGGGCTCCCTGCATACTCTGAGAGAGCCCTTACTGTACTCAGCAACCTGTTCACGCACGCACAATAAACCACTCGGGAATGCTGGAATTGTGCCCGACAGTACTGCTAGCGGAATGGGGATTTTTATTAAGAATGTTATTTTTCTGCACCCACTAAAGTCCACTTGTTCACACAGAAGGGACACCCCTACCCGCTTTTTAACAAGAATGGAAAGACACAAAATTTATAAATCATGTTTAGCCCAAAAGATCCAAGTAGTATAGGGAGGGGAAATAAGATCAGAATTGTAAAAGAACATTCAACATTTTATTGCATAAATGTCTGACATTTAGAAATTACAAATGTGCATACAGGGCCTGATTCAGCAAGGAGCTCTATTCTGCTAATACGCACGCAATGCAGTTGCTAATATCAGCGGTGATATGCAAATGATTGCATTCGCATTGCCATCGCAGCCTAACATAAGGACGCCCATTTCCCTTTACATCTGTATACTTTAGCAACATAGCGAAATAATCGGTAACATCGGACCCATACGCACAGTTAAGGCAAGTCAGACCTCACTCAGGAATTGCTAACTTCAGCGCACGCTATGAGACCTCAGGCCGAGTATGGTATTGCAGTGGATAATTTATGCACCCATGCAACAGCATTGAAACGCACTGGCACGCCTGCGTTCGCACGACCACCCCCCATCACCACCCACGAACGGCACTTCCTGCCAATCACTCTGCGATGGATCTGCGTAGCTGCTGCAATCCAGTCCCGATCACAATGGCCGGTTCGCTCACTGCGATTCATACGCAGTACGCAACAATCGCCCAATTACGTGAGTATTAGCAACTGCGATCCTTGCTGAATCAGTCTCACAGTGCTATGATGGTGGTATGATCATATTCTCCAGAAAATCCTGAATTATTTCATGGCATGGATTCAACAAAGAGCTGTAAACATTCCTTAGTGATTCTGGTCCATGTTCACATTATAACATCACACAGCTGTTACAGATTTGTCAGCTGCATATTCATGCTGCTAACCTCTTGTTCCACCACTACCCATAGGTGCACTATTGGATTGTGATTTGGTGACTGTGGCCATTGGAGTACACTTGACTCACTGTCATGTTCATTCAGAAGCTTAGGATGACATGTGCTTTGTGACATGGCACTGTATCCTGCTGGAATTAGAGTAGACTATGGTCATAAGGGGATGACCATGGTCAGCAACAATACTCAGGTAGGCTATCACTGTTAAATATACTGTATGCTCAATTGGTGTTAAGGGACTTGATGTGTGCCAAGAAGACATTCCCCACACCATTACACCAACAACACCCGCCTGAACGATTTAAAAAAGGCAATATGTATACATAGATTCCTGTTGTTTATACCAAATTCTGGATCTACCATTGTCAGAGCAATGTTTTTTCAGTCTTCAATGTTCCTGTTTTCATATGTCCAGTGTAATTTCAGTTTCTAGTGATTATTATCCTTTATTTACATGGTGCCACAAGGGTTCCGCAGTGCCTTACACAGTACATAAACAAATGAGCACACAAGAAAACAGTTATTAACAGTACAAACAATGCAGGACAGATACATGATTTATACATTGCTGCATAACACTTGAACAAGCAGCATGGTGTCAGCAACCAAGGGTTAGGTGCTGTTGTAAATTCAAGTATAATTAAGTGAATGAGAGGCACATGAGGGAAGAGGGCCCTGCTCGTGAGAGCTTACATTCTAAAGGGGAGGGGGCTGGTAAACAGGGATGACACAGATGGGCTAGATACAAGGGTCACAGTAATATAACATCTATGGAAAGGTTAGTCTAAACTTAAGAAGAAAAACAATGAGTTGAGCAAAACTGAACCAAGCCTCATGATTTGGGGGCCGCAACCAAGGTCCATTTGAGGGAACATCTTGCTGTGTTGTTCAGTATGGCATAGTTGGAGTGGATAAGCAGAGTGCATGGGGAGATCAGGAGAGATGCGGGCAGCATTGGGGATCCAGGTGCAGGCACAATCCATATGCATGGTGGAAATGTGGTGGTAGTTAAAAACAGTCCTTAATAGCAGAAATTGCTGATTTGTTAATTTCTCCTTCTGTTCTCCTCCTGTTTAAATCCTGAATAACTCTGGCTTAAATTTAAATAAATATTCTATTTACACTTTAAACTAAGCACTTAAAATGTAAGCACTGTTGCTAGAGCAGCCTCGGCTATGGCAGCCCAATAGTAAAAATGCATACACACGTAACGATTTTTTGAACGATTTAACTATAACAACGTCTTTATCGTTCAAAAAAATCGTTCAGTTTCTGAGTTATAACGATGAACGATTATCGTTCATGCGCGTTCCCGTTTGTAGTTCATTCTGACGGAACGATTTTCAATAAGGGAAGTTACAAAAATCTTTTGTAGTTCAAAAAATCGTTCATTACACTTTAAACAATCTGACAGAAAATCGTTCATAAAATCGTTGGTAACAAAATCGTTGTGTGTGTATGCAGCTTAACTAATAAATATGGCTCAAACCAGATGTCCACACTGATTCCACTCCACCCCTAACACCCTCCTCACACAACAAAGGGTCAGCAATCAAATAAACAAATGGTGAGAGGACAATATACCAACACAGATACAGAGTAATTTCCTGCCTTGAAACAGATTTTAAAACAATATGAAATACTGTATAGTTAATTACCTATCAATTTTAAAGGATGTGCAATAGAAAAACCAAGCAGCAGTATATGTTGGGTGCAGTAGTTAATTACCTATCAATTTTAAGGGCTTTGCAATAGAAAAACCAAGCAGCAGTATATGTTGGGTGCAGTAGTTAATTACCTATCAATTTTAAAGGCTGTGCAATAGAAAAACCAAGCAGCAGTTAATGTTGGGTGCAGTAGTTAATTACCTGTGGATGATAAGAAATGATAAATCACATCACAGTTCCTTCCAGGTACTAGTATAGTTAGTAATAACTCCTTAATAACTCTGGCTTCAATTTAAATATTCTATTTACACTTTAAACTAAGCACTTAAAATCTAGGCACTGTTGCTAGAGCAGCCTCGGCTATGGCAGCCTAGTTCTTTGCTGATAGGAGTTGAACACGATATGGTCTTCTGATGATGTGGCCCAATCGCTTCAAGGTTCGACATGTTGTGCATTAAGATATACTGCACTCCATAATACAATCTGGCCATTTCTTATTAATATATTTTTTAAGGCCAAAATGACTCCATTATACAGTGACAACAGAAAATATGAGATATGGTAAGAACTTACCCTTGTTATCTCTATTTCTACGAAGTCCATAGGGTTCCACAGGATACCTTGGGTATAGGTGTGACGTCAGTCGCAGGGCACCAAAGAGTTAAGCTTTCAGCCTCCCAGGATGCACTAGGTCCCCCTCCTATACCCCGCCTCCGGGCCAAGGCACCTCAGTTAGTTACCAAGCCATAGGCCGGAGGAGGAGAAGGAAGAGAGAGAACAAAGATCTGGACACATACAAGAATCACATTCTCACCAGAGGGAGACGGAAAACCGGTGACCAGAGCAAAGCCCATCTGCAGCACAGGTGCGACAGGGCGGGAGTCCTGTGGAACCCTATGGACTTCGTAGAAATAGAGATAACAAGGGTAAGTTCTTACCATATCTCATATTTTCTACTTCAGGGTCCATAGGGTATCCACAGGATACCTTGGGGATGTCCCAAAGCAGTATCCTTTAAGGGTGGGGACGCTCCTGTGCAGAAAGGAGAATCCGCCGCCCGAAGGAAGCATCCTGAGAGGCGAAGGTGTCAAACCTGTAATACCTCACGAAGGTATGGACAGAAGACCACGTAGCAGCCTTGCAGATCTGAACTGCCGAGGCACCACGTCGAGCTGCCCACGAAGGACCCACAGACCTAGTGGAATGAGCCTTCAGAGAAGGAGGGACCGGTAGGCCTTCATGAAGATAAGCTTCAGAAATAGCCATACGGATCCAGGCTGCCAAAGTTTGCTTTGAAGCAGGCCAACCCTTTTTACAGAAGCCATAGAGGACAACAAAGCGTCCGACTTCCTAAACAAAGAAGTGCGGTCAACATAAGTCCTTAAGGCCCGCACAACATCCAAAGAGGCCTCACCCACGGAAAGACCCGGTGAGTTAAAGGCCGGAACAACTATTTCCTCGTTAACATGAAACTGGGAAACAACTTTGGGAAGAAACTCGGGCCGAGTGTGGAGCACTGCCCTGTTCCCATGAAAAACCAAGAAAGGGGGTCTACAAGAAAGAGCCCCTAACTCAGAAACACGTCTGGCTGAAGCAACGGCCAGAAGGAAAACAGTCTTAGCTGTTAGCCATTTAATATCCACTGAGCCCAGTGGTTCAAACGGCGGTCCTTGGAGAGCCCTCAGGACCACAGCCAAATCCCAAGGCGCCACAGGTGGAACAAAGGGCGGCTGAATACGGAGAACACCTTGCATAAAGGTGCGCACATCCGGGATTGTAGCAATCCTACGGTGAAACCAGACAGATAGGGCCGAAACCTGTACCTTCAAAGAAGCAAGGCGAAGCCCATGATCTAGTCCCGCTTGCAGGAAGGCGAGAATCCGAGACAGACGAAACTCCCGCGGTGCATAACCTCTCGGTCGACACCACTGGAAGAACGTATGCCACACGCGATGGTATATCCTCGCGGAAGACGGTTTCCGAGCTCGTAACATGGTACGCACCACAGAGCTGGAAAACCCCCAGGACCTCAGCATGGCCGTCTCAACAGCCACGCCGCCAAAGACAGCCGAGTCGGGTCCGGGTGAAGACAAGGACCCTGAGACAGAAGGTCCGGTCGTAGCGGCAACCGCAGAGGACTGTCCACAGACAGACCCTGAAGGTCTGAGAACCAGTGCCGTCTGGGCCACGCGGGAGCTATCAACAGGAGCGTCCCTCCTTCCTGTTTGAATTTCCGGATTACCCGTGGAAGAAGGGAGACCGGAGGGAACAGGTATGCGAACCTGAACGTCCACCGGACGGACAGAGCATCCACCAGAGACGCCCCTTCGTCTCTTGTGCGAGACCCGTACACCGGCAACTTGTTGTTGTGCCGGGATGCCATGAGGTCGATTTCTGGAAGACCCCACCTGTCCACCAGTAGTTGAAAAACGTCCGGGTGCAGGGACCATTCCTCTGGATGAACGTCCTGGCGACTTAGAAAGTCCGCCTCCCAATTTAGCACTCCCGGGATGAAGACCGCTGATATGGCCGGAAGATTGCGCTCCGCCCAAACCAGGATCCGAGAGACCTCTACGAGAGCCGCCCGACTGCGAGTTCCTCCTTGCCTGTTTATGTAGGCCACGGTGGTAGCATTGTCCGACTGGACCTGCACCGGGTGACCCTGGAGAAACCGCTGTGCCTGCAGGAGAGCATTGAAGACCGCACGGAGTTGGAAGCTCCGCTTCTGTCGGTGTCCACCTGCCCTGGAACAAGTGTGGACCCGAAACTGCTCCCCAGCCCCGAAGACTGGCGTCCGTTGTCAACAGGACCCAATTTGGAACCCAGAACGGACGTCCCTTGTTGAGGTGGGTCGTCTTTAACCACCACGCAAGGGACAGGCGAACCTCCGGGGTGAGCACAATCGTCTGGAACTTCAGAGACTGAGGCAGCCCGTTCCACTTGGACAGGATCAGGTGCTGCAGAGGTCTGGAGTGAAACTGGGCGTATTCCACCATGTCGAACACCGACACCATGGAGCCCAGTAACCTCATCGCCGAGTGTAAGGACACCCGGCGGCTGTGCAGACAACTGCGCACCCTTGACTGTAAAGCAGAGATCTTGTCCTCCGTCACGAAGATCCTTTGCTGTCCCGAGTCCAATAAGGCTCCAAGATGCAGAATCCTCCGAGACGGGATTAGAGTGGACTTCTGCCAGTTGATTAGCCAGCCGTGCCGTTGCAGCAGTGCAATGGTCAGGTCCAAGTGGTGTAACAGGAGCTCTGGAGATCCTGCCACCAATAACAGGTCGTCCAAGTACGGCAACATGCGGACTCCTTGCAGCCGCAGAGAAGCCGCCATGACCGCCATAGCGTCCTGTATGTCCAATGACACCATGTAGTCCCCAGGTTCCAGCGCCAGAATGATGGACCGTAGGGTCTCCATCCGAAACTTCGGGACCCGCAAAGACTTGTTGAGTGCTTTGAGGTTGAGAATCGGACGATATGACCCATTGGGTTTCTGTACCAAAAATAGATTTGAATAGAAACCCTGGCCCCTCTGGGAGAATGGAACAGGCACTATAACTCCAGCCTGGAGCATAGTGTGCAATACCTTCCGCAGCTCCGTAGCCTTGTTCCGGACTGATGGTAGACCCGTGGTGAAGAATCGAGCCGGGGGTCTGTGCCGGAAGGAGAGGGCGTACCCGTGAGAGACCACCTCCAGAACCCAAGTGTCTGTCGTAGTGAACGACCAACACCGGGAGAACTGCAGCAGGCGGCCTCCCACCCTGGGATCCCCCAAGGGGAGACCCGGACCGTCAGGCCGCAGGCTTGTCATCTGGCTTGGGGGCCGGACGTCTGGTACTCCATGCCTGTTTCCGGGGCTTGACCGATTTCTTAGGGCCAGCCTGTCGAGGAAACGACTGTGGTTTGGGCCTGCCCTGGGCCCTAGATGACCGAAAGGACGATGGTCCAGAACCAGAAGGAGCAGCGGCCGACGGGAGACAAGCAGATTTGGCTGCCGCCAGCGTGGCCACAATCTTATCCAGATCCGGATCGAAGAGAACTTCTCCGGTAAACGGCAACGCTTCCAGACCTTTCTTGGATCTGCGTCCGCCTTCCAGGATCGCAGCCACAAGGTGCGACGAGCAGCTACCGCTGCTGAAGAAATTCTAGACACCAGAGTACTAATGTCTAGAGCCGCCTCGTTGATGTAGGTGGCCGAATCACGGAGATTGCCAATCAACTCCGCCTGTTCGGCCGGACAGTCGGATTCAAAAGAAGCCTCTAATGAATCCGCCCAGCGCTCCATCGCTCTGGCAACCCAGCAAATGGCCATAGCCGGCCGTGCTGCCCCCCCTGCAAGGGAATAAGCGGACTTCAGGCAGATTTCTACCTTGCGGTCCGTAGCATCCTTAAGGGAGGACATGGATGGCATCGGCAATGTGGCACTACGGACAAGACGGGTCACGTGAGAATCCACCTGTGGAGGGGATTCCCACTTAGCAAAATAATTATCCGCGAACGGATAAGCCACCGCCAGGCGTCTCTGCGGCTGGTATCTTTTGCCAGGTTGTTTCCACGCCTCCTCTAAATGGTCCACCAACTGACCCGAAAGAGGAAAGACTGTGGCATCGCCCTTCACATCTTTGAAAAAGGCATACTTAGATTTAGCCGCTGGGGGAACTTCGTCCTCAATCACCAAGGCTGTGCGGACCGCCCGAATAAGTCCAGGAATATATACTTTGGACTTAGCATCAGCGTCCTTAGTATGGAAAGGTTCCTGATCGTAAGGATCCAGAATCTCCCCATCATCAGACGTCCCTTCGTCATCCTCATAAGGAGCGGACAGAGACGCCACCGGCCTTTTATGAGGCCGCATCACAGACTCCCCTTGCAACACATCCGACAAGTGCTGTACAGAACTCGTCAGGGAGTTAACCCACGCTGGCTCCTGAGAACCCGGGAGCGGGGAAATAGGGAGACTGTGGGGTACCACCAATTGTCGTGGGAACCCCTGCATGGGTGACGACACCACAGACTGCTGGGACAAACCCATCGGAGTAAACGCGGGCTGCGGAGCTAACTGGCCCACTAAAGCTGTTAACGCCTGAGCGAAACAAGCCCAGGGCGGCTCCTGTACCGGTGCTGTAACCGTAATAGGCCGCGCCATGGACAAACACTGCCGGCAAAGGCCCTCCGCGCTACCCTCCCCCTCCGCTAACGGTACTTTGCACGTGGTACACTGTAGCCGGAGGGGAAAATCACTTTCAGACATTATGGCACCACGTATGTGACCTCTCTCACCAATTAAGTATTAAATAGGCGAGAGACCACCCTGCAGCACCGCACCGCAAGGGCTTTAGCAGAAAGAACAGGGACAGTAATAAAGCTGACAGTTTAGAGAAGAAAAGTTACAGGCAGCGCTAGCACAGTCACATACAATGCAGAGAAATAACAATTCCTGCACTAACAGCGCTGATCACTCAACTACACAGACACAGGGCCTGGTAGGACACAGCGCTGCATACACAGACCTGAGCCACAGCGGAGGAGAGGTATGCGGGGGGACCCAGACCACGATGCTTCCTTCCAGACTTCCAGCAGCGTTCACCATGCGTTGCAGAGAAGATGGCCGCCGAGGAGCAGAGAGAAGCTGGCCTGGGGGAGGAGCGCTGACACAGGACCAGTCAGCACAGTGCAGAGAGGGCTGTGTGCAGCGGGGGAGGCGCCGGCTGTGAGACAGGGAAGGCACGCTCCCCATGCATGCATTTAACCCCTGGGACGCCACAGCGCTACCGCTCTGCTGCGGTCCGCTGTCCCAGGGGGTAGTGGAAGCGCAGGTTGGTCGCCTGGCTCCACGCTGCAGCCAGTCCCCAGGGAGCCCCCTGCCTGGGGACTTAGGACCATGTGATCAGCGGGGACCCACCGCGGGACCCCGCTGCTTACCTCTGTCCCCCTTGAATCCGGCCATGGTCCGGAGCATCTGGGGTCACCGCTAGCTGTGACCCCAGACGCCCACCAGCATCCCCGGATCAGTACCGGCGTTCTGGTACCGGCGGGGTGTAGGGAAGACAGCATGGACGTCAGGACTGACTGTCCATGCTGTTCATCCAGATGTGCAGCCACAGCTGCATGAAGAAAAAGCTTCAGGGGCTCTTCTAGCCCCCACTCCAACAGGTGCACCCGACTCCGGCCGGGCACCAAACTAAACTGAGGTGCCTTGGCCCGGGGGCGGGGTATAGGAGGGGGACCTAGTGCATCCTGGGAGGCTGAAAGCTTAACTCTTTGGTGCCCTGCGACTGACGTCACACCTATACCCAAGGTATCCTGTGGATACCCTATGGACCCTGAAGTAGAAATCATAAATTTGAGTGTTTACAGATGCTGGATGTGTTCAGTGACCAAGTTAAGTGCCACGGCATGGTGACATAAGTGGATGAGGTCAAATATGTCTCTAAACTCTACTATGGTCATGTCACGGACATCCGACACCATTATGTATAATATATCAGTGTCTCCTATGCACTCTCATTTATGCATACAGACTCAGACGACCAACAAGGTTTTGTTGTGGAAGAGACAATTGGGGTACTTACAAGTGCCTGAATTTGCCCTTGAAAGAGTAGAAATAAGATACAAAGTACACTATGCCATTGTTTCCCAAACTCATCCCTCAGAGAGCACTAACAGTGTATGGTTTCCATATTTCCTACTTGGTGGAAAGGTGTATTCGTTACTGGCTGACACATTTTAAAAGATCCACAGATGGAGCTAATTATTTCACTTGTGATTATGTGAAGAGACATGGAAAACATGCACTGTTAGTGCTCCCTAAGGAATGAGTTTGGGAAAAACTGCACCATGCTAAGCAAACAATAAATTGAAGTGCCACCTGCTGTCTACAAGTGGTACTGCAGTAGCAATGCTCATTTTTGTTTGGCTTTCACAGCCCATATGACCCAGCTGGGTAAGCTGTTACCGTACAGATTTCTATCAGCAGAGTGGCAATTCCATTTGCTACTCTCTACAGTACACATTATTTTTTATTTATACTTCTCAATGTCTTCCTATTCTTCAGCTCTCTACAACCAAATGCTGTCTTTGTCAGGGCTGTCTGGGGAAGTAGATCCTATAAGTCTCTAACAGTTAGTGCATACTTGACTGCTTTAGAGTGTAATAGGTTCTCTGGCAATAGGTCCTCCAGTTTTTACTGTGAAATGCCCACTTATTGCAATTATCACGGAAATCTACAGTAGGAGGCTGTTATGCACGCCTCTCAGGATGAATAGTACACATTTACTTTAACGTGCGCTCATAGGTGTTGTTTTCACAAACTCCCAGAAATGCTATTTAAAAACTAGGCAAGTATGACACACAGGCAAGGCAACAGTGAAATCAGTGTCTGAGGTGCTGGCACTGTCACCATTATGTAACATTTATAATGGCAGAATGATCTATCTGTGTGTAACAGAAACCATGATAAAAAATAGAAGTTAAAAGTGGTAGAGAACCAACCTCTGCACAAACACATCCATAGTGCTTCAGAAAAGTCATATTTAATTATTTATTTATATATAAAAGGGTGGGCAACACCAGCTGCTGTGGAACTACACATACTAGAATGCCCTGCCACAGTTATGCTGTTAGATCATGCTAATTCTGCAGGGTATGCTGGATGCATAGTTCCACAACAGTTGAGGTGCCACAGGTTGCCTACTTCTGATATAGATGAATGCCATTTACACATCCCCCTATTTAAATGACTTAATTAAGCTACTGTTACCAAGTATGAATTTGTATTTTTTTAATCTGGTTTTTCTTCAGCTAATGCACACTGCAACCATATCAGTTTTCACTAAGGGAGATCTGGCTAAAATTTCCAACCAGTCAGAAAAATAACCAATTTGCACTACAGGGTTTGTGACATGAACATAAAAAACGGTGGTCTGCACGCTTACCCGTCCGGGGAGTGGGATGTTGGCAGGGCCGGACTAAGGCCCACATGGGCCTGGAGCTGAAAATGTTCAAGGGCCTATACTGAGAAGGGGAAGAGCTGTGATCAGTGCTGTGTGGGTGTGGTCAGTCACATTGGTGTATACACCCCCTAAACTATAACCACAATGTCTCCCTAACTACATAGAAATAGAAAGATTGCAAAATGTTTTTTTGTTTTTTTTGGGGGGGGGGGGGGGGGGGGGGACTAGAAAAACTGTTTAAATACTTCAAATTTATGGCCAGTTAGGCAGCTGGTAATCATTCTGTCATGTTGATGGGCCTATTTTTATGTGGAGGCCTGGAGCTGTAGCTCCATCCGCCCCATTGTTAATCTGGCCCTGGATGTTGGGGATGGTTGTAGGGCTGCTCGAGGAGATCCTGCATGCAGCTGATGGCCCTTATCTTGGAGTCCCAGCCGAGTCCCTGATCATGGCAGTCCCGCCTTGCCTCCCATGAGCGCTGCCATATTGGACTGAGTCAGATGATCCAGTTCGGCCAGTCACGGACCCAGCTCAGCACACCAAGAATCCTGCGCCAGCAGGGTGGATAAAAGGGGGCTGAAGGCATGAAGCCAGTTCCAGAACAATAGTTACTTACTGCGGTGTGACAGGTTACTCTGTTACATTCTCCCAGTGTGCAAGTTTAACTGTTCTAGGCTTCTGCGATTCCAGCCTGGGTCTGCAAGTTATTCCTGCTTATCAAAATCCGGTTCCGCTAGTTATTCCTGCCGGTCCCAGTCCAGTTTTGCAAGCTACTCCTGCCTGTCCCAGTCTAGTTCTGCAAGTTACTCCTGCCGTTCCCAGTCCGGTTCTGCAAGTTACTCCTGCCGTTCCCAGTCCGGTTCTGCAAGTTACTCCTGCAGTTCCTAGTCCGGTTCTGCAACTTACTCCTGCAGTTCCTAGTCCAGTTCTGCAACTTACTCCTGCCGGTCCCAGTCCGGTTCTGCAAGTTATTCCTGCTGATCCCAGCCTGTTTCTGCCAGTAACTCCAGCTGGTCCAGTCCGGTCTAGTCTAGATGCATCTAATCCATCCATTGCCGCTACCCATCGCCAAAAGCAGTTTCTTTATCAAGTTACTTCTGCCGGTCCCAGTCCTGTTCTGCAAGCTACTCCTGTCGGTGCCAGTCCGATTCTGCAAGTTACTGCAGCCGGACCAGTCAGGTTCCTCCTGGCTGTATCTAATTTAGATTCTAATCTAGCCATTGTCACTACCCATCACCAAAGGCAGTTTTCACTGCTACCCAAATCTACATGAGAAAAAGCTATATACTGCCTCCACGGTTCCTGCAGCAGTCACCTGCTGCTGTTCCTACTCCATTGCCTGAGACAGGTAAATCTAACACCAGCCGTGTCAGTTTGTTCAGGCCTACAAATGGTTTTGGATCAAGCACAAAACCCTGGTACTAATCCTTTACAGAATCTGGCCGCCTGCCTGGATACACAGGAAAAAGCACACGGTCAAGTGCTACAGTATGAACTTTCTGTATGTTTGTATAGAATTCAGTCTGTGTTGCCGACTCCTAGTGCTTTAACCAGTTCCTCTGTTATGCCATCCGCTCCCGTTGTCATACCCCCAGCAGCCACAAAGTCTCGTCTACAACTACCCACTTGCTATAACGGCAACCCCAGGAGCTACCGAGGACTTCGAGATGCTTCCCCACAACTTCCCAATGCCAAAGTCTAAAGTGGCCTACATAATCTCTCTGCTGGAAGGTTCTGTTTTAGAGTGGGTATGTTCTCTTTGGGAACGCTCTGACCCCGTGGTGTCCAATTATACTGAGTTTGTTGATCCCTTTAAGAGAATCTTCGATGAGCCAGGTTGATCGTTTGCTGCTTCCACTGACTTGCTCCGGATTAAGCAGGGCTCACGTTCTGTAGTTAATTTTTTAGCCCATAGCCCCGGAGTTACAATGAAACAATGATGCCCTTATAGCAGCTTTTCTAAATGGCCTATCGGAGAGATTAGAGGATGAATTGGCTATACGACATTTACCAGAGTCATTGGAAGATCTGATCTGGTTATGTGTAATAATTGATCTTCGCTTATATCAGTGTGATCTTGAGAGAAGCAGGGGGGCTCTAAGTTAAGTGCGACTCCTGAGATTCGTCCCCCACAACTGAAGAGCCCATGCAGATTGGCCGCTCCCGGCTTTCACCTGAAGAACACTTTAGTCGTCGCCAGGAAAAGCTATGTTTATACTGTGGATCTCCAGACCAATTCCTGAGGAATTGCAACTCTCGTCCGGGAAACCAGCGGTCATGATCTGTTCTGGAAGAGTCAGGTTGGGAGTAACCTGTAAACATCCTACTAAGTCAGACTGTCTAACTTAGGTTACTTTAAAAGGTCCCCAAGCTTCTCAGAATCTTTTTGCTTTACTAGACTCTGGAGCAGCTGGTAATTTAATTTCTTCGTCTTTAGTCCAAGATCTACACCTTCCTGTCAAGTCACTGGAACAACCCATCGTACTCACAGCAGTTAATGGAACTCGAATCAAGGAAGGGACTATCTTATACACACAGAGACCATTACTCTTTAAATGGGGTCTGCACATCGTGAGCAATGTCATTCCTCGTGCTTTCACAGAAAACGCATCACCTAGTGTTGGAGTTACCCTGGTTTCAAACCCATAATCTGCACATCAATTGGGTTTCTTCCCAAATAGTAGCCTGGGGTCCAACCTGCCAATAATGTTGTATGTCCACTGCATGTTCTCTTCGTGAAGTCTCTTATTCCGCTTTACCTGAAGCATTTCAAGACTATATTGACGTCTTTCCAGAGCAAGGAGCAGACAGTCTACCACTACCCCATCGACCTTGTGATTGCCCAATAGAGTTAGTTCTAGGAAAAGATCCTTCCAGAGGCCGCACCTATCCCCTCTCAGTCCCTGAGATAAAAGCCATGACGTAATACATACAAGATAATCTGAAAGAAAGATTCATCCGGCCTTCTACATCTCCAGTGGGTGCCGGGTTCTTTTTCATAAAGAAACAAGATGGAGGGTTATGTCCCTGCATTGACTACCGCAGCTTGAATAATATCACACTGAAAAAAACGATATCCCTTACCCGATTACTGAATTGTTAGACCGAGTGCGAGGTGCCAAGATATTCACTAAGCTGGATTTGAGAGGGGCGTACAACCTTATTCGAATAAGAGAAGGGGGATGAATGGAGGACTGCCTTTAACACCAGGGATGGTCATTATGAATATCTGGTGATCCCCTTCACCTGTGGTTTTTCAACATTTCATAAATTAGGTTTTCTGTGACATACTATATGTGGTAATTTACTTGGATGACATTTTAATATTCTCACAAGATCTAGCAAGCCACCGCCAGCAAGATCGGGAAGTACACCTTTGAAGTCTACAGTATTCCATTCCTGGGTCATATTATCTCAGGCAGAGTTACAGATGGATCTTGAAAAGTTGGCGGTCATTCAGAATTGGGTTCCACTGTCCACATTGAAGGCAGTACTACGCTTCCTAAACTTCATAAATTATTACAGAAAATTAATTAAAAATGTCTCCTCCATCGTGGCACCTGTCACAGCATTGACAAAGAAGGGTGCAGATCCTGCCCGCTGATCTCCAGAAGAGCTTGCAGCTTTCCATCATCTTAAACAAGAATTTATCTCAGCACCAATATTTTTGCAACCTGATTTGGAAAAATTATTTATCCTCGAAGTCGATGCATCTGCTGTGGGAGTCGGGGCTATACTACCTCAATATGCTGATGACAAGAAATTACATCCTTATGGCTTTTTTTCAAGGAAGTTTACCCAGGCCGAACAAAATAATTCCATTGGTGATCAAGAACTTTTGGCAATTAAATTTGCATTAGAAGAGTGGCGATATCTACTAGAGGGTGCCCAACACCCGATAACAATCTATACAGATCATAAAAATCTGCTCTACTTGTCTACAGCCCATTGTATAAATCCCCGCCAGGTACTCTTCTCGATTTAATTTCAGTATCAATCATCGTCCAGGGTCTATGAGTACACAAGCGGATGCTTTGTCCAGGTCCTTGACTTCAAAAGATAACGATATATTAAGGGGCCCATCATCAATCCTCTCGCCTTTGCTACTACTCATGTTTCCCCACCTGGTAAATCCAAAGTTCCCTGTGAATTAAGGAAGAAGCTTCTGACATGGGCACAAGCATCTCGGTTTGCTGGGCACTCAGGAGTCTTTAAAACCTATACATTTTTGCAGCAGTATTATTGGTGGCCAACCATGATGAAGGATGTGCTAGACTTTATCAAATCTTGTCCCACAGCACAGCTCGGAGTCCTCCTGCAGGTCTATACTTCATCACTGATTTACCTAAGGAGAAAGGTTATAGCACAATTTTAGTAGTGGTAGATTGCTTCACCAAGATGGCCCACTTCATTGATCTTGCAGGGCTTCCCTCTGCTGCCAAGCTTGCCCAGATCTTCTTCCGTGAAATTTTTAGGTTACATTGCGATCCGATATTTGAAGAGGAAGACAGAGTCCAGTTTGTTGCCAAGTTCTGGCGAGCTTTATGTAGCAGCTATGCAGATCAAATTGAAATTCTCGTCTGCCTACCATCCACAAACCAATGGTCAGATGGAAAGAGTTAATCAAGAACTGGAAACCTTTCTCCACCTCTACACAACTTCTACACAAGACAATTGGGTGCAGCTCTTACCTTGAGCTGAGTTCGCCCACAACTACTGCTATCACACTGCAACTCATACCACCCTGGTTTTTGCAAATTGTGGTCTTCATCCTCGAATTCCTGAATTTCAATTACTTCTGGCTACAGATGTACCTGCAGCGGTCTCCAGACTAAAACTCCTCACTCAAGTATGGAAGAACATGCATTGTTAAAGAAAGTTTTAAAAAAATATGAGTCTTCATTGACAGGAAACGGCAAGCTTTTCCAACTCTTCAACCCAGAGATCAAGTCTGGTTGTCTACCAAAAATGTGAGATTCAAAAGTATCAACAATGAAATTTACGCCTCGGTTTTTTGGGACATTTTCAGTAGAAAAAGTAATAAATTCTGTCGCCTATAAACTCAAGCTCCCTGGTCATTTCCGCATCCCTAATACATTCCATGTATTTTTATTACGACCTCTGGTTTGAACCACTTTGAGCATTCTCCTCCTAAGTTGCCGCAAATCCAAACCAAGCGAGGAGTTGAGTTTGAAGTTGCAAAGATTTTTGACTCTCAACTACGACAAGGACAGTTACAGTATCTGATAGACTGGAAAGGCTATGGGCCGAAGGAGAGATCTTGGATCAAGGCCAAGGATGTAAATGCCCCTCGCCTGGTCAAAAATTTCCATCAAAGATTTCCTCACATGCCTAATAGGTGTCCAGAGGCCACCCTAAAAAGGGGGGGTACTGTCAAAGCGCACCTCCGATGCTGTGCGTGGTCTGTGAGCATACCCATCCTGGGAGATGGATGTTGGGGATGGTTGCAGAGCCGCTCGTGGAGATGCTGCATGCAGCTGCCTACCCTGATCTTGGAGTCCCAACCACATCCCTGATCGCGGCATTCCCGCTGTTCCTCCCATGGGTGCTGCCATATTGATGACCCAGCAGTTCGGCCAGTCACAGACCCAGCTCAGCGCTCCACCAATCCTGCGCCAGCGGTGGGATAAAAGGGGGCTGAAGGCATGAAGCCGATGCTGAACAATAGTTACTACTTACTGCGGTGTGACAGGTTGTTGCATTCTCCCAGTGTGCAAGTTTACTGTTCTAGGCGTCTGCAATTTCAGTCTGGTTCTGCAACTTACTCCTGCTGGTCCCAGTCCGGTTCTGTGAGTTGCTCCTGCTGGTCCCAGTCCGTTTCTGCAAGTTATTCCTGCTGATCCCAGTCCGGTTCTGCAAGTTATTCCTGCCAGTTCCAGCCCAGGTCTGCCAGTCCGGTCCTGTCTAGCTGCATCTAATCCATCCATTGCCGCTGCCCATCGCCAAAAGCAGTTTCTTTATCAAGTTACTTCTGCCGGTCCCAGTCCTGCAAGCTACTCCTGTCAGTCCCAGTTCTGGCGCCAGTAATGTAAGCGTCGGCATCCCAATCGCCGGGATGCCGAACGTATCCCGTTACATGACTCATTTTACTTAAATTATCAGACATCAAATTGCAATTTACATTCTTATTATAGTGCAAAATTGCAAAAGAACAGGCAACATCTCAGTTGCACACAGGGATTCAGAATGATGCACATCATGGTATTGCATACATACAGTAAATGCATGCTCTCTGCTTAGTAAGGTAACCTGAGGAAGTGCCTTTTTATCTGGAAAGGCACCAGCAATCAATCAGTGAAGGGGGATGCTCCTGTCTGTCACACAATAGAGATTAAGCAATTATTTGTTTGTTTGGAGACTTCTTTCAGATATGTTTAGGTGACATTGCCATCTTTAGCTAGGCCTTGGGTGAACATTTATGACAAGTAGGGAAGAACGAATAAGTAGGGCAAATGATCAGCCCATACAAAATAAAACTGACAAACATTCAGTACCTAGCGCGTTGTGGCAGGGTGGGTTGGGTAAGATCACAACAAGAGAAGGCCCCAGCTCAAGTCTCAGAGACAGGTACAAGCATTCTTAGGAACCATAGAGTATTAGAGACAATTTGCCAATAAATTTAGCACTGTAGCCAAACCCGACAGATCTCACAAAGAAACATCTCCGCAATGTGGTAAACTGGATGCCTGCTTGTGAACACACCCCTGCTATAGAAAATGCAAACTCTCATGACGGGATGCGGTCAGGATGCCGGACATCAGTATACATATGCCGGAATTCCGACGCCCGTCAGAATGCCAACGCCGGCATCCAAAGTATGCATGTTAGAGTTAGTGTTAGACTAGGGATGGGAGGGTTATGTTTACGGACCTTCCAGGGTTAGGGTTAGGCACTGGCCGGGGAGGATTAGTGGAATCTGCACATATGTTGTTTGTGTTCCTTTGACCTCTGTGGGCCACAGAAGATAACTTTTTTTCCAAATAGTTTTTATTGAGTTTTTCACATAACAAAAAATAAAACATCATCTAATTACAACAGTAGTAGGGAAGGGATATAGGTACATACTGGGGGCATACTTGCTGACTTTACAGAACTCCTCCCTGGGAGCAGACCGGAGAGGAGATTCTGCAAACATCTTCGGGGGTCGAGACCGGTCTGTAGACGTCATTAGGCCCCTCCCCACCACAGTAATCCTACTATCACAAACCGAAATATGTAAGTTCTATTCATCACTATACATTGGGAAGAATAGAGATAGAATCCCACTTCCAATTGATTAATTCTTTATCAATATGAAAGAAGTTTTGTTTTTTTTATGCAAAGGAGGGTTTGGAGGGAAGACTTTGGAAACCTATGCTAGCACCCCTGATTCTTAGCTGCACTCTAATGAAATATTTATAGTTTTACTGTGTGCAGGCAATGGGTACACTTTAATACAGATGTGTCCACATACATCTTACTTCCTTGTGCGTTAAACAACCCTTCTAGTCATGCCATGCGGTGGCGTGACTTGGTAGCGCCAAGTGTCTTTTCGTGCGGCTTTTTACAATCAAATGTATCTAATTCGCAAAGTGATGCAACTAGAATGCACAAGCAGCTTCTGCTGTGTGCGACTGCGGCTGTATCTGGATACGAAATGCTACGTTACAGTGTCACAGCCGCTGAAATTGTAACGCAGTATTTCACATGCAGACACACCTGCAGTCGCACACAGAATATAGGCAGGCCGCATATAATTTTAATCAGCAGAACTGCTTGTGCATCTTATTTGCTAAGATGCATTTGACAGTAAAAAGTCGTTACGAAAAGATGCTTGGCGCTACAGAGTCGCTGGCACTCACGCATTATGTTCAATGCGACTTGTAGCGCACGATGGTAAGATGTACAGATGACAGAATTTTCATATTTTGGCCTCTATTCACCACCACAATGGCTTTAAAATGAAACAAACAAGATGTGCTTTAACTGCAGACTTTCAGATTTAATTTGAGGGGAATTACATCCAAATCAGGTGAACGGTGTAGGAATTACAACGGTTTCTATATGTGCCTCCCACTTTTTAAGGGGCCAAAAGTAATGGGACTATCAACTCAAAAGCTATTTCATGGACAGGTGTGGGCTATTCCCTCGTTATTTCATTATCAATTAAGCAGGTAAAAGGTCTGGAGTTGATTCTAGGTGTTGATGCTAGGTGTGGCATTTGGAATGCCGATGTTTGCATTCCGCGCAAGCATCGCAGTTCGCATGCTAGTCCAAGCGATCGGGAAGCGTTTGCTCACTGCGCATAGACAGCTCGCTAGCTAGAGTAACAGGTCAAGCCATTTGTGGCTGGTGAAAGGTATGGTCGATGGAAACGGGGGAGTGGTGGTGCGAACGCAGACGTGCCTGAGCGTCTTAACGCCATTTCAGAGGCGTGCATAATTAAGAAGTAGCGTCATAGTACACGTAACATGGCTGAATTTTACACTAAAGCACTCGCAGTGCTTGCGGTAGGGTATGCTCAACCACAAGTGCTGTGTTCGCTTCCGATGGTACTCAATATTACCGATGGTTGCATACACATCCAGTGGATGACGTGCATAAGTGGACGTCTTAAGACAGGCTGGTGGGCGTCTGCATACACACCGCGATCGCATGCCAAGACATAGTGGGAGTGCTAATGCCTTGCCGTGCGATCGCGGATTTCTATACTTTTGCTGCATGCGAAGAGCATCTAGCTAGCGGGTCTGAATCGAGCCCTCGGTCCGAACCAGGTCACAAAAGTGAATCTGAACCTTGACCCGGTTCTACTCTGAACCCCTAAATTTGGGTGTGTTCGGACTGCACATCTCTATAAATAACATTCAAATATTAAAGGAATGGAAAGATAAAGAAGGCAAATAAAAGAATGTATTTCGCGCCAGCAACAATATAATATGGTTTGTTTCAAGTAGAGTAAACATACTCACACACATAGAATCAGAATTGAAATGTGTTCTCTTTTAATATCTAATTTGTGTTGGTCAAGTCTATGAATAAAGGGCCTGATTCAAAGATGTACCAATGGTTATCGCACATCTCCCATGGCAAGTGGTCTGTGCTTGCACAGGACCCGTTTTGCGCACTGTGTAGAACGGGTTCTGCGATACCGCACAGAGTTCCCCCAAGCTTCTGCCTGATTGACAGGCACAAGCGTTTAGGGGCGGTGTGGGGGTGGAGATGAGTCCAGGGTCTGCGTCGGTGGATGCAGATTTCCTGGCCTCGCAGCTGCCATGACCTGACTGCGGTGAGCATCAGTTACTGTTGCGATGTTACTATTGCGATGGTGATCCCAGGCTGAGACCTCGGTTGCAGAGCTGAGATCGCAGAGGCACCAAGGAGATGTCTGTTTCCTACAGACACCTCCTGCTGCATTTACATTTGAGATGGACGGAATTACACAGCTGCTTATGTGCTGCTTTGCAATTCCGTCCATCTCAGAGTCAGGCCCAAAGTCGGCACCCAGAAAAAAAACTCCTGGTATTCTACAGGGTAATTCAAAATTAATAAACTTTTCAAAATGTGCTGTAGCAGGTAAAGGGCTACTAATGAGTCATAGGTAGGTCCACTTTCCGATATAAACAGGAGAAAATGGGCACTACTGATTACCCTCACCATATAAGA
Source organism: Taudactylus pleione (assembly GCA_031769625.1). Taxonomy (NCBI): domain Eukaryota; kingdom Metazoa; phylum Chordata; class Amphibia; order Anura; family Myobatrachidae; genus Taudactylus; species Taudactylus pleione. The sequence continues at coordinate 712,444 of JAUIMM010000154.1, read as the reverse complement.
TATTACCACCCTTCATACTATGCAAAGTAAGCAAATTACCAGTAGTCTTATTAATAGTAGAGACATATGGATCCAGCCAGGATACCTACAGCATTCTAAGATTAGTTAAGTTATGTACCCTAAAAAATTTTGACAGATGCATGTCTCACTAAGGGGTATATGTATGAATTATTTGGGCTTTTGGAATGTTTTTATCATCGCAAATAATTGTTCGGCAGTAAATATTAAGCTGGAATAGCCATTGAGAAAACACCTGTCCCGGCTATGTTCCGATGACTTTCAGAGCTGCTTTTCTGCAGCTCTGAAAGTCATCCCCCTTATCAGATGGCCACAGTGCATGCACTGATCAGAGTTCTGGCACGCGCAGTGTATGTTGCAGAAGATCTGGAGCTCGACAGACAGCAGTGGAGAGGAAGTAAAAGAAATAAATATGTAAATAATCATTTTCCTTATATATTTTTTGAATTTTATTTTAAAACTAGAGTGTCTGCTATGTTAGACAACTTAAGAGAGCAGTGGAAGAAGAGAGAACTAGTGGAGGATTCAAATTAATCCCCCTCATGTTAAAAATAGACAGACTACAGCAACACAGAGATTGCTACATTTCAATAATATTGCATGGTTTTTGTGAAAATTATGCAATAAATTGCTGATGTTAAGATAATGTAGGGGACACTTACAAATTCTCCTACGTTTTGGCATTGATATATAAAGCAGGGAAGCAGTACTTAAATATTGCAAAGAAAATGCGGAACACTGTTCATTTGTATTTTTTTGCGGGAAATAAATGGTTGATATATCTGCCCCTAAGTAGTAACCACTATATGTAAAAAATGTCAGTATTACAGTATGTTCCTGTAACAAAAGCTTGGTGCTAGAAAGAAGTCAGAATCATTTGTCTTCTTCGCTACATATAGTTAGCTGGTTACATCATACCTGCCTACTCTCCCGGACCTTTCGGGAGGCTCCTGATTTTTCAGGTAGCCCCCTGCAGCCCGGAAGAGTAGGCACTTCTCCCGTATCCTGCCCACTTCCTAGTGAAGTGGGTAGAATGGGGAGAATCTTACCATGGTTTCGCAATCTGCCGGGAGGGGGTGGAGCTTAATGGCGCAAATCTATACTAATCGTGTCACTTGGCTCTGCCCCCTATTCAAATACCCACGATTCTCAGCATTTTGTCGTGAGGAGCGGGGCCTAGTGACACAATAGTCTGGCCCCGCCCCCATCACTGCCCACTTCTCCTGTGGAGCAAGCTTCAGATGTCGGTAAGTTTGGGTTACAAATGACAAAAATATACTGGAATGAAGAAAAATACTGCAGGGAAGCTGGAAGCTTGTTAATCCTTATAACATTAATGAGAGAGAAACAGACAAAAAATACTTTAAGGAAAATGGCACAAATGGAACCGGTGATAAAACAAAACAAAAAAAACATAATGTAGACAGTCTAGTTTATACATTTCTGTACTTACAAGCTTTCATGTTACGTGAAGTAAAAACATTAGCGTATACAGTACCGGAAGGAAGGAAGAGCTGACAAGCCTAGGCAGCAAAGACTAACTATGTAGATATATATTCTACTTTATAATTCATTTAGTTACCAAATGCAGAAAAACAATAGTTGGATTCATTATCACAATTTAGCAGGTGGTATTAGAGAATGGAGCGACATATATCTCAGTGTAATAGGTATCTCATGTGCTGTTTATGACTTGCAGGCAGAAACACATAATTCATATTGACAGAATTGATGCATACATTTAGGTATTTAGGTTTGCTTGACATAAACCAAAGATCTGATGAGATTCTGGAGACTATTACATTAAGAAATTAAAGTTATTTTTGTAGCTGAATGTGTAATAACAGTAACATCTAGTAGCAATAAAGCTAAAGTACAAAAACCTGTACAGGGCAATGACAAACATTTTGGATTGTAAAATGTAGTTACTGCCTTCATGATGTGCCTTGCCATTGGCGAGTCTCTGAAAATAGAATACTCAAAATGGACATCAGTGGAAGTATCATGGGATAGAACAGCAGAGGGCACAAAATAGGCCCATCAGACTTCCAAACAGAGATCTAAAAACAAATATAGGAAGTTAGAAAAAAAAGAATATTTAGCATGATATTTAATAACAGGACAATTTAGAAAATAAATAAGAATAAAACAACAATTTATGTTGTATTATTATGAGAGAAGGAAAATACACACACAGCACTCCAGATCTTAAAATGTCCAAAAGGTGATGACACTGTTAACAGGATCTATCCTGGTCCCAAACAGACACAAAGAAATACAGACGCACCTATTTATAAGGAAAGGAACTAAATGTCTGTCCCAGGACCAAAAGGGATGCACCATATAAATATATAAAGACAAATATAGTGTGGCTGGAGTAGTGCGGGACCTGCTTGCTTAGCTAAAAATACAAAAATGTGTACTGTGCATGCAAATGTACACGTTTGCATTTGACACATGTGCCTCTTTACAACTGGAGATGAGAAACAAGAGTGCAAACTCGAGGAGTATAGTAAGGGTGTGTCCACACAAATGCAGTAAGGGCATGTCCACACAAATGTCAACCTGCAGAGATATGCTGGTCAGTAGGCTTATCTTTTACAGGTGCCTGAGGGCTAATGCAAAGATCTGTACTTACAATGATCACTAGCACAGACCTTGTAGTGTGTAAAAGAAAGAATAAATAGTTTGTAGAAGCAAAAAATTGTTTGTTTATGCTAGAGCTTGTATACACGTCTGCCAGTACATGTTAGTCTTAAAGAACTACAAACACCAGCATACCACAGTATCCAGAGCCTGCTGTTACCTTTAAAAAATGCAGTAAAATAAACATATGTATGCCATAAAAAAATACTAGCTGATCAACACTCACATGTTGGTCAGGGGTGTATTTCCTTTCTTCCTGCTTGCAATTCATGTAGAAAAAAAAATCCCTGTGACTAACTACAATGAACTACATTGTATCAATGGGGTTCATTATAATGTAATTCATTATGGAGAGACCCCACGTGGAGTCTCACTATTACTAACCAATACAGAGCAGCTGGATTTTATAAGCAGTCTTCATCATCAAGGTGATGATAATGATGACTGGCATATCAACAGCACAATGATATGCTAAAGAGTTTACCAACATGTTTTATGCATAACCATATATTTATGCTGAATCACTTGGTCCTTAATATGCGCATGCCTCAGCATATTGGACACAATCTTTTAGGGCGCCTTATATGAACATACAGAACACCCAGTTTGTGGTAAATTCAGTATCAGACAAGTACGTTTGACAGTGACTTCAAATGGATTTCAGCATTGACCAAACAGTGGCAAGCAAAAAAAGTATAATGTGTATTTACATAAATGTATGCAAAACGAATGTACAAGTAGAATCTTCATTTGCAAATGATAATAACACATTAAACAATTAATAGTATATGTTAGAATAAAAGAGGGTTAACATGTATTTTTAGGCAGAAAGAACTTTGTTGTCCTTACATGGGATAGTCAGTTTCTGCTAGACTTTCTGCTTCACATACAACTACGTATATCAGACGGAATCGGTTCAAATACCGTAGCTGGAATTCTGAATGGTGCAGAATCCCGCAGGTAAGGACCCTAACCCTCTCCTCTCCACCCACCTATCCCTAACCTCCCTTAGTGGGGCCTAACCCTAACCTACCCCAGGTGGTGCCTAACCCCACCTTCCCGCACCCTAAACCTAACCCTCCCGGGAGGTGCCTATCCCTAACCCCCCTTCCCGTCGCCTATCCCTAATTCCCCCCCCGGTGGTACCTAATTCTAACCCCCCCCCCCCATCCCCGGCTAACTGCACATACTTACCGACGTCTAGACGTTCCCCATTCCGATGGTAGGGATGCCGACGCCGGCATCCTGATGTCCTTCAGGGTATCGGCGTGGGCATGTGGGATTACGGTGTCAGTATTTTGACTGCCGGCATCCCGTCCGCCGGCATTAAAACTACATCCCATCCAGGCAGCAGCTTAATTTTCCAGAGCAACAAAAAATGTGATTAATACAAGCATATAGCTGAAATGCACAGAAGGGAATTATAGATTAAGAAAAGGTTGAAGGAAGGTATGCAAAAGATGGAAACTGAAAGTAATCTTAAGTAGACAAATACAAAAATTGTGAAAGATGGCATGAGAGATTTTTGTATACAATAAAAAACAGAGCTGCAGGAAAGCTTTTTGTGATTATTGTATATAATCTTGCCATGAGCAGAGAAAAAAAAAAAAAAAAGAGTTAAAGGTTAGATGAAACCTGGGAAATATAGGACTACTTAGTAAATGATCCTGATGGGGTTTTACCAATTTGATTTTTGACAACTTCTGTGTAAAAGGGATTATGCTCTCTGTATGGAACAAATATAGTATTGGCACACAATGGTATTTGTCATAGGGCTAAATTCAAGTTAAGGTAATTGGAACCTTCCATGTCATAATGTAATATATTGTAAATCACATGGAAGGACAGAGACACATTAGGATACTGTGTTATGTGACATAAAAAGACTCCAAGCAGTACCATGCAGTAACAGAATGTAATAAGGCACACAGAGGGGAACAGTATCTGTAAATGCAGAATTACATTATGATATGTGACAAGCAGAGAACATTCTCTCCTTAAAGAGACCAACCATGGCTTTGTTACAGAGAGCAAAATGTCTGTAGACAGCAGAAAATGGTAGAGTTAAACCCTTACAGAGAAGGAAGAACATTTCTAATGAGAACTCTGTCCTGTAAGTATACAAGATTTGACAACATAAGAATAAGACTGGATCCTTCACCATGTGTGCGATTTATGACCAACATAATAAGATGATTCATATTTGCCACACATCTAACCTTTTTTATCCTTCTATTTTTTAAGTTAAAGATTAACCCCTAAATGTATGTGTCATCCTAATCCTCATGTTCAGAGTGTTTCCCCTGAACCAGTCTTCAAAACGATTTCACTAGAAATCAATCCAAAATGACTTCAGACTTTCACAATTTATCCCAATAAGATTCACTTCTCCTGCACTGGGTCACTGTAGTCAGTGAAACGAAGGCCAGCCACAGTTGCTTCACAAATATTCTTCTTTCTTTTGTCATTTTGGTGCAGACCAGACACAAGCGGAATACACAGCATGACAGATTTATAGTGCATTGCGGAAGTGATATCACAAGTTACAGTTTCTGTCTGTGTCTCCTTTACTAAAGTGAGAAATGGGTTAACACCTTTCACTAATACAGATAAAAGCATCAATTATCAGGAAAGGTGGAGTTTATTGAAATCATGTCCGTCTGTCCTCACGCCTACACAAATAAACACCTCTTATCAGCAAGCGCACAAACAGTCGCACACCTGCACATCACAGTCCAAATCCTACCCTGACACTGAACTCTACAGTAATCTTTTAAGAGAGAAAGTCACAATGATTAATCTAACATCTTAATTAATGCAAACAAACAAGGAGGGAGATGGAATGCTGCCAGTGACAGCTTGAGAAGGTGATGAAGAGCAGAGCACATCTGACTGGAGCCTGGCTTTTCATGTGAAGACTGTAGCATAATAACATGTAAATATCATCAGCTTCACATCACAACCTATCCAAATATTTTCATTTCTGTGGTTCAGCAGACACTGTATGCAGCTTAATCCCAGGCTTTCACTCTATAGGATGGGGGAGCAGGAAGAAATCAAGCACAGAGAGAAGGGCATACAGAAACAAAATCAGGACAGTGAAAGCTAAGAGCAGGGATTGGGTGATGCGGACGGATGGGGCTAGTTTAGCCAGGAGGGAGAAGGGAGAATTTTTAGGATAAAGAATATGTGTGAAAGGGTACCACAGACCAAAAAGAGAACACTGCAGAGCAGAACTCAGTGTCCTGGGAAAGGCTATCGGTGGTGAGTGAAAGCTGCCATGAAGAAGCAAAAAATGCAGAGTGCTCCAATATGATTAGCACAGACAGAAATGTTAGAGCCAGCAAGATAAATAGAACAATGCAGAGCGTGAAGATAAATATGAAAATTGCATTGACATACTATTGAACTGATGAAAATGGTAGAACACATACGCATAAAAGTGATGTAGGAAACCTCAGCATTAAGAAGAACAGATGAGAGAGTGAACAGAAAATGGTGTGCTACAATCCTTGTGAACACCACCTGGGTATGCTGCTTAGTGTTAGTACACATGAGTTTCTTTGTAATACATTCCAATTGTTTTTCTTTTTAACTTTTGAAAACACAGGACACATTTAAACTGGTTTAATATATTTCAAAGCAGGTCCCTACTGTGTCATGTTGCATTCTTTAAAACACATGACAGAGACACAATGAAGGCAACACATTTTTCCAATACTTTAGTTATGTTCATTATCTTTGAACAATTTATTAAGGGCCTCTATAAGCTCTGATAAAAGAAAAAAAAATCATGTAAGTCATTAAACACAATGCAAAAAAATGCATGCAACAACAGCCTATATAAGGGCACCTGTGTGAATAAGAGTTACTGAAAAAGCAAATACAGAAAGACTCTTTCTGAAAGAGATTGTGCATACAATTAATGGAGCAAAAGCTAACATTAGTAAGCACAGCAACTATTAATAAGAGGAGAGAGATAGTGGAAACATTTCAGGAGAAGACCCAGGGATGGGAGCAAATACAGAAAGAAGATTGTAAGTGGCACTCAGACAGGACACAGTTGACATTACCAAAGACAAAAGATGAAGTGAGAGGATTTAATAAAGACTACTGTGAGATTACTCAGATTAAAGAGAGATTACCCATATCAGCATGAAAATAGTTGATAGCTCAGTCACGGAAGAAAAAGATAAGAATATACCGATATTAGCAAGCACTGAAAAGAGAGAGCATCTATGTGGTGGGAGAGCACAGTTATAGAAGCAAGCACAGCTACAGATATGTCCTCATACACCTAGCCTCATTACTCCATGCTGCACGAGTGAGCAGCGCAATGCAGTGTAGAGTCTTATTTGCCTCTTTTCACTCAAATGTGTGTCTTTATAGCAGCACAACTAAGCTGCTTCACGAGACTGCACTGATTAATTTGATATGCAACACTTATATATCTATGTGAGACTGAATCTGTACCACGGCTGCTGCAACATAGCACTTGAGTGAGACATACATCTGAGCGAAAAAGACAATCGGCGCAAACAGAGTTGCACAGGACCTGGCGCACTGCGAAGGGCTGTTTGGTGCGAATGTGACAATAGTGTATGAGGACACATCTGTAGGAGACAGCACAGGAAAGAACAATCACAGACAGGAGAGAGCACAGGGAAGATAGCAAGTACAAGTAGGATAGAGCATAGACAGGAGAGAGAGCAGGGAAAGGAGGAAGAACAAGTAGGAGAAAGGAAATGGAAGGGAGCAAGCACAGGGGAGAGAGCACAAGGAAGGGAGCAAACACAGCAGGAGAAAGCACAGGGAGGTGAGAACACAGGGGAAAGAATGAGCATTAGGAGGGAGTAAGCACAAGCAGGGGAGAGCACAAAGAATGGAGCAGTCATAGGCAGGATAGAGCACAGATAGAGAAGAAAGCACAAGCAGGATGATAAGGGAGCAAGAGAACAGGGAATAAGCACAAACAGGAGTAAAAACATGTACATGTTTTTCTTCAATTTACTAGATCACAGACAAGTGAAAGGAAGTGTAGTGGGGTTAATACAGACAGGACACAGCACAGCTAGGGAGGAGAAAGGAAATATAGCAAGGGAACATGGTGAGAGAAACATGAGAGAAGAGAGTATCAATATTTATAAAAAAGCAGATATTTTGCAAAACCTAAAAAAACAAAACAAGTATAGAAATGATAACAGAATATGCAAAAGAATGAAAAAGGGTAAAATAAATACAGTATTACAGTATGCAGATGGGAAGAGATTGTATTCATAAACCTCTCTTAACAGAACTATTGCACAGTTAGAACTAGGAGAGACAAATCTTAATGTTCAATAAAGCAGCCAAATAAACCTGTAAAATTAGGTGATACAAACAAGAAATAGACAGTTTATCTGATTTATGATTGTTACTATGTTGGCTAAGATTAAATACAAGGCATTAAACAGTTCTCAATAATTCAGCTGAAAAGTTAGAATGCAACATAAGAGGACATAGGTAAAGAAACACAGTGCTGGAGCAAAGGATAGGAAGAAAGATGAAGATTTGCAAAGATCACAGTTTGCAATAAAAAACAAAAAAAGATATAAACCCCATACATCAGAGAGTGGAAAATGTGGAGAAAATAGAGAGGGGACCTAACTAAACATGAAGTTGGGAGAAAAGTTTAGCACAGGACAAGGGGGACAGGGTGAGCTTTGAGAAATATGTGCCAGTCAATAGCAGATAATGGACCAGCAATGGCTGTTTTGACATAAATCATTAGTAAAGGCAGATAATATGGTTATTTATTTTTGTATTTTGATATTTAACCTAGTAGTCTATTTATTTGTTCTTCTTGAATGGCCATAATTGTGTGTGTAAGATATGCAGCTGAGTGCTATATAAATTAGTATAAAATAGTTACTACAGATATGGAGCATGCAAGATGCTTGCCTATGCTCTATCCACTAGAGAGCAGTATAAGATCAAGCTTGGGCATACTGATCTCTTCCCAACTGAGCCTCCCCTCCCCCATTGCATCACAATCTCCTCTAACAGTTTTCAACTTCAGTGTCATGCTGCTGTTCATACACGAGGTGCCCAAGAACTGACCCCTTCAACAGCATTATATTATGATGATAATCTCTATTCCATAATCACACTCTAGAGGATACAGAACCAAAACATGCTGTATACATGTAAACTTGACGCTGAACATCAAATCTCAAAATAAAATACAAAAAGTGTGTGTGTATATATATATATATATATATATATATATATACACACACACACACACACAGTATATTGCAGTGATTGCTTAACAGGAAATAATCAAACGGTAATTATTTGAACTAACATTTTTACTGGCATTTCTTATTAACTTAGCATTTGAATTTCTGATTTTTAAAATGTATTTAAAAATATTAGACAAATTCAAATCAGTAACAGTTATCAGTGATACAATTCTAGATGTTATGTAAAAACCCAAATGGTTATGAAGCTTTCTAGATATTCAGCTTTCATGTAGAGGATGAATTTTGGGTAAATTTTCATGTCAAGCTCCTAGTTTGGTACAAACCCTATGGGTATGCAGGACAAAATGGCAGCATATCTGGTGGAGCCTGAGTAGACCTAGCCTAGTTTTGCACTTTACAAAACAGATTTGAAAGACCCATTTAGGTAGGTGTTTCCAATTTTACCGATGGGCGTACACCTCTCCCTAAAAGAGCACCTGATTTTATAGACTGTAATGTTGCTGTAAACCAGTCCTGTTCTATACTTGTAATGGCATACATTTTGCATACATTATCCTATTCATCCACTACGATGTGGAACTTGGTGATTCTATTGGGAATGGGTATGAAATACCGCCGGCCGCATGGCCGGTGGTTCGATTCCCGTCAGCGGCAGCCCGACAAAAGCAGAGTTAGAAGCAGCGGAAGCCCGACAGCGCTGGAAACCCGATCGTGGATAGGCTAGTATATACTAACCTAACCCCCCTAACCCTAACCCTCCTTAGGGGTGCCTAACCCTAACTTCCCCCCAAAGTGCCTAACCCTAACCACCCCCTTCCCCGCTGCCTAAACCTAAGTCCCCCGGGGGGGTGCCTAACCCTAAGTCCCCCCCGGGAGCCCTAAACCTAATCCTCCCCCCCGCGGCTGTCCGTTCGCAGCGCCCGGCATCACTACGATAGGGATGCCGGGCGCCGGTCTCCCAGTGTCGGGGAAATGCGGGCGTCTACATCTAGACGCCCGGCATTTCACACTTCCCGGGAAATGACAGTCGGGAAGCCGGCTGCCGGTATTTAGGCAGTCGGCTTCCCGATTGCTTCCCTTCTATTGGACCTAAATGATTTCTTCACATTTTCATTTGAGCTTGATTATATCCACAGGTGTAATACAACATTTTATTATGAAAGGGTAAAGCACTATTGTTGTTTACATATATTTTTTATTTTAGCTAAATCATGTTTGTATAATCACTTTGCTACACAACGCTAAAAAAGGGAATACTATATTCACATTTTTCAGTTTTTCATGTGTTAGAAGTGTCACTTTAAATTGTACTAATAAGCTGCAGTGTTTAATGGTGCCCTGAAGCCTTTTATTTATTTTTCACAAAATTTTCAGAACACACAAAGTGCCACATGTAATAAAGACAGTTTTGAGGCTAAAATCAAGCAGCACTGTAGGAAAAAAGTAATAGCCTAGTTTGAAGAGGGCGGTCCTAAAGTGGAGGTTCAAGACACACTCTTTATAGAGGGGGATTCAAATAGCCTCAGTAATTTACTGCGGGATAATTGATTCCACGGGGCTATCCATGAAGTGCAGCACTTATCAGGGATTGTTTTTCACCACTGCACAAGCAGTGAAAAAAGAAAAAAAAAATCCCCGATAACTAGGTGATTAACTAGATGGTTAACAGGTGCCGCTACCCTGTTAACACATGAATCCATGAGCTTCTCACGGATTCTGTGTGTTAACGCTCGTCAACATGTCAATTTTACTTAAAGGTATTGGATGAAAAAGGGAGCCTAACTATCGCTTTGAGCGATAAAGTCAGAGTATAACTCCTTTTTTCACCGGTGAAAACTTATCGGGTGTAATTGAATTCCCCCTCAATAGAGGTGCTTCCAATGACAAGGGAGCGCAGTGCACCCGCCACATGCACTTGCGGGATCATTTGGTGTCTTTATGGGCACCATTAAAGATCAGGCTGAACAAACATGAGTAAATGTGATTACTGTGAAAACTTTGAAGATGTGTTTCTCATTTGTGAGGGGCAACAAATGTGAAATGTGTTACCTTTTGTCAGACTATTCTATAACCCACCCAAGTTTTGTATTTTCCTTTGCTACAATACCCTGAGCTGCCTTCTGTGAAGACAATAGCAGCTATAATAGACTTGGACGCATTACTGATGCTCACTGTACTTTTTTCAACTGCCGATAAGAAAAAAAAAAAAAACCAGCAAGCAGCATGCAGTGTCATTTGGGTGTATGCAAAGTACCATGCGTTCTGACGTACTCCTTTTTAGGTCCCATGAAATTAGCACAAGGCCATGTGCCACATGTGGATAAGACAGAAGGGGATACAGTTGATGAAAGATTTGTTTTAAATAAACAACAAATAAGGCTTCTTTGTCAGGTGGTTTGATGGATGAATGGATTTGTAATTGCTCCCACAAAATGTTAGCAACACCCGGCTACTGCTGATGAATGAAGGTGTGTATAGCCCATATAAAGCCATAGAAGCCTCATTTGTTATTTAAAGACTTCTGGTATTTTACATGCAGGATACCCGCATTTATATTCTTCATATTTTTCCATTGAATTCAAAAGTTGAACCAAATATTTACATTGACAAGTAAGTAAAACTGTCAGAGACTGTAAAGACAAGTGGAAATTACAGAACATACATGAACCAGAAAATAAGTAAATAACAAGTATTTGTAATCCGTAAAGTGGAGATAAATATAATACAAGTTGCTCTGAGTATATCACTTGAGTTGGGTAACAAAGATTGTCAGGCAGTTAAAGCAGCAACCGCTTACAACACGGAGGAGAATGCATCTCTGTGCCACATACTCTGCTTCACTGTCAATATGCTGCTGACTTTCTTTCTGTTCTCTGTGACTGGCTAAAGCAGTAACCTGTTTTTGCCAGCAGCATGCCATGTGAATGGGCAAAGATCAATCACATTACCTCCTTGTGCCAAGTTGTCCTCACAGTAAGGCCACCAAGGTGGATGATGTATAACTCCTGTCAACACGATTCCCTGTTGATAAGGAAGCATGGCACCAGCTGCTGGTCACTGGAAATTTTTAACTCGTCCATTCACGAAAGAGAGTTAATGCCATTCAATCAAATATGTAGGTTTCTGACTAATTGTATTAACCAACATGCTCACAAAAATACAAGAAAAAAACAGTTTCACATGTGTTTAAAAGAACAGGTGCCTCTAAAATTAAAAGCTAATGTTTCATTATAATCCCCATCATTCCAGGAACTCGATTATATCCTAATTACAGCCTTCATGGCACATCTGCACATTACAGCAATACTCTCAATACCACTTATTTAAAAATCACAAGAGTTCTATCAGGAAGGTGGTATGACCTCACATGTGGTGCAATTGGGGTGCATTGGAATTCTTTTTTTCCAACAAATTTCAAATTTTTGAACATTGTGAAATGTGACAGCAAACACAGCACAGCTCCACTATTACAGCAGTGTATGGACTAAATAGAACCACCAGATGTACAGTACCATATGTGGTCTGCTCTAGTGTGCACAGTAATAAGAGAGAATCAAGTGGAGTCTAATTCAAATAGCTGTGCCTTGTGTGTGTGAAATTTTAGTTTATATTACCACAGGTGCTAATATTCTGAAGCAGAAGATGACGACACATACGAAGATAAATACAGGGTTGGTGCAAGATTTCTGGGCACCCTAGGCAACATTTCACCCACTGCCCCTTCTCTTCCCAATTTATAATATACCACACAGCAGTGTCCCAAATTCATAATATACATTGAAGTGCCAGAAGTCCTGGAATAGCAGAATGTAAAGGTGGTGCATCATTTGTAATCTGACATCTTGTGAGTCGGTTTGAACACTGGCTAAGCTGCTCATGGCAAGGTGACGTGAATTATCAGAGTTTGAACGGGGTAAGATAGTGGGTGCCCGACAAATGGGTCGTTCCATATTCGAAGTTGTGTGAACATTACGCGATCTACGGTTCTCATGTGTGTACTGGGAATACCTCATGAAAGACATTACCACCCCCCGTGGACAGCGCAGTGACCAACCACGGGTGTTTAAAGATCGTGACAAGTGGTGTCTGGCCAGTATTGTCTGTGGTAACAGACAAGCACACTGGCTCAAATCACATCCACATTCAATACAGCAGGTACCAGTCACATATCTAGGAGGTCAGTGCAGCATTCTTTAGCTTCAATGGGATATGGAAGAAGAAGACCCACCAGAGTGCGCCAGTTACCACTAGACGCAGCACCTCACCCGGGCTCGTGACATCACTAATTGGACTCTGAAGGACTGGCAACATGTGGCATAGTCTGATGAGTCACAGTTCTAGTTGTTTCGGGCTGATGGTAGGGTTTGGGTGTGGCGCAGACACCATGAAGCCATGGACCCCAGTTGTCAAAAAGGCACCATGCAGGCTGGTGGTGGTTCCATAATGGTGTGGGGTGTGTTCAGGTGACATGGGTTGGGTCCACTGGTCCGCCTGAACACGTGATTAACCAGTAACCGATACGTTGCAGCCTTTCATGGACTTCATGTCCCTTCACAACAATGGAATATTCCAGCAGGATAATGCACAATGGGTTCATTCGTAGCCAAGATCCTGCACCTACAAATATCAGAGAGCTGTGTGAAGCAATCTATATGGCATGGGTCAACATCTCTCCAGAGGTCTTCCGCCCACTTGTGGAATCAATGCCATGTCAAGTTGCTGCACTTCGGTCAGGCTAGAGGAGGTCCTACATGATACTAGGCACCTATCCCATGACTTTTGCCACTTCAGTGTATATACAAGAGCTTATTGAAGAGTAATGAGGCTGCCTCTGTTTTTCTGTCCCACATGTAGATGTGGCAACGCTACGCTGGTTATTGTGAAGCTCATACATCGATAAGGCAGAACATGCGGTTGGATTGCCGTAGCGCTTACTTGACTGTCACAGAAATTCTCTTAACTCCATAACTGTCCATCACCTGATTACTTGAAGGAGACAATGTTTAAAGGGGGGATCCAATTTAAAGTGTTTGTTTTACTTTTTCAATCAAATATTTTTTGTTCATAAAAACAATCAGTTTAATATATACATTAATCAGGGAGGTTTCACGCAAACACATTAGAAACTAAAAATCAAATAAGCATAAACAAACTGAATGTTAATGTTATTTTAGTGCCAAGTTAATATTGATGCTAAAATTAAGTTGTTGTCGTTCTACTGATGTGCTAACGTATGCTATCCATTAAAGTGTACCTTTCACCCAGTGGCGGAACTCCCGGAGACGATGGAGTCATTTGCCGCCGGGCGCCAGCCCTGAAGGGGGCACCTGGCTCCATTGTCATCCGGGCCGGCCACTGCAGCAGCACGGGAGCGGGGTTGAAGGTAAGTTTTTTTTTAATATGTGTGTGCGCGCGGGGGGGGGGGGGGGGGGGCACAATACTGGTGGCACTACAGGGGGCTTAATACTGGGGACACTACAGGGGGCTTACTACTAAGGGCATTACAGGGGGCTTACTACTGAGGGCACTACAGGGGGCTTAACACTTGGGGCATTACAGTGGGCTTCCTACTGGGGGCACTACAGGGGGTTTACTACTGAGGGCACTACAGGGGGCTTAATACTGGGAGCATTACAGAGGGCTTTCTACTGAGGGCACTACAGGGGGCTGAATACTGGGGGCACTACAGGGGCCTTACTACTGGAGGCACTACAGTGGCATTACTACTGGGGGCACTACAGGGGCCTTACCATTGGGAGCACTACAGGGGCCTTACTACTGGGGGCACTGCATAGGGGGACAACTACTGGAGGTACTGCAAAGGGGAAACACTACTGGAGGCGCTGCATAGGGGGACCATTACTGGGGAGTACTACATAGGCGGGCACTGCATAGGGGGACTTCTACTGAGGGCACTGCAAAGGGGAACCACTACTGGGGGCATTGTATAAAAGGGACTGCATAGGGGGGCGGCGGAAGCTGGGGGGGTTAATTTTAATTTGGAGGGGGGTCCAAAATGTATCTTGCCTCCGGGCACCTGAGATGAAGTTACGCCACTGCTTTCACCTATTATGGCGAAAGATATTTTGTGAGTGGAGTCATGAGAAAACAGGTCTATCGAGTCAACCTACAATAACTTCATACTTGTGAACGTGTACTGCTACATCTGAGAGGCGTTCCTTGACTTACATCCAAATTTAAGTGAGCCCCAAACCAGTTAGTAAGATCTATTTGTTGATGAAAATATACTAATACTTTTCAGAAAATGCATGTAGCCATAGGGATCATTGTGCCTTATAACCAATGCAGGGAAATGATACTAATGATCCAATTTGAAAGTGTATATCTCTGTTTTTTTTTTTATATAATCACTTCATAATGGGGGTAAAGTGCAATCAGGGAAATTGCTACTATTTCAGGGAGTCTCCCTGACAAGGAGGGAGAATTGGCAAGTATGAATAACTTATGTGTGAGTATACATTTTTAGTTTATATGTAATTTCTTAACTCAGCACCAGTTCAGAAAGAATACGGGGAATCCCCATGTCAAAATAGATACTATAAATTTACAATCTACATTTAAATCTAAGCTAGCTATGTTTGAGGTACCTCTGCTAGAATAAACCATTTTTCATTGATTGCTTCAATTTCAATAACTTGTTCAGGTATTGATTTAACTTGTATCATCAAGATAGGGATAAATAATACAGCATGCTATTGATTGCTGTAATACTCCTGATCATACCTGACACTGTTGTTAAGAGAAGGCTTGCTCTGAATAGTCTCACCAAGGGACAGTGGAGGGGAATATATCATTACTCGTCTACTTCTTACCTTTAAGTACAGCTTTTTATCTCCTACGGGAGTCCGTATAAACAGTATTTTGTTTTAGCAGCGCAATGTCCTATAGAGACAATATATATTTATATTTTGTTCTTAATTGCAAATCGTTAGATTTAGTGTTGCCATCATAGCTTTTCTTATAAAATTTATAAGAAATTAGCTGCTTTAACTAAACTAGAAGTGAGACAGTTGCGTCAATATGATACGACAGTTAAAATATCTTCACATTTAAATCTTACACAATACTCTACATTTGAAAAAAAATGGTTTGCGATCTGCACAGTAGCGCAATGAAGGCAGGGAGAGCGGGACACACACCCTGGGTGCCATGACAGGACCGGCAAAGGGGGGTGCCGCTGGCCAGGGCAATGTACAGTGTGGATTGTACAGTGTGGAGAGATGCTTTACTGTAGCAGCCAGCACCAGTAGTCCTGCAGCCCGATGAGATGGCCGGAGCTGGGACAGTGTGTCTTCTCCCAGCGCCAGTCAAGGAGCAGCGGTGGGTGCCATGTGGCGCTGGCCGAGAGCTGGGTGCAGCTTGCGAACCGGCAGCCATTGAAGAGCAGGGGCAATTGGAATTTGGCACTGGCTGCAAGCCAATCATGGCTCGCGGACTGGCAGCCAAAAGCAAGTGGCCGCACCGAGCCAATCATGGCTCGCCACGTCTTGGCTGGCTACGCGTCTCACAGCAGATGCCGCTGAGCAGAAGAGCCAATTCTGCGGCAGTCTGAGGAGGACATCACGTGAAGAGCCCTGGCGGCCGCAGAAGAGGGCAGAAGACACTGGGCTCAAGAGAGTAGAGCTCCAGCCAGGATGGGCCAGCGACAGAAGAATGCGGCTGAGGACCGGAGAGTGCTGCAGTGGTGGGAGAGTAAAATAGCTAATGGAGCTCCCCACTGCAGCCTCTCCCACCTGGACAGGTAGGCCCTCTATGAGGCCTACCCATCATTAACCTCTCCCTAGACCACCAGGTTGTTGGACACTAGACCCATGGGCACTGATAGGCGGGCATTATGTCCATGGTCCTGTAAGTGACCCTGGGCAATAGGCCCGGGTCACATAAATTTGGAAGGAGGGGGGCGCCGTTTTTCAATTTGCCCTGGGCACCAAAACCCCTATTTACGCCCCTAAATCTCCAAAAAAGAAACCATTTTTTTTTCTTTCAAATAGGACATTTGTAAAAATGAATTAAAGTGCAGAAACGTCTTTAAAAGCACATTATCTGATCTGCTTATTATGAAACCTACATGAATTACACATAACCTTTAGTAGCATATTTTGGATTCTAATATAGAGGGGAGAACATTTTTTTTCACAGCAACACATTTAATTATTTAAAGCTGCTTGCACACACTGTAGTACCAGACCACTAGCTCCAAATGTGGAACCCCAAAAAATCCCAATGTCAATAGAAAGCCAAATCTGACCTCTATTGACCTGTGCCTTCTATCTTCTGATCACATTACCAGGCCCCAGTGAAAATCTGGGTTTCATAAAATTTGTTCCCCTACATATGTGGCTGAACTGGGCATTCATTCTGTTGCCCTGTCAGAAGGCCAGAGTGCTGTGGTTAACTGGCTATACTATGGCTTCTCTCCCTCAGCGGCTTGTCACTTTTCCCTATGTTGCATTTTTATCACTAATTACCTGATAGTGTTATCTATAGCCTGGTTACCCTGGTAACATACTGTATGTGAATAAAGCAAGAGCTGCAAAAGAAGAACTACTGTATATTGCCTGCAGAAAACAGTGGAAATAAAACTTTTGCAGTTACTAAACGTAAAACATGCACTTACAGCTTTGGACACACCTTGCACCTCAATTTTTGCAAGTCTGCCTAGGTTTCCAATACAGAGCAAGATGGCAGAATTTGTGGAGAAGCACAGAGGTGCGGACTTGGCTAGAATGTAGGCACTCCTATCAATGTGGATCATTTTGTACCCTTCATTTTGCACACAATGCACAGATGAAATTTCTTTTTGTGCAGGGAGATAATTGAAATGAGACTAAAGACATCCGTTGCTGTGTGAAGAGGAACATGGGCCCTCATTCAGACCCACTCGCGAGCGGCTGTCCGCTCGCAAGTGGGTCGATGGTCCGCACTGTGCATGCGCACGACTGAGGGAGCTCTGTCGTGCGCATTCGCGAGACCCTACGAGCGAAGGACTTTCCTTCGCTCAGAGTGTCTCATCAAAGGGGGCGTGCTGTCGATGGTGACTGACAGCACGCCCCCTTTGGTGGGCGTGCCAGGGGCGTGCCTGCCAGACTGAGGCGTTTCCAAAGGAACGCCTACCGTCTGAAGCCGGCCCCACTGACATCACTAGTGATGTAAGTGGGAGTGATTTTGGCTCTGATAGAGCCAAAATCACTCCTGGCCTTGCGGTTGAAAAACTCAACCGCAGGCTTCTGCTCGCAGTTTCAATGGTTGCGATGGTCAAGACCATCGCGACCATCATCCTGCACGCTCGTATATGCTGTGGGTGGTGACCCACAGCTATACGCGCGTCCAGGAGAACGCTCCATATTAATGGAGGTGGGCCCTGATTCAGAGCGAGCGCTCTGGTCAGAGCGTCAGGCTCTGAATCAGGTCCAAGGTCTTTTCAACTCCGCAAAAGGACTTTTCATTTTGCATTAGCTCAAGAGTTAAGTCTTCGGGTCTCAGCCTATACTTTTAACGAGACCCATTTTACGCCTCAATATTGCACTCCAGCATAATAGTGCATAATTCTGGCTAAAGCAAACAGTATTTTAGGATAAAAAGAAAACCAAAAGTTATTTTACTGAAAGTGGTTTACTAAAGTAGAAGGTGATTAGATTCATATATGATGCCTAGGGGTAAATTTACTAACAATCGAGATGGGTCGAGATGACCATCTCGGGTGATTTATTGGATTTTTTTCCCTGCTTGCAAATTTACTAAAGGCATAGTCGGGTGAGTTAGACAGAGATTTCTCTCATCTACATTGTAAAACTCGGGTGAGATAGCAATCTCGAATCAAATCACCACCGGGCCAAATCGGAAGTACTTTTCACCTAAAACATACATCTCTCAAATTTACCAAAAATCGGGATGACAAGCTCGGGTGAGATAGAAGCAAACTCCCTGTCAAAATCACTTTTCAAACTCTGAACCCCCTGAGCTGCGAGATGGTCAGAAACATATACAAATCATTGTGATTTGTGTATGCTTCTTTCTGTAACTGGAAAAAATAGGGATAATTTGTAAAGACGTGAGGTCCCCCCCCCCCAAAACACTAACCAAACCCTGGCTTGCCAGCCTGTCCAGGTTCTTAACATTACAGGCAAACAAATGTGTAGGCATCCCCTGTAATGTAAGAACCAGCACAAGGTAGCAGGGACAGAACTGGTTTTAAATATATGGAGAAAAAAAATGACTTGAGTTCCACCATATACTGTATATTTAAAACCAGCCCTGGACCCTTTCTAATGGGGGGCTGATGCCACAGCCAGGAGTGCCCTTTCACCGGGCCCCCCAGCCGCAGCATCAACCCTGACCGTTAGTCAGCCCAGGGATCCCTGGGGAGTTGGTGACCCCCCCCCCAATAAAGGGGTCACCCTTCTCCAGGGCACCCCTGGCCTAGGCTGATAGCCTGGGGCTATCCCCGCCCCCCTGGGTGGTGGGTGGCGGGTTGATTGCGTTAGGTGTAGTGTAAAAAATAGATTTATCATCATTGTCTTTACAGTGGAACTACAGGTCCCAGCAAGCCTCCCCCGCATGCTGGTACTTGGAGAACCACAAGTACCAGCATGCGGGGCATTAAGGGACCACTGGGACCTGTAGTTCACCTGTAAAGAAATGGTTAAAAAAACACACAAGACACCGTGATAATTTAATGCATAAATACATACACATACATACTCACCTGTTTCCAGATGTTCACGTCCACTTGTCAACGTAAAGTATCCCCACGATTTACCTGTAAAAAAAGATCCAATAGTCACCTTTCTGTCCCACGATGTTCTCCGCAGAAATCCAAGACGGGCCCCTGATACAATGTAACAGGATGTTACTGCATGCTGTTACATTGCGCTACAGTCTGCTCGTGGGAACGAGCAGACTTCAGTCACGTGCCGCCGGCCAATCAGCGGCGGCTAACATTAGCGGCCGCTCATTGACTGGGACCCACGTGGGCTTAGCCAATGAGCGGCTCCTCCACGTGGGTACCAGCCAATGAGCGGCCGCTAATGTTAGCCGCCGCTGATTGGCCGGCGGCCCGCGACTGAAGTCTACAGTAGTGCAGTGTAACAGCATGCAGTAACATGCTGTTACACTGTATCAGGGGACAGTCTTGGATTTCTACGGAGAACATCGTGGGACAGAAAGGTGAGTATATTGAACTTTTTTTTACAGGTAATCCAATTAGATACTTTACGTTGACAAGTGAACGTGAACATCTGTAAACAGGTGTGTATGTATGTAATAAAGCTTTATTTTACAGGTGTGTTTTGTGTTTTTTCAACCATTTCTTTATAGTTGAAGTACAGGTACCAGTGGGCCCTTAATGCCCCGCATGCTGGTACTTGTGGTTCTCCAAGTACCAGCATGCGGGGGAGGCTTGCTGAGACCTGTAGTTCCACTGTACAGACAATGATGATACATCTATTTTTTACACTTCACGTAACACAATCAACCTGCCACCCAACACCAAGGGGTGGCGGGGATAGCCCCGGGCTAGCAGCCTAAGCCAGGGGTGCCCAGGAGAAGGTGACCCCTTTATTGGGGGGTCACCAACTCCCCAGGGATCCCTGGCCTGGGCTGACTAACGCTCAGGGCTGTTGCTGCGGCTGGGGGGCCCCATGTAAGGGCACCCCTGGCTGTGGCATCATCCCCCCGTTAGAAAGGGTCTGGTTTTAAATATACGGTGGAATCCACGTCATTATTTTTCGCCGTATATTTAAAACCAACTCTGTCCCTGCAGCCTTGTACTGGTTCTTACATTACAGGGGATCCCTACACATTTTTTTCCCTGTAATGTTAAGAACCTGGACAGGCTGACAAGCCCGAGGCTGGTTAGTGTTTTGGGGGGGACCTCACGTCATTTAAAAAAAAAAAAATTTTTCTAATTTTTACAAAGGTTAAAACACAAGCAGCAAGCACATATCTCACTGATATGTGCTGGCTGCTAACTCGGGAGAGATATGCAGTGAGAAAACATTGCAATCTCGGGTGACTAATCTCCTGCAAATCGAGTTACTCGGGAGAGATATCTTGTTTTGCTTCACCATCGGCAAACTCGTTTAGTCTCAAATCGCCTGTTGGTAAATTTGGTAAAAGAAAAGGGATTAAATCACTCGAATTTGGGAGAATTCCAGCAAGATAAATCACTTTGAAAATCGGGACCATCTCGAATCGTAGTAAATTTAGCCCCCAGCCTCTTGCACGAAGCACATTTGCTGCATGCATCTTATGTATGTCATAAAATGAATTCTATTGTCTTTGTGGCTTACAAATGAAGTTGATAATGGGGCAGATGTGTGAAGCTCTGGAAATTGATAAAGTGCAGAGTGATAAACGACCAACCAATCCGCTCCCAACTGTCAGGTTACAGGTTGTGTTTGAAAAATGGCAGTTGGGAGCTGATTGGTTGGTCGTTTATCACTCTCCACTTTATCACTTCCCAGAACTTCATACATCTGCCCCATTGTAACATGCTGACTAGCGTTAACAGGATAAATGGAGCAGCCAACTATCCAAGCATTATTATAATGCTAGTAAAAGCATATAAACGGATATGGGATGGAACCAACTGGTTTCAATCACCCCATATCTGCATTTGAGTGCCATGCAGTGTCACCTGTATTTTCATTAAAACAGTACTCAACTAGGCATAAAGCTAAGCTTATATTTTCTGCTACGTTGCAAGACAGATTTAAACCAGGCCTTGACAAATTTCTCCTAAACTTAGTTAACATAAGATGTGCTATGTATGTCACCAGGCGGCCGAACCCAGTGCCCATGAACCGGGTCCGGCAGCGCCGGAGTCCTGGTCAGCGTAGGGCAATGAGTGGGGTGTCCTCAGCACCCACTGCTAGTGTCCCAGCTCCCGGCTTCTCCTCTCTCCCCTCCTTGGCGGCTGCAAGAGCAGGCGGCAGCGACTCCCCTAGGAGTACATGCGCGTACCTGCAAGGAAATGTGGAGGGACAGACGCACCAGGAGAATTGAACTACTCCCTATGAAAGGGAGGCACTAGGAAGGTTCCAGAGTATAGGCTCCCAAACCATACTCCAGCGTTCCTAGTGATGCCCACTACTGCTCGTTCCTGAGCTTAGTTTGCTTGTGACCCGTTTTCATCTAATCCCTGGTACTGACTTGTCAGTTTGGTTCTGACAGGGCTTGTTGACTACATCATACTCCGCTCCAATCCAGAGTACGCCAGCACCTGTACGAGGGAACCAAGACTGAGGGCTGCAACGATCCGTGAGTTGTGACAGAATACTCTGGCCGCTGGTAATTTTTCACCACGAGATCTGCTGGAGAACCTCCTTGCCAGAGTCGATAAACCATTCTCAGAGTAACGGACAGACGGAGTGTGTGAACCAGGATTTGGAGAAATTCATCCGAATGTACGTGTTGGCCAGTCAAGATGATTGGGTCTCCTTATTGCCATGGACTGAATTTGCTCACAACAATCTTTCCATGAGACATTGCGCCACTCTTCATCCAGTACAGTCTGCCCCCTGTATTACCGGAATTACCAGCCCTTCAGTCGGTATCACTCCCAGTCGTCCAATGACACAGCGAGGCGGTTCCTCAATATCTGGAGAAATGTCAAGAAGAATTTGTGCAGAGCCTCTTCATCACTATGTAGACAAAAGTGATAGGACATCCCCGCGCAAGCAAAATGCATACCATTGCACACGAGTTCCAAATGGCCACTCATGTGGCGGTTTCGACAAGAACACTTCGTAGGAAGGCCCATGCACTTGAAGTTCTACAGAAACAACAAATGTATTTATCAGGATGGCAATGCCACCTGTCATGTTTCCAGGGTGACACTGGACTGGTATTCAAAAGATTCAGTAACCTGGCTGGACTGGCCACCTCTGGGATGAATTGGAGCGACGGGTGCATTCTAGGCCGACTCGACCTTCTTCAGTGTCACAGTTGGTCACTGTACTTAAGGCGGAATGGCAAAACAGGTATTTGTGGACAGTTTGCCAAGAAGGGTGTCTGCAGTAATCACTGCACGTGGTGGACCTGTAAAGAATTTACATCAATAAAATGTCATTGATCTATTTTCTGTCAGTGTCCAATCACTTTTGTCTACATAGTGTAGGTATAAGGTGTTTACGGACAGGAAGAGGGTTCCTTTACTGAGTGCTGGTGACAGAGCCTGGTTGTGAGCCAAACATCTACAACTACACAATGAAGTTCTCTCCCAGGTTCATTGGGCCATTCCAGATCCTCTAAGTGATTAACCCAGTGGCGTCCCGCCTGAAGGTTATTGGCACGCTTAGGATACTGAATGTCTTCCACATCTCTCTCTTGAAACCGCTGGTTCTGATTCAGTTTTCGAGACACTGTGACCCTCCTTTAGCTATTCCAGTGGATCATCAGAAGGAGTATGAGGTGAAACAGACTTTGGCCTCCAGAGTTTCTCGAGGTACAGTCCAACTCCTTGTGGACTGGAAAGCATATGGTCACAAAAAACGTTGTTGGGTCAAAGCCTCAAATATCCATGCACCTCAACTTCTCAGAAAATGTAATCAGAAGTTCCCTGGCAAGCCATTTGTGGGGTGTTTGGTACCCACCCCTGGCGGTGGGATAATGTCACAGAGCAGCTAAACCCAGCGCCCACTTACTGGGTCCGTCAGTGCCGGTTGGGCAATGGGTGAGGAGTCCCCGGTAACTGCTTCTAGTGTCCCGGCTTCTCCTCTCTCCCCTCCTTGGTAGCTAGTACAAGCGGCTCCCCTAGGGGTACTCGCACTGAGGGCCTGATTCAGAGCCGGACGCTATTTGCGCTCGCTCGTTCAGAAAAAGGGGCCGGCTATTTAAATTGAGCGCTCGCTCTTTGCGGTCTGTTGACGCCTCTATGTCTGAGCGAGCGAACGAAACATGCGCTCGCTATTTTGTAAAGACGCCCCCTGGCCGCTCGCATCCTACGTAATCTCCGCTATTTATTACATTAATCGAGTACATCGAAAGGTGTCTGAACTGCTCGCAGTGCTTGTGGTAGGATTTTCCTACAGCAATCATGCGAACAGTTCAGGCTAAGAAACAACCAAGTGACGTGGTCGATGACGCTGCTTTGTTAATTATGCACACCCTTAAAACGCCCGTTTTGACCGTTTGGCACGCCTGGGTTTGGATCTCCACTCCCCGTTTCCAAGCACCTTCCCCTGTTACCACCCACAAACGCCTCATCCTGTCACTCAAATTAGCAGGCACTCGCTATTTTGCGAGCGCTCGATTTCCGACCGCACTGACTGGTTGGCGCATGCGCATTACGACCCATACGGATGCGCAGATGTGCGAACATCGCTCGGAGCGAACGAGCAGCCGCTTACGAGCAGCTCTGAATCAGGCCCTGACTGCAAGGAAATTTAAAGGTACAGATGCGCCAAAAGCAAGAATTGAACTCCTCCCTAAAAAAGGAAGTCACAGGGCAAAAGGCGGATGCCAGAATATAGGCTCTCAAACCATACTCCTGTGTTCCCAGTGACTCCTACTGCTGCACGTTCCTAACCTTGGCCTGTTTTCATCTAATCCCTGGTATTGTCTTGTCCGTTTGGTCCTGACTCGGCTTGTCGACTACATTGCACGCCTTCTTAATACTCTGCTCCAATCTAGAGTACACCAGCACCTGTACGAGGGAACCAAGGACCTGATTCAGATCCGGTCATTAAGAAGTGTTCGCTCGTAGCGGGCCAATTTTCGCATTCTGCACTTGAGTATGCATCGCAGTGCGCAAACCAGTGCGAGAGATCGGGAAGCGGACGCTCGTTGCGCATAAACTGCCCAGCAGAGTGAGTGACAGGAGAGTCCATTTGTGGGTGGTAACGGATAGGCCACTAGACACGGGGGAGTGGAGGTGCGAACATAGGTGTGCCTGAGAATCTTAATGCCATTTCAGAGGCGTGCATAATTAAGAGGTAGCGTCATAGTACATGTCACCTGGTTGTATTTCACACTGAAGTGCTCGCAGTGCTTGCGGTAGGGTATAGTCAACCTCAAGCTCTGCGTTCGCTTCCGATGGTACCGGATGTATTGATGGTTGCATACACTTCCTGGAGATGACATGCACAAGTGGGCGTCTTAAGACAGGCTGGTGGGCGTCTACATACACAAAGCGATCGCACGCCAGGACATAGTGGGCATGCTTATGCTATGCCATCACTTTGTCGATTTGCATACGCTGGGTGCGAGCGTACGCATCTAGTGAGCGGCTCTGAATCGAGCCCCAAGTCTGAGGGCCGCGTCCAAACCTCCTTGCGGGCGTCCCTGGTGAAAACCACCGAAACGTTACATTCCACGCCTTAGTACTGGGTCTCGCCATTCCCGAAGTATGGGCCAGCATCCAGCATCCATCTGTGAGTTGTGGCAATGTACAAATAGTATTAAGTGCAATACAACAACTGCGTATCATTTAAGCATAGAAGAATATACTAAATGATAATTAAAATTTGGGCATTAATAATACTGCGCCATATGACCACAATATATCAGTTTGTGATAAAACACATTTCACACCCTGCAACAGTCTCTGCCACATCACACATTATAGTAGCCTTCATCCCATTCACATAAAAAAGTAGCTATCCCTCCCCCCCTCAATACACAAATAAATAATATAACTTATATACATTTTTGTGACATGGGGTCACAAAAATGCTGATTCAGCAGCGATTGCAACTGCAATGCGATCTCGCTCGCTGTGAGGATTCACCTGCAGTTGATTGACAGGAAGAGACCGTTTTGTGGTTGGTTACAGGGAGTTCCGGCCAAAACGTGGGTGTGTCAGAGTTGTTTCCTGTGCATGTACAAGCCAGCGGCTGCGATCGCGCATGCAGAGAACAAAACGCCAGCGTCTCAATTACCATGTCCATTCTGAGTGACCATAGGCTCACTCGAGGAGTCAATGTTTTGAGGATCTGCGTTCAATGCTGCGTTTGTGTACACAGTTGCGGGAAGCTATGAGGGCTCCAGTGGGTGTCTCAATACAAATTCTGCTAGCTGATGCATTAGCATATTTTAGCAATTGCTAAGCGCCAAAATTTGCTAATTTGTTTGCATTAGAGTAAAACTCTAAGTCAGGTCCTATATGTGCACGGAATCAGTACTAAGGGCAGATGGAATAAAGAGTAGGCTGCCATGTCCAAACCTCTACCAATGCTAATTTACTTGCCTGTAATACTAAAGCATGTATATTTCCTGCCATTTTTCCCCCATAAATATTACATGGCGCAATACACAAAATCTTAAGCTGGGTACACATTAGATGATGTGTACGCAGCCATTCTATCCTGCTTGACGGACCCGGCAGGGATGCCGGCTTCGGCAAGTGCATACATACTTGCCGATGCCGGCAGCGACGACGGGGGGTATCGGTTTGCATTCGGCAGCATGGCATCGCTAGCTACATCCTCAGATCTTTCTACATGTACAAAAGGTCTGAGGAATCAACGGACGACCCGCGGGCGCGTGCTTTGGCATCGGCATGGTACGTACCTAGACGATATGAATGTTTTTTGTCGTTCTAATGCCACGGGATCAACCAAATCGCTCAAGATATTGTCTAGCGTGTAGGGCATACTTGCCGACTTTCCAATTCTCTCCGGGAGCAAGCCCGGAGAAGAGATGTTGCGGACAGGTTCGGGGGGTGGGGGTCGGACAGTAAATGTCAATAAGCCCCACCCCTTTACGGCAAAAGGCCGGGTCCGCAATGAAGGGGCGGGGTATAATGATGTGATTTGTCATTTTAGCCCCGCCCCCTACGGCCCCGCAAATTCCCCATAAAATCTCCTCATTTTGCCCACTTCACTAGGAAGTGGGCAGGATGCAGGAGATCTGCCTACTCTTCTGGGGGTGCATGGGGTTACACGAAAAATAGGGAGCATCCTGCGAATTCCGGGGGAGTAGGCATGTATGGTGTAGGGGCCCTTAGAGGGAAAATAGCACATGCTCTGCATAACTGCATAAATACCCTGCAAACCCCATGTGTCCCCCATCACCCTCCAGATCAGTAAATGTGCCTTACAGAATTCACACTCTATCACAACTTATCATTATTTTATATCTGAACATCTCTTTACAACAACTACTTTCACCAATTTCTACATTTACCTGAGACTGCTGGTTCACACCTTAACCATACAGTAACAACCATGGCTTTCCACAGACACCTACAAGAACTGTCACATAAAGTAGAATGTCAGAGGTGTAAATCTTACTCCATCTGACTTGCTCACATAATGTAAAACAGGAATCCACCCATCTGTCATTCTAACCCTCTGTTCCATGCTCATTATCTACCCCATCTGTGCCACCCCTGTCTGTATGCCCCTCTCCTTTAGAATGTAAGCTCTCACGAGCAGGGCCCTCTTCCCTCATGTGCTGTTCCTTCCTTTACTTATATTATCTACTCTATACTCTTTATAACAGCACCTAACCCTTGACTTTTGCCATCCTGCTACTGTCACAGTAATGTTTATATACCATGTACTTGTCCTGCAATGTCTTATACTGTATGTCAGTGTTTTCTTGTTCTGAGCAACACTTTTTATGTACTGTTTCTGTACTTTGTTTTTGTACTTGTTAGGCGCTGCGGAACCCTTGTGGTGCCATATAAATAAAGGATAATAATAATAATAATAATAACTGCACTAATCAACATCAGGACTGATAGTCAGACAGGAGAGTTTACAGTCTGGAAGAAGATAAAGGAACAGTAGTGACACAGTAGTTTTACAAAGTATAGAGGTAGTATTACAAAGAAGTGCAGACATCAGCAAGAGAATGCAAAAGTGCAACCAAGTTAAGAGGTAAGATTTAAGCTCAGCTCTGACAATATTATAGGGATGGCGTTCTGCTGGATAGGAACAATTTGTTTAGGGCTATATGGGTGGAGAAAGCTAACAGTGCTAAAGAACAGGACAATTGGATTTTTATATGCTTACTAATACAAATTAATATTTTACACCTAGTCACAAAACAGCCAAGTTTATGGAGACATGTAAAACTGTTAACTCAGAGCAAACTATACAAGTGTAAGTAAATGCAACATTTTTATTCGGTCTATTTAGATATGTTTAATGCGTAGATTACATATCTTTATAAGGATAGAGCTTATAGAAGAAAGGTGCTAAGCTAGTACAGCATGCTTATCTACTCTCCCAAAATGTCTGGGAGACGCCGAAATTTCAGATCTCTCTGCCTTGATGACACAATTAGTGGAGAATTGGGTCATAGTGGCCCCATCCCCCGGTTAATAATGCTTCAAATTGAAGCATCGTACAGTAGGTGGCAGGTCTGCGATGATGCAATTTGTGGTGCCTCGCCCCTGCAACTCCCAACTTGATGCAACTCTCCTGGAGGTAACAGTGAACAAGTAGTTAAGTATGAGGTACAGCAATTTTGCAGTAAAAAAATTTCCAAAATATTTTTATTGATTCTGAAGCATATTATAAAAAGTATAACATACAATGCATTGTAAATTGGACATGAAAAACAATGAGTTGATCCAAATTAATATATTCAATGAACAAGAGAATGAATAAATAAGAGAGAATGAATGGATGAAGGTCACGTTTATCAAGCAATGGGGGATCATTGTCAACTAACCTCATTAGGTACCATGAGATAGACAAAAGACACTGAATACGTAATTGCTGACTCTGTGTAGGGAGTATAGAAATGTAGCTCTCCCAAACCTCAAAAAATACAGTTACTCTAGACTACTTAGCTAAAGAAGCCTTCAACCAGTCCATGCGGAATCATTTTTCTAGAAATAAAAAAAAGGGCGTTCTCCAGGCTGTATCCAGACTTGCAAAATAGTTTTTTTTAACAGCTGCACTCAATGCCAGTAAAAGTTTACAACAACCACTTGACACCCATTGGCAGGTTGCAGTAATTTAAGAGCCATCGGTTTGGATTCTACGTTGGACGCAACGAACTTCATGTACAAATTCTGTGATTTGTTCCCTATTGCACATGCATTTTTGCTTGTGTCAAATCCAGCGGCGGCTCCTACCCTCTTAGATGAGGGGGGCTGCCGCTGAAAATGACAGGGAGGGAGAGTGCAATTACTCACCCACTGCTCCCATCCTGGCCGGGTCCAGGCGCCTGCCCAATCAATCTGTCATGCGCCGGGACCGGCACATGCGCACTAGCGGCGGGGAGCCGCACATGGGCATGCCACCAGCATCCAAAGGGCTGCATCGTCTGGGCTTCCTCCTGGAAGCCGCTCTCTGCTAATAGCAGCCCGGACTGACAGTTCCAGGGGGAGGAGACACCTCCCCCTGAGACTGCTTGTATATGTGACTTGCAGGTAGCGCCTCCAATAGGAAGCCACTGGCAGTCACACAGTGTAGCCAGTGGAGTCACGGACTGCATTGACTACACTGAGGTGGTGGATTTTACTGGGGTGGCTGCAGCCTCGCAGCCCTAACAAAATCCGCCACTGGTCAAATCAGCAGACCAAACTCGCATGTATCTTCATCTGTGTATGTTTGTGAGCGGTAACAGGTAGGTATAAAATAGGTGGGAAGTACTGAATCCCACAATAAAGCTAATTTCCAGAGGTATTTCATGGTAGTGTATGGGCATGTATTTAAATGCTGGTGCGTCTTTGTAGCAGTCACACAGTAATCCGACTCCTATTTAGATCTACATCAAGCATGGGACTGGTGGAGATTAAATACTAATGATGAGGGCTGCGTAAACGCAGGCTAATACAGGCTTAGCGCATGCAGTCGGACAGATTTCAGAAACACCAAGGAGGATTGACATATTTGCAAATGTACAAAGCCAAAGCTGAACTGAAAAACAATTGCGTATACGTCAGACTCAGAATCAGCCCGAGAATTCCGGTATAGAGAGAAAATTAGATATTTGGCCACTCACAAGAAAAAACAGGAGTGTATGGTTTTTTTTTTTGTTCCTATTTCTTTTTTGTAGGGAACCTTTATTTTGTAATAATTTAGGTACTGGGGGTGTTTAGACCAGGCACTACAGTGAGGACATGAGATACAATTTAATATAGATGTATGAATAGCATGGTTTCCCTGAACAAGAAAGCATATAAACTTATTTTGATTACCAAAACACTGGTAGACTAACCAGTTGAAGATCAAAGATCACCAGAAGCTGACACTGGAAAGTGAACTCAGATGGTAAAGCCAATGTATTCTACTCCTCTTTACCTGAGGCACAGGCAGACTCTGAGCTATAAGGAAGGTAATGGAGGTTATTACTGCACCATTATTAACTATTGGTGTGGGGCATTAACAGCTAATAATGAAACAAAAAGCCTTGTACACTAACTTGCAGAACTAAGAATATTAGAATAACTGCTATACAGCAAATTAACAAACGGCCATAGGTTGGCAATTAACTCATTTAATTAACAGAGGTAGCGATTATTATTATTATCGTTCATTTATATGGCGCCACAAGTGTTCCGCAGCGCCTTACAAGGTACATAACCAAAAAAGTGACTTACAGTAAATTACAATACAATGAAGGACAAGGACATGGATAATATACATTGATACATTGGTGGCCAGCGATCCATCCAGCTGAACAAAAACATACATCACCAACTGTCTGATTTTAAAACGCATTCTATACTCTTAAACCTATGACCAAGTGATACATTCTATTATGGATCAGACCATTTTGAATGGATAGTTGGATGAGACTGCAGCCAATTTATTTAAAGGTTGACTATACAATTTGTCACATCTTATATATACACATCGCTGCTGCATCTGAGCGGTGGGTGCAGGGATATTGGTGATTAAATGATTAATAATCTTGTTAGTTAGCAACAAAAAGGAAAGCACTGATTGGCTGAAAGCGTGGGAACGGCTCTTACAACCAATCAATGCTTCCCCATTCAATTCTATGGAATGTCCTCGAATGACCTGGTCACATGGTGGCATGGCTTTTCACAGGGCATGTCCGCTTCAGGTTTGTTATTTTTCCAAGATGCCATGGATGCTACATGGAATGAAGAGGACATGCATATTGTATTTTGTGACTATTAAAGTGGTGAACGAGGGATGGTAAAAAACATTTGGTATACGTCTTGTCTTTATTTTAATAATTTCTTTACGGGTGGATTAAAAGTGCCAGCAGGCCCTTAATGTCCGAGCATGCTGACACTAGTGGTTCTACAAGTGCCATTATGCCAGGGGAGGCTTGCTGTTACTTGCATGCCACCTGTAAAGAATAAAACAATTTAATTATCATTACCCCAGCACCCACCTGCCAAGGGGTGCAGGGAAGAGCCCTGTGCTTTCAGCCAACGGCTGATTGTCCCCTGGGAGGGGGGACCACATTTAATTTTTGGGGACCTGACTTTCCGAGGGATTCCAGCCCTAGGCTAACCAGCTTGTGGCTAGTTAAGACTATGGCAGGGGGACCCTGCTATATCTTTATCCCTCTAACTCAGCGTTTTTTTTTCAACCACTGTGCCGTGGCACACTAGCGGTTGTCAAGTGTGCCGCGACGGTCAGCTCAGCGCACTTGTACAGTAGTGTGTTTTATTCCTGTGGAGGCCAATATAGTGTTTTTATTCCTGTGTATATTTTTATGTGGGAGCCAATGTTTATGTTTTTTTATTGGTCACACACACACTACATCGCCGGATAGTGTGCCTTGGCATTTTAAAAATCTTGTGTAGTGTGCCTCGGGTTGAAAAACACTGCTCTAACTGGTTCAGCCCGGTGCTGGTTATGGGAAAATAGGGGGAACCCAAAGTTGCATTTCTCCTTATTTCCAAAGCCAGCCCAGGCTGAGAGGTCCAGGGCTGGTTATTGATTGGGGGGAAAACTTTTTTTTTTTTTGGCAAAATGTAACTATTTTGCTGCTCACATTGCTAAAAGCGGTCTAAGCCACTGGCTTTTACAGTATTTGAGCCGCAGGCCGACTTTTAGCAACCATCGACTTTAGCACCATCTGTGTTATTTTATTATGACTGTCAACATTTCGACTCTGTCAACATTTTGATGTCAACCTTATAATTTGTCTATATTTAAAATGTTGACATTTTGACGGTCTACATTTTAGCTATCTACACAGTATATATATTCTCATGTATATATATATATATATATATATATATATATATGTATATATATATACACCCTCTGAAGTCCCAAAAGTCATGGTATAGCAGTATGTAAAGGCAATGGCAATGGTAGGTGACGTCTTGTAAATAACCAGACCTGCATCAGTTGTAATCTGACATCTTGTGAGTCAGTTTGAACACTGGCTAGGCTGCTCATGGCAAGCCGACGAGAATTTACGGAGTTCGAACAGGGCAGGATAGTGGGTGTCTGATGAATTGGACATTCCATTTCCGATGTTGTGCAGACATTCAACATTCCTCAATCTAAGGTGTCATGGGAATACCTCATGGAAGGCATTACTACCCACCGTGGACATCGCAGACCATAGGTGCTTAATGATCGTGACCAGCGGCATCTGGCCAGAATTGTCCGTGGTAAGACAAGCGATACTGGCTCAAATTACATCCACATTCAATGCAGAAGGTATCAGATGCATATCCAGCAGGTCAGTGCAGCGATCTTTAGCTTCCATGGGATATGGGAGCAGAAAACCCACCATAGTGCCCCTGTTTACACTACGACACTGGACACAGCGCCTCACCTAGGCTTGTGACGTCAGTAATTAGACCCTGGAGGACTGGCAACATGTAGCGTGGTCTGATAAGTCATGGTTCCAGTTGTTTGAGCTGATGGTACTGCTGTGGTGCAGACCTCATGAGGCCAGTTGTCAACAAGGCACCATGCATGCTGGTGGTGGTTCCATAATGGTGTGAGGTATGTTCACATGACATGCTGCGTCCATCGATCTGCCTGGACACATCATTGACCAGACAGAAAAGGAATATGCCCGCGCTCGGTTTTACCCATATCATACATGGTACCAGCAGAGTGGAAATATTATTGCCATAAATGTATACAAAACAGAAAAACTTTTGCTATCAGTTGCTAACAATAATATACTGCAAATCTATATGTGTAGCAAATAAAACCAAAGGGATTTTGTCTTGATTTGATCAAAGCATTTAAGCCTGCAGCCCAGCGTCAAGGGACCCTTTGTTTTTCTGCAGGTCCCTACACTAGCATATATGCCCAGCACACCATTACATTGCAGTTAAAATGTACTCACCTCCTAGATACAGAGGCACACATCTATACATGGGCTGGCTGTGAGCCACACCCAACTGGGCTTTTTATAGCCTTAACTGAAAGCTGCCATTATAGCACAAGGCAAAATTTTCAAACAAAACAGAAAAGGAATATGCCCGCACTCGGTTTTACCCATATCATACATGGTACCAGCAGCGTGGCAATATTATTGCCATAAATGTATACAAAACAGAAAAACTTTTGCTATCGGCATCATTGACCAGGAAGATCTACAGATTTACTGTAGTGCAGAATC
Organism: Taudactylus pleione; assembly: GCA_031769625.1. NCBI lineage: Eukaryota > Metazoa > Chordata > Amphibia > Anura > Myobatrachidae > Taudactylus > Taudactylus pleione. The sequence goes on along the minus strand of JAUIMM010000154.1, from coordinate 679,037 downwards.
TGGGAGCACTGTCTGTAAATGCTTCCATGGAGAACCCAAATGGCTCCAGCTCCGAACGAGCCAGTAATTTTTTGCAAAAGAGGATACTGAGTGATGGACAGTTGGCCTAAAGCCTAGTGGGTAGCCCTTTTAGCACCATTCCAGTCAGGTGAACTACAAAAAGCAACCACCTCACCAGGCAATGACAACAGCCAGAGACTCTAACAGGGACACAGATCGTAAAAAGAGATATTATGGACCGATATCTATGGTCCCTGCTGGCAGTTCTTCGCTAGTGGGTGAGCCACAGGGATCATAGAACAGCAGATCTCCTTATGGAAATGGTGGGGAGGTATGTCACAGCCGTGGAACTTATAAGTGTACCCCAATGGCCTCTAGTCCCGCAAAGGCGATCTCCAGTGACCTCAGGTGAGAATGTAGCAGGAGAAAAGGGAACTGGGCAGTAGAATGAACGTAAACATGCAGAGACTGTAGGCTTTGAACCTGGAGAATGGTCAGCTGTGCCAGGAAGGTTCCCACCTTGTAGTAGACTTGAAAAAACATAAGATCATATGTTTCAGTTGTAGTAGCTTGGGCCATGTTACTGCGAATTGTCCACTTACCTCTGGAACCAATGTGATACTGTAAATCACAGAGTATTTTTCTTTGTTCAGCTAGCCCGCACTGCAGACTGACAGGCTGAGACAGATAAACAAATGTGTATAAAAACAGTAGAAGGCAAATGGGCAGAGCCTCTGTTGGATTCTGCAGCCTAATTACTCTTGTAAAAGCAGAGTTGGTGAGCCCCAAAATATCAGGGGAAAACTGTTGGTGTAACCTGTATACATGGGAATAATCGGCATTATGATACTGCAGAAGTGAAGTGTGGTCACACGGTAGTCACTGTGGGATTAGTTCCTTATTTGATGTTTGGTGCTATATTGGTGAAAGATTTCTCCCACTTCTGGAAGCTGTAGGAAACTACATTTGTTACAGCAGTAAATAACTCAGGTCAGTTTGACAATGTTTTTGATACAGTGGCAGTGGGAATGTTCCCCAAGTCTTAAGTGTTCCCTTTTAAAAGCACTAATGGGGAGTCAGAAATGACAAGAGCAGCAGTGGGGCGCAGAATGATGTACCTTCTACTGAAGTAGAAAATGTTGTTGAACCAGCTGATTGCATGCCTGATCTGAGATATTTTTGCATCAGAACAGTTAAAAGCATCTACTTTGATGAAGGCTAGAGCGGATGTAAAAGTGGTTGGGTTGCCATATCCTCTCATGGCAGTACGTTAAGATTAGTAATACCAAGCATCCCAAAAAAAAGAAGATATTATGGAACAATTGATAGTTAGTAAGGCATATAAAAGAATGATGTTAGACCTAGCTCATGGTCACAAAACTGCAGTACATCTAGGGGTATAAAAAAACCTTGAGTATTTTGCAGCAGTTTTACTGGTCAGGGGTCCATAAAGATGTATCTGAATACTGTGCATCCTGCCCTGAGTGTCAGTACCATGCTCCTAGGTCACAGTATAGTAGTCTGCTTGTCCCATTATTGAGGTCCCATTTGAAAGGAAAGCTATGGATTTGGTTGGACCTCTAATAACGTCTGCCCGGGGTCATCAGTATATTCTGGTGATAATGGATTCGGCTATCAGATACCTAGAAGCGATACTATTGCACAATACGTCAACAAAGACAATTTCTAGGGAACCAATACATGTCTTTAGCCGAGTGAAAATACCCAAGGAAATGCTAACAAATCAGGGTACGCCATTAATGTCAAGAATCATGAAACAGTTGTGCCGCCTGTTTAAGGTTACTCAGCTAAGAACCTCCATGTATCACCCTCAGACTGATGGTTTAGTGGAGAGGTTTAACAAAAGAATATGCGAAAGAAAGTGGTGGACAAAGATGGGAAAGATTGGTATTATTTGTTACCCTATTTATTGCTGGCCATTAGAGAGGTCTCACAATCTTGTACAGGTTTATCGTCTTTTAATTGGCTGTATAATGCAAAAGAGACATGGGAGGGGCAAACCAGTCCTTATAAAACTATTAAAGAACATGTTTTTCAGATGCAGGAAAGGATAGTTGCAGTGGTGTTTATAGTGAGAGCACTTGGAAAAGGCCCAACAGGCACAACAAACGGTGTACAATTGTAATGTCCAATTACACACCTTTACTCCTGGGGACAGAGTACTTATTTTAGTTCCCACAGTAGAAAGTACATTTTTGGCCAAATGGCAATGACCACTTGAAAGCATAAAAACTGGCTGAGGTTAATTATTAAGTGTATCAGCCTGTGAAAAGAAAGCCAGAACAGAACTACCATGTAAATCTTATAAAACCTTGGAAGGATAGAGTAGCTATGTCAGCCACTCCGGAATACCTTTGGTTCCTGAAGTAACAATAGCCAAAACCTTCTCAACTATTCAATAGTATGGGGCTAAAGCATTTCTTGTAAGAAATAGAGATTTGTTTTCTGACATACCTGGTAAAACAAAAGTCATTAAACATGACAATCACGGAACCATTGGTTAAGGTTACTCTAAAGCCCTATAGAACACCATAAGTCTAATAGGAATCGGTGTCTAAACAAATAAAAAAAAGTTGGAGTTAGATATAACTTAAGAGACACATAGTGAGTGAGCAGTTTTGGTGCCCTAATCAAGACTTTAGACGGGTTTAGCCGTTTTACATGGCTAAACCCGGTCTAATAGGGCGTGATGACCGTGAAAATTAATGGGTGCCCAGAACAATTGAATTGCAACACTGGGCACCCATTATTTATCACAGCTAAAAAAACAATTGAATCACCCCCATTGAAAGGCTGGGAACAGCACAGTACTTAATCACTCTAGATTAAACCAAAGGGTACTCAGAAGTGCCATTGACAGACAAAGAATAGCCAGTTTTTTCTGCTCTGGAAGGTCTGTTCCAATATAAGATGTTACCATTTGGGTTATATGGGGCACCCACCACCTTTCAGAGGATGCTGGTCAAAATTCTAAGGCCCCATGCTGCTGCTTATCTCAATGATGTAGTCATCTACAGTCCTGATTGGCAGTCTCATTTACCCAGGGTACAAGCAGTGTTGTACTGCATCCATGAGGCAGGATTGACAGCCAACCCAAGAAAAGTGATGCTTAGGGATGGAAGAAGTGAAGTATCTCGGATACACAATAGGCAGAGGATTGATAAAGCCACAACTTATTAAAATTGAGGCAATACAAAAATGGTCTTGACTCCTAAATAAGAAGCAGATGAAAGTTTTCCAAGGAATCACTAGGTATTATAGAAGATTTATACCCAATTCTGCCACTATTGCTGCCCCTTTGACTGACCTTACTAAAAGTAAACAGTCAGTTGTGGTTAAGTAGAATCAAGAGGCAGAAAAGGCTTTTCATACATTGAAGGTAGCTCTGTGCACCCAACCAGTTTAGACACCTGGCTTATGAATCGGTCATCCAGGCAGACGCATCAGATGTAGGGATCGGTGCAAAAATGGTGAAGAACATCCTCTTATTTATTGAAGTAGGAAATTGAATATACATGAGAGAAATTATGCCACTGTTCAAAAAGAAGCATTGACAAATACATGGGCATTAGAAACACTCAGGTGTGTCCTCATACAGTAGGCCTCAATACGCCACTGCGGCGTGAGAAGCCTGGCACAAGTAAGCCTCACTGCACAACTCAGCTTACGCTGAGTGCCTTTTCCACCCGAAAAAGCGCATCCGGATGCAACAAACTACTTCACGAGACTGCACTAATTAAATTGATATGCACAGTTGTATATCTGTGTGCGATATAATGGACCCTTGCGAGGAAAAAAGCGGAGGCCGCTGTATCGTAGCACTTCATATACAGATTCAGACGCACATAGATGAAGGAGAGCAATGGGAGAGTAACAAAATGGTTTTTGTCAATGCAAAACTGTAAATTATCAGTTGAACATAGGCCGGGAAGCTAAATGACCAATGCTGATACTTTGTCCCGTATTTTTTTGCTTCGGGGCTACAGGTGTTTCACTGTACAGGTTGAAACAGGAGGGGGGGGGGGGGATATGTGACAAAAACACTTGCAAGGTTGTCAAGGGGAGATGTACAATATATGCATCAGGTTTTTAGCTTCTGTCTGTTAGACAGAAGCTGATTAGCAGCCTTGACTACCAGACCACATGTGAGAGGCTAATAGAGTGTGTCAGTCTTTCACTGCTGGGGGAACAGGTCAAAGGCTGTTGAGAGACCCTGTGATCACTGAATGTAAGTACAGTGCTACAAACTTCTGCTTTGAGAGAGGAAATAGTTTGTTAAGTTAGAGCCAAACAGGCCATGCTTTACTTTTATGTCATATTTTTTTGTGCTGCTTATAAAACTAGCTACGTACACTTATACCAAGGTCCTGGACTTGTGTATTAGTAAAAAAGCTGCTGCAGCCCTTTAATCCAGGAGACAGCATCCGTATTCCAGATCTTGCCACAATATTTATATATATATATATATATATATATATATATATGTATGTATGTATGTATGTACACATACACACACGCCTGGTATGATACAATAAAAGCTATACTACCTTGCTATGTCTTGCAGCTGGTACTTAAGGGGAAAACAAAACTATGCCTACTAAAACTTAATTTTGATTATATTTAAAAATGTATTATTTTCCGTCTGCATTTCCTTTTAATGTCCACAGCTGCAATCTGATTTTTATGGTATCACCAAAATAAGGCTCATGGGGGCAGCCATCTTGTGCTCTGTAAAAAACCAAAGTTTCAATACTAATGCCCTTTGCCATGATTAAATAGATTGATGTTACGCATGACTAATGATAGCAACATAAAGCGTTTCCTAATTACACTGGCACTTATAAGCAATTTTACCGCATGAGAAATTCATTTTTCACTTGAGACATGTTTACACACCCAGCTGCATCAAATGAGAACTAGCACTGCCTGGCCATTCTGCTAATAAAAATCAGATCTATACTATGCATACAGGAGAAACTAGGACAAGCAATTAACATTATTATTTGTTTATCATTACATGTATACTCTCCTTACTATTTTATTATTAAGCTAACTGTTATAATACTCATCTGTACAACACATTATTTACTAGGATTTATATTTTAATAAGAACTTATGTATGTGAAAAAATACTTATGGTGTACATCAATGAATTTCACAACGTTATCACAATTAAATAATTATAGATCTAAAATAGCATTCCCAGACAACTGGTTATTGTTCACTGATCAAATACTTAGGGGCTTATTTATCATTAAATATTTGCGGTATATTACCCAAAAACACCAGTTTTCAAGGGAATTCTGCAAATATTAAGTATCCCACAGAAGTACTATCAGAGATATCTGATACGGGCCCTCTATTTCCAACAGCAACTGCAACAGCCATAGGTTTCTATGAAGATAGCGAAGCTGGCAGATTTCAGAGTTTGGCCCCCACAGCTTATGCCATCTCAAATGGAGTTGTGGTGCTGTAGCTTATTGGTTACACTTTGCAACATTTACCAGGAGATGGTTCTTCTGGAACCCTCTTCGACAAAGGCCGACGCACATGCGTAGTCTATAGACCACACGTGCACAGAAATCCTGATAAAAGAGTGAAGAGGCCACTAATGCGACCATTTCACTCTGAGTACATCGCACAGACAGGCAGTGTACAACGCAGCCAGCAGTGTGCTATTTCATACTTCCCCGCACTATTATCATTGATGAATGGGTCCCTAACTATAGCAGGAACTGCATGCGGAAACAGGTTTATCATGTGGCTCCTCTTTCGTTTTGCAACCTATAGCCCCAGCAACCACGTTAAAATGACTGCAATATGGTATGTAAGTAAGAAGACCAATAAGAAGGCCGTCATTATTATTGTAGGTTTATAAGCCACCACAGTGCTCCGCAATGCCAAACAAGGAAAAACAAAATTATACATAAAACAGGGCCATATAAGGTAGGAAAAATAAATGCAGACTTGAAAATAAATGGTAGGAAGGGCGCTACTCACAAGAGAGTTTACATTCTAATTGGAAGATAAAGCTGACATAAGAAGTGACTGAGATTCACAGCATATTTGCCTACTTTTTTCTCTCCTCCACGGGAGGACCCGCGATATCTGCGGAAATTCTCCCCATTCTGCCCACTTCACTAGGAAGTGGGCAGAATGTGGGAGACGTGCCTACCCTTCCAGGGGTGCGGGGGGTTACCTGAAAAATCGGGAGGGTAGGCATGTGGGTTCACAGTGGAGACTATGACTGCTGTAAGTGCATTAGTGTGGGTAATATACATTGAAGTAGGGTAAGCTGTAATAAATAGATGGGTTTTCAGAGAGCATTGATAGATTTAAAGGCTGTGGAAGAGTGATTAAGCATGGTAGGAAATTTCATAAGTGGGTACTGACACGGGACAAGATTTGTTAGTGGGAGTGGGGTGGTTACCAGAAATGAGGTGCAGGTCAGAAGTAGATATGATGAGCAGATAGGGAGAATATTTTGATATGAGATTTATGGGTATATGATTGGCGGGGTTGATCTGCTCAAGGTCAAAAGTTGAGACTGAAGCCTGTTAATTTGCTGACATATTGGCCCTGTACCTGTGTTTGAATCTACTAACCCACACAGTACATGTCTGCAGGGAAAGTATGCTTGTCTGTCAATAATTCAAACTGCTCACTTAGATAAAAATCATCCTAATATGGCAACCTACTGCAGAAAGAAAGAGCATGGCGGACATATTTAGCTAAGTAAAATACATCAATTACTTTAATATATTGTAGCAAACTGAGGGAATGTGGTTAACTTGGAGAACGTTGTGTTCATATATACTGTATAAGAGATTGTAATGCCCACATGTAAAGAAAAGTAGTTAAACTAATGGTTATGGCTGTATATAAAGCATTGCTGATCAGAGTTAACAGCAATAGCTGGTATGATAATTGCTATGTAACTTGTGCTTACCATGATTCAGACTCCAATCCCACTGTGCACTAAAGCTGGGCATACACTTGTAGATATATTGGCTGATCAATTGATCAGCCAATATATTGTGTGCCCGTAATCCAGTGTGTACCAGCGATATGTCTGTGAATGACGTCATTCTCAGACATATCGCGTTGGATGTGCTGCAGATATATCTGTCCATCTTGCTGTGTGTACGGGCACCCAGCCAGCCGACCGACAGTACATTTGTAGCGGAGAACGTGGGAGGGGGCCGAACTAGAAGACAGATGATAGTTGTTCAGTGTGTATGAACAACCCACATCTGCAGATATATTTTTTTAGGTGTGTACCCAGCTTAAATATTTTGCAGCACCTCTTGCAAGCCCAAGAAGAACACTGAGGAGAGAGCCCAAGTAATAAGGAATTTGGGAAAACAAAACAGCAAAGAAGCAATTCTGATTGCGAATATCATAAGACTGAAGAGCGAGGAAACAGTAAAATATGAGATATGGTAAGAACTTACCTTTGTTATCTCGATTTCTACGAAGTCCATAGGGTTCCACAGGATACCTTGGGGTATAGGTGATGACGTCAGGCATCGGGAACCATAGAGTTAAAGTTTTCAGCCTCCCAGGATGCACTAGGGTCCCCCTCCTATACCCCGCCCCCGAGCCAAGGCATCTCAGTTACGTACCAAGCCATAGGCCGGAGGAGGAGAAGGAAGAGAGAGAAAAAAGATCTGGACACACACAAGAATCACATTCTCAACAGAGGGAGATGGAAAAACCGGTGACCAGAGTAAAGCCCATCTGCAGCACAGGTGCGACAGGGCGGGAGTCCTGTGGAACCCTATGGACTTCGTAGAAATAGAGATAACAAAGGTAAGTTCTTACCATATCTCATATTTTCTACATCAGGGTCCATAGGGTATCCACAGGATACCTTGGGGATGTCCCAAAGCAGTATCCTTCAAGGGTGGGGACGCTCCTGAGCTGAAAGGAAAATCCGCCGCACGAAGGAAGCATCCTGAGAGGCAAAGGTGTCAAACGCGTAATACCTCACAAAGGTATGGACAGAGGACCATGTGGCAGACTTGCAGATCTGGACTGCAGAGGCACCACGTCGAGCAGCCCACAAAGGACCCACAGACCTAGTGGAATGAGCCCTCACAGAGGATGGAACCGAAAGGCCCTCATAAAGATAAGCTTCTGAAATGGCCATACGAATCCAACTTGCCAAAGTCTGCTTTGAAGCAGGCCAACCCTTTTTACGGAAGCCAAAGAGGACAAACAATGCGTCCGACTTCCTAAACGAAGAAGTGCGGTCAACACAAATCCTTAAGGCCCGCACAACGTCCAAAGTGGCCTCACCCACTGACAGGTCAGGAGAGTTGAAAGCCGGCACAACGATTTCCTCGTTGATGTGGAAACTTGAAACAACTTTAGGAAGGAATCCAGGACGAGTGCGCAGCACCGCCCTGTTCCTATGAAAAATCAGAAAAGGAGGTCTACAGGAGAGAGCCCCTAAGTCAGAAACACGTCTGGCCGAAGCAATGGCCAGAAGGAAAATTGTTTTAGCTGTCAGCCATTTAAGGTCCACTGAGCCCAGTGTTTAAAACGGCGGTCCCTGGAGAGCCCTCAGGACCACAACTAAATCCCAAGGCGCCACCGGAACAAAAGGTGGCTGAATCCGAAGAACACCTTGCATAAAGGTGCGCACATCAGGGATTGCAGCAATCCTACGATGGAACCAGACTGACAGGGCAGACACCTGCACCTTCAGAGACGCAAGGCGAAGCCCATGGTCCAGTCCCGCCTGTAGGAAAGCTAACACTCTAGACAGAGGGAACACCCGAGGAGCATAACCTCTCGGTCGACACCACTGGAAGAACATATGCCACACACGATGGTATATCCTTGCAGAAGATGGTTTCCGAGCCCTTAGCATAGTTTGCACTACAGAGCTGGAAAACCCCCTTAACATGGCAGTCTCAACAGCCATGCCGTCAAAGACAGCCGAGTCAGGTCCGGGTGAAGACAAGGACCCTGTGACAGAAGGTCCGGTCGTAACGGCAACCGCAGAGGAATGTCCACGGACAGCCCCTGGAGGTCTGAGAACCAGTGCCGCCTGGGCCACGCGGGAGCTATCAACAGGAGCGTCCCTCCTTCCTGTTTGAATTTCCGGAGTACCCGTGGAAGAAGGGAAAACAGAGGAAATAGATAAGCAAACCGGAACGTCCACTGGACGGACAGAGCATCCACCAGAGACGCCTTTTCGTCTCTTGTGCGAGACCCGTACACCGGTAACTTGTTGTTGTGCCGTGACGCCATGAGGTCGATCTCTGGAAGACCCCACCTGTCCACCAGAAGTTGAAAGAAGTCCAGGTGCAGTGACCATTCCCCCGGATGAACGTCCTGGTGACTGAGAAAGTCCGCCTTCCAGTTTAGGACTCCCGGGATGAATACTGCTGATATGGCCAGGATTCGGGACACCTCCACGACAGCCGCCCGACTTCGGGTTCCTCCTTGCCGATTTATGTAGGCCACGCTGGTGGCGTTGTCCGACTGGACCTGCACGGGGTGACCTTGGAGAACCCGATGTGCCTGCTGGAGACCATTGAAAACCGCACGGAGCTCCAAGATGTTTATTGGAAACTCTGTTTCCGCCTGAGCCCATCTGCCCTGGAACAAGTGTGGACCCGTGACTGCTCCCCAGTCACCCAGAATGGACAACCCTTGTTGAGATGGGTCGTCTGCAACCACCAGGCTAGGGACAGGCGAACCTCCGGAGTGAGCACCATCGTCTGGGACTTTAGACTCTGAGGCAGTCCATTCCATTTGGACAGGATCAATTGCTGCAGAGGTCTGAGTGAAACTGGGCATATTCCACCATGTCGAATACTGACACCATGGAGCCCAGTAACCTCATCGCCGAGTGCAGAGACACATGGCGACTCTGCAGACAACTGCGCACCCTCAACTGTAAGGCAGAGATCTATTCCCCCGTCACAAAGATCCTTTGCTGTCTGGAGTCCAATAAGGCTCCGAGGTGTAGAAATCCTCTGAGACGGGATCAGGGTGGACTTCTGCCAGTTTATTAACCAGCCGTGCCGTTGCAGTACCGCAATCGTCAGGTCCAAGTGGCGTAGAAGGAGCTCTGGAGATCCTGCTACCAACAAAAGGTCGTCTAGGTACGGCAACATGCGGACTCCCTGCAGCCGCAGGGAAGCTGCAATGACCGCCATAACCTTGGTGAACACACGTGGTGCTGTCGCCAGGCCAAAAGGTACCGCCCGGAACTGGAAGTGATCGTTGCAGATTGCAAACCTGAGGAACTGTTGATGGCGTGCAATAGGGACATGCAGGTAAGCGTCCTGTATGTCCAACGACACCATGTAATCCCCAGGTTCCAGCGCCAGAATGATGGACCGTAGGGTCTCCATCCGAAACCTCGGCACCCGCAAGGACTTGTTGAGTGCTTTGAGGTTGAGGATCGGACGGTACGACCCATTGGGTTTCTGCACCAAAAACAGATTGGAATAGAAACCCAGGCTCCTCTGGGAGAATGAAACAGGCACTATAACTCCAGCCTGGAGCATAGTGTGCAAAACCTTCCGCAGTTCCGTGGCTTTGTTCCGGTCTGATGGAAGACCCGTGGTGAAGAATCGGTATGGGGGTCTGTGCCGAAAGGAGAGGGCATACCCGTGAGAAACCACCTCGTGAACCCAACTGTCTGCCGTGGTTACCGACCAACACTGGGCGAACTGCAGCAGGCGGCCTCCCACTTTGGGATCCCCCAAAGGGAGGCCCGGACCGTCAGGCCGCAGGCTTGTCATCGGACTTAGGGGCCGGACGTCTGGTACTCCAGGCCTGTTTCCGGGGCTTGGCCGATTTTTTGGGGCCAGCATGTCGGGGAAAAGACTGTGCTTTAGGCCTACCCTGGGCCCTGTAATGCCGAAAGGACGACGTACCTGAACTGGAAGGAACTGCAGCAGACGGGAGACATGCAGATTTGGCTGCCGCCAGCGTGGCTACAATTTTGTCCAGATCCGGACCAAATAGGACTTCTCCATTAAAAGGCAAAGCTTCAGAGCCCTTTTTGGAATCAGCGTCCGCCTTCCAAGATCGCAACCATAAGGTGCGACGAGCAGCTACAGCTGCCTAAGAAATCCGAGAAGTTAGGGTACTGATATCTAAAGCCGCTTCATTGATGTAAGTGGCCGAATCCCGGAGATTGCCTACCAACTCGGTCTGTTCAGCCGAACAGTCGGAATCCAAAGACGCCTTCAAACTATCCACCCAGCGCTCCATAGCTCTGGCTACCCAACAAATGGCTGCCCCCCCCGCGAGGGAATAAACGGACTTTAGGCAGATCTCCACCTTACGGTCCGTAGCATCTTTCAAGGAGGACATGGAGGGCATGGGCAACGTGGCACTTCGGACCACGTGTGTCACATGAGAATCCACCTGTGGAGGGGATTCCCACTTAGAAAAATAATTGTCCGCAAACGGGTAAGCCACCGCCAAGCGTCTCTGAGGCTGATACCGTTTACCAGGGTGTTTCCACGCCTCCTCTAAATGGTCTACTAATTGACCCGAAAGAGGAAACACTGTGGCGTCACCCTTAATATCCTTAAAAAAGGCATATTTTGACTTGGACACCGGAGGATCTTCATCCTCAATCACTAAAGCCGTGCGGACTGCCCGAATAAGGCCTGGAATATAAACCTTGGACTTAGCGTCCGACTCTTTAGTACGGAGAGGTTCTTGGTCAGAAAGATCCAGAATCTCCCCATCATCAGACGTCCCGTCGTCATCCTCATAAGGAGCGGACAAAGACGCCACCGGCCGCTTATGTGGCCGCAACACAGACTCCCCCTGTAACACGTCCGACAAATGCTGTACAAAACTTGTCAGTGAGTAAAGCCACGCAGGCTCCTGAGAGACCTGGGGAGGGGAAATAGGGAGACTGTGGGGTACCATCAATTGTCTCGGGAAAACCTGCATGGGTGACAACACCACTGACAGCTGGGACAATCCCATCTGTGAAAACGCAGGCTGCGGAGCTAACTGGCCCACTAGGGTTGTAAGCGCTTTGGCGAAACAAGCCCTGGGCGGTTCCTGTACCGGAGCCATGACAGTAATTGGCCGCGCCAATAAATAACACTGCCGACATAGCCCCTCCGCGTTACCCTCCCCCTCCGCTATTGGTACCTTACACGTAGTACACATAAGCTGGAGAGGAAAGTCACTCTCAGACATGATGGTAAGTATGTGACCCCTCTCACTGATACTCGTAGTATAGTGTGAGACCACCCTGCAATCACCGCACCGCAAGGGCTTTAGCAGAAGAAGAGCAGGGACAGTGAAATGGCTGACAGTAGAAAGTGAAGGTACAGGCAGCAGACGCTAGTAGAAGTCACATACAATTCAAAGAAATCAATTCCTGCACTATCAGCGCTGATCCTCAACTACGCAGACACAGAGCCTGGTAGGACACAGCACTGCATACACAGACCTGTCACCAACGGAAGAGGTATGCCGAGGGACCCAGACCACGATGCCACCAATCATCAGCGTCCAGCAGCGCTCACCATGCTTCAGCAAAGATGGCCACCGAGGAGCAGAGAGGAGGCCGGCATGGGGGAGGAGCGCTGCCACAGGGGCAGTCAGCAGATGCAGAGAGGGCTGTGTGCAGCGGGGAAGGCGCCGGCTGTGTACGGGGAAGGCGCGCTCCCCTGGCCTGCAATTAACCCCTTGGACGCCGCAGCGCTACCACTCAGCCGCGGTCCGCTGTCCCAGGGGGGTAGTGGAAGCGCAGGTTAATTACCTGGCTCTACGCTGCAGCCAGTCCCCAGGGAGCCCCCTGCCTGGGGACTCTGGACCATGTGCTCAGCAGGGACCAACCGCGGGACCCCGCTGCTTACCTGCTGCCCCCTTGAATCCGGCCATGGTCCCAAACATCTGGGGTCACCGCTAGCTGTGACCCCAGAGGCTTACCAACATCCCCGGATCAGTACCGGCGTTCTGGTTACCGGCGGGGGTGTAGGGAAGACAGCATGGACGTCAGCATTGACTGCCCATGCTGTACTTCCAGATGAGCAGCCACAGCTGCTTATGAAGAAACTTCAGGGGCTAACCTTAGCCCCCCTCTAAACAGGTGCATCCGACTCCGAGCCAGGCACCAACGAAAACTAGGATGTCTTGGCTCGGGGGCGGGGTATAGGAGGGGGACCCTAGTGCATCCTGGGAGGCTGAAAACTTTAACTCTATGGTGCCCGATGCCTGACGTCATCACCTATACCCCAAGATATCCTGTGGATACCCTATGGACCCTGATGTAGAAAAGAGAAATTTAAAAGCATGACAGGTAAGAAAGTCAAAGGAAGATAAATAACTTAAAAAAAAAGTGCAATGAGGAACAGATGAGAGACATAAACAAGGGGCCATTATTAATGCAGCCATTCTTTTAGAAAAAAAAAAGAAAATAAAATGACAGTTTTAAGGATATAATAGAGACTGTTAGGAAGACCTTAGACGAAAAGTTAAAATAATTATAAAATTAGTGTAGAGTAGGGACAGATAGAGAATACAGCAGTGGCTACCTGAAAATACAGACAAGTATCCCAACATAAAGTCCTAGGGAACAGCCAGAGGTTTAAGACTAAGACATTCAGGACAATACTCTATACTATTAGCATTGAACAAATGAGGCCTCTGGAACAGATTGCAGGCAGCCAGACAAGTCAGACTGCAAAATTACACTGATGTACCCACTCCAGTTGAGCAAGGGCAAATATTAACTTAAAGTCGCCCTGGAAAAAAATATAAAAGTGGCCATTGTAGTTGGGACCAAAACCAACTGTAGCCGGGGCCAACAAAAAGGTGGAAAAGATTACATTTTCCTTAGCAATGTAAAAACAAATATATAAAAAAATAAATTCTCTCACCCATCTTTACCCAAAACAGAGCATCATAGTCACATAAAATACAGAGAGCAGCCTAGTGTACAATAGACTGCCATATAATACCAATAGCACCCTAGTGACTGCCATACAATACAAAGAGCATCCTAGTAACTGATATACAATACAGAGAGCATTCAAGTGATTAACATACAACATAGAATATTCTGGAATGTACAGTATATACAATACCAATCCCATGATCAGACAATTAAACCGCCAACTTTCCTGTTGTGGTGACACACTTTGCCATATCATGAGCCCCTGGATTCATTTGCCTGTTAGCATGGCTCCCCATGTATTGATTGACTCTAAATTATGTCACTATCCCAGTATTAACCCTCCTCAATATTAAGCCTCACCGATATAAATGATATTCCCCCATATCATGGGTGATCCTTTTTTAAACATACCTCAGGTGCTCCTATTATATCATGTGAGGGAAGATGGTCTATGGACAAAGCATCCCTGAATCTAACCATGTTGCCTTAACTCAATTTTTTCAAAAGCTAACGTTGGTCTACACTGCACGCTAACATTGCACCTCCAGAGCACGACCAATTTTTCCTAAATCCATATTTTTTTATTTTTTTTTAGAAAAAATGGTTGGGAAATGCTGTGGGACCCCTCCTAATGACTAATTAAGCAATTAAAAGTTTCCAGTTAGCTTAGTCAGTAAATACCTTTCAAAGCGGTGTCTTCTTCCTCCAGCGTCGGGACCTGGTCTCCTGCAGCAGCGGTGTGTGTAAGTATGTTGAGTATGTGTCAATGTGTGTGTATGTGAGTGTCTGTGTGAGCCCCATGTGTGTGAGTCCCCCCCAGATGCAGCAGCAGGGAAAACTACATCTCCCAGCAGCCAGCATTTTTTCTAAATTGAAGACGGCGTGTATCGGGAGCGCGCATACCCGCTGAATTCCAAAATTGGGCACAAGGTTTGTGTGATTTTTTTGCGTACAAAACCTCGCCCCCAATTGAATACCCCATACATATATACAATCAGGTGCATAAATATTGGGACTGACAGAATTTTTTTGCTATCTGTCTGATGGGTTTGTTTTGATTTTTCAGCCTAATGATGGCTTGCTTCACTGATAGTGACAGGTCTTTGGATCTCATATTGAGAGTCGACAGCAACTGATTCCAAATGCAAATGTCACACCTAGAATCATCTCCAGACCTTTTACCTGCTTAATTGATAATGAAATAATGAGGGAATAGCCCACACCTGTCCATGAAATAGCTTTTGAGTTGATAGTCCCATTACTTTTGGCCCCTTAAAAAGTGGGAGGCACATATAGAAACCGTTGTAATTCCTACACCGTTCACCTGATTTGGATCTAATTACCCTCAAATTAAATCTGAAAGTCTGCAGTTAAAGCACATCTTGTTTGTTTCATTTCAAAGCCATTGTGGTGGTGAATAGAGGCCAAAATCTGAAAATTCTGTCAATGTCTCAATATTTATGCACCTGACTGTGTGTGTATATATATATATATATATATTTATTAACAGTTTCTTATATAGCGCAGCATATTCCGTTGCGCTTTACAATTGGAAACATTGATAGAACAAAACAGGGTAATAACAGACAGACATAGAGGTAAGAGGGCCCTGCTTGCAAGCTTACAATCTATAGATATATATATTGCAGCATTTTACATCCCTCTTCTGCTGCAGATAGTGAGACCAGACCCCAATAATATTATAATAGCTTTTATCATGAGGTTACGTGATAAAAAAAGGCTTGAAATGTGGGGTGTGAAAGTAACCTGGCAGCCATGGATACACTGACCTCAGGTATGACACATATGACACTGTGCCCACCAAAGCATTCCCATGATGCTGCATGCTACATTCCATAGGATATCACTTAATTCCTTCCCACTAGAACGCCATTTTGGCAGCAGATATAGATCAACATTTAGGATGCCTGAGTGATACTGGGCTATGAATAACTATGGGTCGTGTTGCAGCAGGATAGGCTGATGTTGCTATGGTTACACCACTACCACCAACAGCCAAATGATCATTGCAAAATGAATAAGAGCATCTCTTTACTAAGCAATTACATTTAAATAAAAACATTTCTCCCATGTGGGGGTATCACTATTTCTCACTGTGTAAATAGATTTTATTTGTTAACGTGTTTCAGTATAATGTCCCATTAATAAACATGTACATAACATCCAGGCTACTGCACCACAAAGATGCCATGCGCAGCTCTAAAATGGTATTTAAATTATTCCAGTGACACCTTACTATGGAGGCAGCTAAGGGATGTAAATCAGATGATGATATGTCAGAGCTCCCAATCCGTTTATCTAGTGCTGGAGCTGCCAACATGTGGAAGATAGATGTGACCCCTGGCTCTTTGGGTGAGCAGGATACATGCACCTCCTGCAGTAGCCACCCTCAGGAATAAAAGCACTTCATCAAATGCCGATTCTCTGGCAACTTCAGTCCAAAGTGTTTGTATGTGCGCATTCAGTGACCTCCCCCTGTATAAAGAGAGGAAAGGATTGTAGTAAATCCACACACCTAACAGAAGAGCTGTGCAGTAAATCCAGGTCCCCTCCTCACCCCCTTTATTATCACATTCACAGCATGAAGTTATGAGCTTCCACACAGCTCTTGCTATAAAAAGGTGATGGATGATAGGGAAACCTCAGGGAGTTAATATATTCTCCCATTAAATTTTACTTTAATTGGTATTTGAGTCAATCAGAAAGCCACTAGACAGTGAATTAAGAAACAGAAAGGAATGACAAGGGACAGAAGAGTATGAGGCTGCCCAGCCCGCTGGGTACAAGGGACTGGTCTGTTATATACATGACAGTAGAATCTTGGCGTCTGTAGTACAGTAGTGCGAAGGACAAGAACTGTACACATTATTTTACAGGAAAGACTGCACAATATGTACTAACAAACAGACCAATCTTGCAGTGATATTATTTCCATATTTCACTGCAGTGACCAAAAGCCCTGGGTATACAATTCCAGAGTTTTATCTCTGTGACCACTGCACATCCATTTAATGTGAGTCATAAGATAAATGCGAACAACATTGTATGTGTACCCCTCTGTGAGCTCTATGCACTGAAATTACTGTGTGTAGTCCAAAACAGTCAGTTTTGAGCCACATAAGCCTTCATCCTATCTTCTGCTCCCTATACCTCCAAACTTGTTTCCTCACATACTCCCCAAACTTGTTTCCTCACATACTCCCCTCTCATCTACTCTGCTATAGCAATGACCACTTATCTCCACTGATCACCATTTTCCACTTCCGCCTTCAGGGATTTTTTCCACGTTGACCCAAACCACTGGAATGATCTTCCACACTCAGACACTCATCTATCCTCCAAGCTCTTATGTTTTCTTTCCTCTCATCCTGCTAACTCTCCAGCCTCTGCATTTAACAGCCCACGCCATCTCCCTCTTTGTGTCCGTCCATACAGATGTGTCCTCAAACACTATTCCATCAAACAGCCCCTCTCGGTGTCCCAAGTCCTTATATCTGTGTGTGACTTAGTGTGTATACCAACTTGGCGTGGAGAAAAGCCATGGCTGCAGCATAGCAGAACTTCACATATTGATTCAGATTCTGTCATGGACAGATATACAACAGTTGATTTGCAAATTTATCAGTGCAGTCTTGTGATGTGACGTAGTCGCATTGCATTGCAACTAAGATGCATTTTGTTCAAAAAAGAAATGAAAAAGACGTTGCATGAAATTTGGCAGCTCACTCGGGCCAGGCGTCTCATGCCGCATGGTGTATTGAGGCTAATTATATGAGGACACATCCATGTTCCCTCTAAAATGTAAGCTCTCACAAGCAGGGCCCTCTCTCCGCTATGTAATTATCTAATCTGCGGGTTATGATTGTGTATTTAGATCTAATTTTAAATTTGAAAATAGTCTGTCTACTACGTATTTTTGTTATATGCGCTGGCTGACCCGGGACTCCGGAGAGGTAAGTATAATTATATGAGTGCAAGGTGTGCGCTGTGGGCTTCCCTGGACCCAGGTGCACTGGACACCCTGCACCCATTATAGATAAACCAATGTTATAGAGCCCTATGTTATCCATGTTCCAATTTGATGGTTGCAGCTCATGATTGAATATAAGCAGAAAAATATATTGCATGAAATCTCAGGTGCATTCACATTTTGATAATCCTTCTTAAATGAGCAGTATAATGCTGATGTTCATGACAATAGAAATATGTTTTTTTAAGTATAAAAGCTAGACAAGTAAACAATGTAATAATTCTTAAGTGGATGAGGCAACCAAGCCCCTCATCCACTCACTGATCATCTCCAGTCTAGACTACTGCAACCACCTCTTATATGGCCTCCCTGACTCTAACCTGTCTCTGCTACAATCTGTCGTTAATGTTGCTGCCCTAATCCTCTTTAAATACACTACATCTGCCTCCCCTCTCCTACAAGCCCTTCACCGGCTCCCCTTCCCCATCGGAACTCATTTCAAAATTCACACTAACTAACAAAGCCCTCACCCAATCATCTCCTATTTACATTGCTGACCTCATCTCCCTCCACACACCTACCCGCCCACTTCACTCCACCCATGAATGCCGCCTCTCTTCTCAGCTGATTAATTCCTCCCACTCTTGCATTCAACATTTTGCCCGTGCTGCTCCTCCCCTCTTCTATCAGACTCTCCAACTCTCTACAAAATTTCAAACGGGCTCTGAAGTCCTACTTCTTCATCAAAGCCTTCCAGCTCTCATCCTAACTCACAACCCCATGCTCCATGTTCACTGTCTCTCCACTATGTGTCACCTCTGTCTGTTTGCCCCCTAATTTAGATTGTAAGCTCTCACGAGACATGGCCCACTTCCCTCATATGCTTTTCCTTCACTTGCTTCTACCACCATATCGTCCCCAATGCATACTACAGCACCCAACCTTTGGGTTCTGCCATCCTGCTGCCTATTTGAGTTTTAGGACTGCTGGTGCAGTAATATTTATAAACAATGTCCTTGTTCGGCAATGTTCTGTATTGTATATCACTTTTTCGTTACTGTGTTATTTGTTCATACTGTTTGTGTTTTTGTATTTTGTAAGGCGCTGCGGACCTCTTGTGGCGCCATATAAAATGAGAGTTATAGTAAGAACTTACCTTTGTTAACTCTTTCTTCGAAGTCCATAGGGAGACCTTGTGGTGTAGGTGGTGGATCAGGAATCCGGGCACCACGCAGTTAAAGCTTTAGCTCTCAGGATGCATTGGTCCATCCCCCTATACCACACCCCCGAGCCAGAGGCACCTCAGTTCGTGACAAGCCAAAGGCCGGAGTAGGAGAAGAGAAAAGGAAGACTGGCGCACACTAGAATCACACGCTCATGGAGAAGGAGACGGGAAACCAGTGACCAGAAACATCGCCCATACGAAGCCAGGGGCGTCAGGGCGGGTGCCCTGTAGACCCTATGGACTTCGAAGAAAGAGTTATCAAAAAGGTAAATTCTTACCATATCTCTCATTTTCTTCTTCAGGGTCCATGGGCTCTACAGGAAGACCTTGGGGATGTCCCAAAGCAGTTCTTTTAAGGGTGGGGACGCTCCTGCGCTGAAAGGAGATTCCGGCGCCCAAAGGAAGCATCCTTTCTGAGGTTGTGGCATTGTCGGACTGAACATGTACAGGTTTTCCGTGAAGTATGTGCTGGGCCAGGTTGAGGGCCCTGTAGACAGCTCGAAATTCCAATATGTTGACTGGCAGGGGTGTTTCGACCTATGTCCAACGGTCCTAAAAGGAGTGCGGAGTGCACTCCAGCCCCAGAGACTGGCGTCCGTTTTTAGAATTACCCAGTCCGTGATCCAAAAGGGGCGACCCTTGGTTAGATGAGGTGTCTGTAGCCACCAAGCTAGAGACAGACGCACCTCTGAAGAGAGCACCATCATCTGAGCTTTTGATCCGATGGGGTAATCCATTCCACCTGGAGAGGATCAGCCTTTGCAAAGGCTTGGAATGGAATGGAGCATAATCCACAATGTCAAAGGTGGACACCATGGATCCCAGAACCTGCATTGCTGAGTAGATCAACACGCGGCGCCTGTGGAGACATCTGCGCACTCGTAGTTGAAGTGTGGAGATCTTGTCTGATGTCAGAAAGATCTCTCATCCTGAGAATTCAGCAGGGCTCCCAGATAAATCATTCTCTGTGAGGGATTCAGGGAGGACTTTGTCCAGTTGATTAACCATCCGTGCTTGTGCAGGAAAGCAATGGTTAACAGTGAAGCACTTCTGGGGATCGTGCTAGGAGCAGGAGATCGTCCAGATATGGTAACAGTCGGACACCCTGACCACGTAGGTGGGCCGCCATGATAGCCATAATTTTGGTAAATACCCGTGGAGCTGTGGATAGTCCAAAGGGCAGAGCATGAAATTGGAAGTATTGCTGTATAGCAAACCGGAGATATCGCTGATGTGAGGTCGCTATATGTACCTGTAAGTACATGTCCTGAATATCCAGAGATACTATGAAGTCCCCAGGCTCCATAGCTAGGATGATGGAGCGTACGGTTTCCATCCTGAACCTGGGAACCCTGAAGAATTTGTTCAAGGATTTGAGGTTGAGGATAGGCAGATGAGACCCATTCGGCTTCTGAATTAGAAGGAGAGTAGAATACTAACCAGTCCCTCGCTGAGATAGTGGGACTGGCACAATTCACCCTGCTTGCTGCCAGGACTGTATTGTAAGGCCCTGTTCAGGTCTGAAGGAGGGCCTGTGTAGAAAAACTGGTGGAGAGGCCATCTGAGAAATGAGAGGGTGTACCCGTGAAAGACCACTTCTCCAACAGAGCCTGACGAAGCTTGCTGTGAAGGGTGAAACGCGTTGCCTTGTGGGAAACTGTCTATACACGCTCATTACATACAGCGTGTCAAAGTCTGCCGGCAGACGCCCGTATGACTGCACCCTGAACCTTGCTGTTCCTCCGATCCTCCCGATCGGAGGATAGAAACATTACTCCATCCTGGAGCCAGTGAAAGGATGAGTCCTCCTTATTACTACACATCCCCAGAAATATACACCGCTCAATACTGTCAGCCGTGCCAGGTGAGTAAAGCTGATCAGGCGAATTTCTATACTATAAGATCAAATATCAAGATTGCCTGCGTTATAATGTACAAAGTATACTACGTGGACACTGTTTTCAAGCGCAATTTAGCGTCGTTGGTTTCTGTCCAATACAGGACTTTGGAATTATTTTTACCTCAATATATGTCTATATGTTGGTCTTGTCTTATTGTTGTATACCGGTATTAGTTTGATTAGTTTAATTTTTTATACCAAACATATAGGAGAGCCATGTATGTAGCTTTAAATTTTTCAAAAAATGTTTTCATAAATAAAGCCAATATTATTTTAGGTGACAGATTCACTTAAATTAATCTATACCCTTTGCTTATCATTTAAAACATTTTAAATAAATTCCTTAAATATATCAGTTTTGCACTGTGTATTTATTTTAATACTGTCACTATTCCAATCCCTATTTCCCTTGACACATTTTGGTGAGAGCTGGTCTTCTGTATCTATTTCTATTTTTTATGTAGGTGGGGTATCCTACTTCATTCCAGTAGCCCCTTGTGCGAAGTGTCAGTAGTAGAGCACTTTCTTCCTCCGTTTTTTCCAAAGAACTGAAGAAGTCGGCCTCCCACTCTGGGATATCCCAGAGGGAGGCCCGTCCCGTCAGGCTGAGGGTTTATCCTTGGGTTTTGAAGCAGGGCGTCTGGTGTTCCAGGTCTGTTTGGTCCTGGGTTTGGCGGTCCTAGTGGAAGCCGACTGCCTAGGAAAGGACTAACCTTTTGGCTTTCCCTGAGGACGAAAAGGCCTTAAATGATGTAGTTCGAGGCCTAGTAGAAGTAGTTGCTGAAGGCAGAAATGCAGTTTTTGATGCTGCCAACATGTTTACAAACTTGTCAAGGTCTGGGCCAAAAGATCTCCCCATTGTAGGGTAACCCTTCCAGGCCTTTCTTGGAATCCGCATCTGCCTTCCATGAGCGTAGCCACAGGGTACGGCGGGCAGACACAGCCGCGGCCGAGACTCTGGAGATTAGGACACTGGCATACAATGTCGCTTCTCCAATATAGGAAGCTGCATCACGAATGTGAGCAACAAAAGACATCTGATCCCTAGAAGCCTTTAAGGGAAAAGAGTCTTCAAGTGTGTCAGCCCAGCCCTCTATAGCTTTAGCCACCCATGCAATAGCCATGGTTGGACAGGCACCATCCCCTGAAAGAGAGTATATCGATTTCAAGTAAGCTTCCACTTTCCTATGCGTAGGATCCTTCAAGGAAGTAACTGTAGAAATACGCAACGTAGTGCTTTTAAGTAAACGTGTAACATGTGAATCCAGCGCAGGGAGTGTTTCCCATTTGCACAATGAGCCACAGGAAAAGGGTAACATGAGGTCAGACATGTTTGTGTTTGAAACCTCTTACCAGGCTGCAGCCATGTGTTCAGCTAGTTGATCCGATAGAATTCTGCTGAAGCCACTTTCTGTCGTTTAAACAGAGGGTGCTTGGATGTAGGGAATGGCTCTTCATCTTCTATTAATAAAATGGATCTGACAGCTCGTATCAAGGCAGGAATATGAATATTTGACCGACTTACTGGGTAAGGGTTTCTCACCTTGCAATGGTTTGAAAGCCATTAGATGTAGCCATTAGACTCTGCACAGAGGTAGAGAGTACGTTAAAAAGTGGGAGGCACATATAGAAACCATTGTAATTCCTAAACTGTTCACCTGATTTGGATGTAATTACCCTCAAATTAAATCTGAAAGTCTGCAGTTAAAGCACATCTTGTTTGTTTCACTTCAAAGCCATAGTGGTGGTGAATAGAGGCCAAAATACGAAAATTCTGTCAATGTCCCAATATTTATGCACCTGATTGTATATGCTGACAGTAGAATAGGAAACAGACAGGCAGCGCTAGCATTAGTCACATACTATGCAGAAATAACATATAACTGCAAACTGGCACTACAATCAACTACAAAGACTCAGTGTCTTGTAGGTTATAGCACTACATACGCAGACAACAGGGAGAGGTAAGGAGGGAGACCGAACCGTGCATATCCCAGAGCGCGCTGTGGCTGTGCCTTAAGAAAATGGCCGCCAGAGACCTCAGAGGGGGCGTGGTCCGAGGAGAGCAGCTCACGGGAGCGAGATCTCTGTGGAATGGTGCCCTGAGCTGAGGGGAGGGGCCGCCATAACAGGCAAAGCTGACCTCCCCATGCCGATTTTTTTACCCACCGGGATACTGGTTCCCACACCATGTGTACCTTGGTGGTCTAGTCTAGTGGATCACGATGGCTGGAGCCTTCGTCCACACTCGGCGCCTGAGACCAGAGGTATGACTGCCCGCTTGACTTACCTGTCCCCTTAGCGTCCGGCTGCAGTCTGGGTCCTCCTACGGGGCCTTGGCTAGCACTGACCCCGGGATACCCGCCGAGATCCCCATATCTGTACTGGCGTCGCGGCGCCGGAGCGGCAGTGCAGACGTCCTTATGGACAATCTGCTGCTGCATGCTCCAAGAGTAAATGATAAAATCATAAAATAAAAAACCTTAGGGCTGCCTGAGCAGCCCCCTACGGTAATGGTGACCGACTCCAGCCGGGCACCAACGAAACTGAGTTGCCTCTTGCTCTGGGGCGTGGTATAGGGGGATGGACCGATGAATCCTGGGATCTAAAGCTTTAACTGCGTGGTGCCCGGATTCATGATTCACCACCTACACCCCAAGGTCTCCCTGTGGAGCCTATGGTCCCTGAAGAAGAAATAAAAGATAATAATAATAATAATAATAATAATAATAATAATAAAGTGGGATGGACATATGTGGGTGTGCAACGAGCAATCTTAATTATTTTGCTCTCCTTTGCCAATATATCCCAATTTGTTGTCTTTGGTTAGAGTTCCATTTTAAGCAAAGTATAAAAAATACATCTGCAATGAAATAAACACTAATGTTATTTTGAAGAAGACTCACACAGGATCAAGGACAATAATGCTTTCAGTTTAGTCCTGGAAAAGAAATTAGTTATCTCTTTTTATTTCAGGTACTAGAACATTAAAGAGCACAGTGGGGCCACATTCTTACATATACTGTATAAGAAAATGCTGGTAAATGTTGGGATTCAATATATCCAGCTCTCTTAAATTCTTAGTTAGACTCCACCTTGATATGTTTTAGACACAGTTCATGAAGAGGCCACTATGACAGTTGAAAGAGGACAAAATGTGTATAGGAACTTTCAGTTCACATGAGGAAACATCACTCATTCTCCTAAAGGGAGCACCACTTATTATCTATGTTTGTTTAACATCAAAATAAAGACTAACGAGCAGATTCAACCGCAGCACAAAACTGTTTGAAAGAGAGACTACAAACATTTTATTTAAGGATGGGTGCATGCCAGTTACATACATTTATGAATGTATGGTATTATGTTAGTTGGTGTATGGAGTATTAATGACACAAACTAGAAGGGTGTAAAGCTTCGCTTAAACGCCAGTGACCAGGTCACGCACTTGTAACTTGTCTGCATGAGGTCAGCTCCAGGGAAGTGAGGACTGTGTCCCTGTGTATGTCGGTATGGGCGGTCTGCATAAGTGTGGGCTTTGTCTATCAGGGGGTCAAAATGCTCAAGTATTTTAGAGTCTTTTCTACAAAGCAATGATTTTAGCAAAGAGATGCCATGGGCTTGTGAGGTTTCAATATCGAGATATGGCTGAACTGTAGACCTCCGTATGCCCTGCTTGCCTCTCACTGTGCTCTTTGTCCAGCTGTGTGAAAAGGTTACTGAAATCTGGCCAGCTCACACATCCTATAGCACCACACACCCTCTCCTCTCCATGGACAGGAAATCCAGGCCGAGCCTGACCTCAGTCTGAACTCTGCACATTGTAAAGAGGTCTGATTGATCTTTAGAGTGTGCCCTCGTTAGTCTGGTTGAGGAGTCACTCTTATTGTAGATACACAGGCATATTTCTATAGATTGTAAGCTTGCGAGCAGGGCCCTCTTTCTTTTATAACACATTTTAACCCTTCACTGTTTGTTTATTATATATGTACCTCACTTTTTATTTTCATTCTTTATATGCAGCAGTAGCTGCTCTTAACTATCTCTTTCACACTGCACTTTTCTTACTATGGCGGTGCCCTGGGGCGGCTTAGCTGGGCTAGTTTGGGGGTGTCCTGTGCTCTGGATTTGAATCGTAGTATGTTAGGGACCTACCCTACAGAGGTTACCTGGATATGGTGGGTAGGCCTATAACCTTGGCCAAGATTATGCTAAAAACCTCTAGTGATTGCAAAATTTTATTGCATTTATATATTAATAATTTGGAGTTGTGCACCTGAGATTGGTCTGTTTTTGTGCCTGCAATTAGTCTCATCAGGTAGCACCTCCCAATATATATATATATATATTTATATATATATATATATATATATATATATATTTATTTTCAGGGTGTGCAGTCCAGAAATCTTTCCCTCTTACCTTTATGTCTGTCTGTTAATACCCAGTTTTGTTCTATTAATGTTGTTTCCAATTGTAAAGCTCAACAGAATATGCTGTGCTATATAAGAAACTGTTTAGTTAATAAATAAATAATAAAGTTCTGCATTTTGGTCAACAAGTATGTATGTGTGTATATATATTTATTACCAGTTATATATATATATACATTTTGTGATACTTGGGGTAATTAGCTTGGCATACTAGTGTCAGTGGTGCAGTGATTAGGTGCAGAATCAGACTCCACACATGGCATTCCAGTAAAACAAATGAACGTGGTGCTTTACTTCAAGCATAATCAGGAACAAACAGAAAATAATAAACGCCTAGCCCTTTCTTAGGGCACTAGCTCACTTCTTGAACCCTCTCTACAGAAGCTGCATGAAAGTCTCTCACATTCTCTGAGATTTGTGGTCCTTCCTACCACATGCAGGACTGGACACTGGCCCCCTGGCCTGGTATAGCTTCCTTAGCTTGTTGGCTGCCGCCTTTCACAGTCTGGCCTGCTTCCTTGCAGGTACCATAGCTCAATCCCAGAGTTTGATAGCCTTCCCTGTATCTCACATGTCTAGGAGCAGGCCTCCTGGCCTTCACTGGCTCTCTAGCACAGTGAGCTCTGTCTGACTGGTCTGCCTCAGTCCTCCGTGGACTGAGTTCCCTCGGCAGCAATTAGGCATCTTCCCACAATGCCTTTCTAGTCTGTGTGGGCGGATCTCCCCTGCCCCACACAATATCTGCTGCTCACCAGTGCCACCTCTGGTGATAATGCCACAATAAATATATATATACATTCTGAAAAGTGTCCTGGCCTAATCAATCTGAATAAAGCTACATTTGTCTCATTGCATATCTATATAAGCAAGTAATGTCAGGTAACTGCTACAAAATATCCACAACATTATGTAACCATATACCTAAAAGAGAGACGCAACTACAATATACTATAGTCTTAAGTCCTTGTTCACCTCATTTATAAACTCATCAGTGTTGGAGAAGGAAGAGTAAATAACAAAAACCTGATAATTTATAGACCTAGTTATCAAGGTCATTTTTCATAAAATGATGCAGAAACTAAAGTTTTATTTATCCTTACTCTGTACTAACAGCCTAATGCAGGAGATTTCACAGAAATCACCTGCAAAAGGCTAATTAACGCTGCAGACAGTTTTCCCCATTATTATTAATGACTCATATGTATCAAACTCAGCCATTTTTAATACATTTGCCCCTTAATCTCTGTCCAAAAAATAAAACACTTAGATTTCTAACATTTTGCTTCAGATTTTAGAAATACTTTCCTCCCCTCGTCTGACATGAGAACAGGTGAGATTTTATGGTTCCTGAATCTAAAGTTCAGTGTCACAACTGAATCCACAGGATCCTTTTTTTCATATCACACCAGTGTTAAAATATTAGTATAATAGTATAATATCAGCAACTTGAATAAGTAAAAGCATGCTTTAAAACCAAGGTAAATTACAGCTATCTGGTCTCATTTATATTTAAAATATAATTTACACTGAAACCCCTTTGCATATTTTCGACTTATTTTAAGAATTTTGCCTTATTGCTTGTAGATTACTGTTCATTCTAATATGAGGTCTCATAAAGATGCCCTAATACACTGGATGGGAACCATATACTAAATGAAATGCTCTCTATGTGGGTAGCTGCACTGATACATATTTTCTAATTTTGTAATACCCAAGATGAGGTTTTGAGAATGAGTACAAAGTTCAGTTGAAAAACACATTGGGTCTGATGCGGAGTTGGAAGTAAATCGAGATGCGACCACATCTGTGTGTGCAGCATATGCACTTGGTTTGTTATTAGTCACCATTAGTGTGCACTTGCCTACTTGAGAACACCCCATCACAGCACAGTACCACCTCTTTGGAAGTATAGATGTGATCCATATATCTCAGACTCTGTGTGGTCGGTCCCATTGTCACGGCATGCGCAGTGAGTAATCGGACAAAATATGTGTCTGTTCAGCTTTGCATCAGCCCCATTATGGTGTTCTGTAGATTTTACTAGACTTGCAAAGGTATTGTAAATGTGTGAGTTATATTTAAAATAACTAAATGGGTAACAGACCATATAAAACAAAGACAAGTTGCATTTGGAAGGCTCAGAAAGCTTTGCACACATTGAAATAGTTTAAATCTGAGTACTAGTCTGAAGCTGCTGTAACTGCAATAGTAAGAGGTTTGCACTTGCACCAGTACGTTTGACTAGTATTACATTAGTGTTATTATCATCATCATCATTCTTTTACATACCACCATTATGTAATGCAGTGCTGTATGGAGAATGTTAATTTATTCATATCAGTACCTGTGTCAGTGGAGCTTCATACCTTCATTCCCTACATACATCTCTGACCTTGTCACAGTACACTCCCTCTTGACATCTGCTATCTGCCTCTGACATACACCTTGTGTCCTTCTTGGTATCCATTTCTCCCTCCTGCAAGTAGAATTCCTCCTGTACAAATCACCACGTATAGAATGCCCTACCACTCTTGATCACACTCTTTCTCAACCTTCAATCTATGGTTTATCCGGTAATTTCAGCATTGTGTAGCGGGTGGCGAGGCCATGATGACGTAATTGTGTGGTCACACCCCCAATAAAGCATAATGTCCTCACCACACCCCCTTATGCCATGCGCCACTACTGTCCCTGGACGGGACAGCCAGAATTTCGGCAAGCTTGACTGTACCTACATCTGAAACCTGTTCATTGCAGACTTGCAGATGGTACAAAATGCAGCTGCCAGGCTATTAATCAACCAGCCCCATTCCAGCCACATAACACCCATTCTCTACTCCCTTCACTGGCTGCCTGTCAGATGGCGAATTGGTTTCAAGATTGGATTACTGACTTTCAAAGACCTACATGACCAGGGCCCAAGGTACTTGAAGCAGCTTCTGATCCCTTACTGTCCCACTCAATTGCTGCGATCCGTTGACGAAGGACTATTAACATATAGTATCTAGAATCTCCCAGAATTCATCTGGGGGTCGAGCTTTCAGCTTTGTGGCTCCAACTCTATGGAACTCGTTCCTTGCACAGTTCGAGAGGCCTCCACTCTAGAATCCTTCAAAATAGATTCAAGACTCACCTATTCACCCAAGCATTTCACTAACGTCCCTTGTTAAGCTTGTTTTGTATTTTGCTATAAATCCAGTAAGAGGATTTCTTCAGCTTCACATAGTGCAAGAAACATTTCTGGCAATATAATGCACGGTTACCTTTCCTCATCACACCTGGTAAATCATCATCTACCTATTACTAGAATACATCTGGATGGTAAACCATGCTACAATTAATTATATATGACGTGTGATCACATGCAATATTATAGGCTCTAATCCACCTGCGGCTGGTCTGCTAGAGATTTATCATTATTCCATATTCACCACTCAATTATTGGACTTGATATCAGTCCCCCTGCCTAATACTGTTCAGAATAACTGTTCATGTCTATCTAGCATTATTTTATATTTACTCTGATTGTGTTTTACTACATTTGTACAAATTACATCTTTATTTTTTACTATCAAGCTTAATGTAGAATATTCTAAATTATTTGATTATTTAGAGATTTTTTTCACCTTTATCCAGCTATTTGTATAGTGTCTACATTATGCAGGGCTTTATAGAGAATATTTCATTACAAAACATTGCAGTTAACTTTGTCAGAAGTTTCAGAAACAGACAGGGGCACGGGCCTGTGGAGGTGAGACAGCCATGCTCACAAAACGGATACGCATGTAAGGGAGGCTCCTGTATTCACAACGGGATTTGACCATGCCCTCACAAACTTGCTCACACCCAACTAGAACCAGGGCCTA
Source organism: Taudactylus pleione (assembly GCA_031769625.1). Lineage (NCBI taxonomy): Eukaryota > Metazoa > Chordata > Amphibia > Anura > Myobatrachidae > Taudactylus > Taudactylus pleione. The sequence continues at coordinate 649,704 of JAUIMM010000154.1, read as the reverse complement.
AAAAATCTACTGGTGACCCAAATGAAGTGTGGAGGGAAACTAGAGAATCCACAAAAAATCCATGCAAACACAGGGGAGAACATACAGACTTGACATATATATATGGCACATGAACAATGTGCTATGAGTTAGCAATGCTAACCAACTGTGGTGGCTATATACTTAAATATTATAGATTTTATAGACTTCGTTCAAGTGTATTTTTTCCTGTTTAAAACAATACAGGAACATTGAAATGTTTCTATGCATGTATATTTTGCTCTACACTGTACATTACCATGTATACAGTGGCAGGTTTGACACAAATCTCTGAAGAGGTAATAAGTCTACAAGGATCACACAAAGTGCCAGCTCTTTAAAACTGGTAACATCTAACACTTATCATCTACGCGGCTTGTCAAAGAAGCAGGAAAAGGTTTATCCTGGTATATGTGACAGAATTCCTCCTAGGGTACAATTCAGCCGCCGGGGAACAAGGGAAACAGCAGAGGCCTGAATCTCTGCCTACAGATTTACGGCCTCTATTTTCTTCCTTTACTGCAAATACAATCAGGCAGTAATAGCCTGACACTGGAACACTAGCACAGCACACGGTGGTCTGACAGAAAAGCAATGTTAACCAAAATCTAGGAGTTTATAAACAAGAACAAAACCTCTACAGCAAACATAATGAGAAGTTCATCAGGAATGTGAATGGTGCCTGTGTTTTATTCCTCACCTGCAAGTATTAGGAGGGAAAGGAATAGAGAGAGGGAGGGAGGGGGTGAGAGAGAAAGAGAGAGATGGAGAGGAAGAGAAGTATAGAAAGAATAAGAGATAAAAAGAGATAAAGAGAAATTAACAAATAGATAAAAAAAAGAAGCAAAAAGAGATGGAGTGCTTCTCAGAAGCACGCGCAGTACAAAACACATTGGCCAACTGCACAAACAATGTCATTTGAGTCCTCCTCTGAATCAGGCCCATAGTGAGAAACAGCATAAGAGAGAGTTCGGGAAAAAAGAGAAAAGAGGAAGAAACACAGAGAAACAAAAGAGAAATTGGGGCCCATTTATTATTTGTGGCATATCCCCTGAAAACAGGGATATCCGCAAATAAGAAATATCCCACAAAAGTATGTACAGGGAATGCAGCAGATATCGACCGCAAAAGCAGCTTCCACAGAAACCTATGTGGGCTGCTTTCTCACTGAATTTGCCAAGCCATTACGGAGCTTGCCATGATAGATAAAGCCGTCTGAAGAAGCTACACTCTGCAAAAAGGAGAGGGACCCCACAGGATCCCTCCCCGGCACTCACCACTTGTGCACGGCAGGCACCGGCAAATTAAAATAAAGTGATCGTTAATGTGATCACTTTACTTTTACACATTGTAGCACCCCTGTCCTTGCATGTGTTCAATGATATATGATGGCAGTACTTAATTTCTTATGTCGCGAATAGAAGCAACAAGAAATAATTATCGGGACTAGGACTCGATGATTAGTAAATATGCCTCTTATAAAGAAAGATCTACAAAAAGAGAGCAACTAAAAGAGAAAAAAATAGAAAGCGAGCGCAAGAGGTATGAATGAATAAATAGATATTGGAAGGAAGATAAACCAATAGACATGTTGTACATTTCAGTAGACTCTTTCCTCTTTTGATGGTAGCCAGATCACAAAGATAAAAGTAATCAAATATTTCCACAACGCATGCACAAAAGGTATAGAATTAATCTTTCTCTGTCCTGTAATTCTAGATTTATCTCCTGTCTTGCCTATGTGGTTTACACTAGAAGGACAAGACAGAGAAACATTTAAGGAAAGAATGGCCCAACATACTGTAGGTCGGCAAATTAGAATGGCCATACAACAAGGAACTAGTGATCAACGAGTGTCATGACATTATGCCATGTCTAAACATGTGGGGCCAATATAAGACACCACATAATAGACCATGTACCTACCAGTGGCGGTTCTTACCTAGGGGCTGCGAGGCTGCAGCCCCCCCAGTAAAATCCGCCACTTCAGTGAGCCAGTGTAGTCCGTAACTGCACTGGCTTCACTGTTACTGGAGGTGGCTTCGCCCGCTGAAGATAAGCAGCCAGGGGGGGGGGGCGGGGGTGTCTCCTCCCCCTGGGACTACCAGTCCGGGCTGCGATCAGCAGACAGCGGACAGCCCTACAAAACTTCTCGGGCTGCTAACAATGCAGCCCCGAGAAGCTGGTGTTAAGCGTGCGCATGCGCTGCGCCACTGCCACTCATGCGCATGCACTGGTCCCGACGCCTACCAGATTCAATGAGCAGGCACCGGGACCCAAGCCAGCAGCAGCAGCCCCCTTCAGGTAAGAGGGCAGGAGCCGCTGCTGGTACCTATCCCTATATATGGATGAATTTCATACAACTCCAAATTAAACCCTATATATGGGATCTCTATCACCTTAACAAAGTTTTCAGGGATGTGCTGATACATGACATTATTGATTTAGGAAAGCTATGGTCCACTTATATCATATACTCTCATGAAAAAACAGCCATGGGGCAAACAACTATTTAAGACCAGATCCAAATATAAATAAAAGTTGGCTTGTTGGAATTAAAGTACCTGAAAAAAAACCTGTTTTTTTTTTATAATTAAAAAAAAATTATATGTTTAATGAGGTTATAAGTAGGTAACTGTATATTTAGAATAAATAAAGGATTAAACCCTATATTGTGATCTCCTGATCTCACAGTGTTCAGTGGTTTTATATGTTAATTGGCTGCTGCTATAATGGACCCTAGTGTGTGTTTTTGTGTGGTAGATAATTTAGAATGTAAGCTCCAGTGGGCCATAAGGACTGACGTGAATGATTACATATTAAAAATGAATGTTGTATAGTGAGAAAATGCTTTAAAATCTGTGTATACATTCTCTGCAAATACACATGAACGGAATATCTAATGACTACATACTCTGACATGATCCTTTAATCAGGAGTAATAAAGTAATCTTGTGAAAAGATTCTACTCCTCCCTTTCCTTCCTCAGCTGAATCTTCACCAGAGGAAGGGGACCGTCTATCCAGTGAGAACATCTTGAGATCAGATCCTGGTGCCATAATAGGAGTCAATCACATGACAGTTCAACAGAGGCACAGTATTCATACCACAGCAGGCCAGCCATAAACATTTCCTATTCCCTGTGTTTATAGCGCCTCATTCAGTTCCAGCTTTATCTTGGTGGGATGATAAATACCTCACTCATACTGGTATATTCTCACTGCAGCTGGGACATCACACACAAGCTCACCTCCTTTGAAGCATCCAAGAAGCAGACATACAAAAGGGATCTTCTGCCTGATAAACAGCAGCTTCCTGTCCTGCTCAGCAGAGCTATGCTGTGCTTTGCCAGGTGATAATCATTTCAATTCTGAGTTCATACTAGTGAGGGGAAATAACTTATTTGAAGTTATTGTACAAAAAAAAACGGTATGGTCGGCCATAAGTGATATTTGTATCTGTATAAACTCTTGTAAATAATGTCAGTAGAAATGGTACAGTTTTTATATGGACCCTACTACAAATATTTTAGATGATACTGTGGATCTTTGTGACAAATACAAAAGCAACAGACATGTTGTTTTATGGATTTAGATGGTTCTAAATTGCCACAAAATTGTTCACTTATGCTTTCTTAATAAAAATGACCACAATCCTTAGGACTGTACAATTAATGACATTGAAATCAATAACAAACTAGTTGAATTATGAGACACAAGAACTCATTAGGGTACAATAGATAAATTGTGATGTAAGAATTTAGAATTAGTGGATAGCTGAAGGACTGCACAAATCTAATGTATATAAAATATGTACACAAATCGCGATTAAAAGTACAGTGTCCTGTAAATAATGACTTGATGTGAAGTATCAAACTCCTCAGGCACTTGTCATAATATATGAATTTGCACACTGGAGGTTCAGAAAACAATATATAATATACTAATGATATTATTTACAGTTGTGACCAACTTCAGCACTCAACATTAGACACACTGTTGCAACTCTTGTTTTATAAAAAAAAAAGCATAACTTCACCTGTAAATTATTACATTAAGGGGCCTATGTATCAAAGCTGGGAGAGCGATAAAAGTGTAACAAATAAATTAGCAACCAATCAGCTTAGTTATCATTTTTTAAACACAGCCTGCAAAATGTAAATTGTAACCGGATTGGTTAGTACTTTATCACTCACAATTTTATCTCTCTCCCAGATTTGATACATAGGCCCCTTAGACTGTAAATTATTACATTTAAGGGGCCTATCCATTAGCAGATAAATTTGAACGATGAACGATTTATCCTTCAGTCGTTCAATTTATCTGCTAATGGATAGGCTCTGAACGATGAAAATGCGCACTCCCGTGGCCGACAAATTTTGTCTTTTGTCTCTCCAACATGTTGGTCAATTATCGCTTATCGCTGACAGATATTAGAAATATTTGTCGCAGTAAACGACGAATGATATTTTGAATGAAAATGAATAGAAACATAAAAAAAAAATCCACTCCCTGAATGATGTCATGCAATATCGTTCATCGTTTGTAAAAATCTGTCATGTACATGACAGATATCTATCACCGCAGCCCCAGGAATTTTCAAGGGATAATCTTATGTCTTTCATCTTTTGAAAAAGATCTGCTAATGGATAGGCCCCTTTAGATTACACAAAATGTTCTGAAGATCAGGTACAGTGAAAAATAAAATAATAATCAAGAATAAAGTAAGAATTTAATATAGGTGTTAACCAACATATTAACCCCTATACTAAATGAAAGTGCACGCAATCACAAAAAAAAATGTACATGCCAGAACAAAATAGGAAACCAAAAACTTAAAAAATTGTTAATAACAATGATTGAGTAACAATCAAAGGACCAAAAGCCAAGAGAACAGACAAATGTCATATAGCAGATATTAAATCTATCTTAGATCAATTTGTGGAACATAAAATACAGATGTGTCCTCATACATCTAGCCTCCTTGCGCGTTAAACAGCCCTTCTAATCGCGCCATACCGTGACTCGGTAGCCTTTTTGTGCAACTTTTTTACATTCAAATGAGTCTTATTCACACAGTAATAGCTAGCACAAGCAGCTTCTGCTGATTACAATTATATGCAGCAAGCCTATGTTCTGTGTGCGTCTGCGGGTGTATCTGCATACAAAACGCTACCTAACATTTCACATGCAGATACACCTGCAGATGCACACAGAATATAGGCATGCAGCATATCATTTTAATCAGCAGAAGCAGCTTGTGCTAGCTATTCGCATCACTGTGTGAATAAGACGCATTTGAAGGTAAAAAGTTGTACGAAAGACGCTCTGCGCTACCGAGGCATGCTGAGCTCCCGCGTTATGTGTGGTGCGACTTGTAGCGCAAGGAGGATAGATTTATGTGGACACATCTGCATATGTGTTGAAAGCTGCATTTGGAAGTAGGTTTGAAAAACTACATTATGGACAGCATTGCACAGTCACGTTAAGTTGGTACAGCAATTAACACACAGGACTGCTAGTTGACTTTTAGGGAAATGAAAAAACATTGGACACAAGGAGGGAAGTTTGAAGTAAGAACCACAGAGAGATGTGACTGGACGTGTAGCAGCTGAACACAGATGTGTTACCGGAGATAAATCAATGAGGCTTAGACTTTGCTAGAGTGAGAGCAATAAACACAATGCACGGGACATTTTTGGAGGCTCTGCTGTGTCACTGGCTACAGCTGACCTGTAGGGAATTCATGAGGTGTTAAATATGACAACACAAGACACACAGCCAGGCAGTAGCCCAGCAACATAATAGTAAGAGCAACTTTAGATTCTGCTAAACATCTATTGTCACTCTCTCAAATCAGAAATCTGTCAGGTGAATCCCTTAACTTTAGAATGCCTTTCTTCTAATCACAACAGCAGGTATTCCCTAATTAGCCTTATACATTAACAATATGTGCATCATCTCTCCACTTAAAAGAGCTAGTAGAAATAACTGGGATTCCTCATCAGTTGGTACAATCATCATATGGGTTGCCAAAGGTCACATGCTGGAAAATAAAATGCTTATATTTGTTCGGAAGAAAATATTATCATCTTTCCCCTTTTTCGTTTTTTATGGAAACTGATTCTGCCAGTTCGTCCAGAAAAAAAAAGAAGAAGTACTTTTAAAATGAGATTATGCACCTTCAGGGTACCATTAGGAAGTTTTACTGTACTGAGATGACATGAAGGCTCTGGAATTAATATCCCCGAGATGTTTCAAACCTGCAATAGCAATTATTGTACTACGTGTCCCTGGATAAATAATAGGGCCATTCAACTAATTAGCTACAATGATTTCAGCTCCCTGTAAATTCTGTCTTACTCGGCCATAAAAATAACACAGGGAAACTTTCTGTAACAAACTTGTGTCACCAAAGACTTCCATTATTTAATTCACAATGTGTGTGTTGAGGATGCTATGGTTACCAGATAAGACGTTTAGAAAACAGCCATGCACAATAATATTCAGAGGACAAACCTGTGAGAGAATACGTTAATAGCACAGGTGAAAATGTGCGCAGGGGAACCAGGGGGGGATGTTGAGACTACAGATGCTAACCACAACACTTATAATTGTTCCGTGCTGTCCTCGCTAATCAATGACACACCATCTACAAATGTTACTATCTAGCGAGCAAAGCTCCTCATAGACCTTTTTTTTTATTGACACTTTACAAATATTTTGTTCCTATACTGATGGAAAGGATACCACTATCACCGCACACAGAAGTAATCTGAAGCTTAGCATAATTTCATTACTGAGTAGTATAAAGATATGCATATTTGTGAGAAATGCATAAAACCTGCAGTGAAGCAAAACTGTAATTTACTGCATAAAACATGCACATTGTTAAAGTGTTCCTGTTGTCCTGTTTATACAATATATATTGGATGAGTAAAGACTGGTATATAAAGCTACACCAGTAAATTAAAGTCTATAGGTAACAATGTATAAGAATATCCTTAAGAGAGACCTAAGGAGCAAATAGGGTTGAAGTTGCCAAAAGGATAAATGAAAAGGGGCAGACTAGATGGGCCAAGTGGTTCTTATCTGCCGTCAAATTCTATGTTTCTATGTATCTTGGGTTATACACATAAATCAATTAAATGGTAGCAAAATGAAATGCACAACATTGCTGCACAACATATAACCGTTCTACACTTTCTTTTTTTTTTGTAATAAACATTTTGCACAAAATTGTATTCAATAATCCCAGGGATATAATTTTATTTTTAGAAAAAAAAACATTTTAAAGGGGACTGCAGCACTTATTAATTACGGGAAGGGTGGGGACATGCGGGAAATCCTGCAGTTGAGAATTAATTTTTCTTTCCCCTTTTGAGACATAAATGGTGAATGTAATGCCAGATTTTCTGTGTTGGCTGAGAATCAACATGCTGTTCCCTTTTACATCAGAGTATTTTGAAATGAAGTGAAAACTAAGCAAAACAAAAATACTTGGTAAAAAAACAATCACATTTCATACAAATCGCCTACACGAATTGGAGGCAGTATTTTTCGACTGCACTCCATCAATTTACTAGGAACCAATGACATCACTGAAGCACTGTTTCTAAGTTCTTTGCTTATTAGATAATTGAGTGCTTAGAATCCACTAAATCCAACAAATTGCGGAGTTCCAGGGGAGGGTTGCCCACCAAGCTATTAATATCTAGAGAGGCAAAGTTTACTAAAACTCATATTTAAAGTGGAAAGCCCCATTAAACAACAGATTGCCATTGTAGCCCTTTAGTGTGGAATTCTCATTTTATTAATTTTTTAACTCTCATTTTAGATAATTTAGGAGCCACTGACCTTGGTCAATATAACCTGTTTTCCACAGTGAGCACTATTGTATTCAAGGATAATTTGTATAGTACTTAAAAGCCAACATGAATTAATCTATTTGAAAGCTACAGCATATTGTCAAGTCATCATTCGTGCTTGTGCATTCATGTCACATGATCATTCTACCCCTGTATTTGTGAACATATTACAAATATTTATTATGCGTTTCATTTTGTAATGTCAGTTACCTTATACTGGTTAAAAAAAACAACACGTTATATATTTAAACTGGAAAGATGAAAAGATCCATAGAAGAATATGATAAATGATTTATAAAGCTATTTAGAGACATTACAAAGTAAATTGCAATTCATTTAAACCACTTATTGTACTGCAACCTCAGTTTACACTCACTGCAGCTAGGTGGCACCAGAGACATATGACAAACCTAAACTCACCTCAATGACACAGTATGTATCTAATTTTAGAGATCGCATATAGCGCTGGCTATTATAAAGCATAGTGCAGAGGTTCCCAAACTCCGCCATTACAATCCTCGTTTTAAGGATAACCAAGTTTGAGCACTGGTGACTTAATTAGTACCTCAGTCAATTTGATTTAACCATCTGGGCTCAAGTATGTGTCACATCTATCCACTTTAATCATTTATTTAATAACTAATTCCTGCACCCACTACTCACACACCTCTCTTTATATATCACTTTCGGAGCTGCACTCATACATTAGCAGCACTGTTCTTTTATCTCTATTTTTGAACATTTAACAACTTTAATCCACACTGTCTCTATATCACACAGCCTCCACTCCAGTTTTCATCTCACTTATTACCTCGTCCATAGCATGAACACTCTTAATTCAAACATCCCCCTTAATCAGTGCCCACATAATCCTCTACTTTATCCATCCCTATCCTCCCCCTCTTGTCTTCCTATGCTTCTTGTTCCCCCTTTTTTCTCTCATCAGTCTGCTTTCCAACCCTCTGCTTCTTTTCCCCCGCCATTACTGTTCCTCCATTCTCAACCACCTCCCTCCCTCCATGGCCTTGCTACCCCACCACTATGCCCACCTGGTTCTGCCTCCAGGGCTACCAAAAGAAATTCTGGGCCCGGGTACTGCAACATCCTGTGGGACCACAGCATGTTGGGCATGGCTGCACCCATTTGTGGGTGGATCTAGCATGTGAGACGCACCCACTCACTGGAGCATGGCATAGCATCCAGAAGCTGGGATTAAAGTAGTCACTACTGTATTAGGATGGCGGGACAGTCCCATAATATATCCATTTTTTATCAGGATGCATGTAGATGCTAAAATGTAACACACAATAATTAAAGTGCTACAACTTTATTTTGTACATCTCTCATGTAAATAACACATAAACAAAATCTATTTTCTGTCATAGAGATAGATGTATGAAGGACTTCATCTTGACATAACATCAGGTTATCTTAAACACACACATACCGCAGCACATATCCTAACCCACTGCTCCATGCTCCTTCCTCACTATCTACCCCATCTGTGTCGCCCCTGTCTGTCTGCCCTTTCCCTTTAGAATGTAAGCTCTAACGAGCAGGGCCCTCATCCCTCACGTGCTTCTCCTTCCCCTAGTTATAGTATACTTTACTCCTAACTCCCCACAATGACACCTAACACCTGGTTGCTCATGTCCTGCTGCTTGTTATGCAGCTATGTTTATAAACCATGTCCTTGTCCGACATTGTTTTGTATTACTATTAGCTGTTTTTCTTGTGTGCTCATTTATGTACTGGGTAAGGCGCTGCGGAACCTGTGTGGCGCCATATAAATAAAGGATAATAATAATAATAATAATAATAATAATAATAAAAGTATTGATATCCTTTAAACCTGGACTGTAATGGCGGAGTTTGGGAACCTCCGACATAGTGATTACCAACAGCAAGCAACGACTTCAAGTCAGAAGTATGAGCAGGAGGAGATGGGTAGATAACATGGGGGCCTATGTATTAATAATTGTGGAACTGCCTTGACTGTTCTCGTTTCCATATCGCTGTGGATATTCCATTGTTAATTAAAATATCCCGAAATGTACAATTGGGAACTCGCAAGGAAAGTGTTTCCGGTAACCGCTGTCCCTGCGAGTTATCTCCCAGGCAAATTGTAGAAGTCTGGAAGACTGGCTGCAGTCTCCTAGGTTTTCTTCATCAGCACGATGGTGAGGTTTCCGAGCAGATACATGATCATCCGCTTCTATTGTCCATGCATAAATAATGGCACATCTTGCGACGCAAACATAATCTGGATTCATATAAATAGGTATTTTAACCCTTTCTGGACAATCCAGAATTTGAACATGGTATGGCGTCGTTCACGTTTACCAAATAAAATTGGGAGGGGTTGAACACGGTTCGGGAACTGCTGGATAGATGTGCTAAACACACAAGCAATAGAGAGGTTCCCCACATTCCGCTCATATCCATTGGCATTTTTGCAGGCCAAGCATTACACGAACACAACTACCAGATGGATAGGTTGAGCCTGTCTTCACCGGCTCCTCAGCATGCAATTTCTTTGCCTTTTTGAGGACCATGCACAAGTGCGCTCTGTTAAGAGTCTGTGGACATAGGTCATTCCATCTCTATTGTGTGATACCTTACTGAGTATGCTCAACATTGCTCGAAAGCTACTCCCTGTGGCTCAGTACAAGATGATTCTCATATTTCACAGGGTTGGAAACAAAACAGTTGTTTTTTTTTTTTTTTTTTAAGTTTTTTTAAACCAATTTTTTTTGCATTAATGTTTTAATTAAAAAAATGGAATCCTGCTTATTATATGAATACTGCGAAACATTGCTATTAGAAACCTTGATCAACCATGTTTTAATGCTTTCTGACATTAGCAATCCAAAATTATTAGGATTTTTTCTCTCATCAAAAGAGAATCAGACTAAGGGCTAAATGTAATAGATTATGATGTTCAGACGCTAGAGGAATTTATGAATGTTTCCCCCTGTTTTTAAAGTGGCAATCATTTTAAAGGCTAAACCAGCTTAGCCTTTATAATGATTGTCACTTTAAAAATACGGGGAGACTCGCATAAAGCAGCTGAAGATCGCAAGCTATTACATTTAGCCTTTCCTAAAGAAGTTTGTGGAGTTGTAGCTATGCTAGGCAAATTTGATACCTCTCTGATCTGGTTCACTCTCCTGTGTGTGAACTTAGGGCCTGATTCAGAGCTGAACACTTTGACCAGAGCGCTCGCTCTGAATCAGGGCCCTCCTACCTGTTTTTGGAGCGTCCTCATGGACGCTCGCATAGCTGTGGGTTACCACCCACAGCTTATGCGAGCGTCCATGATGATGGTCGCGATGGTCTCGCTGCCGGTAGGGTCTCGCTGCCGCAAGCCCAGAAGTGATTTTGGCTCTATCAGAGCCAAAGTCACTCCCACTGACATCATTACTGATGTCAGTGGGGCCGGACTCAGACGGTAGGCGTTCCCATGGGAACGCCTCCGTCTGGCCGCCACGCCCCCGGCACGCCCACCAAAGGGGGCGTGCTGTCAGTCACCATCGACAGCACGCCCCCTTTGGTGCAAGACCCAGAGCGACGTATTTCTCGTCGCTCGCCGGGTCTCGCGCATGCGCATGACGGAGCTCCCTCCGTCGTGCGCATGCGTCAAACATCGACCCGCTTGCGAGCGAACTTCCCTCGCGAGCGGGTCTGAATGACCCCCTTACTGTATTGGTTCAGCACATGCACCTGAAGACCACAAGCATCAAGAATGTGGAAAAAAAACCAGGGGGATTCCATTACAATAGGATTTTTTAAGAAGTCACGGCACCGTCCCTGTAGTAACAGCATAATAAAATATCCAAAGTGTTTTGTTTGTTTTTTAAAACCATTTTGTTTAAATCAGCCAAACCTGATATTTCATAAGGCATATTTTCCAATTAGTAGACCCGTATCACTATTTTTGCATATGCCCCCTCCTCAGACTATTCTGGCTGCAGGTCAGAAAGTTCGCCCTAGATCATTTGGTGAAATATATCCCACTAACGGCTGAATGGACAATATATAGTATATTGCCTAGAGGACAGAGACAGAGAGTGACAAGAGTTAGAAAAAAAAATATTATTGATAATAAGTGCAGCGGCTCAGAAATTCATTTGCAAATATGGATCAACATAACACCTCCTTCCTTTTAAGTGTTTCAGGAGAAACTTTTCCAAATCTTTAATATGGATTGGATAGAAATCACCCTGGAAACAAGAAACTAGGATTTTAGTACTTACCGATAAATCCCTTTCTCCCATTCCATAGGGGACACTGGAGGCTGAAGACAGTGGGGTATAGACGGTGCTAAGTGGAGCTGGGCACTTTAAATTTCAAGAAGTGTGACTAGCTCCTCCCCCTCTATATCCCCTACAAGCCTAAGTCTAAGAAAACTGTGCCCGAGGGGAGCTGAAAAAAACAAACGGAAGAGGAGGCGAAGCAATCACACCGAACAGAAGAAAAAGGTTGCAATAACAGTAACACAACCAGAGACCGAAAACAGTTCTCTAAAAGCCATAACATAACCTGACCCCAACCCTGGCAAGAAGGAATAGCGCAGGGTGGGCAACCAGTGTCTCCTATGGAATCGGAGAAAGGGATTTATCGGTAAGTACCAAAATCCTATTTTCTCCTTCATCCACTAGGGGACACTGGAGGCTAAAGACAGTGGGGACGTCCCAGAGCTCCCATTACAGGCGGGAAAGCGCTGAGAACCCTGCCAAACCAGACAGGACATGCTGCTCCGCAGAGACCGCAAACATGTCTATTTATAAAACAAAATAACTGTGTAACGTTGAGACCAAGTAGTCACTCGGCAAAGAAAACCCCATGGGAAACCCCCCGTGAGCAGTCGTCCACAAGAAACCGACTAAGCGAGAGAAAAAGGCATTGGCTCCCCAGAGGAAGCCATATCCGCCAATCTGAAGAGGCTGATTAGCCAGGACGAACAGCAGCATACAAAACAAAAAGTGTATCTGTCTTACGTATGGCTGCAGACCTGTCCACAGAAATACAAACAACCCTAACAACCTCCTTAAGGGTCTAGAACGAAGGTGAATCTTGAGGAAGAACCGGTACCACAACCAGATGTTGATGTATTAAAACAAAAACCATCTGTGGAAGAAAATCCATAGTCGTACAGGGGTCCGCTCTATCCTAAAGAAAACCAAGACTGGAGGACGACCGGATAGAGCTCCTAGATAAACAATGCCCTCCTGGCAGATGCCGGTACGAGAAGAAGTGTAACCTTTCACTTAAGGTAATATATGTCCACCGACTGTAGAGGGTCGAACAGAGGAGACTGTAGGAAGGAAGTACGAGATTCAAATTCCATGGAGCCGCAGGAGAAACAAAGGGTGGTCGAAAACCGCACCACACCTTGAAGAAAAAAAAGGCCGAACTCTAGAGGTGCTTTTAGGGATAGAACTGTCAGAGCTGAAATCCGAATTTACAGAGAACACCCAGCCATGAAGAGCTAGCCTAAAAAGCAGAAAGCTGGCTAGATTGAAGTCTGCAGGGAGAATATCTCTACGACCACACCCTGAAACATAAATCCTCCAAAACCGGTGGCAATGTTGAGAAATAACTACTTTTTGGGTGCTAAGCCTAGTAGGGCTTACCCTGGATGGGATCCTTTATATCCTAAGATGGCCCTTTCAACAGCCACTCCGTCAAACGTAGCCACTCTAAGTCTGGATAGACAAAAAGACCCTCTAGGAAGAGATGTCCTCTCAGAGGCAGCGGCCATGGGTGCTAGAGCATCAGAAGTAGAATGTTGTAATACCAAGCTCCGCGAGGCCAAACCGGAGCTACCAATAGAACCCTGGCCATCTCCCTTTAGACACATTGTAGAATCTGAGGGAGAAGAGGAACGGAGGAAACAGGTAGACAAAAATGGAACTTCCACGGCGTTGACAGGGCGTACCCTGTGACAACCTCCAGGTTTCTTGTCCAAAAGCAGTAGAGAGGCAGTCAATGATTTTGTGTTGGAGCTATGATGTCAACCTGTTGAAGACCCCAGATTAGGACTAGCTGTAGAAAAACTTGCAGAAGTAGCCCATGGATGCATTCTGCCGGCCAAGGTAGTCTGCCTACAAATTATCTATTTTCATAGCTAATTCTGTCGCCCAGGTGTAAATTCGGCTACTTCTTTCAAAGCCGCTCACCATCTGGAGCCGCCGTGCAAGAACGCCATTGTCGTGGCGAAGACCGACTGGACCCTGACTGCTCGGCCCCGCCACAGGTAATCTGCTGTATGAATAACGTAGAACACCATGAAGCCTGGCGGTCTTGGATTTTTAATTTCAGCCTCCCATTCTCTCAGACCCACTTCTGCGGTAAAAATAGTCCAATCCCACACTCCAAATGTCTTCCCTTGTACTAAGGTCAACCTCAAAGAAGAGGTATTCGAGTTCTGGAACCTAACCTTACCTGCTGGTGAAGGAAAAGATGGGATTCTGTACACTGAGAGGTGGTGAAGTGGACACGACCGGGAGAGAATCGTCCTTAAGGAAAGGGCTTTAATGCCATAACCATCTACCTCAGGAGGCGAATGGAAACATGCACCAAAACGTTGAAAGACCTTCCTCAACATATCCAGAAAGGAAGTTGCTGTTTAAGGGAGGAACACTCGCTGACATAAGGTGTCCCTGATCATACCCAGAAATGGTAACGTCAGCTGGTTGCAGATGAAACTAGGGAAAAAATTCAGAATCCATCCAAGACTAATGAGACTGCTGTGAAGTTTGTGAATACCCTGGGGCTAATGTTAATAATAAGCCGAAGGGTAAATGGAAATGAGAGTTTCGAATACGAAACTCAAACGCCTGAAGAGGCGACTAAATAGGGATTATTGATATCCAATTTTATCCTGATCGTACTTAGTACAGCCCTCCCCGGGGAAGGGACTCTATTCTTAGGAATAGATTGAGATGCATCAAGTTCGGAGTAGGTCTGACCAAGCAGCCCGGCTTCAGAACCACGAAGAGACCTGTGTTATAATACAGTAAAACGATGCGCCTTTCGTGCCAACCTGTGGTAAAATCTGCAAAAACCAAGGTAGAGGAGGAGACTAAAAAGTCAAACTGTATCTCGAGTGATGAGAACCATGACGTAAACGTCTGTACTAAATTCCGATCTTACTACTGTGCATAAGACACGCTCCCACTTTGGGGACCCCAAGGTGGGAGGAAAAATTCAGTAAGCATTATGCTTAGTAGAGATGTTGCTGTGACTCAGCCCCGGCCTCCGGAATCACGTGAAGATGATGGTCCCGTGAGCAAGCTGGAGTACTAAAGGACCCAGGCGAGGGTGCTTAGAAAGAACTATTAGGGGAAGAAACCGCAGGTGGAATATAAAAGGAGTTACCTCCAGTAGCTTCAGAAATCCAATTATCAGGATCTACTGTAAGTAATACACTATCCACCAATGGAAGTGATATTTACAGTTGTCTCAATATAACTTCCGCCCTTAAGCAGATTACAATGACAAACCACAGAATCACCTGTGCCGAGTATAAATGGACTTGAAAGTATACTTAAAGCTCTAGCCCGATCTTTAAAAGACATGGTCCCAGGAATCGGTGACGTTGATAATAACGACCGATGTACTGTACCTAGAGTTGCAAGAAAAGAGAAAAAGATAATAACCACCGCAACATCTGAAACTTATTTATCCAGAAGATCCCAAGCTGACAACAGAATATATTCCAGTTTTACTGAAACTGGAAATGCAATAGCTTGACTTTTATTTCTTATGCTGGGCATACACTCTACAATTATCTGTCAGATATCTGTCTAATCTGTCTGGTGGGAAGGAAAATCTGGTCCGTTTTCTAGTGTTTGAAAGCAAATTTCTATTGTTATTTGCTCTTATACATTACCAGGTTTTCAATCCAACCAGCCAGATTGGACAGATAATTGTAGAGTGTATGCCCAGCACTACAAAGGAAATACGGTGTAGCAGGACTAGTGTCCTAATCCTGTAACTGCCATACCGGGCGTAATGCAGAAAATAAAGCCTCTTTTGCATCTGACACTGTTTAGTGGTAAGGAAAAGAGCCATTGTGTCATTCAAGATGGCGAATCAGTAATCTGTGAATATAAATGTAGAGGATGCATAAGCCTACAACACCTGGCATTCCCCGGGTGTATAAAGGAAGGTGTGGCCATAGTTATATAATAGGGAGAATATACCAACTCCGCTCCCTCCAGTGCTGCGATGCAGCAACGCCAACCACCACACCATCCGCGCTACACAATAGGGAGTTAGAGGACTGTCCCTGTGTAAACTATCGTGCACCATATTTGCAGGTAATATCCTCTCAATTGAAGAACTGGGATACAGAGAGGCAGGTTAGAGCCACACTAGCCTAATAGCGCCCCTAGCAGTGCCAAAAAACGCTAGTCAGTGAAGGAAGTATGCAGATACTGAAATGCTCTCCTGCCTTGCCTAAACCCTGCTGTGTACTTATAGTCCAGGATTAGGTTACCAGTTCTGTGCAGCAGCGGTTAGTCAGAGAGCAAACAGGGTCTTCTTTCTCAGTGATCACTGCACCAGGTTACAGTGTACAATACTCATAGTGTGTAATGGCCGCCATCACTTTCAAAGAAGCGCTGGGTCTACAGCAGGGAGTAGCAGGACTCCGGAGCTAGGCTCCGCCCCCCTGTTATGGCGCTCAATGTTGGTGATGAGTGCGCTATTAGTGTACTTATTAACACTGGCTTTCTCACAGCCGAGTGTATGTGAAAGTCCCGGGGCTCTGCAGCAGTCAGGGATCTGCAGCAGCTAGAGGAGCGCTGGGGCCGCTGAAATGGAGAAGCAGGACTCCGGAGCTAAGCTCCGCCCCCGCAGGACTCCGGAGCTAAGCAGTTAGTGAGGAGCATGCTATGCACAACCAACCCCCAGCATGCTCTAAACACGCGAGGGTCTGGTACCAGCATACCCCATAGTGTATAAGGCATGTTCCTTCTCTTACTGAGCAGAAAGGGAAACCTGATCGGGGATTGCACGGGATTACCGGCGCTGAGCCTCAGAACAGTGCTGCCAGTTATAGATACATATGGGACGCTCAGCCCCTCTTAGGAATAACTGTACACATTAACACTGGCTTTTTTTTACAGCTGAGTATAGATAGACAGACCTTGGGGATATGCAGCAGCCACAGTGGCTCAGATATCCTTGCTGTCTTGCTGCTCTGAAGTCAGAGCAGACTGTTGTAATATACACCGCCTTGTAATATCATATTCATACTCGGGGAGCCAGGTTCTACTCACCAAGCTGCTGATACTGCCAGCGGCGGCGTGACTAATGGGGGCTGCTATGCGCACTGAACGCAGCGGCATGTGGAACCCCCTGTTTAGTAGACTGTGGTCTAAGCAGTCGGGGACCCCAGGCGAAGTGCATGCACTTGCGAGTGGGTCCCCCCGGCAGCTCCATCGTTGCAGACAGGCAGTGCAGCTACTGCCTGTCTGTCCTCAATGTATCTTCTTACTTCAACGCAGCAGCTCTTTCATTTAAAAAACCCTGAGGAGAGTGTGTCTATACATCCAGCTCCGCTCGGGCACAAACTTAGACTGAGGTTTGTAGGGGGGTATAGAGGGGGAGGAGCTAGTCACACTTCTTGAAATTTAAAGTGCCCAGCTCCACTTAGCACCGTCTATACCCCACTGTCTTTAGACTCCAGTGTCCCCTAGTGGTTGAAGGAGAAATTAGTGTATCCAAATTGTTTGAGACATGGGAGAGCTATATACACCGACTTTACTTCCTAATTTCCAACGGCGTATTTATGCATACTCAATGGTAGTCTCCGCATGCTGTCCAACGACCCTCTGATTATCCCAGATTCATGAGGATGTCTGCTGAGTTAAAACAACATACCTTTTATTTTTATATTATTATTTGTTGGTTACCTGGTCCCTCCTTGTGACTTCTATTATTTGTCCTCTCTGTGATTCTATTATATTAGGGGATCATATTATGGCTGAATTAATTAAGCTGAATTGTGACTATTGGTTGTATTCCAACAATCTCATATTCTACTATATTTTAATATTGTGACATTAGATGTAATTGTACTATTGCATTATGCATTTCCGTTTTAATAATGATACTGATTTGTGTGGTTTCAATAAAAACATTAAAAACAAAAGATCTGGAATCCTCTTCTTACATAGTACGGGATATTTGTACTAAAGTGCTGGTTTATAGAAGTGGAGATGTTATCTACGTATAATTTATCTAGCACATTTAGAAGATAATAGCTAGAATCTGATTGGTTGCCATGAGCACCTCCACTTCTATAAACCCGCGCTTTAGTAAATATACCCTCAAATCTCCAAAGAATCAACTATGTTACCTGATACAATATAAAACAAAGAAACATATAAACAAGAATATAAACAATTACCAACACATGTGTAATGCTGGCAGAGAAGTGATCACCCTGTGAAAAAACAATACTGTGATAATGCGAAAGATAATGGGGTCTGACATCAAGAACCCTTATCTACTTGCTCTCACTTGATTGTAGTAAAAACGAACCTTTAGATCTCAAACTGAAGTGGAAATGAATCTCATAGAAGTATATCCTCTGAAGGCAGTGACAACCAATGATTTAAAAGTCCCAGGATTCTTTTCACAGGCAACCACACGCCTAAAATTGATAGGGATGCCTTGCTATTTGTAAGTCATCAATGCTGAGAAACAAAAGCCATAGTATCAAAACATTAAACCTGTCTATAAGCAGACTTCTAATTGTATACTTTTGATATTTTCCATTTTAGCATGTGTATAAGATTATGGTATCGCATCACATATTTATTAACCAGATACAACCTAAATCATGTTTTCCAAACATTTTCAGGGCCGCAGACTCTATTCCTGCAAATAATTTTTTTTTATACAATCAACATTCTTTCTGAAAAAAATTATACTTTTTGTGCATCACTACTATATGAATGTAGTTGTTCTTTCTGAATTGGGAAACAGGAAGTGCCCCATCAGGTGACCACGATATTAGGGACCTGGTCATTTCACAACAGGCATGTATACCACTCCTGAAGCACTAGGCCACCCCCAACACCTCTCCTCTACCCTGTAATTGCCTCTTCTTTGCTGCTCTATGATATTGCGAAAGGGAGACTACAATGTTATACCAGATCCATCCCTTGACAGATTATCTACAATTACCTTAAGAGCACTATACTTTTTTTTTTACATTTTAAGATTACAAAATGTGAGTTTCATGAAGGTACAGTTTCACACACCAACAGAAAAACAGATGAGGTTGTGAGGGGTGAGATGGCTCAAGCCAAATGCCATTTGAGCTACTGTATCTTAATTTTCAGGGAACGTTGGAAAAAAAATGTTTAAAAAAAAAAAAAAAAAAAAAAAAGTCTCACTTCCCTTTTGAAACAGCCTGTTCTATTTAGCATCAGACTAAATATTTGGGCCCCTGAACCTGGAAATACCGAGACCAATGTTAACATCGGGCAATTCTTAATACCTGTAGTTTGTGCACCACTACATATTTGCACTGACCCCCTTCTTAATAAAAATTTATAACTGTATCCTATGGGGCAAACACAGGATTTTACAGGGGAGTTTACACAAACACATACATATATACTGTGTATATATACGAGGTCTGTCTAAAATGTTTGGTGAATGGTCTGATATATCTGTATACAACACTTGCAACAAGGTCGCTCATGCGCGCTGACATGCATGGACATGTCTGGACCTGCCCCGAGTCGAGGTTTGCCCGAGGCCGCCACTGCACTGCCATTGCATTAATTTCAACAGAGTGTCCCGAGCAGTGTGCATCGAATAACAATAGAGCAACAACACAACTTTAAGTCATACATGCTTACCCTCCCGGTTTTCGTGGGAGGCTCCCAATTTTTCGGGTAACCACCCGCACCCCCGGAAGGGTAGGCATTTCTCCCGCATTCTGCCCACTTCCTAGTGAAGTGGGCAGAATGAGGAGAATTTCCGTGCCGATCGCGGGTCTCCGTGTAGTGAGCGGGGCTTAATGACGTGATTCTGCTTGAATCACGTAATTTGGCCCCGTCCAGTATGAAAAATTATAGCCAATCGTGGCAATTTTACCGCGAGGGGGCGAGGCTTAATGACGCAACTCAATAGCCCCCCACCCTCTGCTTCTCTAACCCGGGCTTCTCCCGGGAAGAAAACTTACAAGGTAGGCAAGTATGCTTTAAGTTCTGCTTTAAATTGGGAAAAACGGCGACGGAGATGCACGAAATGTTGGTGAAAGTGTACGGGCAGGATGCTGTGAGCAGAACATGTGTGAACGATCAGTTTGCACGATTTCTCAGTTTCAAGGAATCGTGGAAGACGAGTTCCATTGCTGTTCGACGCACACTGCTCGGGACCCTCTGTTGAAATGAATGCAATGGCAGTGCGGTGGCGGCCTTGGGCAAACCCTGACTGGGGGCAGGTCCAGACATGTCCATGCATGTCAGCACGCATGAGCGACCTTGTTGCAAGCGTTGTATACAGATATATCAGACAATTCACCTAACTTTATAGATATTATATATATATAATACACACACACATACAGTGGCGTCACAAGAGGAGTGCCGGCCACACCCAGGTGTCAGTGCGGGGAGGAAAGCCGCTGCAAACATACATATTGTAAGTGTATGGAAGCTTGATATAAGTTTATTAGATGTTCTAATGCAGGGCTCGACAAATCCTGGGGGCTAGGTCGCCATGGCGACCAGATTTTGCTACTTGGCGACCAGATTATCCAGGGAGGCAGGACCCACTTTTAGTTAATGAGCAGGTCCGTCCCACAGGACGTGCTATTATCTATCTGTGGGCACTGTGCTGCAGCCAATCACCGCTTGCATTGTCCCCCTAGCCAATCGCCATGCTGCCTTCAGTTTCTCCCCATCCAATTGTCATGCCGCCTGCAGTGTCTCCCTCCCTCCCTGCCCGCCAGCGTGCCGCTCTGCTATTTAAATCCAACAGCTCTTCAGCAGCGCCTCTGCATCCTCCTCCTCGGACTGCACCCCTTCCCTGCCAGCCACCCTATGACTCTCCCGACTGCAGCATCAGCATTGTTGCCCCATCATGTTGTTGGTTCTGGGACCCTCCAACTGCCTGCACTGCATCTCTGACTCCTTGAGCCAGCTCTCCACACACAGAAAGCTGAAGGTGGACACTGCCCATACCAGGAGGGAGCTGGAAGCTCTACACCCTGGTGCTGAAGGACAAGCTAAGGCTGCAGCTCATGCTGAGCTCCCAGCAGGAAAAAGGCAAATACTGCCCTCAGTACTGCGTGCCCCTAACCCCCTCCTTGCCTCCAATACTGCCCCACTGTAATTTAATTCATAAAACTCCTGCACCTTGTTCCTTCGTCAGATAAAACTCCCCAAGTTACACATGTATCATCCTATGTACTTATATAACTCATCATCCCACATGTGTATGAATGTGGTCATACTGTGTGGCATACCTTGTATTTGGGTCAAATTGTGTGGCATACTATTTATTTGGGTCATACTGTATGGCATACTATGTATTTGGGTCATACTGCGTGGCATACTTTGTATTTGGTTCATACTGTGTGGCAAACTATGTATTTCAGCACTAGGGTGTGGCATAATACGAATTGGAGGCAGGTATGGGCATGTGGCAAAATCTGATAACCATTGAAGGGGCATGTGTGGTGGTCTGATGGCTTGTGGGGAGGTTGAGGGGCATTGAAGGGTCACGTGTGGTGGTTTATACAAGTTTTTATATATTTTGGTCGTGGATGATAGTCTGCCTCCTAAACATTTAAGTTGGCTCCTAGATTTTACAAAAATTTGTCAAGCCCTGTTCTAATGTGTATATTGCTTTAAGAAAGAATTACGAATTACACAAGTCTAAAGCTTTGGAAAAACAAGTTGTTTACGAGACAGTCTGGAGTAGAAAAGATAAGCTGTATCATGGATGGAGACCATGGACAGTTTAGGATAACCAACCCAAAAGATGACCAGATGGCAGGCGAGCAAGAAGATTCCAAGAAGTCACAAGAACATGCGTCATGCCCATATGCTTATCTTATGTGTAGGTCCAGTTGTTGTTTTGTCTAAACGATAAAGTTGCAGTGTCATGCTTGATTGTCCTATAAATAAAGCCGCTCTAGGGTCAGGTCTTTAGAACGGTCTGACCAGTGCCACGTTGTATTCACATAGTTTCTGGTTTGTTCTCCAACCGCAGTTGTCTGTCTGCTTGCTACATGTTGTAAGCTTCTGCTGATCCTGAACACATCGAAGGTTGAAGTACTGCGGACAGCAGCACGCCGACATTCTAGTGACATTGGCTGGGAATCCTCAACATCTGGAACCACTGACAGATCATCTCCCGGGATGCCGAGGATGAACTGAAATCCAAATCAGTGGTGAGTAAGTGAACGCTATGCATTTGCATCTTCTTACTCTATTCGGTTCCTCCTTTGGATCTCTGGCGCGTTCAGTGGGTCCTTGATAAGCAGGTATTCCAAAAGAACCCCATGTGTTTAGGATGAATTGTATAGTCTGAACTGAACCGTTTGTTTTGCTCTGCTCTCTTTCTCTGACTCTTATCTACACTCTGCATGAAATGTTTCTAAATGCAATGTGTTAAGATTTTAAAGTTTTAACTGTGACTGCTAGAAGATATAGTTTGTCACATATAGTTTGGACTAACTATACAGCATATATATGGGTAGTTGGCATATTGCCAAAAACAGCCGCTCCAGGAATATATCTAGGAGCTGGAGTAAATCCCTGGAACAACCTCACAGTAATTGTGGAAACACACTTAGAAAACCCACAGTGCATAAACCCACAATACATAACAAAAACAGAAGACATTACTTGGGGAAAAATTGTTCAAACACATATCACCACAGCAGGGGGGAAGAGGAGCCTTGAATGGACACATATTGTGTCCATACGCTGACCTTAGAAGCAGAATAGCTGCTCACGTAGAAGCTAGCTTTTGTCGTATCAGTAATACCAATTAAAAGTTAACTAAAGTACATCATTAGTGGGGTGTGACAGACCCCTAGATAGCTGCTTTCCCTTGTAACCAAGGCCAGACAGAGTGTATTAGTTTTCCCTTCCTTATCATCAATTATTGCATAATACACCGGACGCCTGTGACCAGTAACCCTCACGTTGGGACACAGTATCAAGTTAAACCGGCTGGGCTAGTTGTGACCATGGGGGCACAAATTAGTGGGGTGTCTGATAAATCAGGTGGACCCTTAGGTATTATGACAAACAAGGAGAGCACTAAGGGTCTAAAGGAAATACAGGCCACATTCCAAAAACGCAGGTTTTGGTCCAGAGGGAACGTTAGATTATTACAAATTATGTCACTTTGAAAAGAACAACAAGGCTTGAATAAACAAGCATAAACACCAGAAAGTGATCAAATTATGAAAAGATACACACAGGCAAAATGGCTCACGTGAATAAGCATGACTATCAGAGTGTGGCAGGCTGTGATATAAGTGCACTTCCCACACCCCTTCTCCTAAATGCACTACACCACCAGTTCTGTTGTGTATAGCCACAACCAAGAACCCCCTCCCCAACATGACTGTGCACAGAGTCAATGGACAGGGGAAGTCAGTCACCGCTTACGGGACAGAAAATTACAACCCACAAAGAGGATACTTACAACAGGCATTCTACACAAAAAAAAATAATACAGTTGTTTTAAACAACATAACCAGTAAATTAACAAAGGTTGCATTTTTGATTTATCTAGCAGTACTCTGTATTTATGTATAAAAAAGGTACCTTTATTGAAACGCAATCGCATAACCTTAGATAGACGTTCTACGAGCAGTCTGCAGCCTTTCTCCCTCTGACGCTGCAAATATTATACTAGTGCACAAGAAATTTCTTTTACTTTAGTACTATGACGGAAAACGGATAGCAGGAAGGTGGTGGAGACTAGTCACGCCAACTGCCAGGCTGTTGCTACGAGATAAGAAATAACAGTACTGTAACTAAAGTGTTATGTAACCATGAAAAAAGAAAATGTAATGTACGTACAGGATTGAAATTAAAAGAGTTTTTGTTTTAGACTAACTGTGCTATTTAAGTGTGCACATCATAATTGGTAAGTGTCGTAGAGCCACAAAAGGAGGAGTATGTAGCACACTTGTAAAGTGGCACACTTTTATAGAGGTATATGACATGCTTTTACATAGCACAGATAACACAAATTTGTGCTGGGAATGCATGATTATACAGAATAAATATAATATTTTAGAAATGCATCTCATGAGAATATTCCGGTGGTGGATGAAGGGATTTATAGCAAATTGCATATCCTTCGGCAGCCACTGGTCTTTCCCAGAGACTGTAAGTTGATTTTATATAAATGCCAAAGGTAAAACTTTAGGAAATGGTCGACCAAGAAAAAGTCAATGTTTATTAATAAAGCTAATGTTTAAGTATTTAAAGATATTAACAATTCCAATCAGAAAGAAATTTATTTAGAATTATTGCACAGATAATGTTTTCCACAAAAAGAATATTTCAGATGGTCGTTAGTCTTGAAGAGACCTTATAAGTTATATCTTAAAGCTCATTGTATTTTTAGGACTTTTGAACTAATAAACTGAAATATAAAGACAACAGCTACATCGGACAATATTAGAAATAGAAGAACCCAACCAAGGATAATGGCAGGGTCAATAGAGATTCTAGCCAGCATGACAGCAATGGGCACGAGCACACCAGAACCATTACCATATGAAGTGCCTCAAATGTATCCTGCCCAAGCTCAATGTATTGTTGACAAAACAGGAGACTTGGAAGGCCCCTGGTCATTGTCCGCTATGCAAAATATAGTAACTGACGCGCCAGACCCCTGCAAAAATAAACAACTGATAACGGCGCCTGAAGACACAGAAACCACAGTTGACATAGAAGCTCAAGCAGCAAAACAAGAAGGAGATAACGCTCCAGCAGCACCTAACATCGAGCAAGGTCAAGAGGAAAGCATAAAACAATACCGTGATCAATCTACACAAACACCTGAAGGTAAAGACTCCTCATGACAGATCCACAACATGGAAAAATGTTAAAGATTCGATTATTAAAATACGGACAACCATATCCGATAGAACCAGAAGTAGGAACAATGGAAGTTCCCATTATACTTCAAGTATTGGAAGACATAGAAGACAGAGAAAAACAGAGAATCAGAAAACAAAAGAAAGAAAAGACCACAGCACAAGAAATTATAGTGCATGTGGTTTAGGACAAGGTAAGATGGAAAAATCCTACTGGAAGTATTAAAAAGGGAACTCTTCCAAATAATGAGCAAGTCAAGAAGCTGGAATTATATTTTTTCTGCAAAAGAAAGGGTCACATAAAAAAGGACTGTGAAAAATACAGGAAGTGGCAGGAAAAAGAAGATAGAACCCAAGCATGGGATGTAGGCGCTCCCTTATGCCTCCCACTTTATACTGCTGACCAAACTCATTGTAATAAGACTAAGGGAACTGTAATTGTTACTTTACCTACTGGTCAGCAGTGTGAATGTTTCATTGATTACAGAGCAAGCCGAACTGTCGTAAGTCAAGAGGAGGTACCAAGCACTCTACTATCCAATGAAGTTTTATCAGCAACTGGACTTGAAGGAAGTGAAGTGAACTTACAAGAAAGCAAACCTGTACTAATGAAGATAGGATCTGAGCAACTACAGGTACCCATCAAGTTCCTGATCTCACCTAAATGTCCAGTCAACCTACTGGGAGTAGACGTACTATTCAAGATAAAAGTATGTATTAAGTACACTCCGGATGGAGTAGTACTAACTTCAGGCTTTACAAAAGAACAAGACGAACAATTGACCGCAGCTGTATACTATTCTAAGCAGAGAACCCCACAAGCTACAGTATTACCGGAATGGATGTCCGAAGTACCTGTTATACTATGGTCCAAAGGAAAGAACGATGTGGGGCTTTTTAGCAGTACAGCCTGTTCACATCACCCTGAAGCCAAATACTCTCCCAGTATCAATAAGACAGTATCCACTGACAAAAGAAAACAATGAAGAAAATGCACCATGCAAATTGAACAATTTGAAAAATCAGTATTAACAAAATGTTGATCACCTTGGAACACTCCTTTTTGTTTCCAGTAAAAATGAAGAAACTGAATTCAAGACCTCATACAGTAACCAAAATATTTAGTCAAGCACGAACCAAACACCTGTCCGCTGCAAGATTAACCAAGTATGAAGTGGCTTTGTTAAGCACATCTTATGTAACCATCTCAAGATGCACATGTTCTCAATCCGGCAACTCACCTTGCAATCAATGATTCAAAAGAGGGGAGAGACCCTGAAACAGTCTTTGAAATAATCCTTGAAACAGGAAAAATCACAGATGAAGATGAATCATGTGATAAGGAAGAAGGTGCTGAGATTACAGATGAAGACAGATCATGTGATAAGGAGGAGGAAGCCGTCAGTAAAGGCAATAAGGAAAATATACACCCTTTTTTCCCTCATCATGATTGTTCATCATGTTATAGATACTCTATTACAGAACCCTAAATGAAGATGGTTCCAGATACTAGGTTGATGGGAGCCCACACACAGGATATACAGACACTTCAAACACAGACATCTTAATTTCCGCAGCACTACCTCTACAGTGCTCAGCACAAGAAGCAGAATCATGTTCTCTCACGAAAGCTTGAATCTTGGCAGAAGGAAAAACGGCTAAGCTCTACATAGATTCCAGGTATGCGACCCACAGAGTTGGCCCTATCTGGAAAATAAGAAGATTTTATCGCAATCAATGACTAACCTATCAAGCATGTAGCTTTAATTAGTTAGCTATTCATTGCCCTTGAACTGCCATCAAAAGTAGCAATCGTAAAACTACAGGCCCGTACCAAGGAACAGACACCAGAAGTAAAAGACAACGCTTTTGCAGATACAGCAGCAAAGAAAGCAGCATTACAAGACCCAATAACTGTGTACCAAGGCCACTCTATCCTTTTCAGAGACTACAAAGTGACTATATACACTTATCTAATAGTGCCCCATACACCTACACGATCAGCTTCCGATCCGATTCACATCGGATTACCCTGCAGTCCCGTCGTCACCATTTCTTTTTTTACTTAGCACAGGATCTGTCATAAGATTGATCCTGTGCCTGCCGCGCTCATTAGGGAATAGGGACAAACAGTCATTGAAATGACTGTATTGCCACATGATGTAACCACATAATTGTCTGAGTCCTCTGTTCTCCGATCGATCTTAAAGTCTGCTTGCTAAGTGGTTCAAAGCTTTAGCTGATCCTGACCACATCAAAGGTAGAAGTACTGCAGACGGCAGTACATTGACAATATATATATATATATATATATAATATATACACACACACATACATATGATACAAAGTCTTTGAGATAATCCACAAGCGCTGTCCTAATAAGAAGACTCAATTCCTCCAATTTGTACTATGGACCTGATTCAGACCTGCTCGCTAGGATGCGATCGCTCGTAGCTAGCCAATATTTGCATTTTGCGCATGCATCACAATGCGCGAACCACTGCGACAAATCGGGAAGCGCTTGCTGGCTCAGCATAGAGAGCCCAGTTGAATGAGTGACAAAAGAGGCCGTTTGAGGGTGGTAACAGGGGCAGGCCACTAGAAAAGGGGGAGTGGAGGTACGAATGCAGGCGTGCCTGTGTGTTTCAACGCCGTTTCATAGGCGTGCATAATTAAAAGGCAGCGTCATTGTACACATCACCTGGTTGTATTTCACACTGAAGTGATCGCAGTGCTTGCGGACAGGTATAGTCAACCTCAAGCGGTGCGAGCACATCCAATGGTGCTCGATGTACCAATGTTTTCATGCTCTTCCAGGAGATGACATGCGCAAGTGGGTGTCTTATGAATGGCTGGTGGGCGTCTGCATACACAAAGTGATCGCTCACCAAGACATAGTGCTGATGCCTTGCCGTGCGATCGCCTGCCTTGCTGGGCGTGCACTGGATTTGCATACGCTGGGAACGAGCGATCGCATCTAGCGAGCGGCTCTGAATCAGGCCCTATGTTCGGCCAATATTCCTTCCTCTTTGTTTTCACTCTCCAGCTAAAAACTGGTTCGCACTCACCATGAGATAGAGGCTATGGTTCACTCAAAGGTTTCTTTAACACATATTCTTATATTCTATCACAGACGACCTCTCTCTGCCCCTTTACAATGAGTAAGTGGACATGTAATCACCACAAACTCCTCTTGGTTCCTGCCCAAAAAGGATTCTTTTAGTTCCAGGTTAACAAGATCATAAAATTCTTAATGCTCAGTCAGGTAAGTTTTAATTCAATAAAAGTTTTTATTGTACACACCGCTCACATAGATACATATGTAGAAGTAAATAAAACATCCATCCAGTGTTACTGTCAATAGGAAATAGCCCCAATACCCAGGAATTGAGGTTACAATCCTTTGTCCTGAGGAAGGACCTGTGGAGTCTGAAACGCGTAGATGATGGTGGACCCAGCATTACTTGTATGAATTGCCAGTTGGTATCCTGGGCAAGTTGTCTTTTCTATCTTGACAAAGGATTGTAACCTCGTTTCCCAGGTAATGTGGCTATATCCTAATGACAGGAACACTGGATGGATGTTTTATTCACTTCTACATATGTATCTATCTGAGCGGTGTGTAAACTAAATTGAGAGTTATGGTAACAACTTACCTTTGTTAACTCTCTTTCTTAGAAGTCCATAGAGTCCACAGGGAGACTTTGGGGTGTAGGTTGGATCTGGATCCTAGGCATCACGCAGTTAAAGCTTTTGCTCCCAGGATGCACTGGTCCATCCTTCCTATACCCCGCCCCCGAGCCAGAGGCACCTCAGTTGGTATGTAGCAAAAGGCTGGAGAAGGATAAGAGAGAAGGAAGACTGCTACACACAAGAATCATGCTCTCACAGAGAAGGACCCGGGAAACCAGAAATATAGCCCATATGAAGCCAGGTGCGTCAGGCGGGTGCCCTGTGGACCCTATGGACTTTGAAGAAAGAGAGTTAACAACAGTAAGTTCTTACCATAACTCTAATTTTCTTCTTCAGGGTCCATAAACTCCACAAAGAGACCTTGGGGGTGTCCCAAAGCAGTCCTTTTAAGGGTGGGGACGCTCCTGCGCTGAGAGGAGAATCCGGCGCCCAAAGGAAGCATCCTGAGAGGCTATCAAATACTTAGAAAGGTCTGAATGGAAGACCACATGGTCGCCTTACAAAGCTGAACAGCCACGGCGAGCCACCCAAGAGGGGTGCACAGACTGAGTAGAATGAGCAGCAATAGAAGCCGGAACAGACTGCCTGTGTGTAAGCCTCTGAGATAGTCATACGAAGCAATCTGGCCAATGTTTGTTTATTTGCTGGCCATCCCTTTTTGTGAAATCCATAGGTCACCAACAAAGAGTCAGATTTCCAAAGGGAACTGGTACGGTCCACAAAAATCCTGAGCGCGCGGACCACATCCGAGATGTCAGGTGACTGAAAGGCCGGTACTACTTTCCTGTTTAATTGAAAATGAGAAACCACCTTAGGAAGAAACTCAGGGCGAGTGCGAAGCACAGCTCTGTCCTGGTGAAATATCAGAAAGGGGGACGACAGGAAAGCACCACCAATTCTGATACCCTTCTGGCAGATACAATAACCAGAAGAAATAGAGTCTTCGCTGTGAACCACCTGAGTTCTACAGAATCCAGGGGTTCAAATGGAGGACCCTGGAGGGCACGCAGACCTACTGCCAAATCCCATGGAGCCACTGGAGGGACAAAGGGAGGTTGAATCCGGAGGACACCCTGGAGGAAGGTGTGGAGATCCGGTAATGGAACAAAGCTACGCTGGAACCAAATGGATAGAGCAGAGACATGCACTTTCAGTGAAGCAAGGCGAAATCCAAGGTCCAATCCAGCATGAATGAAGGCCAGGATTCTGGAAATCCTAAACACTTTAGGATCGTAGCTTCTGGTACAACGCCATTGGAAATAAGTACGCCACACTCTGTGGTACATCCGAGCAGAGGCTGGCTTACGCGCTCTGAGTATAGTGTTGACTACAGAGCTAGAGAATCCTTTTGACCTCAGGAGGGATGTCTCAAGAGCCACGCTGTCAAAGACAGATGACCCAGGTACGGGTAAAGGCAAGGACCTTGAGACAACGGGTCCGGACATTGAGACAGCAGGAATGGAGTGTCGATGGAGTGACTCCGAAGATCTGAGTGCCAGTGATGTCTGGGCCAAGCTGGAGTCACCAGCAGGATAGTGACTCCATCTTGTTTGAACTTCCGAAGAACTCTAAGAAGGGGGACTGGAGGGAATAGGTATGCAAACTGGAAGGTCCACTGCACTGGTGCGTCTACCAAGGTTGCCTCGGCATCTGATGTTCTGGACCCATACATTAGCAGTTTGTGATTGTGTCGGGAGGCCATGAGGTCTACCTCTGAGAGGCCCCATCTGTGCACTAGGATTTGAAACACCTCTTGGAGAAGCGACAATTCCCCGGGATGCACGTGGTGACGGCTGAGGAAGTCTGCTTCCCAATTGAGAACTCCCGGAAGGACAATCCAGAGATGGCCGAGAGGTGGCCCTCGGCCCATGTCAGAATGCATGACACTTCTGTCATTACTGCCTGACTTCGAGCACCTTCTTGATGGTCGATGTAAGCCACTTTTGTGGCTATATCGGACTGAACCTGTAAAGGTTTTCTGTGAAGTATGGGCCTTATTCAGACTTGGGAATAGAGAGAGATATCTCTCTCAACTGACCATCTTGGTGAAACCATGCTGCACTGCAGGTGGGGAAGATTTAAAATGTGCAGAGAGATTTAGATTTGGGAGGAGTGTTTGAAAAACTGATAACTAAATTATACAGTAATAATAAAGCAGTGCAGTATTTGTGGGCTACATGCAAAAGCAGCCAGTATTTACCCCACATGTAAAAAAAATTATGTATTTACACCCCTTGCATTGCAATATGGTTTGTTCAGGTTCACAGTTGAGAGAGATATCTCTCTCTATTCCCAAGTCTGAATCAGGCCCTATGTGCTGGGCCAGGTTGAGGGGCCGGTAGACAGCTCGAAGGTCCAATATGCTGATTGGCAGGGTTGAGTCGACCGATGTCCAACAATCCTGAAAGGAGCGCGGACCGGTCACTGTGCCCCAACCAAGGAGACTGGCGTCCGATGTTAGCATTACCCTGTCGGGGAACCAAAAGGAATGACCCTTGGATAGATGAGATGTCTGTAGCCACCAAGATAGAGATAGACACACTTCTGGAGAAAGCACCTTCGTCTGAGCTTTGATCCAATGGTAAGCATATTCCACCATGTAGAATGCGGACACCATGGATCCCAGAACCTGCATTGCTGAGAGAGACACTCGACGACTGTGGAGACATCTTAGTTGAAGTGTGGAGATCTTGTCCGATGTCAGAAAGATTCTCTGATCCCGAGAATCCAGCCGGGCTCCCAGATGAATCATTCTCTGTGAGGGATTCAGGTTCAGTTTTTTCAGTGACCATCCGTGCTTGTGCAAGAAAGCAATGGCTAACTACAGACAGCGGTGAAGCACTTCTGGGGATCCTGCTAGGAGCAGGAGGTCGTCCAGATATGGAAACAGTCGGACACCCTGATCACGCAGGTGAGCCGCCATAATTTTGGCAAACACCCGTGGAAAGTCCAAAGGACAGAGCCTGAAAATGGAATTGTTGCCGTAGTATAGAAACCAGTGATATCGCTGATGTGAGGGCACTATAGGTACCTCTAGGTACGCGTCCTGAATATCCAGAGATACTATACAGTCCCCAGGCTCCATAGTTAAGATGACGGAGTGTAGGGTTACCATCCTAAACTTTGAATTTAGGAATTTGTTCAAGGATCTGAGGTGAGGATAGGCCGATGAGACCCATATGGCTTCTGAATCAGAAAGAGTAGAATAATAATAATAACCAGTCCCTCACTGAGATAGTGGGACTGAAACCATTACCCCTGCTTGTAGCAAGGTTACATGGCTTTCTGGATTTGCACGGCATTGTTCGGGTCTGAATGAGGGCTTGTGTAGAAAAACTGGTGGGGAGACAGTCTGCAAAATGAGAGGGCGTACCCATTTGAGACCACTTCTCTTACCCAAGTATCTGTGGTGTTGTGAAACCAGTACTGGGCGAACTTTAGAAGTCTGCCTCCCACTCTGGGATATTCCAGAGATAGGTCCCTTCCGTCAGGCTGGGACCTATCTCTGGGACCCATTATCCTCGGGCTTTGAAGCAGGGCGTCTGGTGGTCCAGGTCCGCTTGGTCCTGGGTTTGAAGGCTCTAGTGGAAGCCGACTGCCTAGGAAAGGACTGACCTTTAGGCTTTCCTAGGCCTAGTAGTAGTTACAATCTTGTCAAAGTCTGTGCCGAACAAGATCTCTCCATTGTAGGGTAACCCTTCTAGGCCTTTCTTGGAATCCACATCAGCCTTCCAGAGTACGGCGGGCAGACACAGCTACAGCCGAGACTCTGGAGGGTCAGGAGACTAGCATCCAATGTCACTATTCCAGAATAGGAAGCTGCATCTCGAATATGAGCAACAAAAAACATCTGATCCCTAGAAGCATCTGAGGGAAAATAGTCTTCAAGTGCATCAGCCCAGCCCTCTATAGCTTTAGCCACCCATGATATAGCCATGGTTGGATGGGCAACAGTCCCTGAAAAAGAGTAAATCAATTTCAGGCAAGCTTCTACTTTCCTATCCGTAGGATCCTTCAAGGAAGTAACTATAGGAATAGGCAACATAGCGCTTTTAATTAAACGCGTAACATGCGTATCCACCGCAAAGGGTTGTTGTTATGTTCTAGGTTGTTTGTGGACCCGGGGTGGTAGCAGGAGCGATCACAGAAGCAGATTTTAAAATAAAACTAGGATTTTTAATAAGTGCTTGAGTAGACATATAAAGTGGCAGTAAATAAAAGTCCAGGAATATATAAATGTGCACAAGAGTTCTGTGGTGGGAGTAAAAGGGTTAATGTCCAAGTAGAAACAATTAGAGCTGTCCAGGTGTGCAGGTAGTGAACTGAAAATAATCAAGCCAGGTTTGCAGGTAGTGAACTGAAGCGCAGGATGTCAGCAGGCTCAGGCACTCAGGTATGGGCAAGGGTGATGGAGGAAGCGGGGTAGTCCAGTGGGAGCTAGGAGCTGACAGGCAGACTGGCAGACAGCGAATTCACAGGAACAGGATAAGCACAGAGAACTCCCTCTCAGCTAGGCTGAGATACACGTTGCACTGGCAAAGAAGGAAGGCACTGACCCTTCCTAAATACCCCATGCCGTGCTGTTACTGGCCGGAGGGAACATGTGACTCACCAGGATTGGCCAGCCGCATCACATGGCCAGAAGGCAAGATGGCGGCGCCCATGCCAAACGGAATGGAGACGCCGCCAGGCCTTACCAGCGCAGAGTGACAACAGGCCCCGCACAACAACTCGCGCAGCCAAAGCCCCCCGCCAGACACCAGCTCGGCCACCAGACAGCCCGCTCCACAATGACCTCACAGGTAACACTCGCCTAGCTCCATGATGAAATACCCTGGCCGTTGACAGTTGTTTCTCATTTTGTACAATGAGCCACAGGAAAAGAGTAACAGGTCAATATGAACCTCTTACCAGGCGATTGCCAGGCTGCAGCCATGATTTCAACTAGATGATCCGATATAGGGAATTCTGCTGAAGCTACTTCTGTCGTTTAAACATAAGGTGCTTGGATTTAGGGACTGGCTTGTCATCTTCTATTAATAAGATGTATCTGACAGCTCGCACCAAGGCAGGAATATTAATTTATTACCAACTCTCATACTCCTCTGGAGGGGAGTCAGGGGTAGAGAGATCAGCATCTGTGCGTGGACTGAGACGATAACACAGGACGTGTAAAGGATTTACTGGGTAGAGGTTTCCCACCTTGCAACATGGTTTGAAAGGCATTAGTTAGAGAGTACGTCTACCCATGGTGGGGGTACAGGAGGTACGTGTATCGCATGAAACTGGTGTGACAACCCCAAAGGGGGCATTACGTCCTGCTGTGATTACCCCCTCGGGGGAATTACAGCCGGATCCGCTAGGCGGCCCGTAATAGTGGCCAGTACCTGAATAAATGAGCCCAGATTATATATATATATACATATATATCCTTCTCACTTAAGCCTGCAGCCCATAACTTCCCCGATAGCAGTATGGGGGCAGATGCCTGTTAATACTCCTGCCTTTGGTAGACATAGCTGTAGAGTAAATGGCACACAATATGGCACTGGGTATAATGCAACCACCGTGTATGTAGGATACTAGTAGGAAGCAATATACTGGTCCTGTCTTATGTAAGCTGCAGGAGCACACAGCCCAAATATGGCACAGTGCAACGAATGTATGTGACAAAACCTCACAAATACTTAGTTCTATAAATGTGAGGCACAGGAAAACCCCCGAATACACCTATATGTTAAGGTATAGTCAGAGAAAGAACACTGGTCCTGACTGATGCTTGGATAAGCTGCAGGAGCCCACTGCCTATGTATGCGAAACACTGGTTCTGTCTGACACTTAGGTAAGCTGCAGGAGCCCTTTTCCTAAATGCGCAGTGCAGCACACAACAGTATGTGACAGACCTCGCATATATTACTTTAATATATGTGAGTAAAATACCCACCTTAATTACACCTGTATTAGGGGTGAATTAGAGGAAAGGTATAGATATATGCTGACAGTTAGGAAACAATAGACACAGACAGGCAGCGCTAGCATAAGTCAAATACAATATACAGCACTACAATCAACTGCCCAGATTCAGTATCTGGGAAGGCTATAGTGCTCCATACATCAACCCAAGGGAGAGGTATGCAAGGGGACTGGACCACACGCTGGCCTGAGAGATCTGCGATTAACCACCAGAGAAAATTGCCGCCGGAGACCTCAGAGGGGGCGTGGCCAAAGGAGGAAACAGCTCTGCAAAGCCAGACCGCAGTGGAAAGGCGCGCTGAGCTGAGGGGAGGAGCTGCTACAACAGGCAAGGCTCACTCCCCTGGCTGAATATTAACCCCTGGCTTCCCGCGCCGATACTGTCCCTGGTGGTCTAGTGGAAGCGCAGGGTATGGGGGGCCTGCGTACACCTCAGTGCCTCCGGTCTGTCCCGAGACAATGATTGCCAATACGCGAGTGGTGACCTGCCAAACCTTGTCCCCGTACGTCTGGCCGCAGTCTGGGAAGTCCGCGGGCCCGACTAGCACGTACCCCGGGGTCCCGCCGAGATCCACAGATCAGTACTGGCGTTGCGGTGCCGTTGGGGTGACGGAGCGGCAGCACAGACGTCCAATGGACAGTCTGTTGCTGCGCACTCTGAAGATAGTTAAAAAACTACCAAATCATAAACTAGCATAACTTTAGGGGCTGCTAAGTAGCTCCTCTGCGTTAACAGTGACCCGACTCCAGCCGAACACCAACTCAAACTGAGGTGCCTCTGGCTCGGAGCGGGGTATAGGAAGGATGGACCAGTGCATCCTGGGAGCAAAAGCTTTAACTGCGTGGTGCCCGGGAGCCAGATCCAACCTACACCCACCCTGAAGAAGAAAAACTTTTATTGAATTAAAACTTACCTGACTGAGGATTAAGGATTTTATGATCTTGTTAACCTGGAACTAGAAAAAACCTTTTTGGGCATGAACCAAGAGGAGTTTGTGGTGAGTACATGTCCACTAACTCGTTGTAAAGGGGCAGAGAGAGGTCGTCTGTGATGGAATATAAGGATATGTGTTAAAGAAACCTTTGAGTGAACCGTAGCCTCTATCTCATGGTGAGTGCGAACCAGTTTTTAGCTGGAGGGTGAAAACTTGGTTTCCTCTTGGAGGAAGGAATATTGGCCGAACATAGGACCTGATTCAGACCTGCTCGCTAGATGCAATCGCTCGCTCCCAGCGTATGCAAATCCAGTGCACGCCCAGCAAGGCAGGCGATCGCACAGCAAGGCATTAGTATGCCCACTATGTCTTGGCGAGCGATCACTTTGTGTATGCAGCCGCCCACCAGCCATTCATAAGACACCCACTTGCGCACGTCATCTCCTGGAAGAGCATGAAAACATTGGTACATCAAGTATCATTGGATGTGAGGTTTACTATACCTGGCCGCAAGCACTGTGATCACTTCAGTGTGAAATAAAACCAGGTGACGTGTACACTGACGCTGCCTGTTAATTATGCACGCCTATGAAATGGCGTTGAAACACACAGGCACGCCTGCGTTCGTACCTCCACTCCCCTGTTTCTAGTGGCCTACCCCTGTTACCACCAACAAACGGCCTCTTCTGTCACTCATTCAACTGGGCTGTCTATGCTGGGCGAGCGAGCACTTCCCGATCTGTCGCAGTGGTTCACGCATGCGTATTGTGATGCATACGCATGCGCAGAATGCAAATATCGGCCAGCTACGAGCAATCGCATCCTAGCGAGCAGGTCTGAATCAGGTCCATAGTACAAATGAGAGCATTTGAGTTGTCTTCTTATTAGGACAGCGCTTGTG
Source organism: Taudactylus pleione (assembly GCA_031769625.1). Lineage (NCBI taxonomy): Eukaryota > Metazoa > Chordata > Amphibia > Anura > Myobatrachidae > Taudactylus > Taudactylus pleione. The sequence goes on along the minus strand of JAUIMM010000154.1, from coordinate 613,210 downwards.
GACTATCTCAAAGACTTTGTTTGTGTCATTAAATATAGGAGGGGTGTTCCTAGGGGTAGTCTGGAGCTGCAGTCCGTAGCGCAATTTGCGATCTTTGTTCTGTTATATAGTTCTTTACACACATACATATGTCACACATACCTTACACAGGAATTGGTATGAAATACCGCCAGCCGCATGGTCGGCGGTTCGAATCTTGTCAGCGGCAGCCTGACAGGAGCAGAGTGCGACGCAGCGGAAGCCCGACAGCGCTGGAAATCCCGATCGTGGATAGGTAAGTATTTACTAACCTAACGTAACCCCCCTAACCCTCCTTAGGGGTGCCTAACCCTAACTTCCCCCCCAAGTGCCTAACCCTAATCTCCCCTCTAAGTGCCTAACCCTAACCACCCCCTTCCCCGCTCCCTAAACCTAAGTCATCCCGGGGGGGGTGCCTAACCCTAAGTCCCCCCCGGGGGTGCCTAACACTAACCCTCCCTCCCCCTAGCCTAACCCTAACCCTCCCGGGGGAGTGCCTAACCCTAAGTCCCCCCCGGGAGCCCTAAACCTAACCCTCCCCCCCGCGGCTGTCCGCTCGCGGCGCCCGGCATCCCTACGATCGGGATGCCGGGTGCCGATCTCCCAGCGTCGGGGAAATGCGGGCGTCTACATCTAGACGCCCGGCATTTCACCCTTGCCGGGAAATGGCAGTCGGGAAGCCGGCTGCCGGTATTTAGGCAGTCGGCTTCCCGATTGCCTCCCCTTACACACACACCTACTGTATGTCACTCATACATTACACACACACTTACCTTGCAACAAGCTGCGGGTTGTAGACCTGATATGGATGGGCCTTGGCAGGCTGGCACCATGTCATTAGGCCCGTCCCCCTAGCATTGCAGATCAATCGGGAGGGGCAGAGCAAAATCATGCAATTCTAATGGAATCACGTCATATTGGCTCCGCCTCCTTCCGATGACCTGCGAATCGCGGCATTTTGCAGTGAGGGGGCGGGGCTTAAGATGTGCCTGCTTTCTACTCTGTCAAGGGGGGTTTCTGGGTGCTCACAACCCCATGTGCATGCGCTAATGGTCCCCATCTTTTACATATGACTGCTGCTACGGCCAATATGAACAGTAATATGATACAGACGATAAACTTGTATATTTAAGAGCGAAGGGTGCATAGCGAGCAAGTAATAAGATAAGTTAAAAAAAGGGAATTTGTAGTACAGCAAAATAAAGAAAGGAGAAGATGGTGGCAGGCTGAGAAGGTGATGGTGACAGGCAATAGACATATTTATAAATCCAAATCTAAGCAGTACGAGTATGATTAGAAAGCAGGCAGATTTGTATTGACAAAGAAAAATTAAAGTTGACAGCTATACATAAAATTAGATATAAACAATACCCCAATCTTCTAGTTCACAGGTTCCCAAACAGTGCACATCTTCCAGGTCTCCTCACAGAAACACAAATTAAAAAATTAGCTCCACCAGTGGATCTTTTAAAATGTGTCAGTGAGTAATGAGTACATCTGTGCACTTGCTGGGTGACCTGTAAAAAGTGAACTGTGTGGGGTCCTGAGGACTGAGTTTGAGAACCACTGTTCTAATTAATCCAATAGATGTTACCTTAGTAACCACGTCCCGAACCTCACTGGATATATAGTTGTACTTAGATACAACAATTGTGGCCAGATTGTCAGTGGATTATACCTTTGCAATAGGTACATTATTTCTATGGACATAAAGGGCCTGATTCTGAGTCACATGCAACGTCGATGTCGGACGCAGTGGAGAAATATTTTCCTTCTGCGGATGTGTCTATGTCGCACTGCGCATGTGTCCAAAGTGCGCGTGCATAAAGTTGGAAATGTGATTGAGGTGCATGGGAGATGCGCAGTGTCAGAAAGGTGTTGAAAATGTAGTGTAAAGCTGGCCACACACTAGACCACCTTACATCCAACCAGCCAACGTACAATCGTTTGCAAATCGTTCATCTGACATATCTGATCATGTGTATGCACCATAAAAGTGCTTCCATACACAGACGCTCAACCGCTCATATAGGAGGCCATAATCAGAAGGAGAGACTGCACTTGCCATAGGGCTAGAGCAAGTTTTGATGGTGTACCTAAGGGTTGGGTATGGGAGACCGGGAGTCGGGATGCCGGCTGTCAAAACACCGACAGTGGCATCCCGATGCTCAGAATCCCGACAGGGGCTAGGTAAGTATCCTAAACCTCCCCCCTTCACCCCCTAACTCTCCCTTACGGAATCCTAACCCTAACCCTCCCGGTTAGTGCCTAAAACGAACCCTGCCCCCTTAGTGCCTACTAACCCCCCCAGTGCTGCCTAACCCTAACATCCCCCCTCTCGCAGCCTAACCCTAATCCAAACCCACCGTGGTGCCGAAACCTAACCTTCCCCCATGGCTAACAGCTAACCAAGCCCGCTATACTGACGATCGGGATGCCGGCTGTTGGGATTCTGGAGTCGGCATCTCAACTGATGTGGGGATTACGGCGCCGGTGTTCTGGCCGAGGGTCGGGATTCCAGCCGCCGTCATTTTGATCGTAGGTACATCCCGTATCTAAAGATGCACCAATTTATATTTCAGAGTCCATGGACGCTGACAGTGGTCGCGTCTCAATACTTGCACATTCTGACACGCAGATGTACACCAGGAAAGGACTTGTAGCAACATTTGCATAAGTAGCACACCCATGACCGCCAAAAGATGCAGACATGGATGCGGCTGCGTCCAACTCAGAATCAGACCCAAGATCTAATTTTTATCAAATAATGCACCTGGACCAAATGGGATTCCTATGGCATTTAATTTATTAATAACACAGGTCTGAATTGAAAAAGCTTTTTTAACAAATTTATGTGATAATTATAGATTTTTGGCTTCTGAACACGAAAATGACTTCCGATTTAGCATATCACATCACGTTTTTGTATTTATGAATAAGTAATTTTTTTCATATTCTTTAAAGTAATAAATGTATTCTGCCTACATTTTTATAAAACGTCGTAAAAGAATTCAGTCAGTAGTATAGAAAGTTGCAATTCAGTTCTCGTCATAAAACTTCCCCCCGCCCAGTGCCAGATTAAGGTCCACACGGACCTGGAGCTGAAATTTACAAAGGGCCTAAACCCCATACTTTCTAAAGGAACATTGCACACACACAACAACTACAACTACAAGGTGAGCTGGCGGAGGTGGAACCAAATACAATAGATGCATCACAGTTTTGCCCTGTGTGGGCTCATTTTAATCCCTGCCTACCACCACATACACACACAAAGTACACACTACACACACACAGTACATATACAGTACACACCACTCATTGTCAAAATGTAGGCAATGTCAAGGATCCAAACTACAATAGTCAGGGAAATGATTAATAGTTACAGAAACCTTGGCTGCAATATGAGTTTAAAGGTACATTTTTTTAAATTCCCATATTGAGCATTTCCCGAATAATCTCGGAGACCACAGTGAAGAACAGGGTAAATGGTTCCACCAAGATGTTAAAGATGTAGAAAGAAGATACCAGCTTATAAGTGAAAAGTCGAAATTTGATGATATTCACAATTTTTTCAATAATTATGGTTTTGTTTCTATTATTGTTTGATTTTGTTATTTTATTATGTAATTAAGACAAAAACACAGTGATATCATCTACACTTCTTTGTATTTCACAATAAATGTCAAAAACAATTAAACTTCTTGTTTTCCCCTAAAAATGTATGTAACCCCCTTATAGGTAAATAAGATGTGGTAATTTTTTTTACTATACTATTTGTACACAGGAGTATAATTAAGAATATAAAAGTATTATTAAAAAAGCTTTCAATACCTTAAATTTCGCAGGCCCATGTAATTAATATATGCACAAGTTAGTGCTACAGATATATACATACATATATATATATATATATATATATATATATATATATATACACACATACATCTCTCGCTCACTTATATATATATATATATATACACATACACACACACTACCATTCAAAAGTTTGGGGTCACCCAGACAATTTTGTGTTTTGCATTAAAACTGTCTCTTAATTATCAAAGGAGTTGCAAAATGAACAGAACATATAGTCAAGACATTGGCAAGGTTAGAAATAATGATTTTTATTTGAAATAATAATTTTGTCCTTCAAACTTTGCTTTCATGAAAGAATGCTCCTTTTGCAGCAATTACAGCATTGCAGACCTTTGGCATTCTGTTAATTTGTTGAGGTAATCTGAAGAAATTTCACCTCATGCTTCCTGAAGTATCTCCCACAAGTTGGATTGGCTTGATGGGCACTTCTTGCGTACCATATGGTCAAGCTGCTCCCACAACAGGTCAATGGGGTTGAGATCTGGTGACTACGCTGGCCATTCCTTCACAGACAGAATACCAGCTGCCTGCTTCTTCCCTAAATAGTTCTTGCATAATTTGGAGGTGTGCTTTGGGTCCTTGTCCTGTTGGAGGAGGAAATTGGCTCCAATCAAGCGCTGTCCACAGGGTATGGCATGGCGTTTCAAAATGGAGTGATAGCCTTCCTTATTCAAAATCCCTTTTACCTTGTACAAATCTCCCACTTTACCAGCACCAAAGCAGCCCCAGACCATCACATTACCTCCATGCTTGACAGATGGCGTCAGGCACTCTTTCAGCATCTTTTCACTTGTTCTGAATCTCATAAATGTTCTTGTGTGATCCAACTTCGATTTGACTGTCCAGAACAATTTTTTCCAATCTTCCTCTGTCCAATGTCTGTGTTCTTTTGCCCATATTAATCTTTTCCTTTTATTGGCCAGTCTCAGATATGGCTTTTGCTTTGCCACTCTGCCTAGAAGGCCAGCATCCTGGAGTCGCCTCTTCACTGTAGAAGTTGACACTTGCGTTTTGCGGGTACCATTTAATGAAGCTGCCAGTTGAGGACTTGTGAGGCATCTATTTCTCAAACTAGAGACTCTAATGTACTTGTCTTCGTGCACAGTTGTGCACTGGGGCCTCCCACTTCTATTTCTACTATGGTTAGAGCCTGTTTGTGCTGTTCTCTGAAGGGAGTAGTACACACTGTTGTAGGAAACGTTCAGTTTCTTGGCAATTTCTCTCATGGAATAGCCTTCATTTCTAAGAACAAGAATAGACTGTCGAGTTTCACATGAAAGTTCTCTTTTTCTGGTCATTTGGAGTGTATAATCGAACACACAAATGTGATGCTCCAGATACTCAACTAGCTCAAAGGAAGGCCAGTTTTATAGCTTCTCTAACGAGCAAACCAGATTTCAGCTGTGCTAACATAATTGAACAACGGTTTCCAAGGGTTTTCTAATCATCCATTAGTCTTATAATGCACTTAGCAAACACAATGTACCATTAGAACACTGGAGTGATGGTTGCTGGAAATGGACCTATACACCTATGTAGATATTCCTTTAAAAAACAGACGTTTGCAGCTAGTATAGTCATTTACCACATTAACAATGTATAGAGTGTATTTTTGATTAATTTAATTATATCTTCATTGAAAAAAACTGTGCTTCTCTTTCAAAAATAAGGAAGTTTCTAAGTGACCTCAAACTTTTGAATGGCAGTGTATATATATATATATAAAAATATAAATATATATATATATATAGAGAGAGAGAGAGAGAGAGAGAGAGAGAGAGAGAGAGAGAGAGAGAGAGAGAGAGAGAGAGAGAGAAACTTTCAAGAGCCATTAAGCTCTGGTTCCACCTATATCACTTGTCCTTATTGTAATAATTCCTGCACCTGGTAGTGCTCTGGGGGAAACTCTCTGTGGGTCCCTCCATCTGAGAGCCCCATGGGACACCGGGGCTAAACTTTACGCAATTCCTAAACTGCTGCCATCACTGCTCTTTTTCCTACTGCAGCTGTGATGAGACACCATCTTGGACATTGGGGTGGGGCTGGAAGCTGGAGGCACAGACAATAGTACTAGCAGTAGCATAGCAGCACCAGATTAGCGCATCAAGGCCTAGGTTAGTTTGAATTTCCTAGTAAATATATTGTATATATGTACACAAATGATAGTGTTCACAGCTCCCTGTATATATAGCATCACCTTCCACAGCCCCCTCATAACACTGCCCTCATTTAAAAATGTATATACAAAAACATACATTGTAAGCCTGCAGATTTAACATAGATGTCATAAAACCGGGACATACTTACTCTTGTCCAGCGGTACTTCATCAAGGTGAGTCAATCTATCTCGACTCATCTCACCATTGATACTGTGGACCACACTCTCCTTCAAACTTTTCAGCCCAAGGTGCTATAAAAGGTCCAGAGCTGTTGTAGTCTTTGGGGAGAGGGTCCTATAAAAAATATGATTTCCTATATGTGCAAAACAATAAATGAGTAGATCCTGTACACATCTTTTGTAAGTGTTCACACTGTTGCTATATTTCAACACTTACTAGCACTGTGTAACAACTTAGACACTTTGGGGGAAATTCAATTGTTTTTTGGGTGCCCATTACTAACGGGAGCTATTCAGTTGTTTATGCCGATTGGAGCAAGTGCTGTAGGGGCCCATTATTTCTGCTCGGACCCTCCTGAAGTGGCAATCAGAAAATACACAATAAGGCCAGCTTTTGGGCGGCCAAACACAACACACCCAGTACTTTAGATGGGTTTAGCCGCTTTACGGATCTAAACCCAATAAGTAACGGGCCAAAACAATTGGATATTGCCCCGTAACTTTAGATGGGAGATCAGGTGTGAAAAAACACAACTGAATTTCCCTTTTCAGTGAATTTTCTGATCCATTGTGCTCACTTGGCAGAGCAATAAAAGATTTCCATCCTCTACCTCTTGCAATAATGTGTTGAAAGCTTTTTCCAAGTATTTACATAATTAAGCAAATACACAAGACAGATTTTATCTTCTTTAAATTAGCATGTCATCAAGTCTTTCACTTCCTCATATATACTGTTTTCAACATAATGACAAAATGTTGTAACAACTGTTAATAAAATTATCAATGTAAAAAGCAATAACAGTTAAGGAGGGTTCTATTCAGACACCAACTTTGTCTATATGGCCTTTGCCCAGGGTTGGCTCTGTTTAAAGCTTACGTAGCAACACATATCACAAGCAAGGTTACATGCATTGTTCTCATTGTGCCATACTGCGACCTTGTTTAAAGATTTCATATTATACCATAACTGAATGGTTAACAAAAAAAGTACAGTTTCTCATACAATATGAAAATGCCTAAAAAGGAAAATATAAAAGCTTGCTATTTTGGTGTTATATGTAAATATTTTTTGTTGTTTGATAATTCATTAGCTCCAGACCTTAAGCTCCATCTTCTGTGCACTTCCTTGCCTCAGCAGCCTTATATAAGTTTACGAAGATAAGTAAATTTTCAAATAAAAAACAGCAGTGGGAGTGCAACAATCTGCTGCCAGACTACAAAATGTAAACTAGATATATCTTTTTCAATACAAAGCAAATGTTAAAAAAAATATATATATCTATATATATCTATATATATATATATAGCCACACAAGAGAAAGGTGCACCTAGAGAAAGTGTTTACCATGTAAAATAACAACAGGTTTTAATCAAATAGCCTAGTTTCATTGCTAGTTTCTTACAGCAAAAGTATAAAAGGTTTGACCGCCTACACTTAAAACGGAACTATATACTGTCTGTTTAATTTGATTCCTTCTGGACTTTACTGCAACATCTGATGCCGGGAAACTTGGAATTCTAAAAGCAGCAAAAGAATTTCTGTGGACAAAGAGTGTGTCTTCAGGATAATATTTGCAGTATACATAATCAGATGTCATGGTCTAGACTACCAATACTAAGCATTTGATTCTGAACTGTACATGTTTTTTGCTCTCGGTACTAAGAACCCAATACCTATCGTAAACGGCTGCCTAGTTCGGCTCCGCTGGAAATATATATTTTTTTAAAAATATATTTTTTAATTATTCGAATTCTTTCCTGGTTTTTCATTTTTATCAGTTGCCCATTATGTTATAATATTGTGTTTGTATGTTTTTGTTTTTTTATTTGTTTTATTTGATTATTTTTATAGGTATTAGGATTCACTTGCCTTTTAATGCTATGTTTTTATCAGACTTCTTTTCCCAGACCGGCGTGTATGTATATACATATAGGTTCCGTTTGTTGTATGTTTATTATACGTAGATAGGCTGTTATTTCACAGGGCATCCCTAAAGTTGTTACCTGCTATTGTTCTTAGCCCCTGTGATATGAAGAAATATTTGTTTGGTAGAAGGAATCTTTAAGCAGGTGCCTAATCCCCGGAATGCTGGTGCACTTACCGGAAGTGACATAAACTTGTGACTTGGTGGAACGCTTACCGCGGAACTTCCGGTGACGGTGGAACTTACCGGAAGTTCAAGCTTGCATTTTTAAATTAAGTGTCTTTCGGGGGCTACATGCAGGCTGTAATTAAATCACAGTAAGCAGTTAAGCTGCATGATAAGGGGAGCTGACGGAGTTTAACATGTATAAGGGTGTACTTGGTCTTTTTTAGAGCTGGTTCTCAATATTGAATGACACTTCCGGTCCCGGAGGAACATCGAGGGAGGAGTCAGCTAGTGGATTAATTGCGGGGGGTATATAAAGAGGCTCTGTGGGAGAGAGGTGTGTGTCTGTCCTGTGCTCACTGGTGGGGTCTTGAAAAAGACCGCTTTCATGCGGCCGAAACGTAGACTCTGATTACTGCACCGATGATGTGACGAATAAAGTAAGTTTATCTGAACCGTATTGAGAAGCCCTCAATTGCTTATTGCAATTGTAAAATATGGATATGTTACCCGCTGTGGACCAATGGGTTGTCACCCCAGGCAAAGACTGAGATTTGCTAAAGTGTGTGCTGGCCACTGATGGTGTATATATATAAGTCCAATAAGGAGGCACTCAGGAGACTTCTCATCACCAAGTAAAATGGTCCTTTATTTCCTACGTTTCGGTAGTTACCAAGTCGTCAGGGACAATCAATACTAACATACAGGTACAACAAACATTTAAATACCCCCATCCCCATCTAATTAACACTAATGACTGCCTCACCTGGCGAACGCCAGCCGACAAGACACCGAGTAGCGCGGCCTGACTGCTCATTGCCATCCGATGACATCACCGGCCCATGCCCCCCACGTGAGCGCAACCCACTGTCGCTAAGCAACCGACAATATAACATGTTTACCACAATACACGTTAAAACAAATAGTTGCATATAAAAATACATTAGAAGCCTCACTCACCCACTGTGCTAGCAGTACCATCAAGAGCCCATTAGAGTTTATTTAATCCCATATATTAATAATCTTTTAATGCTAATGAATACATAGACCTTGGTACATACCCATATGTTATATCTCTGACAATACCCATAAGCTATCGTATATAATGAGGAACCTACTACAAAAATACTAGTCTGGTCCCATTTCACCAATATATTACCACAAGGCTTAGAGACCACAGCCACTTATCAATCATATCATAAGTCATAGGGTAATAGATACCCCTGATGAAGTTCAAGCATTCTTCTACATGGCAGCTTCTAATTCCATCTCTAATGTGATTATTCCCCACAAATATATAGAAAACAGCATATACTATACAAATCATTAACAACAAAGCGAAGGTTGGTGGCCCATCATTAATACCGATAGGGTGCTACCTGCATTATATGGCTCCAAGCTAAAGCCTTGTCACATGAGGTGTAGGAATTTAAAGGATCGGGTTGTTAAACTAAACATAACGGGTATGGACAAACTGAATCCTACACATTTATTCGCTGTTTGGGCTGTGTGACCTGCAGATCCCTATTGGTTGGCGATACCTTTTCAAAGGGATAAAATTCCCTATGCCCTCACATGCACCACGACCCATGTCATTTATCTCCTGTCTTGCCCATGTGGGCTTTACTACATGGGCACTTTCTGCAGACGAGACATGGAGTGGCCAGTTGAGGGCCACTATAATTGACCATTTGCTGGTTTCAAGACGTGGGGGTGATAGGGGTAAGCGACTACTTCAAAAGGAGTCCAAGTGGATACACACTTTAAGCACTTTGGCCCCTAGGGATTTGACTGAAACCCTGGGGCTGCAGTGCTTTCTATAGTGTGATGAATAATGATTTGTATAGTATATGTTGATTTTCTATAATTTATGGGGAATCATCACATTATAGATGGAATTAGGAGCTGCCATATAGAAGAATGGTTGAATAATGTTCACACTGCTGAAATTCGGCAGGGGTATCTATTACCCTATGACTTATGATATGATTGATAAGTGGCTGTCGTCTCTAACAGGGGAATTCAATATGGGTGCGATAAGTCCGTTTTTGCGTTAATATCGCACCTATGACGTAATTATCGCAGGTTTTAGTTTTAAACCGTATTCAACTTCAAAGACTTTTCGCAGGTTCGAAAAGTCTTTCATAAAAAACGGGGATAACTTTTCACCATTGAATAGCTGTCGAAAAAAAGTGCAGAATTGGCGTTTAGGGGTGCAGGCTTAAAAAAAATAGCCTCCACCCCTGGGAATGACATTTAAAAAAGAACTGTGTCAAAAAAAGTTTTAAAAAAAAATAGTGACACCCCAAAAAATGTATTTTAAAATTGGTGTGAAAAAAAAAAATGGGAAAAAATTGTTTAACAATAGGGAAATAGGTTCAGGGCTATTCTGCAAGTATGCGGCAGGTGTTTTCTAGAAAAGATTTATAGCGGCAGGTGCACAATTGCGAATTTTTAAAAACTTACTTTAGGGACATCAAAATATGCTAGTACCCATTTTCATGTACCCCAAATTTGATGGGACCACTTAAAAAAACGAAAAAAAGAACCTAAGTGCTCTTCTGCAACACTTCTTCCATGTCGGGAAAAAACACCTGCTGCAGCTATTTAAACCCCCGACTTTCATTTACAGGATAAAACGGGGGTACCCATAGTGATCCCCCATGTTTTAGAACTTTAGGGGGTCCTACAATTTTTTTAAGGAAAAATTCGTAACTTTACGCTAATCCAACTTCGCAGGCTCCCGTTTTCGTTAATTTCATATTGAATACGGGGATAAGCGGGCGCGCGCCCGATACTTTAACGCAGGTAAAAGCTCCGATATGAAACGTAAACTTCGACAGCGAAGTTTACATTTCATATTGAATACCCCTCTAAGCCTTGTGGTAATATATTGATGAAATGGGACCAGACTGTAGTATTTTTGTAGTAGGTTCCTCACTATTTAAGATAGCTTATGGGTATTGTCAGAGATATAACATATGGGTATGTACCAAGGTCTATGTATTCATTAGCATTAAAAGATTATTAATATATGGGATTAAATAAATTCTAATGGGCTCATGATGGTACTGCTAGCACAGTGGGTGAGTGAGGCTTCTAATGTATTTTTATATGCAACAATTTGTTTTAATGTGTATTGTGGTAAACATGTTATGTTGTCGGTTGCTTAGCGACAGTGGGTTGCGTTTACGTGGGGGGCGCGGGATGGTGATGTAATCGGATGGCGACACACAGTTAGGCCGTGCTATTCGGTGTCTCGACGGCTAACGTTCTCCAGGTGAGGCAATCAATAGTCTTACTTGGATGGGAATGGGGATATTTAAATGTTTGTTGTACCTGTATGTTAGTATTGATTGTCCCAGACGATGGGGTAACTCCCGAAACGTAGGAAATAAAGGACCGTTTTATTTGGTGATGAGAAGTCTCCTTATTCGACTTTTGTAATGGGCTGCATTCACAACCCTGGAGGGCACCGAAGCATTTGAAAACAAGATTGCAAGGAGAGCCGGGACTCTTGATAATATATATATATATATATATATATATATATATACACACATACATACACACACACACAAATACATACATACACACCACAAAAAATGGTGGCACTTACAGGACTTTAAATCATTAGAAAAATAATAGACCTTCAAGTCATCTTAATTCTGACGTTTCAATCTCTTTAATGAGATTTTTCTCAAGGCTCAAATACACAGTACAAAAAACACACTATATATAAGAAATCACTATGGTTCCAGGACGCTAACCGTGGTACGAGTCTTGTGAGTGCCACCATTTTTTTTTGCTGTATTGGTTGGTGAGTGGATCTCCCAGGGGAAGGCACCATGGCAAAGTAATATTGTGGTTATGAGGGGTGCCAGTATTTTGGAAACATACTGTATATATATAAACTAGGGATGAGCGGGTTCGGTTCCCTGAGAACCGAACCCACCCGAACTTCGGGGATCCGGGGCGATCCGAGCCCAAGCTCGGATCTCCCTGTCTGCCCCGGATCCCTCTCCCGAGGCAAAACCTCGAGATCTGCTGTCGGATCTCGAGGTTTTGCCTCGAGCGGCCATTTAAAAAAAAATGCCTTTGCCTTTAATGGGCAAAGTGCTGATTGGCTGACAGAGCCGTCTGTCACGGCTCTCAGCCAATCAGCATTATGGTGCTCATTTGCATGTAGCACGGACTCGTGAGATCCGTGCTACATGCATCTGTGTGATTGACAGTGACACAGAGCACAGATGGGTCAGTGAGACCCGTCTGTGCTGCTGTGTATTTCAATGACACAGATGCACGCACGGACCAGGAGATCCGTGCTACTTGCATCTGTGTCATTGACACAGAGCACTAACGGGTCCGTGAGACCCGTCTGTGCTGCTGTGGTAAATAAAAAAAAAAAAACCTGTGTAAAAAGAGAAAAAAATGGCGTGCCCCCCCCCCAAAAAAAGAGCAACCAGCCCCGGGCATTAGTGACCCAGTGCTGGGTGTGCTTAAATACAGGGGACAAACGACATAGGGGTCCCCTGTACTTAAACACAACCAGCACCGGGCTAGTCAGAACCAGAGCTGGTTGCCAAAATACGGGGGACAAACGACGTAGGGGTCCCCCGTATTCTGCGCAACCAGCTCTGGGCTCTGATCCGGTCCTGGTTCTGGAAATACAGGGGAAAAAAATGAGTAGGGTTCCCCTGTATGTTCCAGAACCAGCACTGGACTTTTTCTAGCGGGGGGCTGATGCCACAGCCAGGGGAGCCCTTTCACCGGGCCCCCCAGCCGCAGCATCAGCCCTGACCGCTAGTCAGCCCAGGCCGGGGATCCCTGGAGAGCTGGGGACCCCCCCAAAAAAGGGGTCACCCTCTCCAGGGCACCCCAGGCCGATAGCCCGGGGCTATCCCCGCCACCCCTGGTGGCGGTGGGTGGCGGGTTGATTGTGTGGTGTGGTGTAAATAAAGTAGGGGTGTGCACCGGACACTTTTCGTGTTTTGTGTTTTGGTTTTGGATCTGGATCTTTCTTCGTGTTTTGGATCTGGATTGGTTTTGCCAAAACCACCCTTCCGTGTTTTGGGTTCTGGGTTTTGTGTTTTGGATCTGGATTTTTTCTTAAAAAATAAAAAAAAAACGCTAAAATCACATAAATGGGCCTTTTTTTGTTCCTACGCTATTAATAACCCCAATAACATTAATTTCCACTCATTTCCACTCTATTCTGAACACCTCACACCTCACAATATTGTTTTTAGGCCAAAAGGTTGTACCGAGGAAGCTGGATGACTATGCTAAGCGACACAAGGGGGCGGCACAAACACGTGGCCCATCTAGGAGTGGCACTGCAGTGGCAGACAGGAAGCCAATCAGCGTTATGGTGCCCATTTGCATGTAGCACGAACCCGGGAGATCCGTGCTACATGCATCTGTGTGATTGGCACAGAGCAATGACAGGTCCGTGAGACCCGTCTGTGCTGCTGTGGTAAAAAAAAAAAAAAAAACCTGTGTAAAAAAAGAAAAAAATGGCGTGCACCCCCCCAAAAAAGAGCAACCAGCCCCGGGCATTAGTAACCCAGTGCTGGGTGTGCTTAAATACAGGGGACAAACGACGTAGGGGTCCCCTGTACTTAAGCACAACCAGCACCGGGCTAGTCAGAACCAGCGCTGGTTGCCAAAATACGGGGGACAAACGACGTAGGGGTCCCCTGTATTCTGCGCAACCAGCTCTGGGCTCTGATCCGGTCCTGGTTCTGGAAATATAGGGGACAAAAAATGAGTAGGGATCCCCTGTATGTTCCAGAACCAGCACTGGACTTTTTCTAGCGGGGGGCTGATGCCACAGCCAGGGGAGCCCTTTCACCGGGCCCCCCAGCCGCAGCATCAACCCTGACCGCTAGTCAGCCCAGGCCGGGGATCCCTGGAGAGCTGGGGACCCCCCCAATAAAGGGGTCACCCTCTCCAGGGCACCCCAGGCCCAGGCTGATAGCCCGGGGCTATCCCCGCCACCCCTGGTGGCGGTGGGTGGCGGGTTGATTGTGTGGTGTGGTGTAAATAAAGAATATCAAACATTGTCTTTACAAGTAGAACTGCAAGTCCCAGCTAGCCTGCCCCGCATGCTGGTACTTGGAGAACCACAAGTACCAGCATGCAGGGCATTAAGGGCCCACTAGTACCTGTAGTTCACCTGTAAAAAAAATGTTTAAAAAAACACAGGACACACACACCGTGACAGTATAAGTTTATTAAACATACATACACACACACACATGTACACATACTCACCTATGTAACCTGTAGCATCGGTCCACTTGTCCGGTAAAGTATCCCTAGGGGACCTGTGAAAAAAAACATACTCACCATCTCCTATGCGAGGTTCTGTCCTCTTCGTTCCAAAGTAGGCATCCCCGGACTTGGCAAAAAAAAAAAACGAAAACGCGATCCACGAACTTAGTACCGTTCTATAGAACGGTACTTCCCGAATGAGAGCTTAGCGGCGGGGTATCACCATGGAAACCCCGCTGCTAAGCGTTCATTGGCTGAGAGAGGTCATCTCCCGTCTCTCAGCCAATGAACGGCTCCCTCCATTGTAGTCAATGGTGGGAACCGCAGGGTAAACTTTAATAACCTTGCGGCTCCCAGCATTGACTACAATGGAGGGAGCCGTTCATTGGCTGAGAGAGACGGGAGATGGCCTCTCTCAGCCAATAAACGCTTAGCAGCGGGGTTTCCATGGTGATACCCCGCCGCTAAGCTCTCATTCGGGAAGTACCGTTCTATAGAACGGTACTAAGTTCGTGGATCGCGTTTTCGTTTTTTTTTTTTTGCCAAGTCCGGGGATGCCTACTTTGGAACGAAGAGGACAGAACCTCGCATAGGAGATGGTGAGTATGTTTTTTTTCACAGGTCCCCTAGGGATACTTTACCGGACAAGTGGACCGATGCTACAGGTTACATAGGTGAGTATGTGTACATGTGTGTGTGTGTATGTATGTTTAATAAACTTATACTGTCACGGTGTGTGTGTCCTGTGTTTTTTTTAAACATTTTTTTACAGGTGAACTACAGGTACTAGTGGGCCCTTAATGCCCTGCATGCTGGTACTTGTGGTTCTCCAAGTACCAGCATGCGGGGCAAGCTTGCTGGGACTTGCAGTTCTACTTGTAAAGACAATGTTTGATATTCTTTATTTACACCACACCACACAATCAACCCGCCACCCACCGCCACCAGGGGTGGCGGGGATAGCCCCGGGCTATCAGCCTGGGCCTGGGGTGCCCTGGAGAGGGTGACCCCTTTATTGGGGGGGTCCCCAGCTCTCCAGGGATCCCCGGCCTGGGCTGACTAGCGGTCAGGGCTGATGCTGCGGCTGGGGGGCCCGGTGAAAGGGCTCCCCTGGCTGTGGCATCAGCCCCCCGCTAGAAAAAGTCCAGTGCTGGTTCTGGAACATACAGGGGAACCCTACTCATTTTTTTCCCCTGTATTTCCAGAACCAGGACCGGATCAGAGCCCAGAGCTGGTTGCGCAGAATACGGGGGACCCCTACGTCGTTTGTCCCCCGTATTTTGGCAACCAGCTCTGGTTCTGACTAGCCCGGTGCTGGTTGTGTTTAAGTACAGGGGACCCCTATGTCGTTTGTCCCCTGTATTTAAGCACACCCAGCACTGGGTCACTAATGCCCGGGGCTGGTTGCTCTTTTTTTGGGGGGGGGGCACGCCATTTTTTTCTCTTTTTACACAGGTTTTTTTTTTTTTATTTACCACAGCAGCACAGACGGGTCTCACGGACCCGTTAGTGCTCTGTGTCAATGACACAGATGCAAGTAGCACGGATCTCCTGGTCCGTGCGTGCATCTGTGTCATTGAAATACACAGCAGCACAGACGGGTCTCACTGACCCATCTGTGCTCTGTGTCACTGTCAATCACACAGATGCATGTAGCACGGATCTCACGAGTCCGTGCTACATGCAAATGAGCACCATAATGCTGATTGGCTGAGAGCCGTGACAGACGGCTCTGTCAGCCAATCAGCACTTTGCCCATTAAAGGCAAAGGCATTTTTTTTTAAATGGCCGCTCGAGGCAAAACCTCGAGATCCGACAGCAGATCTCGAGGTTTTGCCTCGGGAGAGGGATCCGGGGCAGACAGGGAGATCCGAGCTTGGGCTCGGATCGCCCCGGATCCCCGAAGTTCGGGTGGGTTCGGTTCTCAGGGAACCGAACCCGCTCATCCCTAAAATAAAGAATATCAAACATTGTCTTTACAAGTAGAACTGCAAGTCCCAGCAAGCTTGCCCCGCATGCTGGTACTTGGAGAACCACAAGTACCAGCATGCAGGGCATTAAGGGCCCACTAGTACCTGTAGTTCACCTGTAAAAAAATGTTTAAAAAAAACACAGGACACACACACCGTGACAGTATAAGTTTATTAAACATACATACACACACACACATGTACACATACTCACCTATGTAACCTGTAGCATCGGTCCACTTGTCCGGTAAAGTATCCCTAGGGGACCTGTGAAAAAAAACATACTCACCATCTCCTATGCGAGGTTCTGTCCTCTTCGTTCCAAAGTAGGCATCCCCGGACTTGGCAAAAAAAAAAAAAACGAAAACGCGATCCACGAACTTAGTACCGTTCTATAGAACGGTACTTCCCGAATGAGAGCTTAGCGGCGGGGTATCACCATGGAAACCCCGCTGCTAAGCGTTCATTGGCTGAGAGAGGCCATCTCCCGTCTCTCTCAGCCAATGAACGGCTCCCTCCATTGTAGTCAATGCTGGGAGCCGCAAGGTTATTAAAGTTTACCCTGCGGTTCCCACCATTGACTACAATGGAGGGAGCCGTTCATTGGCTGAGAGACGGGAGATGACCTCTCTCAGCCAATGAACGCTTAGCAGCGGGGTTTCCATGGTGATACCCCGCCGCTAAGCTCTCATTCGGGAAGTACTGTTCTATAGAACGGTACTAAGTTCGTGGATCGCGTTTTCGTTTTTTTTTTTTGCCAAGTCCGGGGATGCCTACTTTGGAACGAAGAGGACAGAACCTCGCATAGGAGATGGTGAGTATGTTTTTTTTCACAGGTCCCCTAGGGATACTTTACCGGACAAGTGGACCGATGCTACAGGTTACATAGGTGAGTATGTGTACATGTGTGTGTGTGTATGTATGTTTAATAAACTTATACTGTCACGGTGTGTGTGTCCTGTGTTTTTTTAAACATTTTTTTTACAGGTGAACTACAGGTACTAGTGGGCCCTTAATGCCCTGCATGCTGGTACTTGTGGTTCTCCAAGTACCAGCATGCGGGGCAGGCTAGCTGGGACTTGCAGTTCTACTTGTAAAGACAATGTTTGATATTCTTTATTTACACCACACCACACAATCAACCCGCCACCCACCGCCACCAGGGGTGGCGGGGATAGCCCCGGGCTATCAGCCTGGGCCTGGGGTGCCCTGGAGAGGGTGACCCCTTTATTGGGGGGGTCCCCAGCTCTCCAGGGATCCCCGGCCTGGGCTGACTAGCGGTCAGGGTTGATGCTGCGGCTGGGGGGCCCGGTGAAAGGGCTCCCCTGGCTGTGGCATCAGCCCCCCGCTAGAAAAAGTCCAGTGCTGGTTCTGGAACATACAGGGGAACCCTACTCATTTTTTGTCCCCTATATTTCCAGAACCAGGACCGGATCAGAGCCCAGAGCTGGTTGCGCAGAATACAGGGGACCCCTACGTCGTTTGTCCCCCGTATTTTGGCAACCAGCGCTGGTTCTGACTAGCCCGGTGCTGGTTGTGCTTAAGTACAGGGGACCCCTACGTCGTTTGTCCCCTGTATTTAAGCACACCCAGCACTGGGTTACTAATGCCCGGGGCTGGTTGCTCTTTTTTGGGGGGGTGCACGCCATTTTTTTCTTTTTTTACACAGGTTTTTTTTTTTTTTTTTACCACAGCAGCACAGACGGGTCTCACGGACCTGTCATTGCTCTGTGCCAATCACACAGATGCATGTAGCACGGATCTCCCGGGTTCGTGCTACATGCAAATGGGCACCATAACGCTGATTGGCTTCCTGTCTGCCACTGCAGTGCCACTCCTAGATGGGCCACGTGTTTGTGCCGCCCCCTTGTGTCGCTTAGCATAGTCATCCAGCTTCCTCGGTACAACCTTTTGGCCTAAAAACAATATTGTGAGGTGTGAGGTGTTCAGAATAGAGTGGAAATGAGTGGAAATTAATGTTATTGGGGTTATTAATAGCGTAGGAACAAAAAAAGGCCCATTTATGTGATTTTAGCGTTTTTTTTTTATTTTTTAAGAAAAAATCCAGATCCAAAACACAAAACCCAGAACCCAAAACACGGAAGGGTGGTTTTGGCAAAACCAATCCAGATCCAAAACACGAAGAAAGATCCAGATCCAAAACCAAAACACAAAACACGAAAAGTGTCCGGTGCACACCCCTAATATAAACCTCCAAGATCCGGCACTCATAGGTACACAAATAGCTGGACTTGGTGCTCTCCTCACTGTAACCTCCAAACAAGGATACACTGTCACACAATCCAACAAACGGCGGCACTCCGGATAAATAACTGCCAAGTACACATAGCTGGGTTCAGCGACTTTAATCAACGCTTTTATGAGGCTTATAATACAAAGTGAAATGGCAAATAACAACCTTAAATAGCTCACCCCATGCAGGCCAAACCTCCGGTGATTTTCACGTGCGCCGCCAGACAGCAGTCGCACAGGAAGTCACGTTTTGATCACCCCCGAGTGTAACCATGGTTATGTGCATACACATACTGATCTAAAAAATACAGTACAATGTTCACAGCGTGTGTCCCCACACTATGCTGTAACACATTATTAAGCTAAAACTAGTGAATACACCAGCAAGTGCAATAAATACAAAACATACATTTATAATACCTGCGGCAAATGCTGTGACGGTAATGTGAACACCATGTAGACATACTGACTTCATCTATACATGAACACAGACAAAAATGCATAAAACATACATATAAATCGACACACACAAAAGACAACATATGGAAAACAGCATATAATGCAATAAAATATGAGCTATGGTAAGAACTTACCTTTGTTATCTCTATTTCTACGAAGTCCATAGGGTTCCACAGGATACCTTGGGGTATAGGTGATGACGTCAAGCATCGGGCACCATAGAGTTAAGTTTTCAGCCTCCCATGATGCACTAGGGTCCCCCTCCTATACCCCGCCCCCGAGCCAAGGCATCTCAGTTACGTACCAAGCCATAGGCCGGAGGAGGAGAAGAAAGAGAGAAAAAAGATCTGGACACACACAAGAATCACATTCTCACCAGAGGGAGACGGAAAAACCGGTGACCAGAGTAAAGCCCATCTGCAGCACAGGTGCGACAGGGCGGGAGTCCTGTGGAACCCTATGGACTTCGTAGAAATAGAGATAACATAGGTAAGTTCTTACCATATCTCATATTTTCTACATCAGGGTCCATAGGGTATCCACAGGATACCTTGGGGATGTCCCAAAGCAGTATCCTTTAAGGGTGGGGACGCTCCTGTGCTGAAAGGAGAATCCGCCTCCCAAAGGAAGCATCCTGAGAGGCAAAGGTGTCAAACACGTAATACCTCACAAAGGTATGGACCGAGGACCATGTGGCAGCCTTGCAGATCTGGACTACAGAGGCACCACGTCGAGCAGCCCACGAAGGACCCACAGACCTAGTGGAATGAGCCCTCACAGAGGAAGGAACCGGAAGGCCTTCAAGAAGATAAGCTTCTGAAATGGCCATACGAATCCAGCCTGCCAAAGTCTGCTTTGAAGCAGGCCAACCCTTTTTACGGAAGCCATAGAGGACAAACAAGGCGTCCGACCTAAACGAAGAAGTGCGGTCAACATAAATCCTTAAGGCCTGCACAACGTCCAAAGTGGCCTCACCCAC
Organism: Taudactylus pleione; assembly: GCA_031769625.1. Taxonomy (NCBI): domain Eukaryota; kingdom Metazoa; phylum Chordata; class Amphibia; order Anura; family Myobatrachidae; genus Taudactylus; species Taudactylus pleione. Next base: position 592,948 of record JAUIMM010000154.1, on the reverse strand, counting down.
TGAAAGATCAGGTGAGTTAAAAGCCGGCACAACGATTTCCTCGTTGATGTGAAAACTGGAAACAACTTTAGGAAGGAAACCAGGACGAGTGCGCAGCACCGCCCTGTTCCTATGAAAAATCAGAAAAGGGGGTCTACAGGAGGGAAACACGTCTGGCCGAAGCAATGGACAGAAGGAAAATAGTTTTAGCTGTCAGGCATTTGAGGTCCACTGAGCCCAGTGGTTCAAACGGCAGTACCTGGAGAGCCCTCAGGACCACAGCTAAATCCCAAGGCGCCACCGATGGAACAAAAGGTGGCTGAATTCTGAGAACACCTTGCATAAAGGTGCGCACATCAGGGATTGCAGCAATCCTACGATGGAACCAGATGGACAGGGCAGACACCTGCACCTTGAGAGATGCAAGGCGAAGCCCATGGTCCACTCCCGCCTGTAGGAAAGCTAATTGTCACGACCCTGTCTAGTTGTCACCTTTTTGCCTTGGGACTTACCCCTGTCAGCTCCCCCATGGATCTGTGTGTGTAATTTGCCTGGAGGATTTGCTCTGATTATTGCACCTGGCCTCTCCTCTGTCTGTGAGCACTGCTAGCCCTGATTGGAATCACAGGTGTGGTTCAGATTCTCAGAGCTGCAGAGATGAATACTCCCTCTGCATGTTGTGCCTTCCACCACTCAGAATGCTACTACCAGACCACCTGTCCGTATCCACCAATTGCTGCCAGACCCATGGTATATATATCCTCTCCTGATAGCATTCTTGGACTGAACATCTCGTCTTCCCGTGGTGTATGGTTCATGCTGTTTCTGCATTCAAGTATATCCCTGTAACCTGCTACAGCAATCCCTGGCGCTATCCAGAAAACCTGTTTCAGCTGTACCTGGCAATCCAGTAAATCTGCTGGCAGCAACCCCCGGTGCTTCCAGAAAACCTGTTACAGCCAAACCTGGCAATCCAGTAAATCTGCTGGCAGCAACCCCCGGTGCTTCCAGAAAACCTGTTACAGCCAAACCTGGCAATCCAGTAAGCCTGCTGACAGCAACCCCTGGTGCATCCCGAAAACCTGCTACAGTAATACCTGGCATCCAGACGTCCTGTTACAGCAATACCTGGCCTATGCTCTGCTGCTAGTCCTACTCCTGGTTGGTCCCTGGCACTCTGTAACCTGCATCGTGTCACCCGGCCTTGCTTACTGCTGTGGATCAACTCCTGCTCCTTTTACCTACCTACTCCCTCCCTGAACCTAAAATTCCCAAACCTACCCATTCCTTCCTGAAACCTGTTATTCCCAATTATCCTATCCAGCCTGCACCTGAGTTCCAACCTTGTCACAGCATTTCCGGATCACCCTGTTTAACCCTCGTCTCAGCATTACCTGATTTCCCTTCAGCCATTGTCACGTTTTTCCAGTTCAGTCCACATTGTTCGAGTCCAGAGTCAAGTTCCAAGCACATAAGTTCAGTCCACGTTGTTCCAGTCTAGAGTCAAGTTCCAAGCTCATCAGTTCTATCCACGTAGCCACCCAGCTACCAGCGTCTACCCACGGCTAACCGGCCGCTCCACGTAGCCACCCAGATACTAGCGTCCACCCACGGCGATCCTGCCACTCCACGTAGCTACCCAGATACCAGCATTTACCCACGGCTATCCAGCCGCTCCACATAGCCACCCAGCTACCAACGTCTACCCACGGCTTCCCAAGCCACAACAAGTAGCTTCCACGCTACCATCCGTCTGCAAGCCCATCTACTAGTAACCCGACCAGCTCAGTCAGCCTACCTGCCGGTCCCAGTCCGGTCCCTCAAAGTTCCTTCTGGTCACATTCCAACGTCTCAAGTTTCCAGTTCCAGTCACTCATCACCAAAGGCAGTTCTCACTGCTACCCACTTCTTATAATAAAAGAGCTATTCATCTACATAATCTGTGGTTCCAGTCATGCCGGCCTCCGTTGAAACCCGATCACCACCTGAGACAGGTAACTCGCAGACACAAATTGTGACACTAATACTCTAGACAGACGGAACTCCCGAGGAGCATAACCTCTCGGCCGACACCACTGGAAGAACGTATGCCACACACGATGGTATATCCTTGCAGAAGATGGTTTCCGAGCCCTTAGCATAGTTTGCACTACAGAGCTGGAAAACCCCCTGGACCTTAACATGGCCGTCTCAACAGCCACGCCGTCAAAGACAGCCGAGTCAGGTCCGGGTGAAGACAAGGACCCTGTGACAGGAGGTCCGGACGTAACGGCAACCGCAGAGGAATGTCCACGGACAGTCTCTGGAGGTCTGAGAACCAGTGCCTCCGGTGCCACGCGGCAGCTATCAACAGGAGCGTCCCTCCTTCCTGTTTGAATTTCCGGATTACCCGTGGAAGAAGGGAAAACGGAGGAAACAGATAAGCAAACCGGAACGTCCACCGGACGGACAGAGCATCCACCAGAGACGCCTTTTCGTCTCTTGTGCGAGACCCGTACACCGGCAACTTGTTGTTGTGCCGTGACACCATGAGGTCGATTTCTGGAAGACCCCACCTGTCCACCAGAAGTTGAAAGACGTCCTGGTGCAGAAACCATTCCACCGGATGAACGTCCTGGTGACTGAGAAAGTCCGCCTCCCAGTTTAGGACTCCCGGGATGAAGACTGCTGATATGGCCTGGAGATTGCGCTCTGCCCAAACCAGGATTCGGGACACCTCTACGAGAGCCGCCCGACTTCGGGTTCCACCTTGCCAATTTATGTAGGCCACGGTGGTAGCATTGTCGGACTGGACCTGCACTGGGTGACCTTGGAGAACCCGATGTGCCTGCTGGAGAGCATTGAATACCGTGCGGAGCTCCAAGATGTTTATTGGAAGCTCTGTTTCCGCCCGAGTCCACCTGCCCTGGAACAAGCCAGTTTATCAACCAGTCGTGCCGTTGCAGTACCGCAATGGTCAGGTCCAAGTGGCGTAGAAGCAGATCTGGAGATCCTGCCACCAACAGAAGGTTGTCCAAGTACGGTAACATGCGGACTCCCTGCAGCCGCAGGGAAGCCGCCATGACCGCCATCACCTTGGTGAATACACGTGGTGCTGTCGCCAGCCCAAAAGGTACTGCTGATGGCGTAAAAGAATAGGGACATGCAGGTAAGCGTCCTGTATGTCCAACGACACCATGTAATCCCCAGGTTCCAGCGCCAGAATGATGGACCGTAGGGTCTCCATCCGAAACCTCGGCACCCGCAAAGACTTGTTGAGTGCTTTGAGGTTGAGGATCAGACGATACGACCCATTGGGTTTCTGCACCAAAAACAGAATGGAATAGAAACCCTGGCCCCTCTGGGAGAATGGAACAGGCACTAAAACTCCAGCCTGGAGCATAGTGTGCAAAACCTTCCGCAGTTCTACGGCTTTGTTCCGGTCTGATGGAAGACCCGTGGTGAAGAATCGAGACGGGGGCCTGTGCCGAAAGGAGAGGGCATACCCGTGAGAAACCACCTCGAGAGCCCAAGTGTCTGTCGTAGTAACCAACCAACACTGGGTGACCTGCAGCAGGCGGCCTCCCACTTTGGGATCCCCCAAAGGGAGGCCCGGACCTTCAGGTCGCAGGCTTGTCATCGGGCTTAGGGGCCGGACGTCTGGTACTCCAGGCCTGTTTCCGGGGCTTGGCCGATTTTTTGTGGCCAGCCTGTCTGGGAAAAGACTGCGTCTTAGGCCTACCCTGGGCCCTGTAAGACCGAAAGGACGACGTACCTGAACCGGAAGGAACCGCAGCAGACGAAAGACATGCCGATTTGGCTGCCGCCAGCGTGGCTGCGATTTTGTCCAGATCCGGACCAAAGAGGACTTCTCCATTGAAAGGCAAAGCTTCCAAGCGTTTCTTGGAATCAGCATCCGCCTTCCAAGATCGCAGCCATAAGGTGCGACGAGCAGCGACAGCCGCCGAAAAAATCAGAGACGCCAGGGTACTGATATCCAAGGCCGCCTCATTGATATAAGTGGCTGAGTCCCGGAGATTGCCTATCAACTTGGTCAGTTCAGCCGAACAGTTGGAATCGAAAGACGCCTCCAAATTATCAGCCCAGCGCTCCATAGCTCTGGCTACCCAACAAATGCCCCCCCCCCCCTCAAGGGAATAAATGGACTTTAGGCAAATCTCTACCTTACGGTCCGTAGCATCCTTCAAGGAAGACATGGAGGGCATGGGCAATGTGGCACTGCGGACTAGGCGTGCCACATGAGAATCCACCTGTGGAGGGGATTCCCACTTTGAAAAATAATTATCCGCAAACAGATAAGCCACCACCAAGCGCCTCTGAGGCTGATAGTTTGCCCGGATGTTTCCACGCCTCCTCTAAATGGTCTACTAACTGACCCGAAAGAGGAAACACTGTGGCGTCACCCTTAATATCCTTAAAAAAGGCATATTTAGATTTTGATACCGGAGGATTTTCATCCTCAATCACTAAAGCTGTGCGGACTGCCCGAATAAGTCCAGGAATATAAACCTTGGACCTAGCGTCCGACTCTTTAGTACGGAGAGGTTCCTGGTCCGAAAGATCCAGAATCTCCCCATCATCAGACGTCACGTCGTCATCCTTATAAGGAGCGGACAGAGACGCCACCGGCCGTTTATGCGGTCTCAACACAGACTCCCCTTGTAACACGTCCGACAAGTGCTGTACAGAACTTGTCAGAGAATTAACCCACGCAGGCTACTGAGAGACTTGGGGAGGGGAAATAGGGAGACTGTGTGGTACCATCAATTGTCTCGGGTACCCTGCATGGGTGACCACACCACCGACTGCTGGGACAAACCCATCTGTGAGAACGCAGGCTGCGGAGCTAACTGGCCCACTAGGGTTGTAAGCGCTTTGGCGAAACAAGCCCAGGGCGGCTCCTGTACCGGGGCCGTGACAGTAATTGGCCGCGCCAATAAATAACACTGCCGACATGGCCCCTCCGCGCTACCTTCCCCCTCCGCTATAGGTACCTTGCATGTAATACACAAAAGCTGGAGAGGAAAGTCACAGACATGATGGTATGTGACCCCTCTCACTGATACTCGTAGTATAGTGTGAGACCACCCTGCAATCACAGTACCGAAAGGGCTTTAGCAGAAAAAGATCAGGGACAGTGAAAAGGCCGACAGTAGAAAATGAAAGTACAGGCAGCAGCGCTAGCAGAAGTCACATACAATGCAAAGAAAATCAATTCCTGCACTAACAGCGCTGATAATCATTTACGCAGACACAGAGCCTGGTAGGACACAGCGCTGCATACACAGACCTGAACCAAACGGAGGAGAGGTATGCCGGGGGACCCAGACTGCGATGCCACCGCTTCCAAGCTTCCAGCAGCGTTCACCATGCGCTTGTAAAGATGGCCACCAAGGAACATAGAGGAGGCCGGCCTGGAGGAGGAGCGCTGCCACAGGGCCAGTCAGCACAGTTCAGAGAGGGCTGTGTGCAGCGGGGGAGGCGCCGGCTGTGCTACAGGGAAGGCGCGCTCCCCTGGCATGCAATTAACCCCTGGGACGTCGCAGCGCTACCGCTCAGCCACGGTCCGCTGTCCCAGGGGGGTAGTGGAAGCGCAGGTTAGGTACCTGGCTCCACGCTGCAGCCAGTCTCCAAGGAGCCCCCTGCCTGGGGACTCTGGACCATGTTTCAGCAGGGTCCCACCGCGGGACCCCGCTGCTTACCTGCTGCCCCCTTGGATCCGGCCATGGTCCGAAACATCTGGGGTCACCGCTAGCTGTGACCCCAGATGCTTACCAGCATCCCCGGATCAGTATCGGCGTTCTGGTACCGGCGGGGGTGTAGGGAAGACAGCATGGACATCAGCACTGACTGTCCATGCTGTACTTCCAGATGTGCAGCCACAGCTGCATTGAAGAAACTTCAGGGGCTATTCTTAGCCCCCCTCTAACAGGTGCATCCGACTCCGGCCGGGCACCAAACGAAACTGAGATGCCTTGGCTCGGGGGCGGGGTATAGGAGGGGGACCCTAGTGCATCCTGGGAGGCTGAAAACTTAACTCTATGGTGCCCGATGCCTGACGTCATCACCTATACCCCAAGGTATCCTGTGGATACCCTATGGACCCTGATGTAGAAACATTGCTACATTGATGCAACCAGCCACTAAGCATGTGGCTGTTACTGTTAGCAACACTGAATCATCCATCTGCAGTAAACCTTAACATTACCAGCACCCTGTATGCCACAAGTGCAATTGTTGTACATCGGTTAAATAGAACCACATCTGCTCTATCTGTTGAATCTACAAACCTTGCGACTAGGAGTAAAAACTGAGTGAATACCAACCGCCTAATTTATACAAAGCATTGTAGCCCTATAGTCTCATTTAGGCCACGAGGGGACAATGTGTCCAATCACGTTATCCAGTTAGCTTCACATTGTAGCAATCTCTTGCCCCGATCACCGCCTCTATGCAAAGGAGGCACGTGATCAATGATGCGATAACGTAAAGTCGCAATATTGTGTTTAGCCACAGCGAAATGCCTGGCTACTGGCTGTTCGCTGGTGCCAGTAGCAATGGCTGCCCTAATGGCCGACCGGTGTTGCGCCATGCGAACTCTAAGGGTGCATTCTGTCTTCCCTATATACATTTTGGAACAAGGGCAAGTGATCGCATAAACAATGAATGAGCTACTGCATGTTAGATGATAACGTATATTGTATTTAACCCCTGTGAATGGATGGAAAAATGATGGCCCTGTCTGTAAATAACTACACGTAGTACAATTAGAACATTTAAAGCATCCCAACTTCGGGCTTCCCAAAAAAATACTTTTCTTGGATTTGCCCAACTGTGTGATGTCATTTCGCACTAAGGGCCTGATTCAGACACACTCGCAAGCGGCTGTCCACTCGCAAGTGGGTCGATGTTGTGCACTGCGCATGCGCACGACGGCGGGAGCTCCGTCGTGCGCATGCGCCAGACGCGACGAGTGAAAGTCCTTCACTCGTTGTGTCTGATCAAAGGGGGCGTGCTGTCGATGTTGATTGACAGCACGCCCCCTTTGGTGGGCATGCCTCCCTGACGGGGGCGTTCCCAAGGGAACGCCTACCGTCAGAAGCCGGCCCACTGACATCACTAGTGATGTCAGTGGGAGTGATTTTGGCTCTGATAGAGCCAAAATCACTCCGGGCCTTGCGGTTGAAAACCTCAACCGCAGACTCCGGCTCGCAGTTTCGATGGTCGCGATGGTCACGACCATCGCGGCTATCAAACTGCACGCTCGTATAGGCAGTGGGTGGTGACCCACAGCTATACGAGCGTCCAGGAGGACGCTCCAGAATTATGGAGGGCGGCCCTCATTCAGAGCGTGCGCTCTGCTCAGAGCGTACGGCTCTGAATGAGGGCCTAAGACATCAGAGATGAATTGTTAAATGGTTGTAATTGCTTGTCAGTATTAATGATGGGCCACAAAGACTTAGCTTGGCGGTTGATAGTAGTGCTCATGTGGTTAAAATTGTTAACCCAAATATACCTATTGGACTTCACGTCCATGGAGGCAGAACAACCGCCAAGTAGTTTGTCTGAAGGAACTGCCAAGGCTTTATATCTGGCTCGTTCCACATCAGACAACCTATAGTCGCTTTGTAGAAAGTTTGCCCAACTGTGTGATGTCATTACGCACTAAGATATCTCTGAGGTTCTTACCCCTGCAATAACAGGACATCAGAGATGAATTGGTTGTAATTGCTTGTTATTTTATGATTTGTTACGTCTCAAAAAGAAAGAAACTGATTTTTTTTCTATCATGGACTAACGTTGTCCAATTATTATAAAGATAAAAAAATTCCCCGTGGGTTAAGAATCAAAAATGTGCCCACCATCGGTCGCTACAACATTGATTTTTGTAAAAAATGGACTTCGATTTTAAACAAATGTTCATTTGATTTATTATTATTAGTAATTGAAGAGTCAAAAAGGGAAATGTCAATCATCAAAGAAAAAAATCAAAACTTTTGAGAGTAGCCATTTAGTGACATTACACAATGATAAAGTGAATGGCTCTCCAAATTAAAAACACAATTGGAAGCCTATAAAACCGAGCTGGTTAAATTTAAAGCTGACAAAAAGAGGAAGGTTGACCTGGATTATGATCAACAGCGGGTCTATAACTGGTTAACGGGGGCTAACCCCAAACATGACAAAAAACCACCCTTTAGACGCAATGCCTACAAACTTCGCTTTAATACCTCCGATGACACTGTAACCACAGAAAGTGACACTGACACATCTGTCAAGTTTAAAACAAGACAGCGCATACTATCTCCGGCTGGTAATCGTACCAGAACCCGTTTTTTAGATTTGGGCCCAAGCATACCCGCAGAGGGCAACAAAACAAGAGGGAGAGGAAGACCCCCCAAGGGTCGCAGGACCTAGGGCCTGATTCAGACCCACTCACAAGCGGCTGTCTGCTCGCAAGTGGGTCGATGTTGTGCACTGCGCATGCGCACGATGGCGGGAGCTCCGTCGTGCGCATGCGCCAGACGCGACGAGCGAAGGACTTTCCTTCGCTCGTTGTGTCTGATCAAAGGGGGCGTGCTGTCAATGTTGATTGGTGGGCATGCCGGGGGCGTGCCTCCCTGACGGGGGCGTTCCCAAGGGAACGCCTACCGTCAGAAGCCGGCCCACTGACATCACTAGTGATGTCAGTGGGAGTGATTTTGGCTCTGATAGAGCCAAAATCACTCCGGGCCTTGCGGTTGAAAAACTCAACCGCAGGCTCCGGCTCGCAGTGGCGATGGTCGCGATGGTGAAGACCATTGCGGCCATCAAACTGCACGCTCGTATAGTCTGTGGGTGGTGATCCACAGCTATACGAGCGTCCAGGAGGACGCTCCAGAATTATGGAGGGCGGCCCTCATTCAGAGCGTGCGCTCTGCTCAGAGTGTACGGCTCTGAATGAGGGCCCTAGTTTTTAATCTATCAGACAGACCATTCTGTTACAGAACTCACGGTCCTACGTAAAGTATTATCATTTGTCCCTACCGTCCCTTTCAATCAGATTCAATGGAAAAAATAAATTTATATGCTTAACAGAAGCCTCAAAATAAAATATTTTTTTGCTGACAAACCTTAAGTCCCTGCATTGATACCACCGCAACTGCTCAAGTTACAGGAGAAATCTACGTTCGATCCAATCAGCACCAACGCGTCAATCACTACTTTTATTCGCTTACTTGACAAAGCGATAAGTGATGATCCTAATATTAAAACACCTGCCTTTTGGAATCCTACAAAAGATGACAGCACAGCCCTTAAACATCTAGCCTCCTATGATGACATCGTGTTTCGGCAGGCTGATAAGGGTGGAGCCATCATTGTATTAAATCTCACTGATTATATAGGGAAGCGTCCCGACAGCTCAGTGATTCGGCTACATATAAAAAGCTAACACGGGATCCAACATTTATAATCAAAAAATAATTAGCTGCTGTACTTGAAGAAGCCTGTCACATGGGAGCTTTTCCACCTGCCATTGAAAAAATCTTGGAAGTTAAATTTCCCATCAGACCACTCTTATATTTGATTCCGAAATTGCACAAAGATCCCATCAGGCCTCCTGGTCGGCCGATTATTGCCGTTCGAGGCTCTTTATACCAACCTACATCTACTTACCTGGACGCTTTGTTGCAACCATGTGTCCAAGCTAGACCATCTTATTTGAAGGACACCAATAGTTTGTAGAAAGCCTTTATTGAGCTCCCAGATTTGCCTGCCCATTGTGTGTTATGTTCAGTTGACGTATCTAGTCTCTATACGTGCATCCCCATGGAGAGGGTTTGCAGGCTACTAGGAGTCTAAAGCTGCATACACACACAACGATTTAGTTAATGAACGATTTTAGTAAACGATTTTCTCCCTTGAAAAATGAACTAAAATAGTTTACTAAAGTTGTTCATTTACTAAATGTAATGAACGATTTTTTAGAACTACAAACGATTTTTGCATATTGACTTACTGAAAATCGTTCAGTTGACAAGTCTGACTGAACTACAAACTACAAACGTGAACGCGCATGAACGTAAATCGTTCATCGTTTGACTCAGAAAGTGAACGGTTTTTACAAACGATTATCGTTAACCGATATCTTTTAACGATAATCGTTCAAAAAATCGTTGTGTATGCACCTTTATACATGATAATCCTTTATTTAAGGGTACCAACGAGGATTTGTTTATGCAACTGCTAGAAATAACTCTGACTAGAAATTACTTCATGTTCAATGGCACATATTATTTGCAGCTCTCCAGCTGCGCAATGGGGTCCAACGTGGCCCCTTCATATGCAAATTCATATATATTTGCCATTGAACATGAAGTGTTTTTCTCTGATCAGATTATTGCTAAAAATATACTTGTATTTTTCCCTTATATTGATGAAATATTGGTAGTGTAGGGAGGTAGTTTACAGGCATTCACAGATGTGATTGAGAAATATAATGAGCTACATAGACCAGTGAGATTTACGTACACCACAAGTCTCACGACGGTTAATTTTTTAGACGTGACGATCACTAAGTTTGAGGGTAGATTGGTTCCTTCGCTATTCATCAAGTCTACCGACAGAAACAATGTTTTATTGGCCAGCAGTGCACATCCAGCACCGTTAAAAAATGCATTGCCATTTTCACAGTTTTTGCGCGCTTTGCAAATAGCCAAAGACCGTGAAGAAGGGATCAAACAGTTGGATAATATGATGACAAAGAGGCTATAGGTTGTCTGATGTGGAACGAGCCAGACATAAAGCCTTGGCAGTTCCTTCAGACAAACTACTTGGCGGTTGTTCTACCTCCATGGACGTGAAGTCCAATAGGTATATTTGGGTTAACAATTTTAACCACATGAGCACTACTATCAACCGGCAAGCTAAGGCCCTCATTCAGAGCCGTACGCTCTGAGCAGAGCGCACGCTCTGCATGAGGGCCGGGCTCCATTTTCATGGAGCATCCTCCTGGACGCTCGTATAGCTGTGGGTCACCACCCACAGGCTATACGAGCGTGCATTTTGATGGCCGCGATGGTCGTGACCATCGCGACCATCGAAATTGCGAGCCGGAGCCTGCGGTTGAGGTTTTCAACCACAAGCTCCGGAGTGATTTTGGCTCTATCAGAGCCAAAATCACTCCCACTGACATCACTAGTGATGTCAGTGGGCCGGCTTCTGACGGGAGGCGTTCCCGTGGGAACGCCCCCGTCAGGGAGGCACGCCCCCGGCACGCCCACCAAAGGGGGCGTGCTGTCAATCAACATTGACAGCACGCCCCCTTTGATCGGACACAACGAGCGAAGGAAAGTCCTTCGCTCGTCGTGTCTGGCGCATGCGCACGACGGAGCTCCCTCCGTCGTGCGCATGCTCAGTGCAGACCATCGACCCACTTGCGAGCGGACAGCCGCTCGCGAGTGGGTCTGAATCAGGCCCTAAGTCTTTGTGGCCCATCATTAGTACTGACAAGCAATTACAACCATTTAACAATTCATCTCTGATGTCCTGTTATCGCAGGGGTAAGAACCTCAGAGATATCTTAGTGCGAAATGACATCACACAGTTGGGCAAATCCAAGAAAAGTATTTTTTTGGGAAGCCCGAAGTTGGGATGCTTTAAATGTTCTAATTGTACTACGTGTTGTCGAAACCGTATAAATTGGTTGCGATCGCTTAATTGCGCACGAATCGCAACACGACATCCATTGGACGATTTGATCGTCCACGGCCATTTTATGCGAACACAGGCTCCTGCCGCATTTGCGCACGCGCAATTGCACATGTTCGCTATACATGCACACGCATCCCATGCCCCCGCAACTCGTCATATTGTGAATGGCGAGCCATGCTTCTGTGCTCACAACAGTTAAGCGCCATTTTTACATTACATAAACACATAAAGTTAGTACAGCAATACTGTTTAAATACTGTTTTGCGTTTCAATCGCATAGCCAGCTTTTAAGTATTATTGTCGGAAACCTTACCCCGACGGACAGCAGCCTTTCCTTACAATAAACTTATATCCCATTTAACCCTAAACTGACTGAGATACGCACAATGCTATGTGTTTTAAAGGTATACAGTGAATGTTACATGTTAAATAGCAGTTATATGATATCTGGGATTAGGAATAAGATAAATGGGTCATGAGTAGTATCTACCAATTTCCCTCTGTCTCAACAGGAATTTGACACCAACAGAATGAATATGGAAGGGGTCACTATCGAGTTATGAAGACCTGGCAAGAATTATACTCTATACTGTATAAATCACTGTACACCTCCCCTGTAGATTTGCATGCCAAATGTTAGTACAAAGGGATTTTCTAACAGTTCAACCTCCAGTGACGTCAACCATTTATTAACAAATGAATAGCAACAACCATTGTGACTCAGTAATAAAGGGCCAATAGGGAACCCCTCTGAGTATTCATCTTATGTTCAAAGGTAATTGTACACCTATAAATTGCCATGCAGTCTGGATCCCAGCCCCTTTCCTTTGCTACCTTTCTCCCTGCCTGACCCTAAAGAAACACACAGGAATCCTGATGGACAGCTGTTAGTCTAGGATCCAGACCGCATGGCGAAATATTGGTAATTGTATCTTTGTCTTTATCCTGTATATAGCTGCATTGTATAGATTAAGGCTGATTATACCCTTTTTACAATATAGTACCTTTGTGTGTGTTGGAACCGCAAACTGTTTCTGTGTAACAAAGTTATTTTATATTGAAATGGGAGGTATGGGCAATCTGGTCTGTGCAATCAAATCTCTCTAATATCGATGCTGTTCAAACGGTATCAATAAATGGGGGCTCACCGAGTTGGATATCACCCATCACTGTGTTTTTGAACTGCTCCCCTCGTCTTGGAACAAAAGACTGGAAAGGCGCCCGCAGATTTTTTTCCTGCGTTCCTATTTTTGTTCAGAGACGGAGACTCACAGTTTGCGAATTCAGAGAGGGCTGATTAGAATCTGGGACAGTGGAGAGAGATTTGTGCTTGCCCACGTTGTTGTAGAACGGCCGCGCATTGCATGCGCAATCGATCGCACAATAACGCCACAAAGGTTTTAGTGTACACCACGTGCAAACAGTCGCAGCATAGTGCGTGCGACCGGATGTACGGCCACTTCCTGCCATGTGTAGTGATTACATCTAATTGTTTGTAACCGAACGCACAATAGCAAGTGAAGCATGTGACTAGCATTTCTGTTAGAATTCAAATAAATCATCAAGACTGAAATACGTCATATTGATAGGGCTGTAATCTCCAAAAGGCTATTAATCAAAAGAAAGGTATTTTTTTTTATTTTTGTTATTTGGCCACAATATAGAAGTGTGTAAGGTGTATGATTGAGATTGTTAAATAGGTTGTGCCTTCGTGGTCCCTATTTTAGGTAATAAATATAGGGTATACATAACAGGTATACTGGCAGAGGGGATCCTCCTGGTTTCCTATCGTTAAAGAGAGTTAACGATAAAATATAGCTTCCAGTGTAGTTGTAATATTCATCGGTCAGTTAGGGCCTTTGAGTGTTGCGACCGGACCATACGAGTTTGGCATCTCTGACTGAGGCTGGTTGCGGGGACAAAAGGACAATAGGTGGTTACTGTGGTTTTATTTATAGCTAGATAACTCCTGTGTTCCCTATTATAGGTGGTACTGTGCTTGCCTTAGTAGGTATTGCTGTGTTCCCTATTTTTGGATATTAGCTAACTGTAGAATAGGTGCGTGGAGGCAGCCTATCGGTTAATTCTTCCACCGGTCTCATCATTGTTGTTTTTTTCGCAAAATGGGCGCAAAACAGTCAACAGGGATGGTAGACGATGCGCTGTGTATGAAAGGTCCGACCGGGTTGGCTCTTCATATAATGTACACTAAATATGGTGCGTACGCAACAACGCACTGTACTGTGTGGATTAAGATGACGAGTAAGAGTGAGAAACCTTTCCCAAAGATTGGAAGCTTTAATATGGAGATTTTAAATAACCTTAGGGATCACATATGTATAGTGAAATCCCTAAAGAAAAGAGTGGAGTATGATGATTCTTTGAAACTCTGGCTGAATGAGAGTCGCACATGGGTTAATGGCGTGCATGGGGCACCGCGTGGAGCCACGTGCATGCCTAGGGGTGATGCGCACGCAACGCTACACAGCGTAGCGTACGCATCACAGGTAAATGCAAACTTGCGGCACGGTAGCGTTGCCAAAGGTATTGCGAATCGCGCATGCGCACCCTCGCCACCTTATGTGGTGGGCGGTGATGATACATTACCACATAACAAAAACTATAAAAATTTTGTAACTGAACCAAGTAAGTTGTACCCGGTCCTGAGTGAATATTTGGAAAATGTCTATGATGCAGAAAGTGATCCTGTAGCAATGTCTGCTGTATCCCATGCTGTGCAGTTATTAAATGTCCCTTCCCAGCAAGTACAAGTAGCTGCCCCTATGGCATCAAGAGGGGGGGAGGGATCCTTAGCTCATGGGGGGGAGGCCCTAGTAGAACCCATGGTGGGGGAGGCTCCTTTAATAAGGGTGCAGGAAGTATTAGAACCAACTGCTTCAATAGCGGAGGTTACTAATACCGTTCGCTGCAGTAAAAGGCTTAAAGGTATAGAGGTGGGAGGCATCCACCCTGTAAGGACAATTATTGTCCCTAATGGGAACGCAGATGCGAATGGTGTCGTACCCACAAGGGAAGTAGCGATGCACTGTCCTTGGACACGGGCGGAACTACATTCCATTATGTCTGAATTTCCTGACCCCAAGAAACATCTGGCAAAATGTCAGCATTTCATAAAGGATCTAGGCAATGCCAATGAGCCAACCAACAAGGATTGGCGAGTGGTGTTAAGAGCATGTCTCCCAGAAGGTACAGATGTGAAAAAGTTTATCACAGCATGTACTCTGGATGCAGACATCCCCTTTACTGATCAAGGTAATCAGGATTGCATTGCCCGTATAGTTGCCCAACTAGCCATATTTTTCCCGTTAGTTGTTAATTGGAGTAAAATCTTCTCCATTAAACAAAAGGAAAGTGAACCTGCAGAAGATTACTTTAATCGTGGGCTACAGTCGATCACTCAGTACACTGGGATCGAAAACATTAAGGATAGCACGCATTACCGGGGAATGGTCATCACTGTTCTAATGGACGGTCTAAAAGACAGTTTGAAAGACAGAGTTCAGACCTCACACCCTGGTTGGAGAGGGATAACAGTTGACGCGCTCAGGGAAACTGCAATAGACCATGACAAAAATATCACCAGGAAACGTGAAGCTCAGAGCGAGAAATTGATGGCTGTTAGCATTCGAGCTCTAGAAGATATGCACTTACAGCCAACAGACACATATCCACCTGCACAGTTACAAGTCTTAAACACCTACCATCCTGCGCAGGCCCAACCCATACAATTCCCTCACACATACCACACCAGACCACAACACACTCTTCACACACACCCAAAACCATCATACTCATACTCAAAATCCCCTCCTCCCGGACTTCAACAAAATTTCCCCAAGAGATCAGCTAAGAAATGTTTTAACTGTAACCAAGTAGGACACTTTAGGAAGGACTGTAGAGTCATAATTCAGGAACCCCACATGCAGCAACGTATTGATGCATCTCGTAACCATAAGAACTACCAGATAAATCCTGCCCACATAGTTGCTGCAAATGCCTTGCTGGGGGAAGATAGCCAACTATAGGGGTTAGGTCATACCTGTAGTCTGCAGGCAGTCAGGATAACGGGAGCTACTAGGGAAGAGCCGGTAATAAAGGTTAATGTAGCTGGTACTGAACGTTCCTTCCTAGTAGACACAGGGGCGACCAGGTCTGTTTTAAAATCTCTTGAAAATCTACAGATAACAAAGCAGACAGTACCAGCAATGGGTGTAACAGGTAGCGTACAGCATTACCCTTTAACCAAACCCACGGAGGTTACCATTGGGCCTTTGCATGCCAGGCAATGTTTCCTCCTGGTAGCAACAGCCCCTACTAATCTCCTGGGAAGAGATTTATTGTGCAAAATGGGATGTATTATCTATTGTACCCCTGACGGGATATTTATGGATGTCCCAGGAAGGTTTGCACACTCCCCAAAGGTTAATGCTGCACACAATAACATCAGACAAGGGTTCAGCTCAGGTAGATGAAATGTTAGAACAAATACCTAGTTTCCTTTGGACTAAGGATGGACAGGACACTGGGTTAATGGCAAATGTAGCTCCCGTCATGGTAAACCTGAAAAACGGTAGACACGCTCCTAAAATTCCCCAATACCCATTAAAGCCAGAAGTGGAGTTAGGGGTTCACCCCATAATTGAGCGTTTACTACAGCAGGGAATTTTAGTCCGTACAGCCAGTGTAGCCAACAGTCCCATCTTCCCTGTGAAAAAGAGTGGTGGGAGGGGGTACAGGCTGGTACAGGACCTTAGAGGGGTTAATAAGGTGGTAGAAAGCCAATTTCCCGTAGTGCCTAACCCAGCTGTCATCCTTATGCAAATCCCATCAACCGCAACCCATTTCACGGTAATAGATTTATGCTCCGCTTTCTTCTCCGTCCCCCTTCACCCTGATTGCCAATACCTATTTGCCTTCACATACAAAGGCGTACAGTACACATGGACACGACTACCCCAGGGCTTCATTGACAGCCCCAGTATCTTCTCCCAGGCCTTACATGATTGTTTACAGTCTTTTCAACCTGCCAATGGATCAGTACTAATCCAATATGTAGACGATTTGTTGTTATGCTCTGATTCGTTTATGTCATGTCTAAATGATACTAAACTTTTGTTGCTTCACCTCTCGCACACAGGGCATAAGGTTGCTAAGGACAAGTTACAGCCGTGCCAGACCAGGGTTAAATACTTGGGACACTGTCTTACCCAAGGTCTCCGACATCTGACAGCGGACAGAATCCACGCCATACAGACCATGACACTACCGCAGAACCAGCACCAGATCCGTACCTTCTTGGGCATGTGTGGGTATTGCAGGCCATGGATACCCGGTTTTTCCATTCTGGCTTTACCACTGCAGGAGTTAGTATCTTCCACAAAACCAGACCGTGTCTTGCACTCTGAAGAGTCAGAGCAAGCCTTCCTTAATCTTAAGGACAGTCTGATAAGAGCACCTGCATTGGGGATTCCAGACTATAGGAAACCCTTTGATTTATTTTGTACGGAGGCTGCTGGTTGTGCGGCAGGAGTTCTCACACAAAAACATGGTGATGCCAATAGATCAGTAGCATACTACAGTGCCCAGTTGGACGCTGTGGCAAGAGCACTCCCAACGTGTTTAAGGAGCGTAGCTGCAACCGCACTCTTAGTGGAAAAAGAGTGAGGATGGAGTGTTAGGCCATGACATGACTGTACATACACCACATGCTGTTTCTGCCCTGTTAAATTCGGCCCAGACCAGACACGTTTCCTCCGCTAGGTTCACTAAATGGGAACTAGCGTTAATTGCACCGACCAACATTACTATAAAGAGGTGTAATACTTTAAACCCTGCTACATATTTACCAAGTGTGCCTCATGATGCACAAAGGGTGGAAGGTAAAGGTGAATCGTTACCAGTAGTAGAAGGTGAGTTTGGTACAGGAATTAATAGGCATGACTGTATGGAGTATTTAAATCAAAATTTTACAGCTAGGCCTGACATTCATGACACACCGTTAGAAAATGCAGACTTAACGTTTTACACGGATGGGAGTTGCCATAGACAGACTGATACAGGTGAGTTATGTACAGGTTATGCTGTGGTTGATGACAAGGCCGTTATAGCGGCTGAACCACTGGGTCCACCCCATTCAGCGCAGGTGGCGGAACTCGTGGCACTAAGGAGAGCGTGTGAGTTGGCCGAAGGAAAAACGGCCAATATTTACACAGACTCCAGGTACGCTTTTGGGGTGGTGCACGATTTTGGGGCCCTATGGCGTCTAAGAAATTTTCTAACGGCAGCAGGCACACCAATCGCACATGCACATCACATAAAAAGACTGTTGACGGCAATACAGCTACCCAAGACAGTAGCTGTCATTAAGTGTAAAGCCCACACCTGCGAAGATGATCCAGTATCATTGGGTAACAACAGGGCTGATGAAGCTGCCAAATGGGCAGCAGGTTTAAAACTTAATCAAATGGATAAAGTGTTGGTATTTGAAACGGTTGACATGCAGAAACTGGTTGAAATGCAAGGTGTGTGTACCCATCAGGAAAAGGCAAGCTGGAGATCCAAGGGATGTGAGCAAGAGTCCTCTGGGCTCTGGAGAAATGGACAAGGGAAGCCAGTAGCTCCTAAGGCATACTACCCAAGCTTAGCAGAAGCAGCACATGGTCTGACCCATCTGGGTAAGCAGGGTATGTGTAAGTTAGTGAAGGCATACTGGTATGCACCTGGCTTTTCTTTCCAAGCAGAGAAGAGGGCAATGTCCTGTTTGACCTGCTTAAGGAAGAATATAGGAAAAACTGTACCCACCGAACCATCTCACATCCCTCCAGCAGACGGCCCTTTCCAGGTCATACAAATTGACTTCATCCAGTTACCACCCTGCAGGAACTTGAAGTATGTTTTGGTTTGCATAGACGTATTCTCTAATTGGGTAGAGGCATACCCAGCTGCTACCAACACTGCTGCATTCACGGCAAAGAAAATAGTTCAGGAGTTTGTATGTAGGTATGGTATCCCTAGAGTAATTGAAAGTGATAGGGGTACCCATTTTACCGGAGATGTTTTTCAATGTATGTGTAAGTTGATGGGTATTAATAGTAAGCTTCACACCCCATATCGACCGCAGGCCAGTGCCAAGGTGGAGAGGGTAAATGGTACTATTAAAAACAAGCTGAGTAAAATCATGGCTGAAACTGGTTTGGGATGGCCAGAAGCTCTGCCTCTTGTGCTCCATAGTATCAGGACCACCCCTAGATCCCCTCTTAATCTTTCCCCATTCGAAATACTGTTCGGGAGGCAACCTCATTTAATTATAAGTCCTCAGGAAGATTTGAAAAGTAACAACGAGGTTACTGTGAGGTACCTTATAGGGATGAGTAAGCAGCTCCAACAGCAGCAGCAGAAACTAAAACTGTTATCACCTGATATGCCTCAAATGAACTGTCATGATGTTGAACCTGGAGAGTATGTTATGATCCGAAACTTTTTACGTTCAGGTTGTTTGACTGACCGTTGGGAAGGACCATACCAAGTGCTACTGACAAGTACAACATCCGTGAAAGTAGCTGAGAGAGACACCTGGGTCCATTCCAGTCATTGTCGGAAGGTCAAAAATCCTGAGGAGAACCAGACCAGGGGAGAGACAGAGAACCTGGACCTGTCGATTGCAAGCCTGTTCCGTGAAAGCTACTAATTGTATCAGTAGCACTTGAACAAGGCTGGTAAGACCTGGTATGGTGATGGGGTTTCAGGTTGTAACTGCTTTTGTGTATCCTCCCAGAGTTCATATCATACTGTTGTGTTTTGGGATGTCCTGGTTCTGTGCTGGTGGTCGGAGGATGGAGAGAGAGATCGGTAGTGGTGTCGGTGGAGAGGAGCTGGGAGAGAAAGAGCTGCAAAAACAAGGCCAGTACCTGACCAATATTAGCACTGTAATGGTTAAAAGATCTGCTCTCTTGGAATCTCGGAGGCAGTGTGAAGGTTTATTGTCTGAAGAGTATTGTATATGCGCAAATTGTGGGCCTGTAGTCAATGATAAATGCATCCTACGATGTCAGACCCAGAGTAATTTATACTTGGGCGAGCATCCGTTAGAGGACTACCATTCCCTAGTAGGCAAGGTTTTGAACCAAACCGAATGTTGGGTATGCTCCCAGGTTCCTCAAGGACAGCATAATGTAGGGTTAGTCCCATTCCCCTTAAAGGTCTCTGAAGTCATTGACTTACAGGGAGGCAAACCGGTGGACAGAAAATTTAACATATCCGATTCCCCTAATTTGAAGCTCCACCAATATCAAGTAGATAAATCCCTGTTATGTTTCAACTTCACCAATCCCAACAAACCTGGGAATTGGGAAGTCACAGGAATTAATCAGACAATGACCTTCTCACTGAGAGCCGATAATGTATCTATAGACTCAGCACTTTTATACAACATTGTTACAAGTGGGAAATTCTATAGGTACAGGTATACGCGGAGTAATGTTAAAGTGATGGTTGGAAGAGTACCACCCGGGTACTGTGCGAAGATCATACAACCTGATACTTGTATTAGCCAAATGGAGGAGATAGGGATGGGATCATTCATAGAAAAGATGTGTACCGGTATCATGAAACATTCCATCCCATTCATCCTCCCAGATGATGTATATTATATTTGTGGTAGAAAAGCGTATAAATGGCTCTCTCCAAGTTCCAGTGGACTATACTATTTGGGAAAGGTACTCCCTGAAGTCATGACTCTTGCACATAATGAAATGATTGATGTCCATAGGAACATACCTTCTCCATACCTTCATACGCATTATGAACACAGAAATAAGAGAAACATGATTCCTGGTGATGTGCATAAAGCCACTCAAATGATAAGTGAGACGACTGGCTTCCAGATTTTAGTTGCACTTGATCCCACCAGGATTGCTCGGGGATCTCTAAATTTTAGGTATATTCAAGATCTCGCAAAATGAATAGATAATATCACCGAGCTATATGATGACACCTTTAGGTACACTGGTAAGGAGTTGCAAGTGTACAAGAAAGAGCTGGTCCAACATCGTTTAGTGCTGAATTATTTAACTGCTGTCACTGGAGGATATTGCGTAACCCTAGCCACCCAGTTTGGTGTTAAATGTTGTACTTATATCACCAATAGCACTAGTGACCCCAAGGAGGTGATAGACCGGAAAATGGATGAAATTCTGCAGTTGAAATGGGAATTTCGGAAGAACCATAATGCTTCAATCGCTGAAGTGGAGGAACAGGTCGAAGAGTGGTTCTCCTGGTTGAACCCTATGAAATGGTTCTCGGGTCTAGGAGAGTGGGTCCAAGGACTGATTGCGAGTATAGGGAAACTCCTGATCCTAGTGTTGGTGGCCATCCTAATAATTGGCATATGTATCAGATGTGTTCCAGCGGCTATGAAGTGTGCAAAAGGTTGTTCCAATGGAAACCAGGAAAATGAAATAATGATGGTAGTTACCCATGATGCTGTGAATACTAATGTAACTAATACCCTACATTATAACCCTGAATTAGAGAGTATGATCTAATGTTTGCTTGCATATTGCCATTTATAATAAAGTATTGTCAATGTTTCTTTAGAACACCCTAGTTTAAATGTAGTCTTCATCTTCCCTTTCTTCCAAGGTTGTCCTCTCCATGGAATGGTGCTTTCCCACACTAGCTCCCCATTGGTCCTCGACTTAGAGTCCACGTGGTATGCGTACGAGGGGCTACTTTATGTCCCCAGGGGTGCATTATTCAACGATTCAAATGACCACACGGAGTCATATCGTTAAGAACATTGAACAATACTTTATAATACAGTGTCCACATGAAATAAGATCCGAATGATAGTAGAAGTCCCATAAGAACAGGTACCTTGTAATGATGTGATTTGAATTTGTTTAGCAGTGCATAAAAGTGTTATTAATGCTATTTCAAAACATCTTAAAATGAAGTCTCTACACAATTCAAAATTATCCTTATGGGTTAAGTGCATTCCCACATCTAACATATGGTCACGACCTCTTCAGTCTGGCCAGTGGTGTGCACATAAGGCTAGTTTTATGTCCCTTCCCCCAAGAGCGCTTCATTGATGGCTAAATTAACAACTCATGCCATCCCATAACAATAACATTAACTAATGTCTTATAGTATGGCTAATCAGATAACCAATTATTAATTGTTGCTTGTGTATGGTGATAGCGTATAATTGCTATCAAAGGGTGGACTGTCGAAACCGTATAAATTGGTTGCGATCGCTTAATTGCGCACGAATCGCAACACGACATCCATTGGACGATTTGATCGTCCACGGCCATTTTATGCGAACACAGGCTCCCGCCGCATTTGCGCACGCGCAATTGCACATGCTCGCTATACATGCACACACATCCCATGCCCCTGCAACTCGTCATATTGTGAATGGCGAGCCATGCTTCTGTGCTCACAACAGTTAAGCGCCATTTTTACATTACATAAACACAAAGTTAGTACAGCAATACTGTTTAAATACTGTTTTGCGTTTCAATCGCATAGCCAGCTTTTAAGTATTATTGTCGGAAACCTTACCCCGACGGACAGCAGCCTTTCCTTACAATAAACTTATATCCCATTTAACCCTAAACTGACTGAGATACGCACAATGCTATGTGTTTTAAAGGTATACAGTGAATGTTACATGTTAAATAGCAGTTATATGATATCTGGGATTAGGAATAAGATAAATGGGTCATGAGTAGTATCTACCGATTTCCCTCTGTCTCAACAGGAATATGAAACCAACAGAATGAATATGGAAGGGATCACTATCGAGTTATGAAGACCTGCCAAGAATTATACTCTATACTGTATAAATCACTGTACACCTCCCCTGTAGATTTGCATGCCAAATGTTAGTACAAAGGGATTTTCTAACAGTTCAACCTCCAGTGACGTCAACCATTTACTAACAAATGAATAGCAACAACCATTGTGACTCAGTAATAAAGGGCCAATAGGGAACCCCTCTGAGTATTCAGCTTATGTTCAAAGGTAATTGTACACCTATAAATTGCCATGCAGTCTGGATCCCAGCCCCTTTCCTTTGCTACCTTTCTCCCTGCCTGACCCTAAAGAAACACACAGCAATCCTGATGGACAGCTGTTAGTCTAGGATCCAGACCGCATGGCGAAATATTGGTAATTGTATCTTTGTCTTTATCCTGTATATAGCTGCATTGTATAGATTAAGGCTGATTATACCCTTTTTACAATATAGTACCTTTGTGTGTGTTGGAACCGCAAACTGTTTCTGTGTGACAAAGTTATTTTATATTGAAATGGGAGGTATGGGCAATCTGGTCTGTGCAATCAAATCTCTCTAATATCGATGCTGTTCAAACGGTATCAATAGTGTAGTTATTTACAGACAGGGCCATCATTTTTCCATCCATTCACAGGGGTTAAATACAATATACGTTATCATCTAACATGCAGTAGCTCATTCATTGTTTATGCGATCACTTGCCCTTGTTCCAAAATGTATATAGGGAAGACAGAATGCACCCTTAGAGTTCGCATGGCGCAACACCGGTCGGCCATTAGGGCAGCCATTGCTACTGGCACCAGCGAACAGCCAGTAGCCAGGCATTTCGCTGTGGCTAAACACAATATTGCGACTTTACGTTATCGCATCATTGATCACGTGCCTCCTTTGCATAGAGGCGGTGATCGGGGCAAGAGATTGCTACAATGTGAAGCTAACTGGATAACGTGATTGGACACATTGTCCCCTCGTGGCCTAAATGAGACTATAGGGCTACAATGCTTTGTATAAATTAGGTGGTTGGTATTCACTCAAGTTTTTACTCATAGTCGCAAGGTTTGCGGATTCAACAGTTAGAACAGATGTGGTTCTATTTAACCGATGTACAACTATTGCATTTGTGGCATACAGGGCGCTGGTAATGTTAAGGTTTACTGCAGAAGGATGATTCAGTGTTGCTAACAGTAACAGCCACATGCTTAGTGGCTGGTTGCATCAATGTAGCAATGTTTATTGCAATATATGCTGTTTTCCATATGTTGTCTTTTGTGTGTGTCGATTTATATGTATGTTTTATGCATTTTTGTCTGTGTTCATATATAGATGAAGTCAGTATGTGTACATGGTGTTCACATCACCGTAACGGCATTTGCCGCGGATATTATAAATGTATGTTTGTATTTATTGCACTTGCTGGTGTAATCACTAGTTTTAGCTTAATAATGTGTTGCAGCATAGTGTGGGGACACACGCTGTGAACATTGTATTGTATTTTATAGATCACAGTATTGTTTTTTTATTATTGTGTATGCACATCACCATGGTTACACTCGGGGCTGATCAATACGTGACCTCCTGTGCGACTGCTGTTTGGCGGCACACGTGAGGATCACCGGAGGTTTGGCCTGCATGGGGTGAGCTATTTAAGGTTGTTATTTGCCATTTCACTTTGTATTATAAGCCTGATAAAAGAGTTGATTAAAGGTGCTGAAACGTCGCTGAACCCAGCTATGTGTACTTAGCAGTTATTTATCTGGAGTGCCGCTGTTTGTTGGATTATATATATCTATATCTATATATATATATATATATATATATATATATATATATATATAAACATACACATATTGTGGTGAGAGGGGTACTCTCTCACCTGAATTTCCCAATTGGATCAGCTCACTCCAAGGGAAGGGAAGACAAGACCGGCACATTCTGCAGCTACAATAGAAGTGGAGATATGGAACTCCTTGTTTTCCAGGTCGCCCAGAGCCAGCAGGAAGTCAGCAGCACAGGAAGGGTTTAAAACTCTCACACACCTGTTGCTCATTGCTACTGATGCTGGATAAGCTAGCCAGGCGATAGGCTGGGGGTGGTGGTTAGCATTAGGGTGCCAGGACCTGGAGGGTCCACAGACATTAGCAGAAGGAGTTCTGAGACATTTACTTTTATGTTGTTTGCTTATTTTCTGTTATGTGCCTATGTGTATCCAGGCCTATGCTCACGTATGCTAAGGTGCAGTGTTTGCTGCTATTAAAAAAGCCACTGCTTTTTTAGTAGCCTGTCTGGAGTCCTCATTTCTATACACCATGTTAATATATATATATGTATATATATATTCTCACTAAAATAGGTATATCGGTGTAAAGCATCTTAGTAATGTATGATCGCGCATTCTTTTGTAAAGGGTTTTGTACATGAAAAGGGGGGTAAAGTGTGATACGACTAATAATTATGAGTTAGGAGTCTAGAATTTAGGAGTGTATATATTTACATCCCTATTGTGTCGCAGTAAAGTAGTGTAGTAGCATGTGTATTTACGGATGACTTGTTGACAGCATTCAGCAGGACTAGATTCCATGCCACCAGAACGACAAGTTGCTGTAAAATAAAGATGCAATTCTTACCTTGCTTGTCCAATTACTGTTGTGAGCTAAATGTATTGTAAACTGTAAATGTTGCATTCATTTTTGTGTGTATGAATCTGAGAGAGGGGCTTACCCAGTCTAGCCAATTAGGATGAACCTGTCCATATAAATTGGTCTTGGGGAGGCATTTAGGAATTAACGTACCCTACTATTATAAACCAGGGCTTGCCCCAGGGTGTAAGGAAGGCTACATACCTAAATATATGCTTTATTTCCAGAAAAAGTTTTTATCTAGTGTTTCTGTACAGCTATCTAAGGAGAACATTACCAAAACAGAGCTAAATTCTTGATGCTTGACAAAAAGCCCCCCCAATGAGGCTTGTCAGTAGAAGTAATGCCGTTATTAATAAGGCAAAGCAAAATGTAGTCTTTTCATTAGGGAAACACTAATTAAAAAAAAAAAAAAAAAGGGCTTTGCACCTTTAAGTCAACCTGTGTTTTATACCTAAAATCACTTCTTAAGGATGGGTTAATGTGCTGGTGCTGTGTGCTTGCCCCTCAGGCTAAAAACATACAGCCTTGTAATTTTGTATTTATTTACACTTCAACCAATGTTATAAAACATCCAAGCACAGAAAAGTGACACGTAATACAGATTAGTCTTTTTTTATGTACTTAAAATCAGTATGAACAGAAATCAAATAATGATAATTTTTTTAAGTCTCCTCACTTTCATATTAATGGACCATTAGACCCCATCAATTTGCATATATGGGTCATTATTTACGGTATCCAGATAGAAGATTGACAATATAATAGGTCAACAGTCAACAGGTCGAGACCAGATGGACGAAATGCAATAGGTCGACATGTACAAAAGGTCAACAGTGCAGCAGGTCGACGGTTAAAAGGTTGACATGTTCAAATGATCGACATATATGGTCAACACAAAAATGGTCTACACATGTGTTTTATAGTTTTTAAAAAATTTTAAGGTTAGGGTTAGCGTTTGGCACTGGGGGGACGGTTAGAGTTAGGATGCTGAAAGGGATTATCAGGGTTAGGCACTAAGGGGGTGAGATTAGGCAAGGGTTAGGTTTAGGCATCGGGGAGGTTAGTGTTAAAATCCAAAAAATGTGTTGACCATTTGTCCCTGTCAACCTTCTGCACTGTTAACCTTTTGTACCTGTCGACCTACTGCATGTCGACCATCTGAGGCTGACCCATTGATGGTCGACCTTTTCATTGTCGATATTTTGTACCACACCCATCACACCCATTACAGTTGGCAGTAAATTTTACCATTTTGCACTTTGCCAAAACTATATTGCACTACAGATGGGATTTAAAATGTGTGTCTAAACTACAGTTGGCCAACAGATGCCTAATTTTGTGTAATTGTGTAATTTGCATGAAGAAATAAGCTCTTATCAACTGTTCAATGCCCAACCACTAACGTAAGGGTTTGCCAGATGATAGACAACTACATGGCCTCACAACCTTAGCCAGTGCTCCATCCCACCCACACACTGAGATGGGTCAATTTGTAAACTTCACTCATCTCTCTTATAAGTACCCCTAGCAAAGGTAGACCAGCAATAACCCACTATCTGTCATTCATTAAGTTTTCATGCCAGGATCTGGGCTATTGTAGACCTCTTTATAAGGTTACAACTAATGTATCTCCTCTCACTGCCATTTAGAATGAAAAAAAAAACATAATTTTCATCTGCACACTCCATTATATATTTCCTAACGTGGCAAAATAAGGTAATTGAGATGATAGCAGGTGTTCTGGAAAGAGACTTGTATGCTTTTTTTGAACACTTTACAACAGACATATGAAGGTCCAGATGCAAAACCCTTTGAATTTCTCCCACTGAATAACTTTATTAACCCTCAAAGAAGGTCATCATTAGTCCCTAATGTCCTTCAAATATTGCTATTGCTGACTCAAACAATAAATAATAACTACACTCTATGATATATTATTAATAAACAATAATACCACTAACTCGAAACACCAAATTACTAGGGATACCAACTTAAGTAGACCAGAAGATGAGAAGTCATGGACCACAATTTGAGAAGAAAAAAAATCTTCAATTCAAAACTCTAAATAACAAAAATAAAATAAATTAAAACTCAAACGAGACACATTATAGGTGGTAACTGGTTCTCACCCGGCTCCACAGTAGATATGGCTCCACTTCCCCAATGTGCAAAAGAAACTTTAAAAACACTGGCTCCTTTCTAAACATTTAATGGACTTCTCCCAAGATTTTGGTCTGTTAGGACAACATATCGTTTCTCTTTAGCATTATTTGGTTTGATGCAGAGTTGGTAGCAAATTAGGAATATTTGCACTGAAAGGCTACATAAAAAATGGCATATTTATGTCCATATGCTGACGCATACACATAGCAGAAGTCATTCAGGTCAGCACCAGTAGCATATGTGCCCAGTTTACACAAGGCATACATCACATACAGTACACTTACACCATTTGCTTTGCTTTCAAAATATGCATTCACAAAAAAAATTTGTTTATAAAATGTGCTCACATGAGCATGAAATGTGCTTAAGTAGACAGCACCTATCAGCATTCAGTGTTTAATTCAGAACCAGTCAATCATAAACGGTTTGCTAGAGCTGTTGTCCATCATCATCACCTGGTACTTTGCCTTGCCTCCGAACACCTGCAGATATTATGGCTTTTTCAGGCATACATGCATCTGTATACCAGTCTGCTTCTTTTTACAATTTAACAAACACACATTTACCATACTTTGCCTATGTTATAATGCCACTTCCCTCCCCGTACTGCTTCTCTATGTGCAGGCAAGTGAAAGTGCCAAAATCATGCAAGTCTTTATAGACGAATATATTGAATTCCAATTTCTAGGAAATGCAGTGTGATTTCATGCAAGATACACTGTGCAAACTATAGTAGTATTCTCTCTACATTACCCTATTGTGTCATGGGCGGTTGGTCTAGATATGGTCTCAAGGCTCCTCCTTTCTGAACAGCTGTTCAGTTGCACGGGAAATTTTTGTGGAATCATATCGGTAGTGCAATGTGATCATGAGTTTGTTTCTCTAAGAACATTCTGAATGGTTGTCTGCGCTTTATAGTGTAGGCAGATCCATTCTGCACTGTCCATAATAAGTGCAATTACCTTTGCTTTGATCCTGAGGATCCGTTTGCTGCTTGTTCTTGTCTGGTTCCAGTTTTAATTCTGATCTTGTCTGGATAAGGACCAAATATTTTGATTGCTGTCTGCCCTATCCTTTTGCCTGGATACTGACCATTCCCAAATTGCCAGCTTTCTTGACCTATGTTCGGGTAAGTAACACTGTCTCACCTCTATCGGGTTTATGTGAATGTATCACAGTTTCTACTCAGCTCTATTATTTGATAGGTGTCTTCAATATTTTTGGTGCCACATCTTTTCAGAATAGGCCTTAACTACTGTGTGAACAAGACCTGGGACAACTAAATACCAATGAGCACATTTAGCACTAAGGCAGGGATGGGAAAAAAAACAAAAATACATATATTTTTTTTCAACCCTAGTTAGAAAGCATTAATACATGGATGATCATGGTTTCTAATACAGAGCAACGTGTCACTGTATTAATATAACACGCAGGAATACATTTTTTTTTCCATTAAAACATTAATCCAAAAACAAAAAACTGGTGTAAATAAAAAAAAAAAATTTTAATATATATTTTTTTTCCAACCCTGCTCTAAGGGGAAATGGGTTTTTAAAGACTAGAAGAAGAATCACACAGTTCTAGAGGTCTATTGTGGGAATCTGTTTATACATATTGTTAAAATCCCATTTCTTGGTCCTGTCTTCTTGGCTGTGGTCATTTGAACGGATTGATAATTATGCTGACAACCAGGTTTGACAGGCAAAGGAAATGTATTGAAGTTACTCTACAGCTGTTTCCTCATACAGCTCAATATGCCATGCGGTGTGAGACGTCTGGCCATGTGCAACTCAGCGTGAACCTAGCGTCTTCGTCGCAATTAGATAAGACAACCAGCTAAGACTGCACTGATTAATTTGATATGTGACACTTGCATATCTGTGTGCAAGTGAATATGTATATAAAGCACAATAGGACTTGGGATGGTAAAAAGCTGCGGCCTCTGCATCGTAGCTTTTCTTATACATATTCAGACTCCATCACACACAGATATACAAGTGTTGCATATCAAATTGTTCACTGCAGTCTCGTAAAGCTGTTTGATACATCCAATTGAAACAGACGTATTTCAGGCGAAAAAGACTCTTGGGGCAAACTAAGGCCCTCATTCAGAGCCGCACGTTAACAACAGTACGCTCGTTGCGTTCCGATGTTGACTAACCGCGCATGCGTCGGTGTTACACTGCGCATGTGCGTACGGCAGATTGCGTTTTTTTTTTCTCTCGTTCCTAAAATAGTGTACAGGAAGTGACATGTCAAATGTGATTGACAGAACAGGGCGTTTTTGGGTGTTGACGGGGGTGGAGATGAAAAAACGCAGGCGTGGCGAGGCGTTTTTGGGGCGTACATACATTAGCAGATGCGAACGTCAAATGTGTTCGGACCGTCTCATACGTCACTGGAACATCCGCTTTCCCTTCAAAATGCTCGCACAGCTTAGGGTCAGGATTACTCGACCACATTGGCGATGGCCTTCTCCTCCGTCCTGGGACTCAACGATGGTGCTGCGATTAATCGCGGCTGGTCAGTAAAGTAATTAGTGTTGGATTGAAAACCGGCTTGGTATGTGTTTGGAAAGCAGTTTATTGGGATAGCACAAAAGCGTACGCAGGTGGAAATCAGAGCTGCTAATGTCATGATTACACAATCAATTAGCGTACATTTTGGGTGTTTTATTTTGGCCACAATTTGTTGGTTATGGCCTATTGTAACAATAATGTCATCATGTTTTAATTAGCTCCCCTTTTTTTTGGTTTACTGTGGAATTTGCATCGCTATGTGATTTTTTAAACGTTCCTTAAAGAGGCCTTTTTTTTTTTTTTTAAGAGGGTCAGTTTTTGCCTTTAGGGCCAGGATTAAATGTAACCCATTTGTACAATAATGTCACAATACAATGTCAGTTTTTTGTTTGAAATTTATTGTTTAAACACAAACAAATTGGCCTAATTTTTTTTTGCCTTTTTTTTGTGGCAAAGATATTTGTTAAAAAAAAAAAAAAAGCCATAACTGGTAACATAAACGTAAATACCAAATTTTAAAAAATTTCACAAGAAAGGAGAGGGAAGTTTTGACCAGAAAGGAATATGAGCCAAGCACAGAAGGAGTGTGGGAAAAGTCGCCATTGCTGTCACCGTTTTCTCGCCCGTTTGGCTGGGTGAGGGTGGGCGCCAGACCGGGTCCGGGATGCCATCGGGCTGGCCTGTCCAGAGGCAGATGTTGTGGCCTCTGGACTAGGCACAGGGCTAGGCACATTTGGAGGATTGGCTGATGTTGTGCCAGAGGTGGAGGATCCGGATGTTCCGGCAGGAAGGGAGGTCGGCTCCACCATGTGCTGGCGAACGAGCTGCTCCAGGGCATCGGCGATGCGGATGTTGGCCCTGGTATTTTCCGCCAGGGCCTGAGCAATGGTCACGTTGGCCGCAGCATTTTGCTCCAGGGCCTCAGCCACCCGTATCAGACTGGCGTCCATCCTCTGCAGAATCTCCGTATGGAAATCCGATTTAAAATTGAGTTCTGTGAGGAGGCCCACTGCCTGCGAGGGGGCACGCCCTGGACTGGCTTCTGCAGGGTCCTCAGCCGGATGTACTGGTTCCTCCCCTGCAGAGCCAGCAGAAATTCTGCGGCCAAGGCTCCCCTCTGGAGCAGACTCATCCGCCTCTGTCTCTGTTAGGAAAAATGCGCAAAGCCTCACATTAGAATCTACATATTGGCATTTATAGCAATGCCAATAGCATTTCAGAGTTGGTGACATCACAAGACTTACCTTGGCCAACATGAGGAGCCGCAAAGTCTGGCATGTCCGTATCCATGTTGGACACGCCAAACACCTCCACAGCCTGCACACACCCCTGTGCCAGCTCTTCTAAGTCTGTCAACTCCAATGACACAGGGGTGGGACCCCCACCTGTCCCCCTTGCATGCCTAGCCCTGTCGGCAAGTTTTTGCTTGAGACGATATTTGAAGTCTGCCCATCTGTGGAATGAAATTGGAACCATTATCCTTTTTTTTACAATGGGGTTTGTTTATAGGATGGGAAAGTGTTTACTTACCGCCGTTTGACATCCCGGGCTAGACGGACATAATCACCCACCCTATTGACAGCAACGGCGACCTCCTCCCACATTCTCCACTTCTGGCTTTGGCTCATATTCCTGGCTGCCTGGGGCAGGATGTCAACGCACTTCTGGATCAAAACCTCCATCTCCTTGCTTGTAAAATGTGGCTGCCTTTTTTTTTTGGCAGCTTTGGCGGGTTGACTGGGGCCAGCAGTCTCTTCCATGTCATCCTCCTCACCTATTTGGATAAATATGCAGATTTAGCCACTTCACAACATGCACAATATTATGTTTTAAAAGAATCATTGAGACAAAATGCATGAAGGCCTTACCGCCGGATTTTTGGCCATTGTTTCCCTGGTCTGAAGCCATGTCTCTGCTTCCAGAATGAAATCAACCAGAAATTAAATGTGATTTCGTGACGTATTTATACATGCGTCCTTAGTTTGCGGCCGCATCATTGATTGTGCGTCCCTATGATTCATCCTTAATTTGTGCGGGAAAATAAACACTATTTATGGCTTGGTGTGTGTGGAGTCGAGGTTGCGTTGTTGGATTGTTGGCGGTTAAGTTGGTTGGATTTGGTTGTTTGCGGTTGGAGGATTTGGCGGAGTTTTTTTTTTGTTTGTTTTGCTACAGTTGTTTTGGTTTTCCGTTCGCATTTTTTTGGTTTATTTTTTGGCATCGTTTCCTGATTTGGTAAGTTTTGTGCAGTCTAATTTGTGGCCAATTGGTGTCTACTTCTGGTTTTTGGTTTTATATATTTTTTTTTACACTAATTTCATCTATTTTAGTTTGTTTTGGCTTTCGGACCCAAAGACCTTTTTGTTGGAAATCTTATATATTCGAGTTTGGTAAGTCCATTATTTTTCTTGCATTTGCGAACTAATTAACGCATTTTTGACTGTTGGTGTAGTGACTTGCATTTGCGAACTAATTAACGCATTTTTGACTGTTGGTGTAGTGACTTGCATTTGCGAACTAATTAACGCATTTTTGACTGTTGGTGTAGTGACTTGCATTTGCTAACTAATTAACGCATTTTTCGAGGCTTATTCATCATGTAAACCAGTTTTGCTTTTCCCTTTTCCATTTTTGGGGTCCATTTGACCCCTATTTGACGTACGGTGTGCAATGTCGTTTTCATCGATGGCCAAATGTGTGTTTCGCCTATTTTATGTGTTGGCTTGCACCAATTTGACAAACATAAAATCACCCTCTAAATTTTTGATGTCTCATTTTTGGCTTTTTTACAGTTTATACGTATCATGACAATACCCCGGCATGTAAGCAGCTATGGATGGTATCATAAAGCTAAGTTGTTTTATGTTACTTTTGGGGTGGCTCAAAAGCCTTACATTGTAAACTTTGAATTTCAGGTAGATCTGGGGCGAATTGTTCTGGCCCTGCTCCCGGAAGACGACCAACCTCAAACTCGTCCCAGGCATAGGCATCGTAGGCATGCAAGGCCCCAGATATTTCGAACACGTGTCACCCTTTTTGGAATGCCCGATGATGAGGTTTTAAGACGCTACCGTCTACCTCCCAAAATCATCATAGACACTCTCTCATTAATAGAAAGTGATCTTGAGCGGCAAATTGACAGTCCAACAGCAATACCACCACTGACGCAATTTATGGCGGTGTTACATTTCTGTGCCTCAGGATCGTTTCAAACAACGGTGGGAATAGTGGCGGGCATCTCCCAATCCTCCTTTTCCCGGATCCTGAGGGCAGTGATGGAGGCACTTTTCAAGCACCTCCATCATTTTATTAAAATGCCTTTGGATATGGGTGCCCTTAGTGTGGCCAAGGCCAATTTTTACCAAATAGCTGGCTTCCCACACATCATAGGGGTTGTGGATGGTACTCACATACCACTTCAGCCTCCAGCACGGCTGGAGGCAATATTTAGAAACAGGAAACACTATCACTCCCTGAATGTAATGGTGGTATGTGATGCCTCCCTCCAGATCCTGTCCCTGAATGCTAAATTACCAGGAAGTGCTCATGACTCCTTCGTCATCCGGCAATCAGGGATATGGCAGAAATTAACCAACCTACAAGCTGGTGATGCATGGCTTCTGGGTAAGTGGAGACCTTTAGTACATAACAATGTTAAGCTTGATACACAGTGTTCCTGATGTTGTCTATTTTTTTTCACAGGAGACAGTGGATACCCTTGCATGTCCTGGCTGCTCACTCCTTATTTGGCTCCCACACCAGGGCCACAAAGTGCGTATAATTCCGCACTTACAGCCACCAGGCAAGTGGTGGAGCGCTGTATCGGCCTTTTAAAAGGCCGATTCAGATGCCTCCACCGCTCTGGTGGCGAGCTCATGTATGTGCCGGATATGGTGTCTAAAATTGTGGTCCTGTGTGGGATATTTCACAACATTGCCATAAGGAGTGGTGTCCCAATGCAGCCAGAGGATGCCTTACCTGAGGATGGCCCCCCCGAGGTTGGTCGGAGGTCAGTATGTGGGGGGGCCATACGCGATGATGTGGTGGCCAGATTTTTTAGGTAAGTTGTAACAAAACTACAGTGTTTATACCTAATGTGTTTGTGTTTGTTTGCGAACATCTAATTTTGTGTTTTTTTTCTCACCATCTTCTGTTTGTTCACATAATCTTTGGCACTCCAACGCTCACTACTTCCTGCTACCCTTACCAAACCTGGATCTGGTCCTTTTGGGCATATATTCTGGAACCCATATTGCAACGCCATGTTTGTGGAATCATGTTGCCATGGTCCTTCGTCAACCAGTTCTTGATTTTTAGTTTTTATTTAATTATTTCTTGGTATGTGTTGTATTTGAATTTATCACTGTGTTCTTTTTTTGGGAGTGACCACTTTGTTTTCTCTGTTATGTTGTGAATAAATGTTTGGAGAGTGAAATGGTCTTCCTTTTTTGGGACGTTAACAGCAAGTGTAACAAGGTTAACACAAGTTACATTTGACTAAGGGGTAATCCAGTACTGACGCCAGTTGAGCTAAACTGAAATATGTTTTCAGCTTCCCAACCCACACCAAAAGGAAGCCTGGCCCAACCTTGGGATTTGTAAGATTGGCCTAAGCAGCTTGCACACCAACTAGGAACCTGTAAAATGTAGAAATATGTAATTGACACTACACCCAAAAAGGGAAATGACATTGTTACTGTTATGTGTTTCTTGTGTCTGTTTGACATACAAAGACAAAACACAATCTAACTTTTAAAAAAGGGAAATCCTTGCAGGAACAGTCTACTTATGTCATGCTAAACTATCTTGGTTTTGGATGTAAAAAATGAGCCAGAACGTATATTTGTCTGAATAAATTTATTTGGAAACGTTAACAAAAATAAAAAAACTACTGGCGAAGGAGGCCAGACAGCCGGTCGAGGGCCACCAGAATGCCAATTACATGTTGGCGCATCTGGCCAACACAATCCGCCACCTCTTGCCGACGCCTCTGTTCCTCTGTGGGTGAGAAAAGTGTGTGGGTTAATACAACAATAGGGAATCCACATAAAAAAAAAAAAAAAAACAACGAAATCACTCCTAAACCTAAAAAAAAATAAAAAAAAAAGGGGGGGCTGCCAAAAATACAAGGCCTATGTACCAATTCCCACAGGTGTGATATGTGTATGTTGAAATCACCAGGAAGAGGTAAAGGCAAACTGCAAAATCACCAAAAGTCAAGCCACAAAAACACGAAGAAAGGCACGACACATGATTACATACAAACAGTTTGTGCTTTAAAAAAAAACAAAATAATAACATACCGGGAGCCAAAACGGGAGCTCCGGAAATGCCTCCATGATCCTCCTCGGAGGATCCGTCATTCCCCAAAGAATGGGGAGGAGTTATGATGGACTCCGGGGAGGGGGTAATTGGAAGAGGGGTGGGTGGAGGAGAGGGGGAAGTGGGACGGAGGGGAAGGAGGCCCGACATTTCCGGGAGAGGGTCTGGGAAGGATGGGGAGGAGTGGGGAATAGGGGAAAGATTTGGGGTGGAGTGTTGGCTGGGGGTTGGGGATAGTGTCCGGGAACGCCGTCTGGACGGACGGTGACGGCGGAGTCTTGGCTGTCCCCCTAAAATATGTCAACGAAATTGCGGTTAGTTTATGGACAAATCCGGGGACCAAAACTAAAAAAAAAAAAAAACCAAAAAAAAAAGCCAAATAGGAGTAGAATGAATAAATCAGAAAGAGAGGGAAAACATGCACACGCAGATATGAGTACAAATAATAAATAGGAGACAGGAAAACATGCACACGCAGATATGAGTACAAATAATAAATAGGACAGACAGGAAAACATGCACACGCAGATATGAGTACAAATAAGAAATAGGACAGACAGGAAAACATGCACACGCAGTTTGACCCACAAACACAAACATTAAAACCACAATACATAACACTTACTTTCCAGGATCTGCATGCGAAAGCATGCCAGCAAGCGGGGCGTTCGCCGTTGCAGGTCGGACCACCTGCGCTCCAGCTGCCCGATGTTGCGGCGTGAGCCGAAGGACCGCAGGCGGGACCGTGCCTCCGCATACGCGGAGCGCTTCTGCCGGTTGGTCATGGGTTGAGGTTGGCTGGTGATCCGGCGATCCATGACCTCCGTAAGCACCAGCAGCTCGCGCCTGGTGAATGCCGAGGCTCTCATGATGGCAATGATGTTTTTCTTAAAAAACATTTTTGATAAAGTGTGTAAAAATTTTCTGATTGGCTAATGTATTTTGGAAATTAACAGGAGCAATTTTATTGGTTAGTGTATGAGTCATGTGTTCGACAGGGCCAGAAATCTCTGGAGAGTTATGACAGGCTTGATGCAGTGACATGCGTAAGCAAATTTAAATAAAGAAATGAACCCAGGGAAATATGCGGGGATCCACAGCAATAGAACAATTGTTTAATTGTGGTTCACATGTTTTTTGAACAATAAAAGCGAATGTTTCATCCGTACGTATTCTGCGGGTAAACACAAACACGGACAAGAGTAAAGTTTCTTGCATTGTGTTGAAAAAAAAAAACAATTAAGCTAATTGATACATTGATTGGCATGATACGATTGATGGAGGTAGGCAGAATAAAGGAGCAGGTAATCGACATCTGACAAGGCCACTTCCTGTTTATACTTGTGCGTGCGTTCCTTTCAAGCCATTTCGGGGATGTACGCTCGCTATTTCGTACGCTCGTTAGTTAGAGGAGGGGTCGTCAGAGTTTAGGGAGGAATTTTAGATGCGAACGAAAATACGAGCGAGCCATTGAATTTAAATATTTTTGTACGTACGCCTAACGTACGTGCGCCCGCTTGCGAGTGGGTCTGAATCAGGGCCTAAGTTGTAGGGCTGTTTGGCGCAACTGCAGCAATAATGTATGAGGACACATCTGTATGTATTTTCTTTCTAGACAATTTTGGCATATCGCCACCATAGAGAAGATCACTGTACATCTACAATAGTAAGTCAGATAAATTTGTCCAGATGTGATGTCCGTGGTTAATACAATACAGAACATCCTCATTAGATGGTTCTTCTCAATTTCAGTCCTTCTTTTATCAGCCAAGGCAGTATTAGTTTATATCTGTATTTTTCTTGTTACTGTCACGTTCGGGCTATGGAGATCTTTCGCTGAGGGATTGGAAGTCGGGGTCCCAGGTTGGGAAAACAACAAGAGGCGAGGACCCTGGATATATGCCTTCCTCATCCACAAATACCGGATGTTGGCTATACCTGGCCAAAGGTGCGGAGTCTAACTTACTGGGAGGTGTTCACCAGTGACCTCTCGAATTGGGTTTTGAGTTTAAGCAGCACCCAGCAAGCAGGTCGTGGCCCCTTGGTCAGGTATACGGCACAAGTGGGAAACGGAAGAACTCAATCGCAGGGAAAGCACAGGAGAACAATACTGGGAGTTTGCACTAGGGTGACATACTGAGTACATACACTGTTGATACAGACGCAGAGCTAGTACAGGAGAATGGCACTAGGAGATAGTACTCGGATGATGTACTGAGTACGTTACAAGTCCCGGTCACGACTTTTCTCCTTCGAGCAATTTACCCAGTCAGGACGGGGTTACACCAGTTTTGCTTGTCAATAGGCGATCGGCACGCCTCAGGAAGTGACGTGTCATCCATAGTGCAACCTGATTGATGCTTCCTTCTATTGTACACACTGGACTTTTGCCGCCTCGCCGACTATAGCGTATCTGTGCGTTCCATCAGCTTGGCTGCATGGTCAGCGTTCTGTTCCTCTTTGTGGTGCAGATTTTGGCCTTCCCGAAGTGGCTTCTGTGCTACCTCTGACTCTCCAGCTTCCCTATGGCTTCTTACACCGCCGTGCTGCCTTCGGCTCCCCAAGCCGCCGCACCGACTACTTATTCCTCTACCATCGGCTCTTGCTGCACCTTCGGCACATTTGCCGCACCAACAGCTTCCGTGATGTTCTCGGCTCTCAAGCTTCTTCTGCGGCTTCCAAGATGCACCTACACCTCCGTGCTGCCATCGGCCCTTCAAACCGCAGCATTTACTTTTAATCATTTACCGTGTGCCAACAGCTATTGCAGCACCATCGGCACACAAGCCGCATTATCGGCACATTTGCCGCACCATCGGCTCTCAAAGCCACAGCATTTCCATTGACTGTCTACCACCGGATTTTGCCGCACCATCGGCACATTTGCCGCATCATCGGCTCCCAAAGCCACAGCATTACCATTGACTGTCTACCAACAGCTATTGCCGCACCATCGGCACACAAGCCGCATCATCGGCACAGCATTTCCACTGACTGTCTACCAACGGCTATTGCCGCACCATCGGCACACAAGCCGCACCAATCAGATTCTAGCTGTTATCTTCTAGAAGGTGCTAGCTAAATGTTAAGTAGAATCTGATTGGTTGCTATGGGCAACATCTCCAGTTCTAAAAATACCCCATAGGCTAGATATTGCTTGCCACTAACTCGTTTACGGCTTATTCCTGTTTCAGCAGCGTACGCAATTGCAATTACATACGCAGATCGATCGATTGTCAAACACTGAGCATGCACAACACTTTGTGTGCACTGCGATTACAGACGCACTGAGGAATCCATCGCAGAGTGAGTGACAAGCTGTGAGCGTTTGGAGGTGGTGACTGAGGAGTAGCTGGAAAAACGCACTCATGTCTGTCTGTTTGGCGTGCATAAATTAGCCGCTGCGATTGCATACACAGCTTGAGTACTCACTGCATGCGACGAGACTTGCAGTTTCTGCGGCTGGACAGACCTGGTGTAAATGTTGCATGATGGGCAGGTGTGCGTCAATGGTACCGACGTATATGCAGGAGTGCGAGGTAGAACGGATGTGAGTAAGCAGCAGTGAGCGTCTCTATGCAGGATGAGCTATGGCAGGCATTAGCATACTTTCGCAGCTGGGTTCCGTGCGAATTCGCAGCTGCGTTCGGAATAGTAATCCTTGGTGAATCAGGCCTCTTGTCCACAGTGGAATGTATAACTTATAATATTTAACTTACTTAAGAATTGACACTGTCACACATATTATAAAGGTACATATATATATATATACTGTCGAAGTCAAATAATTTAATGTGATCGCTCACAATTGTTATCTGACGATCTGGTCTTTCGTCTATAGTCTGATGTCGAGTAAACCATGACGCTACTTTGCTTCGCGCAATCCTTTGCGCTAAACTACGTATTCACAACAACACACATACACTGATGCACATAACTCACACACATATAAATGTATATATACTTGTATACATGAACGCTCCTATGCGTACGCACATATTTACACATGGACGCTCATTTGTATATAGTTGCTATTTCAACACACAGACGCACATATGGGGACGCATATGTGCAAGATGGTTCCCATTCACAATAATTACTAACCAGAGTTATTAAAGGTATTTTTAACTAATAATTATGATGTAATATGTACTTAAATGAGATCTAAGGTTTAGAGCATAGTGGAAATGTCATGTTTGGTATCATACTAAATCCCTGTTTATTTGCAGACTCCCGTTCCTATTGGCAAAGGAGTCGCATCTTGCTTCCGCTAGTTATGGATGTTAGGGAGTTATTGCACTGAATGTTAGGATCTATATGCAGTGTTGTAGCTAGTATTAACCAGTTGTTCGGTGGGAAACTACACAAAGAAACCGTTGGAGAACTCAGACATCCCCCTGATGACACCGTATGAACTAACCAATGACCAGATTATCCAGAAGAACCAATGGAAACCTGTAAACTAGTTCCTTTGTTAACGTAGAACTCTGTAAGTTATATAAGCAGTGGCCCGATCCCAGGGTACGGACATCCTCTTTGATGATCACAGACTTCTGGATTGATGACTGTATACTGGGACCAGTGCTCATGCGTATGTATCGGCTTGTACTATTATTGATTGATTTTTACTCTAATTGTTAAATCTATCACCGTGTTACTTTTTCATTACATAAATAACTTTTTGTGCTTTGGAACCACACGATTGGACTGGAAAGAAATTCTTTCTTAAGTGACTTGCAGCGTTAAATAGCGACTAGCGACTATTAGGAATCAATAGATGGGGGCTCAGCCTTGAGACACACTACCGGATATTATTCAAAGCGACCGGATTTCGATTCCTCAACAAAGGGTGGACGCATCATATACGGTAAGAACGCAATGTGTTTTATGCCTGTTTTGTACTCAGTGTTGTGAAATAGAATATCTGATTTTGGGTGATCTAAGGAGCGCTGACTACAATCCAGGGACAAGAGAGAAATGCCAGTTTCATTTATTGTCACTTTTGCGCTGCAATAGGCGATTTGCAAATAGCGTATGCGTCTTTCCTGCAATACTGCCACATGTTTAAGCAATCGTGACTAGATATTGTCACGGAGGGAAAGCATTTTTCTGGCCAGAAAACAAAGGTATATGAATGTGAACGCATGCTTGTGATGTGAAAAGGGGAAAAGAAAAACGAAAGGTTTTTTCTTCACTGTCGGAGAGAGAGACAGGAGAGACCCCGGTAGGTGTCTGACGAGGCATAACTACTACCGAGTAGGTATACACAGCAGGTATACTGAGCGAGAAAACTAAGGCGCTTTTCTCTGCCGAACCCCCAATAGTAAATGCAGAGTCCATTGATAAGAGGTAGTGTCTCCGGGCAATGCGATCAGACCACATGGTAGTGTAAACCGTGACTGTGACTTGGGGGTCGTGGGAGGAAATCCCTGGGAAGGGTAAATGTTATTGGAATACTTAAATAGTACCAGTAGAGAGTAACTCAAAGTAGGAAGCTTGATAGCTTGAGTGGAAGTTGTACGGAAAGTAGAACAATTGCATAGGCTATTTTCTGTTCCCTTGTTGTGCACGCTAACGGAAAAAAAGCTCAGCGGTCGGCGGTGCACAACGGGTTGAAGTGAGTGGACGCATCTTATTTAATTTGTCCAATGCTGAAATCCCTAGTGAAAGAAGCGAAAGCGTGGTCCCAGATGGGTGCTAAGCAATCACTAGGGATGGTCGAGGGAGAGCTACTTATGAATGGGCCGATTGGATCGGCAAGGTATATAATGAATGAGAATATGGCACGTATGCTACTGCATACTGCGACATATAGGTCAAGATGACCAAAGCATGTGTGAAACCCTTTCCTAAAGTTGGCAGTTTCCACAGAGAGGAAAGGCAGCGATCCAACCAGCAAGGCCAGCAGCTGAAATGGGTGAGACTAGTGGAGACCGTACTAGGAGAGGTAATCCTGAACAAAGTGATGTGGTAGGTGCACATCCTGTCCGTACAACTGCACTTCCCAATGGGAAACTGGACAAAGATGGTATAGTTCCCATAAGGAATGTAGAAATGCATTATCCATGGACTAGAGCAGAATTACATTCAATTATGTCAGATTTCCCAGACCCTAGGAAAGAGTTAGCCAAATGCCAGAAGTTTATTAAAGATTTGGGTAATGCTCATGAGCCAACTAATAAGGATTGGCGAGTGGTGTTAAGGGCCTGTCTCCCCTCCAATACGGATGTGCAGAAATTTATTAAGGATTGATAACCAGGCAAATATAAAATGTATAACAACACAATTGGCTATATATTTCCCAGTGGTAGTTAACTGGAGTAAAATCTTCACTATTAAACAAAAGGATAGTGAATCTGCAGCAGATTACTTTGCCAGAGCACTGCTAACAATAACCCAGTACATTGGGATAGCAGATATTAAAGATGATGTACACCCAAGGGAAGTAGCTGTTATGGTACTTATGGATGGTCTCAAAAACAATCTAAAAACCAGAGTGCAAACCTCTCTACCTAACTGGAGAGGGATTACTGTAGATGCACTTAGAGAGTCAGCCATAGAACATGACAAGAACACTGGCAGGAGGAAAGAGGCACTGAGTGAGAAATTAATGGCAGTGAGCATTCAGGCTCTAGAGGGATCACATACACAGCCACAGTCTTACAACACATACCAGCAATGGGGTAATACAGTAAAGTGGTCTAATTGTAATAAAGTAGGACACATACAGAGATACTGTAAATTGAGAAATCAGGGGCCACCCAGGTACACTCAGGTAGGGCACACACAAGATTCAGGAAATTTCCAACGGTCAGCCGCTCACATAGTGACAGCCAATGCTCTGCTGGAGGATGAAAGTCAGTGCTAGGGGTCAGGTCATACCTGTAGACTACAGACAGTCAGGTTAACTGAAAATACTAGGGAAGAACCTACAATGACAGTTGATATATCTGGTACTAAACACACTTTTCTTGTTGATACAGGGGCGACCAGATCCGTGATAACTTCTCCATTTAATTTTCAGGTTACCAACAAGACCATAGCCGCAGTGGAAGCAAAGGGGAGGGTACAGCATTACCCTCTAACCAGATCTGTAGATGTTACTATCGGGCCGCTGTAAACCAAGCATTCCTTTCTCCTAGCAGCAGCGGCTTCTACTAACCTGCTAGGAAGGGATTTGCTGTGTAAAATGGGATGTGTTATATACTGTACTCCTGATGGTATATATCTAGATATACCGGAAAAGGTTGCGCATGAGGTACAGGATATCTTGGATACACCACAAAGGTTAATGTTACACTCCGCCATTTTAGAACAAAGTCCATCTCAGGTAAAATAACTGTTATTACAAATACCAGGTTCCCTCTGGACCAAATATGGACAGGACACTGGATTGATGGCAAATGTATCTCCTGTAATGGTAAATTTGAAGAGTGATAGGCAAGCTCCAAAAATCCATCAGTACCCATTAAAGCCAGAGGTGGAGTTAGGGGTGTATCCCATAATTGAGAGGTTATTGCAACAAGGGATTTTAATTCGTACAGCTAGACCAGCCAATAGTCCCATTTTTCCAGTGAAGAAGGCTGGTGGGAGGGGCTATAGATTAATACTGAATCTCAGGGGTGTTAAAGTTGTTGAGAGCCAATTCCCCATAGTGCCCAATCCAGCTGTCATCCTCATGCAAATTCCACCGTCTGCAACCCACTTCACTGTCATTGATCTATGTTCTGCATTTTTCTCTGTTCCTCTTCACCCTGTCAATATCTGTTTCCATTTTCCTACAGAAGGGGTACAATATACATGGACACGATTGCCCCAGGGTTTCATAGGGTCTGTCCTCATCCAGTATGTAGATGATTTGTTGTTGTGCTCTGATTCTTTTATGTCATGTTTAAATGATACTAAACTGTTGTTGCTTCATCTCTCACAAACAGGGCACAAGGTTCCAAAGGACAAATTACAGCCATGCCAGACTAAGGTTAAATACTGGGGACACTGTCTAACCCAGGGGCTACGACATTTGACAACTGGCAGAATACAGGCCATACAGACCATGACACTGCCGCAAAACAAACAGCAAATCCGTACCTTCTTGGGCATGTTGTGGATACTGCAGGACGTGGATCCCAGGTTTTTCTATTTTGGCATTACTATTGCAGGAATTAGATTCATCCTCAAAACACGACCGTGTCATACACACTGAGGACACAGAGCAGGCTTTCCTTAACCTTAAGGATAGTCTGACAAGAGCAGCTGCCCTGGGAATACCAGATTATGAAAAACGCTTTGAGTTATTTTGTACAGAGGCTGATGGCTGTGCAGAAGGTGTCCTCATACAAAAACATGGTGACGCTAGCAGACCTGTAGCATACTACAGTGCACAATTGGACACTGTAGCAAGATCACTCCCAACATGTTTAAGAAGTATAGCTGCAACTGCTCGTCTGGTAAATAAGAGTGAGGATGTAGTATTAGGGCATGATACAACTGTCTAGTCTGCCTTGTTGAATTCTGCCCAAACCAGACATGTCTCTTCAGCTAGGTTCACGAAATGGGAACTAGCTCTAATGGCACCTGCAAATGTCACCATTAAATGGTTAAATCCAGTAACGTATTTACCATATGTGCCTCGAGATGCACAAAGGGTGGAGGAAGTTGAGTCTTTGGTTGAAGGTGAGTTTTGCAGGTATACTGACATACATGATTGTATGGAGTATTTGAACCAGACCATTACTGCAAGACCAGACAAACATGACACACCATTAGAAAATGTAGATTTGACGTTTTACACGGATGGGAGTTGTCATAGACAAACTGACACAGGAGAATTATGCACAGGTTATGCTGTTGTAAATGACAAGGATGTTGTAGAAACTGAACCACATGGTCCACATCACTCAGCCCAGGTGGCTGAACTGGTGGCATTAAGGAGAGCGTGTGAGCTGGCAGAAGGTAAATCAGCTAATAACTACACTGACTCTAGGTACGCCTTCGGGGTAGTACATGATTTTGGGGCTCTGGGGTCTGAGAAAATTTATAGCAGCAGCTGGCACACCAGTCGCACACTCACACCATATAAAAGGTCTCCTGACAGCAATCCAGCTACCAAAGGCAGTAGCTGTAATCAAATGCAAAGCCCATACATGTGAAGAAGACCCGGTGTCAATGGGCAACAACAGAGCAGATGAAGCTGCCAAATGGGCAGCAGGGTTGCGCATAAAAGTAACAACTGATAAAGTAATGGTCTTCCAGACAATAGACATGCAGAAATTAATTGCGATGCAAAATTTGTGTCCCCTACAGGAAAAGGCAGTCTGGAGATCGAAGGGTTGTGTTCAAGAGTCCTCCGAACTCTGGAGAGATGGACAAGGTAGGCCTGTTGCTCCCAAGGCATACTACCCAAGCCTGGCTGAGGCAGCGCATGGTCTGACTCACCTAGGAAAAGGTATGTGCAAGTTGGTCAGAGCATATTGGTGCACACCAGGCTTTTCTTCTCAAGCTTGAAAGATAGCAATGTCCTGTTTAACTTGCTTGAGGAAGAATGTCGGGAAGACAATCCCCACTGAGCCATCCCACATCCCTCCGACAGACGGTCCTTTTCAGGTAATAAAAATTTACTTCATCCAATTACCACCTTGCAGGATCTCAAGTATGTATTAGTTTGTACTGATGTATTTCTAACTGGGTAGAGGCATATCCAGCTGCCACTAATACTGCTGTTTTTACTGCTAAAAAGAATGTTCAGGAATTTGTATGCAGATACGGTATCCCTAGAATCATAGAAAGTGATAGGGGTACTCATTTTACTGGTGATCTATTCCAGAACATG
The DNA here is from genome assembly GCA_031769625.1 of Taudactylus pleione. Lineage (NCBI taxonomy): Eukaryota > Metazoa > Chordata > Amphibia > Anura > Myobatrachidae > Taudactylus > Taudactylus pleione. Next base: position 547,978 of record JAUIMM010000154.1, on the reverse strand, counting down.
TGTAAGCTTATGGGTATCAATAGTAGACTTCACACCCCCTACCGACCGCAAGCTGGTGCGAAGGTGGAGAGAGTGAATGGTACTATTAAAAATAAACTGAGTAAGATCATGGCTGAAACTGGATTAGGATGGCCAGAAGCCTTACTGCTCGTCCTCCATAGCATCAGAACCACTCCTAGATCTCCTCTTAATCTGTCCCCCTTTGAGATACTGTTTGGGAGACAACCTCATTTGATTGTAAGTCCATAGGATGATTTGAAGCATAATAATGAGGTTACTGTGAAATATCTTATAAAAATGAGTAAACAACTGAAACAGCAGCAGCAGAAATTGAAAATGTTGTCACCCGATATGCCAGAAACAAACTGTCATGATGTTGAACCTGGAAAATATGTTATGATCCGAAATTTGTTACACTCAGGTTGTTCGACAGACCGGTGGGAAGGTCCGTATCAGGTGTTGATGACAAGTACCACATCATTGAAGGTAGCAGAAAGAGATACCTGGGTCCATTCCACTCACTGCAGAAAGGTCAACCACACGGAGGATATACAAGGCAGAGTCGAGACAGATAACGTGGACCTGTTGATTGCGAGCCTGTTCCGGGAAAGCTAGTGACTGCAGTGAAACACCTGAGCTAGAGGCGTGTGCAGACCACTATTCCAGCAATGGAGTGGCTGGCTGGGTTTGTGTTTTTGCTTCCTTCCAGGGTTCTCCTCATCCTTATTTGTTTCGGGATTTCATGTTTCTGTGATGGAGGACAGATGACTGAGAGGGAGGCAGATAGTGATGTCGATGAAGTGGGGTCGGGAGAGAGCGATAACACAATCAGGGCAGTATATGGTCAAATTCAGTACAGGAATTGTTAAGAGATATGTTAGCCATGTAACTCAGAGACAGTGTGATGGGTTATTGTCTGATGAATATTGTACTTGCGAGTACTGTGGGTCCTTAATTGATGAGAAATGCATCCAATGATGCCATTCCAAGAGTAATCTGTATTCGGGCGGGCATCCTTTAGAGGATTACATTCCTTAGTGGGTAAGGTCTTAAACCAGACTGAATGTTGGGTGTGTTCACAAGTACCTCAAGGACATAGTAACTCCGGATTAGTGCCATACTCATTAAAGTTAGCAGAGTTACTTGAATTACATGGGGGAAGAACGGTGGACAAGAAATTTAATATATCTAGACCCCCTAGTCTTAAGCTCCACCAGTACCACGTAGATAGATCCCAGGTATGCATAAATGACACAAATTCCGGAAAACCAGGAAATTGGGAGGTGACCGGGAACAATCAGACAATGGCTTTTCACACCGAGCAGATAATGAGCCTATCGATTCTGAACTTGTACGCAGTATTATTGCAAGTGGGAGATACTTTCGGTATCGGTACACGCGTAGTTACAACAAATTAGTGGTTGGCAGAGTAGCATTAGGAAACTGTGCAAATGTTATATAGCCAGAAACGTGTACCAGTCAAATGAGAGAAATAGGAGCAGGATCCTTTCTTAGAATGTGTTCGATGCTAATGATGCATTCTATTCCTTACATTCTCCCAGATGATGTGTATTTTATATGTGGAAGGAAAGCGTACAAGTGGCTCTCTCCGAGTTCTGAAGGTTTATGTTAACTTGGAAGGGTGGTACCAGAAATTATGACCCCTACACATGAAATGATTGGTATCCATAAAACCTCACCACCTCCATACACAAAGTATGAACATCGTGACAAAATAAATATGATCCCTGGTGAAGAACATATAGCCACACAGTTGATTAGTGAAACAACTGGCTACCAAATTTTTGGTAACATTAGATCCCACCAGGATCACTCGGGGAACTTTAAATTTTAGATATATCCAAGACCTGGCTAAATTAATAGACATCACCGAGATGTATGATGACACTTTCAAGCATACTGGTAAAGAGCTACAGGCTTATAAACAGGAGTTGGTACAACATAGGCTACTGTTAAACTACCTGTCAGCTGTTACTGGTGGATATTGTGTGACTTTGGCCACCCAATTTGGTGTCAAGTGCTGCACGTACACCACCAATAATACTAATGACCCCAAAGAAGTGATAGACCGGAAAATGGTTGAAATCCTACAACGGAAGTGGGAGTTTCGGAATGATCATAATACTTCATTGTATGAGACAGAGGTAAAGGTAGAAAAATGGTTCTCTTGGTTAAACCCTGTAAAATGGTTCGCAGGTCTGGGAGAGTGGTTACAGGAGATGGTTGCTAGTGTAGGTAAGCGTCTTATTCTTATACTTGTTGTCATCTTAGTAATCGGTTTATGTGTCAGATGTGTTCCTACTGTGTTGAAGTGTGGAAAATTTACCACCAAGGTAAACAGTGAAAATGAAATCATAATGGTGGTGAGTAGTGGTGGTATAGGTATTAAGGTCGATAAAGAACTGCATTATGATCCTGAAATTGAATGTACCATCAGATAATAAATTGTGAATAGGCTTAGTCATGTATAATAATATGTATCGTAAATGTTACATTAAACATCATAGATAATGTAGTCTCAATTCCCCAAACTTCCTTTATAGGTTAGATGAGTTCCCACATCCTACCAATGGTCTCGTATCGATCCACTGAGTGCGTATAACGGTCGTTCTACCCTTTTATGAGGCGCACTATTGACGTTTCAATGACCGAGTTGTGTCATACCGTATAGAACATTAGATAGTCATTTATTATGCCTAACTAAATATGTTAAGAATAGAATTTGATAGTGTTATGTTTGCTATCAAAGGGTGGACTGTTGAAGTCAAATGATTGGAAGAGATCAGAATTACAATTAATATCTATCGATGGTATCGTCCTTTGATAGCATGTGACTGGCATGCTACTGCGTGTCGGTGCGAATCCAACACACACATAGGTAGATGCACATATGCGAACGCACACATGTACACACATACATACACACACTCACACACTTATAAAATGGTTCCCACACATTATAGTTAATAACGAGAGTTATTAAAGGTATTGTTAGCTAATAAATACGATGTAAGATGTATTTAAAAGAGATCTAAGGATCAGGATACAGTGGACATGTCATGTTTGGTATCATACTAAATCCCTGTTTATTTGCAGACATCCGTTTCTATTGGCAAAGAAGTCGCATCATGCGTCCGCTGGATATGGATGATAGGGAGTTATTGAGTAGAATGCTATTTCTTGAATGTAGTGTTGTAGCCAGTTTTAACCAGTTCTTCGGCGGGAAAATACACAATGTGACCGTTGGAAGACTGATCCATACCCCTGATGACACCGTATGAACTGACAAAATGACCTGTATCGTAACAGACTGATCGGAAGCAAGAAACAATAAAACCTGCCAACTTGTCTTGTTATCTCTGTAACCTGTACCGTATATAGGCTTGTGTACTGGCTGCAGTATACAGACATCTTCTTTATGACCGCAGACTTCAGGACTGAATGACTGTATACTGGGACCAGTGTGCTTGCGTATGTTTTGGCTGTACTTATTGAATATTTCTTGCTTTTTACTCTAATTGTTAAACTTCTATCGTGTTACTTTTTTTTACATAAAATAACTTTTTGTGCTTTGGAACCACACGATTAGACTGGAAAGCAATCATTTTTCATTAGCGACTAAACGGCATTCATAATGTCTCTATAGAGGTGTATTTATATTTATGCATATCTATGTACAAGTTTCTATATGAGTGAACTTATGTGCATGCATAAATATGTTTTATCATTAATAAGACCCATATTGAGTATTAAACAGAGGGCCTGATAGACCATATTTTGATTCTGTTATTATGTACCCTAACTCTAGCTTAAACTTCCTGATGTTAAGAATATTGATGCCGTGACAAAGATTTGTAATGAACCTGAAACGTTGGCAAATTAATTTGGTATGTCCTAATAAACTGATTAATATTGCAAACTTCAAGCCAAGTCTGGAGAGTGTCTTCCTTTCATCACCTGATGACACTTTAAGTATATCTATGGGTAACCATCAAAGCTACCCTGGAAAGCACCCTAGCAATCGATACACACTTGATTGAGAGTGCCGGATCACGTCTACATATATATAAATGCTAATCTCTTAAGTCTAGATCCATTTTTAGCACCTCAACAACTTATTTATTTTTGCTCTTCGTAATGCAGCACAGAAAAACACGTATTGTACTTGTATTGCTTTTTACACAGCCTTATTACATTTCCATATAATGTATATATCTTAAACAGGTGTGCTCTTCTAAACTTTCAGAACATCAAAACATTCTTTTATTAGCACTAGTCATTAGGGGATGCAGTTTATTTACTGGTGTCCGGAATGGCGGACGTCGGAATCCCGGCTCTGTACTAAAGATAGGCGTCTAAATACTGACACCTATCTTTAGCAAGACGCCGAAATCCTGAATGAAGGTAAGCAGTGACTGTTAGCTGTTATGTGTGTGGGGTTAGTTTTAGCCCCCCCCCCAGGACAACTTAGAGTTAGGCTATGGTGGGAAGGGGAGGTAAGGGTTAGGCACCAACCGTGGGGGGGGAGGTTAGGCTTAGGCACCACTAAGGGAGGGTTAGGGGGGTATTTATTCCGCCAGCAATACGTCCGGCAGCATTACATACCGATTCAGTCCCTAGTAACTGTCACAACACACATAGATAAGAGCAGTACATTAGAAGGCCAATTTTAGCTAAAACTAATAATAGTTCCAATTTTGCAAGGTTTGGATATTTTCATCTAGGACTGGTCACTTCAGGTATCCCTATTGTATTGTCAGCTCAGTCAGATACTTTGTTATAAGAAAACAGAGCCTGTCAGTCGCAGTAACTGTGTGTGAAGGGAGGTCTTATTTAGATGAGAAATGAGCAGTTAATGCAGTGCACCATAAGATGATCTGTAGGTTGAATACTGTATCCTACCTGAGAACCCTTTGCCGGGGGCACAAGTTAACTGCTCCCTTTGGGTCATCTGTGAGCAGTTCAGAAGTTCACAGTTCTGTCTGCTTATTAAAGATTCACTATGTCATTGAGGGTGCGTTTCTCTAACTGCAATAAGAGGCCTAGAAGCTGGTGCTTCCTTTCAGGAGGAACAGTGTCAGATTTTTCACTCAGCAAGAAGCTAATAAGACTCTAATTGGCATTGAAGTCTCTGCGACCCCATAAATAGAGTGACAGGAGCGGAGTTTGAGGCATGTTTATAGAGGCGGACATGCTCCAATGTGAAATAATGCCACAATCTGTTTGATCCTCCAGCTGGTCTCTCATATTTCTTCTCTTGGGCATTAATGTTAATCTTTGAGCTTTCTTGATAATTTGAGACTGATAGGATACTCGTGTAAGGTAATATTTACAATTGGTTAATATTTCTATATTTTTTTTCTACTGTGCAATGAATATTTTGTGCAAACGACCAATTAAAAATTCACGAAAAAAAAGACTTAACTCATCCTTTTCAGCAAGCTGATGTAAATGGCTTGGAAGGTGCCTTGTTACTGCCTAGGCAGCCTGTGTTCAGGAAGAAGAATGTGTTTGAAGTACAAATGGTAGGACTGTCTGTCAGACTGTCCAATGTTCAGGTCACCCAGCGGTCACAAAACAGTGCCGCAACCCTCTTCCTAAAGCTTCCTGTGATTCCTTACATTTAGTATAAAACCTAACATCATTTCTCTCTTTGTCAACTCGCTTCATACAGTACAACATTAAGAGTTTGAACCATTCTTTTGTAAGATTTATTATTTTTTGCTTACTTTACTGAGCTGTGAGGAATACAAATGTATACGTAATAATGTAGCCAGGAGCTGGAGGATGCACACACTAATTTTGCTCTTTTTTTCTATAAGTAATTAATAAAATTGATACATTTCTTGACCTTTTTATTTCCCTTCTCCATAACTGTGTCAATTTATTTGAAATATTTAAACACCATACCAAGTATATCTAGAATTCTTTAAATTGTATTGTTAATGTATCCTGGAGACTTATGGTTCAATGTTAAACACAAAGTGCTCTATCATTTATTAGCAAGGGTTGTGCAATACAATTGTCTTATCGGTCTACCAGCCTGAAACCAAATTGACAAATGCTTGCGGAGAGCAGCTTGAAAAAAAACACCAAAATAATATGAACATGTGTATGTGAAACTATTATTATTTTTAAGGGTACACTGGTTAGCATACCTGCTTCACAGGCAGGGTCATGTGTTTGATTCCAACCAGATCCCTCCCATACTCATAAGACATCAATAGCAGGGGCATTTTAAGAGAGGAGAGGGCCTGTGAGCAGACTCAGTCAGGCCCCCTCCTCACTGGAAGCACAGTAGTCTGGCTTGGTGCCAGAATCTACTGCATATGTGTGGATCTCCAGGAAAATGGTACCTGCTCCTTGTTCCCAGGGGCATCTTCACTGTACATGCGCAAGTTACCGTGATATTTCATGCTCTGCAGCGCCGGACAGGAGACTGCAGGGAGGTAAGTATAACTTCATATGGGTGCAGGGTGTGAGGTGTAGGCCCCCTGTACCAAGGGGCCTGTTGCACTGCACACCAGCACCCAGGGCCGGTTCTATGGTTACGCATGGTACGCGGCCGCGTAAGGCGCCACGTAGTGAAGGGCGCCGCGGCCGCGACCATGCAGATTTCAGTGGTGCAGACTGTGTCTCTGTGACACAGTCTGCACCGCGCGTGTAGCGCTGACCGGACGGAGTTCGGTCAGCGCTACACAGTGCCAAACACACAGCCGCCGGAGCCGGCAACTGTGTGTTTGTTTCAGCAGCTGATGAGAGTCTGTCAGACTCTCATCGGCTGCTGTAGCTCCCACTGCGGGAGCCATCTTCCGGCTCCCGCAGTGGGTAATGGGAGAGACGTCGTCATGACGACGTCTCTCCCATAATGCAAAGCAGCCCTGGAGAATGGTCGGGAGTAGCGGATATCGGCGGCGGGAGCAGGAGCGGGGGGTTCAGATAAGTTTTTTTTTTTTATAACGTGTCTCTCTACTGGGGGGGGCTACAAGGGGGGATTACTACTGGGGCACTTGAAGGGGGGGATTACTACTGGGGGCACTTGAAGGGGGGATTACAACTGGGGCACTTGAAGGGGGGATTACTACTGGGGGTACTTGAAGGGGGGATTACTACTGGGGGTACTTGAAGGGGGGATTACTACTGGGGGCACTTGAAGGGGGGATTACTACTGGGGGCACTTGAAGGGGGGATTACTACTGGGGCACTTGAAGGGGGGATTACTACTGGGGGTACTTGAAGGGGGGATTACTACTGGGGGTACTTGAAGGGGGGGTTACTACTGGGGGAACTTGAAGGGGGATTACAGGGGGCACTAGAAGGGAGGATTACTACTGGGGCACTTGAAGGGGGATTACTACTGGGGGCACTTGAAGGGGGTGATTACTACTGGGGGCACAGGAAGGGGGGATTACTACTGGGGGCACTTGAAGGGGGGGATTACTACTGGGGGCACTTGAAGGGGGGATTACTACTGGGGGTACTTGAAGGGGGGATTACTACTGGGGGTACTTGAAGGGGGGATTACTACTGGGGGAACTTGAAGGGGGATTACAGGGGGCACTAGAAGGGAGGATTACTACTGGGGCACTTGAAGGGGGGATTACTACTGGGGGCACTAGAAGGGGGGACTACTGGGGGCACTAGAAGGGGGGATTACTATTGGGGGCACTACTACTGGGGGCACTTGAAGGGGGGCTACTACTGGGGGCACTTGAAGGGAGGATTACTACTGGGGGGGACTACTACTGGGGGCACTACATGGGGGGGAAACCTCCACTGGGGGCACAACAATGGGGGGGGACTACTACAAGGGGGCACTGTATAAGCTTACTAATGGGGGCACAATGGGCACTGCACAGGGGGGACCACTACCACGGGCACTGCATAGGGGGGGCGGCAAAAAACCTACTCGCTTACCAAAAAATTTGGGCTAGGGCCGGCCCTGCCAGCACCCATTATAGATACGCCATTGATCACTAGTATAATGGTAAAATAAGTTATCTGAAACCAAAAGAGAAAAGGGTGTGCTGGAGAAGACAGTGATCAAAAGTGTCAAAGCAGCAGAGACACCCAGGAAGAGAAGTATAGAAAAATTGCCTATTATTATCGTTTATTTATATGGCGCCACAAGTGTTCTGCAGCACCTTACAAATTACATAATAAAAAAGTGACTAACAGTACAATACAACTACAATGGAGGGCAAGGACAGGTATAATATACATTGATACATTGGTGACCATAACACCCAAATAAGCAACAGAGCATAAGCAACCAAGTGTTAGGTGCCCTAGTGGGGAGCAAGAAGTAGATAAAAATAAAGTAAGGAGAAGCACAAGAGGGTAGAGGGCCCTGCTTGCAAGAGATTACATTCTAAAGGGGAGGTGCAGACAAACAGGCGTGACATAGATGGGGTAGACAGGGAGGAGGGAGCATGGAGTAGCGGGTTAGGATAAGAGCTGGAAGGCTTTGCTGAAGTAGTGGGTCTTGAGAGCCTGTTTGTAGGATTGTAGAGAGGTGGAGAGTCTGATGGGGAGAGGGAGAGAGTTCCAAAGGTGGGGAGCAGCACGGGCAAAATCTTGGAGGCGGGAGTGGGAGCAAGTAATCAGTTGGCATGAGAGGCGGCGTGCATTTGTTGAACGAAGAGGGCGGGCAGGGGAGTGAAGTGAGATGAGGTCAGAGATGTAAGTAGGAGAGGAATGTGTGAGGGCTTTGTAAGCGAGTGTGAGGACCTTGAATTGGGTTATGAAGGGGAAGGTGAGCCAGTGGGGGGCTTGTAGGAGAGGGGAGGCAGATGTAGAGCATTTGGAGAGAAAGATGAGTCGAGCGGCAGCATTGAGGACAGACTGGAGAGGAGGGAGATGGGAGTTGGGTAGGCCAGGAAGGAGGAGGTTACAGTAGTCCAATCTGGAGATGACCAGTAAGTGTATTAAGGTTGTAGTAGCATCCTGGGAGAGAAAGGGTCTGATCCTGGAAATATTTTTGAGTTAGAAACGACAGGACTGGAGAGGGAGGAGTCCAGAATAACTCCAAGACAGCGCACTTTGGGGATAGAGGGGATAGTTGTGCCATCAATTGATAGAGAAATAGTGGGAAGTGAGGTTATGTGGGAGGGTGGGAAGATGATCATCTCAGTCTTAGACATATTAAGTTTAAGAAATCGCTGGGATATCCAGGAAGATATAGCAGAGAGACAGTTGGAGAAACAAGTGAGGAGAGAGGGGGAGAGGTCAGGGGGGGAAAGGTATACATGAGTATCATCAGCATAGAGATGATAATGGAGGTCAAAAGAGCTGATGAGTTCACTAACAGAGGATGTATAGAAGTAGAGTAGGAGTGGTCCAGGAACAGAACCTTGGGGAACACCTACTGTAAGAGGATATGGGGGGGGGGAGAGGAGTCATGAGTGGAGACAGAGAAGAATCGGTCAGAGATGTAGGAGGACAGCCAGGAGAGGGCAGTGTCACTGTAGACCAAGGGAGTGACGGTTTTTCAGCAGGAGAGGGTGGTCAACAGTGACGAAAGCAGCAGAGGTGGTAAAGACGGTTGTAAACAATACGCTCAAGGAGTCTGGAGGCAAAAGGGAGGAGAGAAATTGGCTGGTAGTTGGCAAGAGTGTTAGAATCAAGGGTAGGGTTTTTAAGAATGTGGGAGACAAGGGCATGTTTGAATGCAAAATGGACAGTGCCAAATGAAAGGGAGAGATTGAGGAGGTCGGCAAGATGGGAACAGGCACAAGGAGAGAGGTAGCGGAGGAGACGTGAAGGGATAGGGTGAAGGGTGGAGGTGGAAGGGGGGGAGGACCGGATGAGGGCCATGACTTCCTCTCCAGATACAGGGGAGAAAGATGTCAGAGTAGGTAAAATGGAAGGGGAGGGATGATCCGGGAAAGGAGGAGGTGTAGGGCAGGGGGACTGGTGGGATATGATGTCATGACGTATGGAGTTAATTTTAGATGTAAAGTAGGTAGCAAAGTCAAGGGCAGAGAGCAAGGATAGAAGGCGAGGAGGGGGCGGGGAGAAGAGTATGTTCAAGGTGGTGAAGAGACACTGGGGATTTGAGGATTGGGAGGAATAATTGGTGAGAAGAGTACGTGTTTAAAAGAGGATAGAAATGTGCCATTGAAAAGAGTTAGAAAGAAGAGGTAAGCTAGAGGTAGGCAAGCAGCGATTGAGAACGTTGTGAAGGAATAGGGGCGGGTTGGAGATGAGTTCATTCACATTCTTAAGGGTTTCTGGGGAGAACGTACTGAGGGTGGACTGGGGATTGTAGGAGAAAGTGGATGGAGTGTGCAGGATATGGCATGAGGAAATATTTTTTTGAATGTCTTCCTTTTGTCTTTGAAGTAGGTTTCAAAATCAGTAGGAAGGGCAATGAGATGCAGGTAGGTGGAGAAGAAAGTTAATGGCTATTAGAAAACATAACTTTGTTTGCTTGTTAAATGAGAGTGCAGTGCTATAATGAAGGTATTAAAGACCTGCAATGGTGATCTGCAGTGTGAGAGCAGTTTGCAGCAGCAGGTCTGTTTGGTGTGGCCTGGTTGAAGTTTGGATCATCAAAGTCTATGGGATAAATTTACTAAGATGGGAGATCTATTATGAAGTGATGTTGCCCATAACAACCAATTAGATTCCAGGTAGTATCTTCTAGAAGGTGCTAGATAAATGATAAGTAGAATCTGATTAGTTCTATGGGCAACATCACTTCTTAAATAGAACTCCCATCTTAGTAAATTTACCCCTATATGTGGTAGCTGGAGCTACAATGTCTAGGGATGAAGTGAGTGTTTTGTTGTAGATAAAGGCAGCCTGATCAGGACAAGACAGGGTAGTCATAGGAGAAAGTAATTTATTTACTGAATATGGAGAGAGGATTGCGCAAAGAATATTAAGTTGTCGCTGTATGTGTGTGAATTTGGGTGCAGGGGCAAGTATGAGGCTGAAGGAAAGGAGACTTATGCAGAGAGTAGCAAAGCTGAGCTTGATAAACTAAAGCAGTGGTTCTCAAACTCGGTCCTCAGGACCCCACACAGTTCACGGTTTGCAGGTCACCCAGCAGGTGCACTGGTGTAGTCATTACTCACTGACACATTTTAAAAGGTCCACAGGTGGAGCTAATTATTTCACTTGATTCAGTGTGGAGACATGGAAAACATGCACTGTTTGGAGTCCTGAGGAGCCACACTGTGAAAGCTAAGACTCTGGCACCATTTTCCCAAATAACACTTGGAAGATCTCTCCGCGGAGGAGGAGGGACCCACTTGCCGGCACAAGCTAAGTATAAGCAGTGCTGATGGGGGGTGGGGGGGTCTGCTTAGAGGGGGCCCACTGCACACAGGCCCGAGTCAATGATGGATGAAGGTCACTGGTAGAGACTGATGTGAATTATTAAATATTCTTTGTAGAGGCACTATACAAATAACTACAGCAGGGGTATTCAACCTTGGCCCTCCAGCTGCTGTGGAACTAGACATCCCAGCATGCACTGACACTTTTTTGATATAACAGCATGCTAAAACTATGGCAGTGCATGCTGGGATGTGTAGTTCCACAGCAGCTGGAGGGCCAAGGTTGAAGACCCCTGAACTACAGGATATGGGATATGGCTTGATATTATATTCAAAAATATCCTGTCTATCCACAAAGGAAGGGTTTCAAATAAAAGTTTCCACATGATTGTGTATATTTACTGACTCTTTAGAAAAGCCCAGACTTTGGCCCTGATTCAGAGCCGGACGCTCTGACCAGAGCGCTCGCTCTGAATCAGGGCCCACCTCCATTAAAATGGAGCGTCCTCCTGGACGCTCGTATAGCTGTGGGTCACCACCCACAGCATATACGAGCATGCAAAAAGATGGTCGCGATGGTCTTGACCATCGCGACCATCGGAACTGCGAGTGAAAGCCTGCGGTTGGGTTTCCCAACCGCAAGGCCAGGAGTGATTTTGGCTCTATCACCATCAACAGCACGCCCCCTTTGGTGAGACACTCCGAGCGAAGGAAAGTCCTTCACTCGCCGGGTCTCGCGCATGCGCGCGACGGAGCTCCCTCCGTCGTGCGCATGCGCAGTGGGGAACATGGACCCACTTGCGAGCGTACTGCCGCTCGCGAGTGGGTCTGAATGACCTTCTTTATTCGATTTGAGTCGATGCACAGTTGCATGCAAGACTATTTTGTGCACAGATCTTGCATGTTTTTTTACCACTGCACATGCTCCATAACTGAGCAGAGTCATATTCAATGTTCATTCAGTTACAAAACGCATCTCAGTCAGAACTCCCCTTGAGGATGAACGGGCGTACCTAGGTGACAAGAGGGAGGTTCTGTCAAGGGTATGTAGACAGGCTTGCAGGTTATGCAGAGTTGTATGTATACAGAGATCAGTCTGATTTCAGATGGATCTCTTGCACTGCATATCTCATTGGTGCAAGACTGTGCTAATTATTTGAACAAACTATTTGAAGTGTATGAAAGTGTAATTGAGCCGACTTGCATGCAACGCTGAACCGCCCGCTGGTCATTTACGCTGTAAACTTACATTTAATTTTATTAGTATTCATCAGACTGTTGAGTATCAGAGGCTCATTGACTAACATTGGATTCAAGTGCAAAGTTTGCAGTACAATACAGTTCACTGTCATTTCCTATCTTGCAGTAAACAGATAAAAGTTATCTGCTTACTGATTGCTGTGGTTCAATGCAAAGTTTGCACCTAAAGCAGAGTTGCCGACTTCTAGCTCCCTCCTTCCGGGAGGGAGCTGTCGGGCGTCCTCAGCAGGGGGGCGTGTCACATCAAAAGGGGGCATGGCCCGGAACATGACTAGTCAATGGGGGGTGGGCTATGGGCGTGACAGCGCAATTGCGTCATCGTGGCCCCGCCCCCTCTTCACAATGCCGAGATAAATGGCATTGTGAAGCAGGGGGTGGAGCCACGATGACGCGATTCAGCGCGAATCACGTCTCCGCCCCCCCCGCTGCCGAGGATTATACTGTATTCGCAGGGGGGGGGCCAGATGGATCGCCGGGGACCGGGAGGCTTGCCTACCTTTCCGGGGGGCCGGGAGCAGCACCCGATTTTCGGGAGGCTCCCGACCAAATCGGGAGGGTAGGCAAATATGACCTAAAGCAGTGGTTTCCAAACTCGGTCCTCAAGGCACCCTAACAGTGCAGGTTTGAAGGAAATCCATGCATAAGCACATATGACTTAGGGCATGATTCAGAGTTGGGAATAGAGATAGAGCAAGTAATTGTGTACCTAGACAAACCATGTTTAAATCTGCCCTATCTGCAGTGCAGCATAGATTTACCAAGATGCACAGTTACTTGCTCCATCTTACTCTATTACCAACTCTTAATCAGGCCCTTAATTATTGCCTCAGTCAGTTTGATAATACCATCATGGATATCCTTCAAATCTGTTAGGGTACCTTGAGGACCGAGTTTGGGAAGCCCGAACGAAAAGGAAATATATGTAAATGAGGGATGTAATCAAAATGTCGACATCACAATGTTAACAGTGATGATGTAGGTATTGTTAAAATGTCGACATTGACCATGGAACTCCAACATTCTGCACAGGTCAGCAATGGAGGATTAGGGTGAGGCTATGGGAGGGAAGAGGATGGTTAAGCAGTTGGGGGTATGTTAGGGTTAGGAACTAGGGGGAGAGTTAGCGAAGTCCTCATCAGCTGGCCGTCTGACTCGGAAGACATTACTGGAGTCGCCATACCTGCCGTACCAGGTAAATCACCACCAGACAGGTTTGTCGACATTCTAATAATGTCAACATTTCAACATGATGTTGACTGATAACATTACGGCCATGTCAACATTCTCATGTCCAACATTATGAATGTTGACAATATATGCCACATCTGGATAGGAGTTCTTCTGCATATGGGGAAAAGTCTGTACTGCACTACACTGAAATCAGTCACTTTATGCCAAAAGGAGTTGTTGTTGTTAGTATGTTACATGCATGACTTAATCATCATCACAATCTACTGATGTACATTTAAAATTGATGGCTTTTAAAAATGGTTTCAGACATTTGGGGCATTATCGTTAATATGCCCCTTTGACATTCTAGATCATCTACATGAATATACACTGGAATGCATCAACATGGCCTTGACCTGCATCTATATCGAGAAAAGCATTGTCATTTATTTCAAATTGTCAAAGCCGGATAATTGGCTGAGACAGGATCGGTTTAAAGTTAGATCTGCGCAACGCCATTTTGCGAATGGCAATGAGACGCCATTTTGCGACTGGCCGCCCAGCGCCATTTTAGTGAAACTCGCCATTATAAGTACATACGGCGATGCTATTATTTAGCGTCGTGCAATTCCCACTCAAAAGAAAGAAGTTAAAAGTCCTCACCATGTAAATACAGTCACTAAAACATATAAAATGATTATCCCTGCATAACACGTACCATAATGTACTCCACAAAACACATACAGGGGTATTCAATATGGGAGCGAAAACATCGTTTTTGCGTTAATATCGCACTTTTGACGTCATTATCGCAGGTTTGACTTTTACACCGTATTCAATTTCAAAGACTTATCGCAGGTTCGAAAAGTCTTTGATAAAAAACGGGGATAACTTTTCACCATTGAATAGGTGTCGAAAAAAAGTGCAGAATTGGGGTTTAGGGGTGCAGGCTTAAAAAAAATAGCCTGCACCCCTGGGAAAGACATTTAAAAAAGAACTGTGTCAAAAAAAGTTTTTTAAAAAAAATAGGGACACCCCAAAAAATTAATTAAAAAATTGGGGTGAAAAAAAAAATTGGAAAAAATTGTTTAAAAATAGGGAAATAGGTTCAGGGCTATTCTGCAAGTATGCGGCAGATGTTTTCTAGAATAGATTTATAGCGGCAGGTGCACAATTGCAGAAATTTTAAAAACTTACTTTAGGGACATAAAAATATGCTAGTACCTATTTTCATGTACCCCAAATTTGATGGGACCACTTAAAAAAACGACATCACTTCTTCAATGTCGGGAAAAAACACCTGCTGCGGCTATTTAAATCCCCGACTTTCATTTAAAGGCTAAAACGGGGGTACCCATAGTGACCCCCCATGTTTTTACAACTTTAGGGGGGTCTTACAATTTTTTAAAGGAAAAATTCGTAACTTTACGCAAATCCAACTTCGGAGGCTCCCGTTTTCGTTAATTTTATATTGAATACGGGGATAAGCGCGCGCGCACGATACTTTAACGCAGGTAAAAACTCCGATATGAAACGTTAACTTCGACAGTGACACCCCTCATAGTCGCACAGCGCTAACTAGCATCTTTTCCATATTCCCCAATACTTACACACTGCACACTTACATAAAAGGTTCCCTAGTATTAAAGTGTAATATTCAAGGTTTATTCAGTAATTATTAATGTTGTGAAATAAAGATTATTTGATATCTAAGGTTTAGTACATGGTAAGCAGACTGTGTTTGGTGTTGTACTGATCCACTGTGTCTCAACAGATATCCGGTATCATCGGTGAGAAGATGGCAACATGCGTCTGCAAGTTATGGATTATGAAGATATTAGGTGATAGAAATGTACTATGTATGTTAGTATTTCCCTTTAGATTAGCATACCAAGAGCAGGAAAACCAAGAACAAAGCAGCAACAGAAGACCAAGACCAAGAAACTGTTGAATGCTACTATGACCCTTATCAAAAGCCAATGAGATTGTTTTTGCCTGTTTGCATTTTGTACAGAGGATATATCAATATCACCATATAATATAGAATATATTAAGACCAATATATATTAAAAACAAATCCTTATACAACTAGAACCAAATATATATATATGTGTGTAATCACATCCCATAGCCAGGTCCCAGAACAAGTTTACATAGAAACCAGCATATCAAAAGAGATGGCTAACTGAAACTACAATCTAATTAGCATTTGTACACCAATGGCCTGCTCTCACACTGTTGGGACAGGAGTTTCAAGGTGGAGGTTTGGGATGCCATTTTATGGAAACGGCCTCACAGGTGAGGGACAGGACTATGGCATTCACACTGGGGACACTCACAGAGAAATAGGCTGAGAACACACATGCTAGCAGACACACTTGGAGCAGGGAACTGGAAGAGACAAGACAACCAAAAATGGGACTTTGTACTCCTGGAATATGGCTAAGTATATTGTTGTTAAACTGTACAGTAGTTAGTCTATTTGGGTATCTGTGGCTATTTGTGTTAATCTGTAATGTAGCTTATAAAGATTGTATGTAACAAGTTTGTAGTTAAAGGAATTCATAAATCTGTGTTAGCATACAGTGGACGATATAGTGTGATCTAACCTGTAAGATTATCATCCACACTGTAGTGTACAATTATCTGTTTATACTGGTTGTATTATCAGCATGCAGGAAAGGGATTGATTATGGAGTTTTTGTAGTATGTGAAACAGAACTATGGTATTTGTATTGATTGGTGCTGGTTGATATAATTGTTTGAGATCCGCTGGTGAGCTGTGTTAGGGTCTGGAACCAAGTACTTGATTCATTGGAATGGCGAATTACTAGTAGTGTGATCATGGCAATAAGACTGGCATAGGTTTGGTGTTATTTCAGTGTTATGATAGAATTGTGTACTGTGAGTTCTGGTATTTTGGCTACTATATGGTGTTTACTATCTGAAAATGTTTGTATAGTATCATGAATGT
The DNA here is from genome assembly GCA_031769625.1 of Taudactylus pleione. Taxonomy (NCBI): domain Eukaryota; kingdom Metazoa; phylum Chordata; class Amphibia; order Anura; family Myobatrachidae; genus Taudactylus; species Taudactylus pleione. Next base: position 531,268 of record JAUIMM010000154.1, on the reverse strand, counting down.
AATCATAGGCTGGTATCAGTGTTATATCATGGAAGTTTTGAATGGTATAAGCAATAACCGTGTTTAAGATAGAGACTGCGGTTTTTGTTAAAGATGGTTACCAGCAAGTGGGTTAGACAATGGCATTATATGTTATACTCCCTTCTCCCCATTGAAACATGTGCTTGATTCATGGAAGTTGTGAATTAATAGTCTTGTGATTATAGTTATAATTCTACCCAGTTTTGTTGTTGTATAGTACAAATAGGTTTTTGTAGTTATTATAATTGTGATCAATAATGGATACATGATTTACATAGTTACAACATAATGTGAGTTTTCTTACTTTCAAAATGGAGTGTATTATGTGAGTTTTCAAAATCGAGTTTGTCTAGAGACCATGCGGTTTGGACAATAGGGCATGTGTCATTCCCAACCCGCTCCCACACACACACACCCTCACCAGCCATCTTGGACATTTGCTCTCAGCAGACATTTATCTCTCTCTCTCTCTCTCTCATTGTACGGTTGTATTTTGAAGTTTAATCACTGTTTTATGCGTATGTATATCAACTGTACCTAGTCATTGTATAAATTTATTTGCGCTTATTATATTAGATCACAGCGTGTAACTATCTGTACTTTTCTTGAATAATAACTTTTGTGCGTTGGACGACAAATGCCAAAGTCTGAGAGCATTTATTGGGGTGTGCGACTGGTCATAGCGCTACTTAGTGCCATCTATGTTAGGAGGTTTATAGGCAGGATTGTCTAGAGGTTTATAGGCAGGATTGTACCAAGGTTTAATCAGGATATAACAAAACGTAAGCTGATTTGTCTGTATTCTTTAGTTATAAAGTATTGATATATTACAGATGTGTCCTCATACATACAGGGGCACTGAGGGGGGGGGGGGGGGGGCGGGTACTAATTACCCAGGCCTGGGTTTGCTGGAGGGGCCTGGCAGGGGTCTGATGCCGCACCCCCTCCCTCTTACCTGCCAACAGCTGTGCGCAGAGATGCAGTTTGAGTCTCCTCTGCCTGTGTTGAGAGTTATCACATGGATCGTGCCCCCCCACCCCGAATTTCCTGTGGGCTGTGGGGCTCACAGCGCCCCACTCCCCAGCGCACAATGCCGCTGCAAATAGTGTTTCTGTAATGTTTTCAAAAGTAACGTGGCCCAGCCTGCCGCGATTCGGCAATGTTCCCTCGATAGTAATGAGGCCCAGGAAGGCTCTCTACTGCCCTGTATACATCTAGCCTCAATACGCCATGCAACGCGACTTGCATGGCATGAGTGAGCCAGGTCCCGTGCTACTCTGGTAGCGTCATGCGTCTTTTTTTTTGCCAAAAATTAGTATGTCGCAATGTGATGCAACTAGGATGCACCAGCAGACTGTGCAGATAATTTGATATGCGACACTTCAGACGCTACCATACACTAGCAATCTACTGTAATCTATGAAATCCAACATGTTGGACAACCTGATTTACCAGTTCCAGTCACTTTTTGGTTGAAATCTGCGATCTGTGAAGCCCACACATTGCAGATTGTTTTACGCAATTATCTACAAATTGCCGAATTGCCACAATCGCTTGCTGTTGTATAGGGGCCTTTGGAGGCGTGAGGAATAGATACAGCTGAATCCAATTATCAGCGCCAGCCAATTCAATTAGCGGATTTTATCCCGCGTCTTAAGACCAGAAGTGGGTTTTCTTTGCAGCTGCAATGAAAAGTCAGCAAGAAGAGGCAGCCTCTGGGGTTTAACAAGCGTGAAAAATCCATTGATCCGCACTTCACGTGGAATCAATGAGTTAGTGCGTGTTAATCCCTGGTGTACCGCGCATGGAAAATACTTTTTCATTGAATAGCTTTTCCCCGTGTGGCATGATCAATTAGATGCGGCGCATACCCCGAATTTAGAGCCCCCCATAGGGCTTGATTCTGAGTTGGGAGTTACAATAGCTCAGTCCCAGAGTTGGATAGCCTTCCCTGTATCTCACAGATCTAGGCTCAGGCCTCCTGGCCCTCACTGGCTTGCTAGCACAGTGAGCTCTGTCTGACTGGTCTGCCTCAGTCCTCCCTAGACTGAGTTCACTCAGCAGCCATTAGGCATCTTCCCACAATGGCTTTCTAGTCTGTGTGGGCAGATCTCCCCTGCCCCACACAGAATATGCTGCTCACCAGTGCCACATACATACTGTACATACACACAAACAACCAACCACACAAGAAATAGGACCTGGTGCTTTTAATTTATTCAATTTTAATTGATAACACACTTTAAGTCACTGAAAGCCTGCACAGCCTCTCAGGCTGCAACCTCGGATTCCCATGGACGGCCGCAAGCATTCAGCAGTGCCCTGCGGTGCCGTCTGTATGACGGCTGTCAGTGCAGTGGCTGGCTGCTGCGGATCGGATTGATAATAAAAATCCGATCTGTGGCAGATGGCGGGGGGCCCGAGGGTACTTGCCCCTAAAGCCCCCCCTTAATTCGGCCCTGCCAAATACAGTGTTAATCCAATGGCTGCACTGATAATATCCAATAATTATGCAGTATAACTCACCATCTCTAGATGTAAGAGAATGCTAGTGAAGCTGCCCCTGCAGCAGGATTTGTCCATCAGAACAGGTTAGAAAGAGTGCTACTTGTAGTGAATATGCAGCAAATATAAGTGGCGGGAAGATATGTGTAAGATGTGTAAAATATGGACCCTTCATCGGCAGATGAACTCACTTGCAAGGGTACTTTAGGTGTGCTAGTAACACCTTGGTAAGAAATCGGTAGGACTGCCATTAGAAAGTATGGGGCAGATAGCTCCATGTGTAAGGTGTCTGACTGCCATGTGAGAGGTGACGGGCTTGAGTCCCAGGTATGACAGTATTTGAAATGTGTGTGTCAAATAAAGGAGAATGTGACTTAAGGTGCTTGCGGTGGTGGCCAGATGGAGGGAGAGTCTGCCAGGGAGGAGATGGGGGTGGCCAGAAGATGCTGGAGATAAACGAAGAGGAAGCTACAAGTGAGAATGATTATAAACAGAAAATTGACAGGCCCAAACAGTGCCCCATGCCTTGCGGTGCCCTGTGCTGTGACACATGTCGCACCACCCTAGTTACGGCCGAAGCTGGACCAAAGCTTTGTATTCAGTTTTGAGCAGGCCATAGTGCAGCAGGCCTTAATGCAGAAATCCTGAAGGTGTGAAGGTCATGGCGATGTGTAGAGGCCTGTGTGTAGTATGGTCCTTTTATTGTGTGTAGACCCATACGGTGTATCTCTAGGCAGATGTAACAGAGTTGGTTTAGTGTGCATAGGGGGGTTATGTAGCAGAATTACAAATGTTGCGGTTTGTGGGAAAAGTGTATGTAGTTATTTTAAGGCAACAGTATTAGTCACCAAAAATTAAGCAGCTGTAACTGGAGTTAGAAACTTAGCTCTCCTTTTTCAACGGGTAACACCTTCTTAATTTTACATTACAATTGTTTCCTTTCTCCCTGGCTCCACTTTACCTATAACATCCTAGGTTCTCAGCCAACCTTTTACCTAGCATGGCAGGCATTAGGGGAAAGTCAGTCCCCCATCTGTGAATCTGAAATGCCCACGAGGTGTTCCTATTGGAGTGATTCGTTGTAGATGGAATTCAGAGTCCCTCTGCTATTACTGACTGTTCTGCAGCGTCTTGTTGCTGCACAGTTTCCGTTATTTTTCTCAGCGATACTCTGGTGTCTTCTTTGCTGGACTTGGCAGAAACCGCAAATTCAATGCCAAGTATTTTCGGTTATAATCACCAATAACCGGAGATCCTCACAGCCTTCCCTTGTGTCCCCTTCTGGCAATTAGTTAGTCCAGGAATATAATAATCCTTTTTGAGGTTACTGATGGGATCTTTCAAAATATTGTCCTGAAAAGTAACCGTTATTGTCCATCAAAGACTCCCCTTTACCCTGGTCAGGTATGGGTGCTATCAGTCTGGAGACATCCCAGAGAACAATACCTGGTTTAGAGCAGCACTCACCAGCTTTATCATAGTCAGGACACATGGTATTCTATTCCAACATTTTGGGAACAGCAAAGGTACAATGTTAGGATTACCTTGGTGGTTATAACCAATTTACAACATAACACTGGACAAGAGAAACAATTTATTGTCTTGTTTTACACTATGACACAGCAACTGGCCACTGAAGAAGCAGGTGGCTATAATAGGGTTAATCTAGGGAGTGATCCTTAGCTTTCAGAGAGCGAATTTGAAGCCATATTATTCAAGGAAAGGCTTGTGCATGCTGTGGGGGATACTGCACCAGATGATCTATATAACTGCTGCAATATAAGAAAAATTAAATAGACTTTTTGTTACATGGGATAGCATTATCAGAATACCACCATGAAAAGAAAACCCAAGAGGATTTCGTGTTAGAAATACACCAAACGACTGGATGCCATAACAATTATTTCTGCCGCTGCTGGACTGCGGTGCTTAATAAGTTCTCATTCGATCTAGTGACTTTAGCAATTGAAGAATCTGCACGTGAGCTAGCACTAGTAAGGCAAAAAATACAACACTACGAAGATTTACCTAAACCAACGTTGATAAAAGGATCAGATAATAAATTGGATTGAAATATTAAACCATCTGGTGTCTATTTACAAGAAAGACCTCATTGCATTTAAAAAGCAAAAATTGGAGAAAATTAATAAAAATTACACGGAATAACATGGGCGTTTGAAGTTCTATTGAGACACTCACGGCGCAGATTTCAAGAAAAAACAGCAGCTCCAAAACCTTATCTTATCTTGCCCAACACAAGAAAAAAATTAACATGAAATAAAATATAGATAGTGTCATAAGAGCACTATTCAACAATAATATACTTACCGTATATACTCGAGTATAAGTCGACCCGAATATAAGCCGAGGTACCTACTTTTACCACAAAAAACTGGGAAAACTTATTGACTCGAGTATAAGTCTAGGGTGGGAAATGCAGCAGCTGGTAGTGCCCCCAGTAGTAATCCCCCCTGGTAGTGCCCCCCGTGGTAATCCCCCCTTTCAGTGCCCCCAGTAGTAATCCCCCCCTGGTAGTTCCCCCAGTTGTAATCCCCCCTTTTAGTGCCCCCTTTAGTAAACCCCCCTCTGGTAGCCCCCCCAGTGGTAATCTAGTGTTCACTCTAGCTCCAGCGGCAGGCAGGGCGCCGGAGCAAGAGAGGGCAACCTTATGCGCGCGCCCGAAAAGGGGGTGTGGCCATGAAAAGGGGGCGTGTCTATAAGACGCGTCCCCTTTTCGTCATTCTTGGGGGCGTGCCCGGCGCTTACGGACATACCGGGCAGCCCCCAAGCGCTGCAGAGAGGGAGAATAGATGCCGGGAGCATGCGCTCGGCGTCTATTCTCCGGCGGTGACCGGGACACCGCATGTTTCTCCACCCACGGGACACTGCGTCCCGCGGGTGAGAAAGGCACCCGCAGGCTGTGAGGGCAGGGCTTTTTGCCCTCCAGAAGGAGGGCAGAGCGCCACGCCCCGCTAAAACAGCCTAGCAGGAACGCTAGTAATGCCCCCTTTGAGTGCCCCCTGTAGTAATCCCCCCCTGGTAGTGCCCCCTGTAGTAATCGCCCCCTGGTAGTGACCCCTGTAGTAATTGCCCCGTGGTAGTGACCCCTGTAGTAATCCCCTCCCTCTGGTAGTGACCCCTGTAGTTATCCCCCCCTGGTAGTGACCCCTGTAGTAATCGCCCCCTGGTAGTGCCCCCTGTAGTAATCCCCCCTGGTAGTGACCCCTGTAGTTATCCCCCCCTGGTAGTGCCCCCTGTAGTAATCCCCCCCTGGTAGTGCCCCCTGTAGTAATCGCCCCCTGGTAGTGACCACTGTAGTAATCGCCCCGTGGTAGTGCCCCTGTAGTAATCCCCCCCTGGTAGTGACCCCTGTAGTTATCCCCCCCTGGTAGTGACCCCTGTAGTTATCCCCCCCTGGTAGTGCCCCCTGTAGTAATCCCCCCCTGGTAGTGACCCCTGTAGTTATCCCCCCCTGGTAGTGCCCCCTGTAGTAATCGCCCCCTGGTAGTGCCCCCTGTAGTAATCACCCCCTGGTAGTGCCCCCTGTAGTAATCGCCCCTTGGTAGTGCCCCCTGTAGTAATCGCCCCCTGGTAGTGACCACTGTAGTAATCGCCCCCTGGTAGTGACCCCTGTAGTAATGGCCCCCTGTAGTAATCGCCCCCTGGTAGTATCCCCAGTAGTCCCCCCCCCCTAGGAGAGAGACGTAATAAGAATTTTAAAAAAAAAATCACTTACCTGAAACCCCCGCTCCTGGTCCCGCCACTAACAGCTCCTCCGGCCGCTTTTCATTATGGGAGAGACGTCGTCATGACGACGTCTCTCCCATTACCCACTGCGGGAGCCAGAAGATGGCTCCTGCAGTGGGAGCAGCAGCAGCCGATGAGAGTCTGACAGACTCTCAGCAGCTGCTGATTACAACAAACACACAGCTGCCGGCTCCGGCAGCTGTGTGTTTGTGCTGTGTAGCGCTGACCGAACTCCGTCCAGTCAACGCTACACTTCACTCGAGTATAAGCTGAGGGGGTACTTTCTCAGCACAAAAAATGTGCTGAAAAACTCGGCTTATACTCGAGTATATACGGTAAGCTGAAAGGCAGTCCTTATATCGCTTGTCACTCTCTTCGGAGGTTCCTCTTCAAACATTCAATGTATAAAATGAAAAAGAAGGACAAAGAAAGGAACACATGTGTAGAATAGTTTTCCAAAAAATCGTGCAGATAAACTTCTTTGCAGGAGTAATTTCTACAGGAGATTTGTTGTGTATTCTGAATTAAACAATAGGATGACGTACCATACTCACTTCTATTTAGTATGGCATAAAATATATAGCAATTTCTTTAAACCACAAATTCTCAGAGATGGTGTAACTGGCATATCATAAATAACATATAATCCACAAGGAAGTACCCTACTCACATAAAACAGAGTGCACGATTTTTTGGAAAACTATTCTACACATGTGTTCCTTTCTTTGTCCTTCTTTTTCTTTTTATAAATTGAATGTTTGAAGAGGAACCTCCAAAAAGAGTGACAAGCGATATAAGGACTGCCTTTCAGCTTAAGTATATTATTGTTGAATAGCGCTCTTATGACACTATCTATATTTTATTACACGGAATAACATGTCTATAAGTGGCTAACGGGACCCTCTGTGTCTGAATTATGTGGATCCAGATTTAGAATTTATGCTATAACATGTTATAGAGATCCACAAACATTGAAGCATACACATCATCTGGGGAAGATTCAGAATATCCAATTTCTTCATTTGATCCCCATACACATCATCTGGGGAAGATTCAGGATATCCAACTACTTAATTTGATACCCGACAAAAAAAAACCTTTAGGGTTAAGAACTCGCGCTGGATGCGGACAAACAAAAAGCGAACAAGTAGGGGTGGACAATGCCTCCGGAACAACCGAAAGAGGTCGTCAAAAATGGCTCATCATACATAATCTTAACATCTAGTGAGATATCTGATTAAAACAAAAGTTCGAGTTTTGTACCTAAGAAATCCATTCAAAGAATTGGAATGGAAGATTGACCAATGCCACCAACTGAAACTAAGAGAATTTTTGATAACAGAGAGGACAATAAATCCCAAGAAACAAAAAAATTAAAATCTATAATTGAACCTATATCGCATAATACATCAATATTGGGTTTCACGAAGGCCCTTGATGTTCAAGTTTTAGATCTAGCCAAACGTTGAAGAATGGTGTGCATTTAAAGATCTCAATTCTTACCGAGATATAGTTATAAGATCGGCTGATAAGGGAGGAGGAACTGTGATCCAGGATGTGTTACAATACCAGAATGAGATTGTCACAACTTTCTATGAAAGAGGTATATTGTAATTTGGATAGTAATTTCACAGAGGAATACAAAAAAAGAACTGGATACAGTGCTTAACACAGTCTTGCACAATAAAATCATAGTTTCGGATACTTGCAAGTTTTTAAAAACAGATTTTCCTAGAGTACCTCTAGTGTACATCTTGCCTAGAATCCACAAGAGATTTGATAACTCGCCAGGATGGTTCTTATCGGCCAGAGATTCACTCTACAGCAATATTACTAAATATATGCATTACTATTTCCAGCCATGTGTGCAAGATGAGGGTACATATCTTAAAATACCACGGGGCTATTAAATAACTTGAACAGCTGGGAAATCTCCCCAACAATACATTGATGTGTACTCTTGATATTACGAGTATATATATAAATATCACTCATGTTCAAAGAGTACTGACTGCTCAAGCATTTTTGTTGGACAATCCATTTTATTCAATGTTTTTCTTTTCTTACTGAAACTAGTCTTGAATAAGATTTTTTTTACTTTAATGGTGTTTTATTTACAGGATGGGCAATGGGATCTCATGTAGCACCTGCTTACGGGAATGCTTATGTTTCATGTGGAGAAAAAAAAAAATTTTTCACTAGAAATCTCAGAGACAAAATAATATTTTATACGAGGTACAAAGATGTTTTGCTACTTTTGGAAGATGAGGAATTCAATATCTCTGCTATACTAACATATAATAATTATTTTAGATATTTTGGATTGATCACTACTTCTTTTACTTTCATTTCAATTATTATTATTATTTTCTTACATGATGCTACAAGAGGTCTACAGCACCTTACAAGGTACATAAATATAAATAGTGCAGACATAAAATAAAAGTACAAAACACTGCAAAACATGGGAAACCAGCTAAAAACCCAAAAGTTAATTGCTGCTGTAGGCAATAGATAGGAGATAATTGTATAAGTTAGGGAAGGAAAAGCATTGGAAGTACGAGGGCATGCTCGTGATAACTTACAATCTAAAGGTGAAAGGCAGACAGACAGTGGTGACACTGAGGGGAAATACTGTATGTGAGGAGCATATAGTAGTAGGTTAGCCTGAGAATGAAAAGGCTTTTATTAAGTGGATTTTGAGAACCCATTTGAAGCTTTGAAGAGAGGTGATAGCAATTGGTGGAACAAAGGGAGGAGGGAGGAGGTGGGGGGGGGGAGAGGATTGGGTGAGAGAAATATGGGTGAGTGTGAATAATATGATTTTGGTTTTCAAGGGGTATGGGAGCTAGTGTAGGGCTTGGTGGAGAGGGGACGCAGAAGTACTTCGTTTGGAGAGAGATTGAGGACCTCATTCAGAGTCGGTCGAAGCGGCCGCACGGTCGTACGCCACCGATGTTCGCTATATTGCGCATGCGTAAAGTTCAAATGCGCATGCGCAAACTAGCCGCTACGATCAGAAATTTCTCTCTCCTTGAACACAGCCAGGTCGGTAGTTTGAGTGACAGATGGATGCGTTTGTGGGTGGTAACAGGGGAAGGTCTTGAAAACGGGGGAGTGGAGATCCGAACGCAGGCGTGCCTCATTATGCGAACGGCGTTTTATGGGAGTGCATACGGATTATGGGAGTGCATAATTAACAAAGTAGCGTCATGGAACATGTGACATGGGAGGTTTTTACACTGACATGATCGTAGAGCTTAAGAGAGGGTATGGTCAACCTTAAGCTCTACGACCAGTTCCGATGGTTCCCGATCGTCTCGATTAATCCTTATATGCCCGGAGATGACGTGCAATGCGTACGAGAAGGGGGTGGGTTTTTTTGTCTTACGACCGCTTCCTCCCCTTGGTCGGCCAACCACCGATCCGAACTTGGGGACGCAACTTGCGAGGGAATCATTTGAATATCCGGGCCCTTTTTCCGTACGACCGTGCGGCCGCTTCGACCGACTCTGAATGAGGTCCTGAGTGTGGTGTTTGAAGGAGAAGGTGGACTCAAGGATAACTCCAAGAAAGTGGGTTAGTGGGATAGAAGAGATGGTGAGGGTGTCAATGGATTGTGACTCGGGAAGGTGGGAAGACAATCAGCTCAGTATGTTAAATTTAAGAAAGAGCTGGGACATCCAGGAGGAAATTGCAGACATGAGAAGAGAGGGGGAAAGGTCAGCAGAAGAGAGGAAAATCTGTGCATTATCAGCATAGAGATGATATTAAAGGCAAAAAGAGCTGATGAGCTCACCTAAGGAGGATGTATAAAGGGTGAATTGAAAGTGTACAGGGGAAGAACTGGAGTCATTAGAGGAGACAGAGAAGAGCAATCAGAGAGGTAGGAGGACAGCCAGGAAACTTAAAATGTCATGTATTTATATTGTATATTTTTATGTACATAGACCGTTCTTATAACTTCTTCCAATGTATTGCCTATTCTATTTCTGCTTTCAATCCTTTTTTCTTATTTTTGACATTTCTTTTCCCTCTTACTTTCCCTACATCCATAACTAACCCTTCCCAATATATAACCCTTACCACCTATCCAGTTTCTAGTTCTACAAATCACAAAACCTTGCCATCACCCAAAAATACAGCGTAATATTCGGTTATCTTTATGTTCCCACTTCTGCCTTCTACTCTTCTTTACACACCACCTCCCCTACAGTCTCTCCATTGTAATCCCTTCTCTTGGTTAAAACCTAAGAATGGAGTTTATAGATGCCATGGCTGTGTCAACTGTCATTTTTTATGTACTGGTCCCCATTTTACTGATCCAACCAGTGGTACCAAATTTGAAACCAAACAACTTCTATGCTGTGACAGTCGCTATGTGATTATTTGTCCTTGTAAGCTTGTAAAACGATACGCCTATTAAAAAGAAAGCATTGCATCTCTCATCCATAAAAAAGGCTATAGTATTGGACTCAAATAAGCCATCTGTTGCGACAAATTATTTACTATCTAAATATACTTTGAAGGACTTCCATTTCTTACCTATAAATCATTTTGGACCCTTAGAAGGGGAGGTAATTGTGGCAAACTATTGAATACCGTGGCCCAGAGGTTCCCAAACACGGTCCTCAAGGCTCCTCAGCAGTTCAGGTTTTAGAGATATCCATGGTTGAGCACAGAAGATTTAATTAGTACCTCAGTCAATTTGATTTAACTACCTGTGCTCAACCATGGATATCTCAAAAACCTGAACTGTTGGGGAGCCTTGAGGACTGCGTTTGGGAACCTCTGTCTTGGCTCCTAGTGGATTAAACAAGGGGCAGTCCTTTGATTTCTGTAGCCTTCAAATGTGTGAATTAGGACTCGGTCAATATGCCGACAGTGGGGATCAGGGCGTTCGGAATCCCGACACCTGTCAGAATCCCGCTGGCGGCATCCCAACCGCTTGTTTGTAACTGCTACAGGTGGGCCCAATTTTCATTATTTGGTTTATTGGCTGATAGGTATATATAAGTGCATCACTGGGCATTGTGGGTTATGCTCCTGACAAAGGTGATGGATCTTTTGTCTGGATAAAATATATTTTTATTTATGGATGTGGTGGCTCACAAACTTTTATATGTGCTCCCCCCGCCACTATCTACATTGAAGCCCTCATCCACCACCCTTCAACAAACTGTATGGGCTATTACACAAACAACGGTTCTGTCCGGACGTAAACCAAAATGTCAGGTTGTTTTCCTGTGGATCAGTCACTTTCACAAGCAACGGTTTTGTGCCATGTGTAATATTATTGCCGTGCATTTCAATCTTTAAAACTGAAGACCGTGGACTGCAGCAGTCCTTGTCAGTGGAAATTCACGGCTGTACCATGGTGACCGTGCCGTATTCGTGTCGTCTGAAAGCATGCATGTATTTCAGTGTTTGACTACAAACACTCTACGCAAAAAATTTTTAACTTTTTTTCCGTCCAGACGAAACTGTTGTGTGTGAAAAGAGCCTGTATCTCCTACGTAATAGGGTCATTGTGGAGGAATTCTTAACCTATCAAATATCTATTCTGCTTTATTACATCAGACTGGGTTGACAGATTCCAAACACTCCCCCCCCCCCCTAAATAATATGCTTTGAGCAAATGATGTTGGTTTTAAGGGGAGGAAGCCATCTCCAATATGGTTTTATGACCTTGATCACTATCTAATTTGACATTGTGTGTATTCATCCTACCAAACTAAACAAGGGGTCAATGTACTAAACCTTGGAGAGAGATAAAGTGGATGGAGATAAAGTATCAACCAATCAGCTCCTGTCATTTTTCAAACACGACCTGTAAAGTGGCAGGAACCTATTGGTTGCTACTTTATTTCCATTTACTTTATCGCTGGGAATTACTGTGTGACATAATGTATAAGGGGGCACTACTACTGCGTGGCATAATGTATAAGGAGCACTAATGCGTGGCATAATCTGTTATAAGGGGCACTACTACTGTGTGGCATAATATGTATAAGGAGTACTACTCTGTGGCAAAATGTGAATGGGCTCTGTGTGGCATAACATGAATGGGTCTGTGAGGCGTAACATGAATATGGGGCACTACTGTATGGCGTAATGTGACGAAGGGACAATACCAATACAGTGTAATGTGACAAAGGGACACTACTGTGCGGTGTAATGTGATGAAGGGATACTACTGTGCTGTGTAAAGTGACTAAGAGGCACTACTGTGTGGCATAAAGTGAATTGGGGGCACGAGTGAGTGGTCACGCCCCTACTTCAGTTATGGATGGTGGCGCCAATGCTCTTTATGTACACAGGGCACCAAAAAGTGTAGTTATGGCTCTGCTTTGGTGTGCACAGATGTGTTGTTCTTTGTGGTCAGCACCCCAGCCTAAAAAAAAATCCTACATTGAAAGCTAAGTGGGAGGAGTCAGGAACGGTAAGGGAAGGAGTCTATGCCAGGAATCGGTATGAAATACCGCCGGCCACATTCCCGGCAGCGCCTGGCCGACAGAAGCAGTGTTCCCGGCAGCGGAAGCCCGATAGCGCTGGAAATCCTGATCGTCGCTAAGGTAAGTATAAACTAACCTAACCCCCTAACCCTAACCCTCCTTAGGGGTGCCTAACGCTAACCTCCCCCCCAAGTGCCTAACCATAATCCCCCCCTTCCCCGCTGCCTAAACCTTAGTCCCCCGGGGGCGTGCCTAACCCTAAGACCCCCCCGGGGGTGCCTAACCCTAACCCATCCTCCCCCTAGGCTAACCCTAACCCTTCCGGGGGGGTGCCTAACCCTAAGTCCCCCTCGGGTGCCATAAACCTAACCCTCCCCCCCGCGGCTGTCCGCTTGCGGCGCCCGGCATCCCTTCGACCGAGATGCCAGGCACCTGTCTCCCACGTCGGGGATATGACAGGCGTCTAGATATAGACGCCCGGCATTTCACCCTCGCCGGGATATGACAGTCAGGAAGCCGGCCGTCGGTATTAAGGTAGCCGGTTTCCCGATTGTATACTTTATGCCAGGAGCCAGATGCTGACGCAAGGTGGGCCTCTGTGTGCTTTAATTGCCAGGGCCTATTTTTAGTCCCATATCGGCATGTGCAGAATGTTGACATGTTGACAACACCAACTTGTGAAACGCCAATATTTTGTATGGACCAGAAGCAGAGAGTTAGGCAATTGTAGGGGAGGGTAGGGAAACGCTGCCAGAGGGGAAGTTAGGCACTAGGGGGAGGGATAGGATTTCTGCATATTCACCGCCAGAAGCACAGCTGAATCCGCCGGAAGCTATCATCAGCTGACCACCAGACCTGGAAGACATCCTGGAGCCACCAAACCCGGTAAGTCACAACTAGGGACATTTTGGAAACATTCTAGTCATTTTCAACAAGATAGTCCCAAAACTGGCGCACAGACAAGTGTCCACCAATTTAAATACTGTATATTCTCTTACACAGATTCACAATCTTCTTTGGCAAATACAATTCAAATGAAAATCCAAAGAAATCTCCACTTGGTATTTTTCTTCAGTGTTGTAGCTTTTTGTCCCAAGTAACGCTTTTTATCTCAAAAAGAGTATAAACAGAAACACATAGGGTGGTATTCAATTAGTTTCGTACCCGCGGGAAAGTTTCGCCTGCCGGACTTTTTGCCGACATCGCGTGTTTTGTACGCGAAAACTTATCTTGCGCGTCCGCGCTTTCCGCCGTATTCAATTACAAAACAGTGGAAAACGCCAAGCGGTGAATGCAGAACAGGCGGAAAGTACTGTCATATTTGGGTAAATCAGGCTTACCCCCTAAAAGAGATACACTAACATTGGGGATCAATGTAGAAGTGTTCCAATAGCCCTAATAAAACTAATTGGGGTACTGAAGTTGTTTAAAATCCTTGTTATTAGCATCCTTGCAAAAGTGATAAAGACTGGCATTAAGCAACATTTTTTGGTGAAAATAAGTAGTCCCGTCAAATTTGGGGTGCTTGAAAATGGGTACTAGCATATTTTAATGTCTCTAAAGTGAAGCTTTAGAAAAGTGAAATTCCCAGAAGCTTATTTCGCTAGTTTTTTAAGTTGTTCCCCCACTTTTGTCAATTTCGCCCCCAATTTCAAAGGCGTTCTTTGGGGGGATCCTGTAATTTTTTTATTCATTTTTTGAGTGATTTGTCCTTGGGGGAGGGGGGGGGGGGTATGATGGTACCAAAGGTTTTCAGTGGTTTCCCAACATCTGCACCCCAAGATATAGATTGACACTTTTTTCTCCTGCTATTCTGTGGAGAAAAAGTATCACCTATTTCAATGCCTTGACTTTCCGCATAGGCGAAAACGGAATGGAATTGAATATGGGGTAAAAAAAAAAAAAAAAAGGCAAAATTATCGCTAAAATCCACTTAGCTAAAATACTATCAGCGTGGTGAAGGCTCTGGGCCTGATTCAGAGCCGGACGCTATTTGCGCTCTCTCGGTCAGAAAAAGGGGCCAGCTATTTAAATCGAGCGCTCGCTCTTTGCGGTCTGTTGACGCCTCTATATCTGAGCGAGCGAACGAAACATGCGCTCGCTATTTTGTAAAGACGCCCCCTGGCCGCTCGCATCCTACGTCATCTCCGCTATTTATTAGATTAATCGGGTACATCGAAAGGCATCTGAACTGCTCGCAGTGCTTGTGGTAGGATTTTCCTACCGCAATCATGCGAGCAGTTCAGGCTAAGAGACAACCAAGTGACGTGGTCGATGACGCTGCTTTGTTAATTATGCATACCCTTAAAACGCCCGTTTTGACCGCTTGGCACGCCTGCGTTCGGATCTCCACTCCCCGTTTTCAAGCACCTTCCCCTGTTACCACTCACAAACGCCTCATCCTGTCACTCAAATTAGCAGGCACTCGCTATTTGGCGAGCGCTCGATTTCCGATCACACTGACTGGTTGGCGCATGCGCATTACGACCCATACGCATGCGCAGTTGTGTGAACATCGCTCGGAGCGAACGAGCGGCCACGAACGAGCGGCTCTGAATCAGGCCCTCTGTTTGTGTCACACAGGGCAGCTTTACACAAAAGTTTGCGACCAATTGATCACTTTTTTGAAATTGTTAACATTCTAGCCATGTCAACATTTCATCAGTCTCAACATGATGAACGTCGAACAGGTTAATATCGACATTGCAAGCATGTGAGCATTATGACCATGTCTACATTATGAATGTTGACAAAATATGCCACACAATGATCCTGTCCTTCTGGTTTCCCGAGAAGCAAAACAAATAATAAATAGTGCAAAAAGTAGTGACATTTGATATACTACATACACAAGACTTTGGTTTAATCCCTTTTGTGTAATAGAAGTAGTGTAGAATAACACAAGAGCGATGACTGAATGATGTCTGTGCACAGCACAGTACTGCAGATTCAGGCGTTATTGAGCTAATTTTACAAACCCCTCTCTGCAGCTTTCCTGCTTTCAAAAGACAGGAAACTTAGTCCAGGAATATATCTCACTGGTTTGACACACTCCATATTGCTCCTTTGTTCCTACTGCCACTGGCTCAAGCCACAAGTATTTATGGAATTTTGGATACACTCCTGTACAATCACACAGGCCCAGGGCTACATGTTTATTTTGATTTGCACAGAGAAGCAGTTATAAAAATGTTGTGTGATGCTGCTTTTTCTATGAAATGTCAGTTTATAACCACTCCAAGCCAAAGTTTCTATTTGTCAAAAAAAAGAAAAGAAAAGAAAAACCATGGGCTCGGCTGTCCTGACGGGGATACTCTCTGCTGGCCTAGATACTCATATGCCAAAGAGTGTTTGCTTATGTGATAGAGGTGACAATCTACAATCTGGAACCAGCTTTTGGCTCATGACAGAGGTAGAGAAGACTGATTGCTCAGATAAGATGAGTGAGTGCAAACACATCCCCTGAAGGATCACCTGCAGGCTGCAGGTACAGGTCCACAATGACTGTGTTTACCAAATGCCATCTGGCTGCAAAGATAGAGGGACAATTATTCCACAGAGATGAGAGGGGCTCTAAATCATTATAAATCGACAATGACTCCCTGAATTAGCAAAATCGTTTCACATAACTCTAATTTCTTTAAAAACAATACATATTTTTACATACAGTATAATAAATAATTACATTTTGCAGGCAGCTCCAACGTCCACATGTAGCCTTCAATTTTATATGGAGCTGCATAGTACAAAATGGAGTCCTTTTTTTGCAGGTTTCTAGCTTTTTATACCTAATATACCTGCTGTTGTGTTTGGTATCTACTCTAACAGTATGGTATTTATTTTCATCTGTATTGCTTTTTAATTACATTGCTTTTTAATTGCCGTTTTGCCTCTACATCATATCGGCCATCTCTGCACTAGAATTGAAATTCAACATTGGCTTTTGTATACAGACAGTACCTACAGGTCAGACAAAGTGTAGATCTAAAAACTTCTGCACCCCTCACAGTAACAGGGTATGCTAGCCAAACCCCTTTTTGCTCATTATATGTCAAAGCCAGTAAAATGTGGATTTGCTTCTTTGTCTCTGCAATACATGAGGTGCAAAACAAACACAATATTTGGATATGTTCTATGAGAGCCAGGCAGGCATTCATACAGCATTATCATGGAATTGTTGGTATGGAATAAATATCCTGCAAACCTCATATGTCCCCCATCACCCTCCAAATCAATAAATGTTCCTTATAGAATTCACACTTGATCACAACTTATCATTATTTTACATCTGAACATCTCTTTACAACAAGTACTTTAACCATTTTTAAATTTACCTGAGACTGCTGGTTCACACCTTAAATAAACTCTTTAAATAGCCCTTGATGAAGTGGCTTCAGCTACCCATCAAACTTCACGTAAACTGATATAACAACTGTGGCTTTCCCCAGACACCTACAAAAACTATCACGTAAAGTAGAATGTCAGTGGCGTAAATCTTAATCCAAATAACTTCCACACATACTGTAAAATAGGAATCCACCCATCTGTCATCCTAACCCTCTGTCCCATGCTCACTGTCTACCCCATCTGTGTCACCTCTGTCTGTCTGTCTGCCCCTCCCCTTTAGAATGTAAGCTCCCACGAGCAGGGCCCTCTTCCCTCATGTACTTTTCCTTTCTTTACTTATATTGTTATCTATACTCAAAAGCACCTAACCCGTGACTTTTGCCATCCTGCTACTGTTGCAGCAAAGTTTATATACCATGTACTTGTCTTGCATTGTCTTGTACTGTATGTCACTGTTTTCTTGTTCTGTTCAACTGTTTATGTACTGTGTTTATGTACTATGTACAAAAACAGACAAATCTCAGGTGCACAACTCCAAATTATTAATAATATATAAATGCAATAAAATTTTGCAGTCAATAGAGGTTTTTAGCATAATCTTGGCCAAGGATATGGGCCTTCCCACCATATCCAGTTAACCTCTGTAGGGTAGGTCCCTAACATACTACGATTCAAATCCAGAGCGCAGGACACCCCCAAACTAGCCCAGCTAAGCCGCCCCAGGGCACCGCCATAGTAAGAAAAGTGCAGTGTGAAAGAGATCGTTAAGAGCAGCTACTGCTGAATATAAAGAATGAAAATAAAAAGTGAGGTACATATATAACAAAAAAATAGTGAAAGGATAAAATGTGTTATAAAAGAAAAATGTGTTATAATGCGGTGCCCTGAAACAGATCAACAAAGGCAATCCAGGGGGACCCACGCCCCAAAATTGAACCAAAGTTGCACTACAGTATATACAACTTTTAGGACTTACCTAGAATTGTGCCTAATACTAGTGTGCATATTCATTACAAGACTCCATGCTTTTAAGCCAATAAGGTAGGGGTGCTAATCCAGACTGAGGGCGTCTCCTTTCCCTTAGGTGTGCAACAAAGCACATTAAATGGAGTATATGGGAAAGATTTCTGGACTGCACACCCTGAATATATATATACATATATAATGGGAGGTGCTACCTGATGAGACTAATTGCAGGCACAAAAACAGACAAATCTCAGGTGCACAACTCCAAATTATTAATAATATATAAATGCAATAAAATTTTGCAATCAATAGAGGTTTTTAACATAATCTTGGCCAAGGTTATGGGCCTGCCCATCATATCCAGGTAACCTCTGTAGGGTAAGTCCCTAACATACTACGATTCAAGTAAGAAAAGTCCAGTGTGAAAGAGATAGTTAAGAGCAGCTACTGCTGCATATAAAGAATATGCACACTAGTATTAGGCACAATTATAGGTTTTATATACTGTAGTGCAAATTTGGTTCATTTTTGGGGCGTGGTCCCCCTGGATTGCCTTTGTTGATCTGTTTCAGGGCATCGCATTATAACACATTTTTCTTTTATAACACATTTTAACCCTTCACTGTTTGTTTATTATATATGTACCTCACTTTTTATTTTCATTCTTTATATGCAGTAGTAGCTGCTCTTAACTATCTCTTTCACACTGCACTTTTCTTACTATGGCGGTGCCCTGGGGTGGCTTAGCTGGGCTAGTTGGGGGGTGTCTTGCGCTCTGGATTTGAATCGTAGTATGTTAGAGACCTACCCTACAGAGGTTACCTGGATATGGTGGGTAGGCCCATAACCTTGGCCAAGATTATGCTAAAAACCTCTATTGATTACAAAATTTTATTGTATTTATATATTATTAATAATTTGGAGTTGTGCACCTGAGATTTGTCTGTTTTTGTGCCTGCAATTCGTCTCATCAGGTAGCACCTCCCATTAAATATATATATATATATATATATATATTCAAGGTGT
Organism: Taudactylus pleione; assembly: GCA_031769625.1. Classification (NCBI taxonomy): domain Eukaryota; kingdom Metazoa; phylum Chordata; class Amphibia; order Anura; family Myobatrachidae; genus Taudactylus; species Taudactylus pleione. The sequence continues at coordinate 512,201 of JAUIMM010000154.1, read as the reverse complement.
GCAGTCCAGAAATCTTTCCCTTATACTTTATGTACTATGTAAGGCGCTGCGGAACCCTTGTGGCGCCATATAAAAGGATAATAATAATAATTGTTGTAGGTACCCAGTGTCTTCACATGCAGTCAGGAAGTGCAGTGGATCACTGTGTTCCGTGGCTGATAAATGCTGAGCACAGAAAGTATCAATGCGTCACTTCCCATTGGTAACAATAAATTAATTTGTTTGCACAATAGTGTGTTTGCAGTTATACTACATGCCCTCTATGCAAAGCAGTTTGGAAAGAGTTGAACCGGTGGTGACATGATACACAGTATTAAGTTTAGGCAGTGTGCCAGCTGACAGTATAGTATACTGACAGTATCACTTTTCTACAGTGCTCATTATAGAAATCGGTATGTAATGCCGACTGTCGGGATGCCTCCTGTCACAATACCGACAGCGGCATCCCGATGGTTGGTATCCCTACAGGGGTCGGGTAAGTATACTTACCCTCCCCCTTCTCCCACTAACCCTCCCTTCTTGTAGCTTAACCCTCCCCACCCCACACCCTAACCCTCCCCGTTAGTGCCTAAACCTAAGTTTCCTCCCTTCGTGCCTAAACCTAAGCCTCCCCCCTTAGTGTCTAACCATAACCCCCCCAGTGGTGGCTGACCCTAACCTTCCCCTCTAGGGGTGCCTAACCTCTTCCCTCAAAACCCCGCTAACTTACCTAAAACTAAACTTATCCTCCCTCCTCCCGCGCGGCTAACACTAAGGGCGCCCTGGCTTACCTTAGTTCGGACATGCATCCTCCTGGATTCCGGCGTCGGGATTAAGATAGGTGTCGGTATTTCGAGGATTCCAGCGTCAGGATGGAGACCTTACATCCCCTCAGTATACTAGGTATTCTGAGCCCGGTTGTAGAGTGGAATTTGGTAATGAGATAGAAGGATTCACTTTACCTACCACTCTTTCTTCTTCCCCCGTCGGCTCCTGTCAGCATCGTGACATCACCCTCCAGCAGAAGTACACTGGCGGGTACAGCTCAACTCCTCCTCTCCGACGGCACACCTGTTAAAAAACGCTGCTCTAGGCGCACCAAAAAGCTCCTCTTGGCAAACCAAGGCCCTTGCGAATTTGCCGCGGAAAGCATCTATATTTTAATATGTGCATCGCTAAAAAGCAACAAAACTATATTGCTAGTGTAAACTGACCACTGAGGCTTGCGGTACTTGTACATTTGTTGTGTGCAACTAAAGCTGGGTACAAACTATACAATGTACAATATTTCACGATATATATGGATCGGAACGATATATCATACACATTGTATAGTGTGTACGACCAATCCGTCGTTCATTGCATACTCCCATCTACTGTCCTGCTCGTCAGATGGAATGATGCAATGAACAATGTGGTATAGCTACAAGCAGCATGAAACGATACATTGCGCCATCATACAGTGGATCGTGCAGTGTGTACGGTGATCGCAATGCATCGCTACAAGAGCGCCCACAGCTATTCCCCCCGAACACAATCCGTATGCTGAATCTGTGACTTTGTACATAGGTTGCTCCAAGTCCTTTGCAACAAAAGCAGCCACCGAGCACATGTACACTGTTGGCCTGATTTAGCAAGGATCGCTGATGAGATTGCGTACACAGATGGCCGATTGTTGCATACTGCGCATGCATCGCACTGCACGTGTGCAAATGCCCCACTGCAATGGGGGACTGCGATCGCAGTGACTATGCAGACCCATTGCAGAGTGATTGACGGGAAGTACCTTTTGGGGGTGGTGTCGGGGGAGTTGTTGGAGAAACTCAGGCGTGCCAGTGCGTTTGAACGCCATTACAGGGGATGGCATAAATTAGCCACTACGATGGCATATGCAGCTTGAGTGCTCACTGAGTACAAGAAAGTTAGCAATTTAGAAGTTAAATGTGTTAGCGGCTCCGATGTACTTCAATGTTACCGATGTTTTGGCTGGATTGCAAGGTTTTACGGATGTGCGAGAGCGGAAGTGGTCGTCTGAATGTTGTCCATGCAAGTGCTTTGCGATTGCACATATTAGCATACTTTAGCAGCAGACCTTCGTACGCGATTGCAGCCGCAATCCTTGCTGAGTCTGACCCAGTGAGTGACTTTGTATGCGGCTACGATGCGACTGAATAAGTATGCTACACTACCTATGCCGTAATGCCAAGCATCTCACTCTGTATGGCATAAAGACACTAGGTGTATGAAGACACATCTGTATATCCTCAGTATAAAAGGCACAAAACCTAACCACTTCCAGAGACTTTTACAGCTCCTATGTAGATAACTTGCATAAATTAGTGCGAAACAAGCTGTTAAAGGTGCCTACACACTAGACGACTCGCAAACGATGCAATGTCATCAAAGATTTACCTTTAACTCCCCGGCACTCCTGGACTTACGATATCGTGCATAAAACAGTGCAATCTGACCAACGATTTAAAGATATATTGTGCATCGTTAATGATTTCCAAATTGTTAGATAGTGTAAAATATATCGTTTGCTTACCATAAACACCTGACGATTATCTTAAAGATTTCAGCAAAATTTAAATAATAGGCTGGACTAACTAGAGGGTATATAAAGCGGGTGCAATTTTAGCCCTGCGCACTTCTGAGGCATGGTGTATACCTGCTGAACGCTGTACATTGCTATTGTGCTCTTCTTTGTTTTGCCTGGCTTAAAGTGCCTCTATCCTGCATTCTGTGGTGATGGATCCTCATCGTTTTAGAGTTCTGCTAGCCTATGCTGGGGCTAAGGTTGTGAATGAGGGGCCCAGAAAAGAAGGAGAACATGGTGGATGAAGAAGTGGTTGCTGCAGAGGGATACTCACTCTCGAATGTGGCTGCTGATGGATATTCGGGAGAACAATCTGGATGACTACCGCAACTTCCTGCGCATGGAGGACAACACCTTCCAGGAGTTGCTGCGTCTTGTGACTCCCTACATCCAGAGACAGTACACTAAGCTGCAGAGGGCCATCCCTGCTGAAGAGAGGCTGGTGGCTACCCTGAGGTTCCTGGCTACAGGAAGATCCCTAGCTGACCTGAAGTTTGGATCCCTCATCATTATCCCTGAAAGCTCTTGTGAAAGTGCTGCAGTACCAGTTTTGCAAGGTAAGAAAACACACCACACTTATTTCTTGTGAAAGAATTTAGTTTTTTTATTAAACTTCTTTTTTTTTTTTTTAAATGTAGTAAACATTTTTCAGTGTAAAAACACTTTAAAACAGTATAAAATTGCTGCCAATATGGCTGCATGTAATAAAACTGTGAATATGAAAAGTAAAAATCTTTCCAATATAAATACGTATATAATAGTAAAACTAAATTATCAACAAGTTTTATCAGTCCCAATAACTATGGCGCTCTATGATATATGGTGGTTCTGGCACTGATTTGAATAGGTCAAGAAACATGTGCCGTAAGTGCAAATTGTGGTCCTGGCCCCATCAATCTGCCCTTACGTCATGTGTTTATTGACATAGTTCAATCTGCGACAGAAGCACTATATTTCCTGGCATATTTTAATAGAGCTGGGGCAATGCCATGGCAGGAGGACTGTCTCAGATAAAGTGGAGTGGACAATTGGGGACTTTACGGCATGTGTTTTCCTAAAAACATTTAGTATGGTGTGTATGCACAGTGGGCCTGATTCAGACCCGCTCGCGAGCGTTGAGCGCTCGCAAGCGGGTCGATGTTGCCCAAGTGTGCATGCGCACGAGGGAGCCGGCTCCGTCGTGCGCATGCGCGAGACCCAAATAACGACGGCCAAGCCGTCGTTATAGGTCTTGCAGCAAAGGGGGCGTACTGTCGATGGTGATTGACAGCACGGCCCCTTTTGTGGGCGTGCCGGGGGCGTGGCTGCCCAGACGGAGGCGTTCCCATGGGAACGCCTACCGTCTGGGGCCGGCCCCACTGACATCACTAGTGATGTCAGTGGGAATGCTTTTGGCTCTGATAGAGCCAAAAGCACTCCAGGGCTTGCGGCAGCGAGACCCTACCGCAGGGTCTCATCGCAAGCCCGATGGTCGCGATGGTCTTGACCATCGCGACCATCATTTTGGCCGCTCGCTATAGCTGTGGGTGGTCACCCACAGCTATGTGAGCGGCCAGGAGGCCGCTCCAAAGAGGAGCAGGGATGGCCCTGATTCAGAGCGAGCGCTCTGTCAGAGCGTCCGGTTCTGAATCAGGGCCAGTGTCCAACATCTTCGTCCTCCACCTCCACTGCCTCACGCTCTGCCATCAAGACAATGGATTCACGCAGTGAGTCTTGCTCCAAGTCAAAAGACAGTAGGTCGTAGTACCACAAGGTGGGGTGGTACACGTCCTCTACCTCCGCTCCAGACCTCTTGGAGGCTTCACTCTTCTTATGTTCTTTTACAAAGACTGTCCGGAGGTTCTGACCTATTCCATCGAAGCTGCGCTGTGGTATTGGCTGCTCAACTGTGCCAAGTCCTGCAGCCCCAACAGCTTCTTCTGCTTGTTGGAGTAGTCTTGACTTTTGACTCTCCAGAAGCATTCTTTGGTGCGGTATACTGTAGTTCGAGGAAGCCGGTGACAAACTCGCGGTCCTTGTCCAAAGACATAACTATGACAAAAGAATTTTAAAAAACAGTAATTAAAAGGACATTTTAAAAAAGTGTTTTTAATGATGAGTTATTATTTATAGTGTTTTTAATGTTGAGTTATAAGTTATGATGTTTTTAATGTTGACTTAATAGTTATAGTGTTATATGTTGAGTTCTTTTTTTTTTAATAAAAGTTTAAATTGGTTTACTGGTGTCTACATTTTTAATATGTATATAATTGTCTTTTAATGTTTAGTTTAAATAAAATATTAAAGAGTGCCAAAACAAGATTCATTCACACAAAAGGTCATTGCTTTAAAAAAAAAAAAAAACAGTAAAAAAAACCTGTGTGTGAATGAAATACACATTTGGGAGTCCGAAGTCTATAATGAGCATTTGGTGGTCAGGGGAATATACACATGGGTGGGCACGCATTGGTGATCAGGGAAATATACACATGGGTGGGCAAACATTAGTGGTCAGTGGAATATACACATGGGTGGGCACACATTGGTGATCAGGGATATATACACGAGTGGGCAAACATTGGTGGTCAGTGGAATATACACATGGGTGGGCACACATTGGTGATCAGGGATATATACACGAGTGGGCAAACATTGGTGGTCAGAGGTATATACACGAGAGGCCAGCAGGGTGTCATTAACAGTGTGTACACACATAACGAATAAACAGAATAATCAGGGCCTGAAGAGATGCTCGTGATCGCTGGGCTCCTCGTACTGCTCCTCGTCCTGCTGTCACGATGCTGCACAAAATGGAGATGGGAGTGTCCAGGGAAATGCCAATCAAGTGACGCTGCATTGTATAATATATCGTTCGATCGATCGGTAGTGCCAAAACACGAGCGATCTGCCCCAAAATGTTAACGAGATTGCCAGATCTGACTGCATGTAGGGAAGATCTGAGGATACGAGAAAAGACCCGCGGGAGCGCACATCTGTATTGTTATCATTTGTGGACACTGCACGATTTGACGTTCCAATGCGTCAGAATTGGCCAAATCGTGCAAAAAAATTGTTAGTCTGTAGGCACCTTAACACTTTCATTTGTGTTAATGGATAACTAGCTCATAGATATACAAGCTTTAAAAGTGTTTTAATTTTGGGACGAGTCTAGCTATATCTTAAAGAGGTCAATCTTTTACCTATTGTTGATAAATTGAATTCACTATAGAATAGTCATTTATATACAGATCTCCTGCGTATTTATACAATAAACCTCTATTTAGAATGTACTGCATACTTACCAACTTTTAATATCTCATCTCCGGTAAATGCTCGAAGAGGAGAGACAGCTGGACACTTCGGGGGCCGAGGCCGGGTTCCTATGTCATTTGGCCACGCCCCCATCACCTCAAACTGCCGTGAATCGTGGGACTGCGATGAGGTTCAGGGCTAAATGATGCATTTTTTGCGTCATTTAACCACGCCCCCTTCATACGGAGCTGCGATTCCTGCCAATTATCTCCCCATCCTGCCTACTTCATTAGGAAGTGGGTGGGATGCGGGATATCCGGATATTCTTCCGGGGGTGTGGGTGGCTACCCACCACTCAGGGATGCCAAGGCTAGTCCCGGGCTATCAGCCCAGGCCTGGGGTGACCTGAAGAGGAGGGACCCCTTTATTGGGGGTTCCCACCCCTCCAGAAAAACCTTGGCCTGGGCTGACTATCATGGGATGATGAATGCTTAAGCTCGGGGAACCCGTGAAGAGCTGTACGGCAGCAGCATTACACCCTTGAGCCCAGTGCTGGCTGTGAATAATATGGGGGACTCCCACTCATTTTGTCCCCTGTATTTCCACAACTATGACCGGCTCACACGTCTTTTTCACCCCATATTTTTACAAGAAGAGTCAGCTCACAAAGCCCTGTGTTGGTTGTGCTTTTAGGGGGACCCCACTTTTTTTTTTTTTTTAATTTTAACATTTTACACACAGAAGCATGCACGGATCTCAGTGATCTGTGCATGCTTCTAACTCACACCTGCTCCGGCTAAAGACGCTAGACTGGAGCAGGCCTATTATTTTGCGAGTTTTACTTAAGTAATTCTGGGCCTGATTCAGAGCCGAACGCTCTGACCAGAGCGCTCGCTCTGAATCAGGGCCCTCCTCCATGAAAATGGAGCGTCCTCCTGGACGCTCGCATAGCTGTGGGTGACTACCCACAGCTTATGCGAGCGTCCATGATGATGGTCACGATAGTCAAGACCATCGCGACCATCGGCTTGCAACGGAGACCCTGCGGTAGGGTCTCGCTGCCGCAAGCCCTGGAGTGATTTTGGCTCTATCAGAGCCAAAATCACTCCCACTGGGGCCGGCTTCAGACGGTAGACGTTCCCATGGGAATGCCTCCGTCTGGCAGCCACGCCCCCGGCACGCCCACCAAAGGGGGCGTGCTGACAATCAACATCGACAGCAGCTCTCTCCATCGTGCGCATGCGCAGTGGGGCAACATCGACCCGCTTGCGAGCGTCCTGCGCTCGCGAGCGTGTCTGAATGACCCCCTCTGTGTGAGTTTAAAACTCGTACTCTATTACATTAGCAGAGTTGTATGTTTTCCATGGGAAAACATCTGGATGAGAGTTCGGCCATTGCGAGTTGCGGAAATGCGAGAAACATGCAAGTTTGCATGTTCTCGCACCCTATTCATTCCAGCCATGGTGTCTATATTTTGATTGTCTACATTTTGTCTGTCTGAGTAATATACCACACCCGTTTAAAAAATCTGAATCAGTTACCTAATTTGACAAAGTCTTAAGCTGGCCATACCCATACACCAGACCAACTTTCCTCCAACCATCCAACTAGTTGGTTGGAATGAAAATCCGGTAATGTATGGGAGCAAATGACAATCTGCAATTTGCTCCCAAACACCGGAAAACGAATGAAAGCTGTTGTTCAGACAAGATGTTTAAATCAAACAGATTTAACCAACTTGTCTGAACGACCTTTTTCATGTGTTTTCTTGTGTTTGGGAGTAAATTGCAGATTGTCATTTGCTCCCATACATCACTGGATATTTATTTCAACCAACTAGATGGATGGTTGGAGGAAAGTTGGTCTGGTGTATGACCAGCTTTAACCATTTTACAGGCAACAAACTTAGCGGTAAAGAGCAAAGGGGTTGGGTATGAAATACCGGCTGCTGGGATGCCGCTGGTCAGAATACCGACAGCGGCATCCCGACAGCCAGAATCTCGACACCCATAGGAAGTAATGGTGAGTATTTTTCTAACCCCTACCCTATCCCTCCCTCACGGGTGCCTAACCCTAAGCTCCCCCCATAGTGTCTAAACCTAACCTCCCACTCCCCGCACTCTAAACCTAACACCCCCTTCCCGGTGCCTAAACCTAAGCTCCCCCTACCCGCACTCTAATCCTAGCCCGGTGCCTAACCCTAACCCTCCCCCTAATGCCTAATCCTAGCCCCACTACCTAACCTTAACCTCACCCTGACACCTCGATACTTACCTTCGGGATGCCAGCGGTCAGGATACTGATGTCAGGATCCCAACCTGTCGGGTTTTCGGCGCCGGTATTCAGACAGTCGGCATCCCGCACGCCGGTATGCCGACTACATCCCGAGCAAATATACTTACATGGCTCACCAATTAGTAACGATCAAAATGAAATAATGCATTAGACTGGAAAAGTGTTGGTGCAAGTCATCATTGTAATGTAAGCTTTTAATCTGGTCATACCACTAGTCATTACATCTCATTCATAAATATAGGAAAACCTGGTAGTTTCTTGTAGTTGTAAATAAGAATTTTACCAAACATATTGTGTTAATATACTGATTTACTAAGCTCATCCCATTGAACAAGAAGCCATTTAAGTGAAGAGGGTAAAAAAAAAAAAAAAAAAACACCCAAACAACCAATCATTCAATTAAACCGAAGTAAAAATCTAATTTTTATCTTAAATGGAGATCAATGTGGTAAAACCAAAGTGGCTCGTTCTACAGATGTATTCACCTTCTTGAAAATCGCTAAGCCATAATACTCCAGTATCAACATTTGTTTCCTTAACAAAGCTTCAGGGGGCACGGAGCTCATTGAAATTTCATTAATCTAATAGAGAGAAAAAAATCTAATTCTGGTGGGGAGAGGTGCTACCTGGGAAAGATAACCTTTGCCTGAACTCCCGCGGCTCTGATCTTTCTGCTATTAGTCTGAGGAAACAGACAGCAACAAGGCTGATTACAGTCATCAACCTCAACAGCACGATCCCAGCAATGATCATAGCAAGGGGCAATGTTACATATTTACAGCCAAGACTTTTCATGGGGAAAAAGCACAACATAACAAAAATAAATAGGCCAAAAACAGTAACAGCTTCCTCCCCCCCCCCCCCCCCTAATAAAACAAAACAAAACTTGGTATGAGGTGTGACATGGAATCCATGATTAATTAAACATCCTCATTAAATTCAGTGGGCTTAAATCAGTGATTGGCATCAGACAGCTTCCATGGTATATTATGTACTAGTAAACAAAGAATACAACTGTATGGGAACAAAATGTTTCCACATCACGTATGTAGGCCACACAGCACAGAGAAAGAGAACATGCAAAAACACCACTCCACGTGGTATCTTTTCTTCCTTCCAGTGCTTCTGAATGAACAAAGTTACAAATTTTTTTTATAAATTAGCGTCTACTTAGGGGATGTTAGATTAGTAGTGAATGGTCACTCTTAAGTGTGTAGAGGTAGGAAGGGATCGAGTGATGTGGGGAATCCTAAACGGTGTTACAGAGTACATGGGGAATCTGAGGCTATGTAGGCATTTTGAGGTTAATGGAATCATTTTGTGAATCGTATGGCCAAGTGGCATTATAAGGAAAGTTTAGGTATTATGACATATGGGGGATGGGGAAATTAAGGAGTAAGTGAGTAGCATGAGGAAGATATGAGGGGCCTGTGGGGGCATTTTGGAAAGAGTTAGCTGGGGAGCACAGAGGTGATTTTAGGATTGTGTCCTTATTATAAAAATGAAGGATGACCCTTAAACTGGATCAGGTTTAAACAGTATAGGTGTGGTAACTGATTTCTGCTCGCACAACCATAAGCTGCGAGTAGAAACCAGCTAGAGAGACACATCCCATTTTTTTTATTGCTCAATTGTCAGCAGTAAGATTCATAATTTCTTTAGTGAAGACTTCCCAAAGCAAACTGCACAAGTATTAAGGTGGTAATTGTACACCCATGCTGTTAATAGAGAAGCATTCGATGAATAAAGCATTTTTAATGCATTTATAATTTATTTAAAAAATATGAGATATGGTAAGAACTTACCCTTGTTATCTCTATTTCTACGAAGTCCATAGGGTTCCACAGGATACCTTGGGGTATAGGTGTGACGTCAGCCACAAGGCACCAAAGAGTTAAGCTTTCAGCCTCCCAGGATGCACTAGGTCCCCCTCCTATACCCCGCCCCCGGGCCAAGGCACCTCAGTTAGTTACCAAGCCATAGGCCGGAGGAGGAGAAGGAAGAGAGAGAACAAAGATCTGGACACATACAAGAATCACATTCTCACCAGAGGGAGACGGAAAACCGGTGACCAGAGCAAAGCCCATCTGCAGCACAGGTGCGACAGGGCGGGAGTCCTGTGGAACCCTATGGACTTCGTAGAAATAGAGATAACAAGGGTAAGTTCTTACCATATCTCATATTTTCTACTTCAGGGTCCATAGGGTATCCACAGGATACCTTGGGGATGTCCCAAAGCAGTATCCTTTAAGGGTGGGGACGCTCCTGTGCTGAAAGGAGAATCCGCCGCCCGAAGGAAGCATCCTGAGAGGCGAAGGTGTCAAACCTGTAATACCTCACGAAGGTATGGACAGAGGACCACGTAGCAGCCTTGCAGATCTGGACTGCAGAGGCACCACGTCGAGCTGCCCACGAAGGACCCACAGACCTAGTGGAATGTGCCTTCACAGAAGGAGGAACCGGCAGGCCTTCATGAAGATAAGCTTCAGAAATAGCCATACGGATCCAGGCTGCCAAAGTTTGCTTTGAAGCAGGCCAACCCTTTTTACGGAAGCCATAGAGGACAAACAAAGCGTCCGACTTCCTAAACGAAGAAGTGCGGTCAACATAAGTCCTTAAGGCCCGCACAACATCCAAAGAGGCCTCACCCACGGAAAGACCCGGTGAGTTAAAGGCCGGAACAACTATTTCCTCGTTAATATGAAACTGGGAAACCACTTTGGGAAGAAACTCGGGCCGAGTGCGGAGCACTGCCCTGTTCCCATGAAAAACCAAGAAAGGGGGTCTACAAGAAAGAGCCCCTAACTCAGAAACACGTCTGGCCGAAGCAATAGCCAGAAGGAAAACAGTCTTAGCTGTTAGCCATTTAAGATCCACTGAGCCCAGTGGTTCAAACGGCGGTCCTTGGAGAGCCCTCAGGACCACAGCCAAATCCCAAGGCGCCACAGGTGGAACAAAGGGCGGCTGAATGCGGACAACACCTTGCATAAAGGTGCGCACATCCGGGATTGTAGCAATCCTACGGTGAAACCAGACAGACAGGGCCGAAACCTGTACCTTCAAAGAAGCAAGGCGAAGCCCATGATCTAGTCCCGCTTGCAGGAAGGCGAGAATCCGAGACAGACGAAACTCCCGCGGTGCATAACCTCTCGGTCGACACCACTGGAAGAACGTATGCCACACGCGATGGTATATCCTCGCGGAAGACGGTTTCCGAGCTCGCAACATGGTACGCACCACAGAGCTGGAAAACCCCGGGACCTCAGCATGGCCGTCTCAACAGCCACGCCGTCAAAGACAGCCGAGTCAGGTCCGGGTGACGACAAGGACCCTGAGACAAGAGGTCCGGTCGTAGCGGCAACCGCAGAGGACTGTCCACGGACAGACCCTGAAGGTCTGAGAACCAGTGCCGTCTGGGCCACGCGGGAGCTATCAACAGGAGCGTGCCTCCTTCCTGTTTGAATTTCCGGATTACCCGTGGAAGAAGGGAGACCGGAGGGAACAGGTATGCGAACCGGAACGTCCACCGGACGGACAGAGCATCCACCAGAGACGCCCCTTCGTCTCTTGTGAGAGACCCGTACACCGGCAACTTGTTGTTGTGCCGGGACGCCATGAGGTAGATTTCTGGAAGACCCCACCTGTCCACCAGTAGTTGAAAAACGGCCGGGTGCAGGGACCATTCCCCCGGATGAACGCCCTGGCGACTTAGAAAGTCCGCCTCCCAATTTAGCACTCCCGGGATGAAGACCGCTGATATGGCCGGAAGATTGCGCTCCGCCCAAACCAGGATCCGAGAGACCTCTACGAGAGCCGCCCGACTGCGAGTTCCTCCTTGCCTGTTTATGTAGGCCACGGTGGTAGCGTTGTCCGACTGGACCTGCACCGGGTGACCCTGGAGAAACCGCTGTGCCTGCTGGAGAGCATTGAAGACCGCACGGAGTTCCAAGATATTTATTGGAAGCTCCGCTTCTGTCGGCGTCCACCTGCCCTGGAACAAGTGTGGACCCGAAACTGCTCCCCAGCCCCGAAGACTGGCGTCCGTTGTCAACAGGACCCAATTTGGAACCCAGAACGGACGTCCCTTGTTGAGGTGGGTCGTCTGTAACTACCACGCAAGGGACAGGCGAACCTCCGGGGTGAGCACAATCGTCTGGGATTTCAGAGACTGAGGCAGCCCGTTCCACTTAGACAGGATCAGGTGCTGCAGAGGTCTGGAGTGAAACTGGGCGTATTCCACCATGTCGAACACCGACACCATGGAGCCCAGTAACCTCATCGCCGAGTGTAAGGACACCCGGCGGCTGTGCAGACAACTGTGCACCCTTGACTGTAAAGCAGAGATCTTGTCCTCCGTCACGAAGATCCTTTGCTGTCCCGAGTCCAATAAGGCTCCAAGATGCAGAATCCTCCGAGATGGGATTAGAGTGGACTTCTGCCAGTTGATTAGCCAGCCGTGCCGTTGCAGCAGTGCAATGGTCAGGTCCAAGTGGCGTAACAGGAGCTCTGGAGATCCTGCCACCAAAAACAGGTCGTCCAAATACGGCAACATGCGGACTCCCTGCAGCCGCAGAGAAGCCGCCATGACCGCCATAACCTTGGTGAAAACACGTGGTGCTGTCGCCAGGCCAAAAGGTAACGCCCGAAACTGGAAGTGGTCGCTGCGGATTGCAAACCTGAGGAACTGTTGATGGCGCAAAAGAATAGGGACATGCAGGTAAGCGTCCTGTATGTCCAATGACACCATGTAGTCCCCAGGTTCCAGCGCCAGAATGATGGACCGTAGGGTCTCCATCCGAAACTTCGGGACCCGCAAAGACTTGTTGAGTGCTTTGAGGTTGAGAATCGGACGATATGACCCATTGGGTTTCTGTACCAAAAATAGATTTGAATAGAAACCCTGGCCCCTCTGGGAGAATGGAACAGGCACTATAACTCCAGCCTGGAGCATAGTGTGCAATACCTTCCGCAGCTCCGTAGCCCTGTTCCGGTCTGATGGTAGACCCGTGGTGAAGAATCGAGCCGGGGGTCTGTGCCGGAAGGAGAGGGCGTATCCGTGGGAAACCACCTCCAGAACCCAAGTGTCTGTCGTAGTGGTCGACCAACACTGGGCGAACTGTAGCAGACGGCCTCCCACCCTGGGATCCCCCAAAGGGAGGCCCGGACCGTCAGGCCGCAGGCTTGTCATCTGGCTTGGGGGCCGGACGTCTGGTACTCCATGCCTGCTTCCGGGGCTTGGCCGATTTCTTAGGACCAGCCTGTCGAGGAAACGACTGTGGTTTGGGCCTGCCCTGGGCCCTAGATGACCGAAAGGACGATGGTCCAGAACCAGAAGGAGCAGCGGCCGACGGGAGACAAGCGGATTTGGCTGCCGCCAGCGTGGCCACAATCTTATCCAGATCCGGACCGAAGAGAACTTCTCCGGTAAACGGCAACGCTTCCAGACCATTCTTGGAATCTGCGTCCGCCTTCCAGGATCGCAGCCACAAGGTGCGACGAGCAGCTACCGCTGCTGAAGAAATTCTAGACACCAGAGTACTAATGTCTAGAGCCGCCTCGTTGATGTAGGTGGCCAAATCACGGAGATTGCCAATCAACTCCGCCTGTTCGGCCGGACAGTCGGATTCAAAAGAAGCCTCTAATGAATCCGCCCAGCGCTCCATCGCTCTGGCAACCCAGCAAATGGCCATAGCCGGCCGTGCTGCCCCCCCTGCAAGGGAATAAGCGGACTTCAGGCAGATTTCTACCTTGCGGTCCGTAGCATCCTTAAGGGAGGACATGGATGGCATCGGCAATGTGGCACTACGGACAAGACGGGTCACGTGAGAATCCACCTGTGGAGGGGATTCCCACTTAGCAAAATAATTATCCGCGAACGGATAAGCCACCGCCAGGCTGGTATCTTTTGCCAGGTTGTTTCCACGCCTCCTCTAAATGGTCCACCAACTGACCCGAAAGAGGAAAGACTGTGGCATCGCCCTTCACATCTTTGAAAAAGGCATACTTAGATTTAGCCGCTGGGGGAACTTCGTCCTCAATCACCAAGGCTGTGCGGACCGCCCAAATAAGTCCAGGAATATATACTTTGGACTTAGCATCAGCGTCCTTAGTATGGAGAGGTTCCTGATCGTAAGGATCCAGAATCTCCCCATCATCAGACGTCCGTTCGTCATCCTCATAAGGAGCGGACAAAGACGCCACCGGCCTTTTATGAGGCCGCATCACAGACTCCCCTTGCAACACATCCGACAAGTGCTGTACAGAACTCGTCAGGGAGTTAACCCACGCTGGCTCCTGAGAACCCGGGAGTGGGGAAATAGGGAGACTGTGGGGTACCACCAATTGTCGTGGGAACCCCTGCATGGGTGACGACACCACAGACTGCTGGGACAAACCCATCGGAGTAAACGCGGGCTGCGGAGCTAACTGGCCCACTAAATCTGTTAACGCCTGAGCGAAACAAGCCCAGGGCGGCTCCTGTACCGGTGCTGTAACCGTAATAGGCCGCGCCATGGACAAACACTGCCGGCAAAGGCCCTCCGCGCTACCCTCCCCCTCCGCTAACGGTACTTTGCACGTGTACACTGTAGCCGGAGGGGAAAATCACTTTCAGACATGATGGCACCACGTATGTGACCTCTCTCACCAATTAAGTATTAAATAGGCGAGAGACCACCCTGCAGCACCGCACTGCAAGGGCTTTAGCAGAAAGAACAGGGACAGTAATAAAGCTGACAGTTTTGAGAAGATAAAGTTACAGGCAGCAGCGCTAGCACAGTCACATACAATGCAGAGAAATAACAATTCCTGCACTGACAGCGCTGATCACTCAACTACACAGACACAGGGCCTGGTAGGACACAGCGCTGCATACACAGACCTGAGCCACAGCGGAGGAGAGGTATGCGGGGGGACCCAGACCACGATGCTTCCTTCCAGGCTTCCAGCAGCGTTCACCATGCGTTGCAGAGAAGATGGCCGCCGAGGAGCAGAGAGAAGCTGGCCTGGGGGAGGAGCGCTGACACAGGACCAGTCAGCACAGTGCAGAGAGGGCTGTGTGCAGCAGGGGAGGCGCCGGCTGTGAGACAGGGAAGGCGCGCTCCCCTGGCATGCATTTAACCCCTGGGACGCCGCAGCGCTACCGCTCTGCTGCGGTCCGCTGTCCCAGGGGGTAGTGGAAAGCGCAGGTTGGTCGCCTGGCTCCACGCTGCAGCCAGTCCCCAGGGAGCCCCCTGCCTGGGGACTTAGGACCATGTTACCAGCGGGGACCCACCGCGGGACCCCGCTGCTTACCTTTGTCCCCCTTGGATCCGGCCATGGTCCGGAACATCTGGGGTCACCGCTAGCTGTGACCCCAGATGCTCACCAGCATCCCCGTATCGGTACCGGCGTTCTGGTACCGGCGGGGGTGTAGGGAAGACAGCATGGACGTCAGGACTGACTGTCCATGCTGTACATCCAGATGTGCAGCCACAGCTGCACTGAAGAAAGCTTCAGGGGCTCTTCTAGCCCCCACTCCGACAGGTGCACCCGACGCCGGCCGGGCACCAAACTAAACTGAGGTGCCTTGGCCCGGGGGCGGGGTATAGGAGGGGGACCTAGTGCATCCTGGGAGGCTGAAAGCTTAACTCTTTGGTGCCCTGCGACTGACGTCACACCTATACCCCAAGGTATCCTGTGGATACCCTATGGACCCTGAAGTAGAAAAATACAAATATCAAATTTTTTTTCTTAAAAAAAAATTCCACCTTACAGAAATGAATGCCCAAATCTGTCAAGTCAATGACTTAAAAAAAAACACAAATAAGGAGCGCTAAATCATCAAAGGGCCTGAATAATCCACTTTGGTAAGAATTGTAAAAAAATAATTTATTAAATCAATAATGAACCAAGAAGACAAAAAAAAAAAAAAGTATGATAAATAAAAATATATTAACTAAAAATTCAATAAATTAAAAAGTTAACAGTTCTTGTTAACAGTATTTTGGAAGAAAATAATAGGGGAATTAAACCTCCTCCAGTTTTGTACTTGTATTGCTAAAAATCAGAGTACTGGTTGAATAAATATGCATACACTGGCCAGTGATAAGAGAATTTAAACAGGTGTCGGTCCTTCAGCACAGAGACTTCTCTGGTAAACAATAACTGTTCAATAAAGGAAATAAGTGAATAAAGTTTCCATATAGGACACTGCTAATTGAATTTCCTCTTGTAAATTATTGTTATGAACGGATGCTCCAACCTTCAACACAGTTTGAATAAACCGAACAAATTGCAGCAGCACTAAGAGGTTGTGAGCCGCACGTACCTAGATCAAATCATATCCTGTGAATGACGATCTATCTCTACCACTTTTATATCATGTGGTACCTTTACAATCCGGTTCAATTTGTCTGGCCTTGTGGGGTTTGTCCCGTACGAGTGCACTCGTGGTCCTGGTCTTATATCCCTTAAGGCTTCTGATAGCTCAGACGAGATTGCACTGTGCCATGAGACGGTAATAGATAGCGGTATGCCGGGTAAAGCAATTAGCAGTGTCCTATATGGAAACTTTATTCACTTATTTCCTTTATTTAACAAAGTTATTGTTTATTACCAGAGAGGTCTCTGTGCTGAAAGACCGACACCTGTTTAAATCCTCTTATCACTGGCCAGTGTATGCATATTTATTCAACCAGTACTCTGATTTTTAGCAATACAAGTACAAAACTGGAGGAGGTTTAATTTCCCTATTATTTTCTTCCAACAATACTGTTAACAAGAACTGGCAACAAGGGTTTGATACTAATAATGATGTGACTTGGCAACAGTGTATCCTATCACTACAAATCTGACATCAAGGATAAACAGGGTTGATTTTTTCACAATTATACTTTTGGTTCACTATTCCAAACATAAATGTGTTTATATTGTCTTGTATGTAAATCAATTATTGATTTTATTCTACTTAATATCTATTTTTCTGGGTCATTTTAATTTCTTTAATTTTTAGTTAATATTTTATGTAATAGTTTATTTTTATTTATCATACTTTTTTTTTTTGTCTTCTTGGTTCATCATTGATTTAATAAATTAATTGTTTTACAATTCTTACCAAAGTGGATTATTCAGGCCCTTTGATGATTTAGCACTACTTATTTGTTTTTTTTATGTTTATATTTCAAGAGGGTCAGCTCCTCTATTTTGGCAGCAGCTATCATCTAAGGTCCGTATAAGTAGTAGCTTGCTAATGAATTATTATATTGCTAATTTACTATATTTGACTAGTATAGTGCCCCCCTGTGTTTGCTTTTTCAGTTCAATGACTTGCCTGGTAAAGTAGCGTGTTTATTCTTACCACATCTTACCAGTAAGTGCAATCATTTTTTGATAAATTGTGATATTTTTATTGCTGTCATTAGAAATTACAAAAAAAGTTACTTATTGCTGTATAAAGGGCTGTATATAGTAAACAGATCCCTATATCTTTGAACTGGATCTCTTGCTTTTAATAGGAATACATTTTTTCAAGCCATTTTGGTAAAGTTTATACAAGTAATATTGAGATTACATGATATAATGACACAAATAATAAATATAATTTTTTATGTAAGTCCTTTGAAATAGCAAGGCACCTTAAAATATCAGGCTTGTGAGTATATAACAATTATTTTGTACAGTAAGCTTCCCACGTGGATGGACTTTTTTCCACTGCTTCAGAGAAGCACTGCTTCAGAGAAGCAACAAAGGCAAAGCAGACAGGCCAGAATACAAGCTTCAAGGAAGGTGGGCTTTAAATCAATGACACTTATCAGTGTCTCTGGCTCTTCAGTGTTGTGGAACTATAAGGAACAGCATATCGTGCCAGAGTGCAAGCTGGAACTTGTTGTTTCAAAATAGCTGTAAAGTCATTGGTTGCACTGCTAGGCAACCAGCCACATAATACACTTAGAGACATCAACCATAATTGCTCCTGCATTGCACGCATAGAACTAAATTTGGATAATTACCGTATGAGTTTACCCATCTTTGCATAACAGCCATCATCATCACCAGGGTGCATTTGCAGCAGCCTATACATGGTGTAAATAATATACTTCTTGGTGCAAATGATATGCTTCAATTAAACTGAGGATACTGCCTTTGAACCTCTATATATCCCTGCCTATACCTTCTAATATCCTGCCTATAAACCTCTAAGGATGACGCTAATTTGCGTTCGCAGTCATACAGTAAATAAAGACTCCAGACCTAGAACCTGTGGTTCTAAAGCACAAAATATTATTCAAGTAAAAGTACAGCAGTTACACGCTATGATCCTCATATAATCTTAGCGCAAAGAGATTATACAGACCCAAGTACAATTATACATACGCAGCGCTCTCTTGTCCAGATGTAGGCATCAGCAAGAAACCCCTCGTCAATCGGCATTCAGCACAAAGACTAGGAACCCAGGGTCAGAGCACACATATTTATACCCCCCAGAAATAAACAACACAATAGAGAAGTTTGTTGCAAATACCATTGGTCCTAAAGGAGAGGGCATATGTTACAAGGCATTTAACAGGTTGATTCAAATAGACACAACCCAGCCTCTAACAACTGGGGGTCTCTGGTTTCCTGCCTCATGCATCATCCTAACAGTTGTTCATATAATGTACATTTTGTTGCTTGAAGTCTCTGCGGTCCATAAGTTGAGAATGCATGATGCGATCTCCACACCGATGGTACCGGAATACTGTTGAAAGAGTACGCATCAGTACAATACCAATCACGGCTTACTTATCATGTATAAAACCTTAGTTACCAAATAATCTTTATTTCACAGCATCTATGCTAAATGAACAAACTTAAATCTTATACTTTAAAGCTTATTAAACCTTTTATGTGAATATGTAATGTGTAAGTATGCGGGGTGTGATGTAAAGACGCTAGTTAACTTGGGGCAGATGCGTTCGCATAAAGCTAACAGCGTTTTCATACAGGATCTTATGCATTCGCTAATATGTGACTAGTTAACAGCGCAATTGTGAGTATTAATGTGTGTATGAGAAATGGTGCACTTAAATCTCACTTAAACTAAGTGAACCCCTAGCAGTGTGGAATGCTGAGCATTATAGTTCCACACGCCCCCCTCTCTCAGCAGCCCCCACCCTTCCCAGGCTCAAAAGTACAGTCCTTTGTTCTCCCAGGTTCTTGTGTAAATGCAAATTAGCACAGCTACAAGACCCAAACCTCAGATAACACTCTTGGCTTTGAAGGTATTTTATTGTAGGAAGCCTGCTAATGTAAGGTTCTACAAACGACCCTCTTGCTGTATTCGAGCAGGGCCACCTGGAGTGAGAGCAGACGTTATGTCCAGGAAGCTTGTCTACACAGACTAGTTGTCACGTGGCCATTTGCTCTGTTTAGCTAATGCAATCCAATTTTTAACATACAGTACAGCCATTTCTGAAATATATCCTTTAGGGGAATTATAATAATATACACTTTATCCAGAGCACCCAAACTACGTAAAGTCATGAAATGGGCTTTTGATGACTCGCCGTAACTTATGGCGGTGGTCACAGATGCAATCGCATGATGCTAATAGTAATATCGCCACATGTACTAAATTTGAGTTTATCTAAAATGGCGCTTAGGCGGCCATTCGCAAAATGGCGTCTTGCGATCTCATTTCCAAGATGGCGTCTTGCGGCCAGTCGCAAGATGGTGTCGCTGCAATTCAATTTTAAACTGATCTTGTCTCAGCCAATAATCCAGCTTCGACAAAACTCAGCATAGACCACACCTACATCGCCATGCCCCCTATGAACTTGTCTACGTGAGTATGCACTATTATGCATATGATTCAACACTGATTTCCCGAAGCATGCGGTGTAAAAACACGCAAGACACATTGAACTCTGTATTAGCACTACAATCAAACTAATGGTACCTAAAACCACCTCAAGAAATAGACAACTACTAATGCAGTAGATCATGTGTGCTCTTCCTGCAGGTTAAAATTTGACAGTCCCCAAAGTCCTGCCCAGGTACTGAAGTTACCTAAATACAGCTTTCCATGCGCACTTACATGTCCTCAGTGGAATTATCAGACACCCTCATGTGCAACCATTGTATTCATCCTATGGGCCCTTCATGCCCCAGACCAATAGAGCCGCTCATTTGGGTGCATGCCATCTGCTCCAGGTGCACACCTTCAAGATTTATTAGTATTCAATTTGCATCATCAAAAAGGGCTCCAGCACAGCTGATCTCCAATTATCTTCTGGGGAATCTGGAAAACCCAAACACTACTAAGTTCTCCTAACAGTTATCGCTATTATAGGGTTCATGAGAATCCTACTTGTAGCTTCTGAATGGAAATCAAATGCTATATGCTATTGTTTTCCATGTGGAGATTACAGCCTCATTCCACCAATAACCCTGATCGCCACCAAGTAAAGTTTTACACATTTAGTATTTTATGTGCAGCATGGTTGGCGCGATGGATATTGTCTCCACTGAAGACTTGGGTTCAATTCCCACCAAGGCCAGATGTGTGTTAGGTTTGTAGACTCTACTTATGTTTACATGGGTTTGCCCCGGATTCCTCCCATAATTCAAAAACATACTAATAGATGAATTGGCATCTTTAGAAAAAAATAAAGCCACATTTCCAAGGTATAATTTTCATTGTCCAAAACAACACCAACTATTGAAGCTACCATTAGCCACAGCTGTCAGGAAAAACATCAACTTCAAGATTACGGAAGCAGCGTCCGTATTCTGGACGCGATGTAGATAAGCGATGTGGTATTGGGGATATAAATTGGGGCTAGGTGGATGAATAGCCTTTGTTGCAGGCAAATGTGGCAGCTACTGGGACATGGCCCAGACAACACGGGGTTAAAGTAACTTACAAGAGAGAGGAGGGTCCAGTCTGGGAGAAGTAGGAGGAATCAAGATCAACAAAAGGCAACGTCAAAGGAAGATACTTTCTCTTTCTAAGAAAATTTTCACACCCTCCCTTCCCACTAATACCTAAATGTTTATTTTGGCAGTTGGGCGTCCAGGGAAACGCAATTGCAAACTTAAGATAATCAAGGTACGTCGTCAATGACATGATGGGAGGATATGTCCTCCGGGGTCGTGTAGTGATTAGGCACGTTTCCTGGAATGGATTGCCTCATGACGGGCAGAAGACACCTGTGTCGGGGGACGACACTGTGCCGATGTGGGCAGCAGTGTTGCTGGTAGTGTCACGGATGGTGGAACGTGAAGGCTCCTCCCAAGCTGACCATAGCGGGGGCACTAGGCCCAAACTCGGACCGTCACCCCGCTAGTGAGGGAGGAGTGACCGAGGAGGTCTTGGCTTCACGGTTAATAGGATTGGAGAACCCAGTTCGTTGGAATTTAGGATTGTAGAACCCAGTCCGTTGGAATTGGGTGGGCTCGGAATGGGTCCACCTGTGAAAGGGTGGGTAGGAGTATCCATCCCAAATGCCAAATTGAATGGGATGTTTGCAATTGCTTTTCCTGGGCCACCAACTTTATGGAAGCGTTAAATAAATTGGATCTTCTTCCACCAGCTATAGTGTGTTGCGTCTTTATTCAATAGGAGTGGGGTTAGAGATGAGGGGGTTGCATAAAAGATACTACCAGGAATTAGGCACAAGGGAATCCATCATACCTAAGCGGCTTAATATTTGGCCCATCCAGAGAGGTTGAAGTGGTGGGACAATGGGAGGGACGGAGGAACAGAGCAAGAAGAGCGCTATATGCAGCAGAGATAAGTGTAAAAGAAGGAAGAGAAACTGCAGAGTGGGGAATGTGGAAAAAAAAGGTGAGATAGGATCCATAACGAGACCAACAAGGAGCAAGATGCAAGCAGAGTAGTGTGGAACTAAGCAGACAGCAAGAGAAAAATACAGACAGTGTGGAATAAATTAACAATCGAGTAAGACAGGTCCCAGAGAGACAAGCTGAAATAAAGAGAATGAGGAGACTCGAGGTGCCACACAAGGCCTAAGTGTATGCTGTACCTATTTTCCAGAGAGGAACCTACTATCTAGGGAAAGATAACCATTTATTGCACACAAACTAATATTTTGTTGCTCCTAATACATAAAACTGTTTGGCAATGGTACCATTTAAGTAAAGATACTATATGAATACATATAAGTAAGGGCCCAAAATGTGTACACAAAGATACAAATACAACCCAAGTTGCAAGGTAACTTTTATTAGTTCTGTTACATTACACTGTGTCCTGGACATTGGCATCTAATATACAGAACTGCTCATATATTTTAAAATAATTTTGAAGCAAATCGTATTGAGAATGTATAGAAATCCAGGCCAATGTTTAGGTAATTAGGTATTATTGTGAAACGCTGGGTCTGTAGATATTATTGGGAAATGTTAAGTAGGTCTATAGGTATAATTGGAAAATGTGAAGTCGATCTGAAGGATTACTGGTACATATTATGCATCAAGGAAGAGCCAATTAATTTGTGTATAGTT
The DNA here is from genome assembly GCA_031769625.1 of Taudactylus pleione. NCBI lineage: Eukaryota > Metazoa > Chordata > Amphibia > Anura > Myobatrachidae > Taudactylus > Taudactylus pleione. The sequence continues at coordinate 489,610 of JAUIMM010000154.1, read as the reverse complement.
AGTAATGTGATATTTAGTAGTACATTATGTATGTGATTGTGTCTCATATTATATTATTGAAATCTGTGCTTAAATGTTATTTGTGAACTTCTTGGTAACTAATTATACAAATTACAGTGACCCACTTTAGCCGATATTTGGGGTCACTAGACTAGGTCGCTCTGCTGTGGTGTGAAGAAGCAACAGTGCTGCCAAAGACAGAGTCGCAGAGCAAGAGAACATTGCTGACAACATACTGCAACCAGATAACATTGGGCCTGTGATAACCCAACACACTTTAACATCAATACATATAAAATCAAATGTCCTGACTAACTGACTCATCAACTACCAGCTAAACCCCCTGGACCTTGAAACATGAAATTCGGGGAGAATATTCCTTCCATGAAGAAGGTACCCACTAAGCAGGGAATTTTCTAAATCAACTCCTAATGGGGTGAAAAGGGCTAAAATGTTTCCTCCCCCTGTGCAATGTCCTGCCTGACTGTCTCATTGTGGCTGCAGCACGGTTAAATATTCAAATTGGGAAGCCACACTAACTCTCACCCCAAATGCTGCCAAACATCACTGGCAGTTGGTGTGGCTCCCCTATTTGAATTTCGGGATGCTCTGCAGCCCCAAATCTGGAGCCGCCACTAGTCGTATGATCCGGTCGTGGCTTATGTGGCAGAGAGCGCTGCAAAGGGTTAAAATTTGTTTTCACGGATTCCTCAATAGCCTAGGCCACAGGTGAAGGAGGAAAATATGTTACTACACAGGTGATGAGGGGAATGTGTTACTAAAGAGGTGAGGGAGGGGAATGTCAAATGTGTTACTACAGGGCAAGGGAATGTGTTACAACACAGACGTGGATGGGGAATGTGTTACTACAGGGGTGAGTGGGTTGAATGTGTTACTACAAAGGTGAGGTAGGGGAATGTGTTACTACAGGGGTGAGCAGGAGTAATGTGTTTCTACAGAGGTGAGGGAGGGGAATAAGTTACTACAGGAGTGAGGGTATTATGATACTACAGGTGTGAGGGAGGAATTGTACTTCTACACAGGTGAGGGAGGGGAATTATGAATGTGTTACAAACACGGGAGAGGGAAAGAAATGTGTTACTACAGAGGTGAGCGAGAATAATGTGTTACTACAGAGGTGGGAGTGGAATGTGTTAGTACACGGGTAGGGGAAGGTAATGTCTTACCAATGTAGTGAGGGAGAGGATGCATTACTATAGAGGTGAAGGATTAATGTGTTACTGGAGTGGTGAGATGTAAATGGAAACTGTAAATATCTAAGGTCTACCCGGGTGAAACTGGGTACATCAGCCAGTCTACTAAAAAATGTTTTCGAGGTACCACATATATGAAGGGACTGCTCTGAATGACTAAACATATACTTTGCAAAGCGCTACGGAATATGGGCCTGATCCAGAGATGTGCACTAATGCAACCACATCTGCGATTTCGCACGGGAGGCAACTGTGAAAATATGCTAATGTTTCCAAAGCTTAACCGAGCAAAGGGACGCCCACTGCTACCTTCTCATATCTGTCCAATGTTACGCACCAGCGAAAACATCAACATCGACACAGATCGGGCAGCCATGCAGCCAGTCTGACCTTTCTCTCACACAGAGCGTCTGTCCTGACATGCAGAGAGCTCTCATGCTGCGAAGGAGATCGCAATAGCTACATCATGCACGCCTATGAAACAACGTTTAAACGGTCAGACACGCCTGCTTTGCCTAACCACACGCCGCTACCTCCCCCAAACGCTGACTACCTGGCACTCAGTTTGCGAATGAATCCTCTGTGTGAGCTTAATCGCAAAACAATCATAGCGTGTGCGCAATGCAGCTTACACGCATGCGCAATGGCAAACAATTGCTCGATCTGCGTAAATATCAGCATTGCGTATATCTCTGGCTCAGGTCCTATGTGTGCACTATAGAAATAACTATTAATAATAAATATGCAAGACATTAACGTTGAGACAACATTAAAAGCTTTCTCTTCAGCATGTCCAGGATGGAGTGAAAGGGCATACAGGCAAAACTTAGTTTAGTAATAATCAGACACAAAATCATGCGTGAATCATGGTGGTGCCAGTAGGGATCTGGTGATTATTTGGGTTTGAAGCCACAAAACCTGGGCAAGTTGCAATTTTAACTGAAGCTTGGTCGAAGTAACCGAACCTTAAAAGATCTGTCTATAAAAATGGCCTCAATCATCAATGAACAAGGATCGCAACTGCGATTATGCACGCAATCGGCCGATTGTTGCATACTGTGCATGCATCGCAGTGCGCGTACCAGCCACTGCGATCGGGACTGCGATTGCAGTGGCTACGTAGACCCATCGCAGAGTGATTGACAGGAAGTACAGTTTGGGGGGTGGTAAGCGAAAAACAGGCGTGCCAGTGCGTTTGAACGCCGTTGCAGGGGCGTGCATAAATTATCCACTGCAATGCCATGCACAGCCTGAGCTTTCACTGCGTACCGGAAGGTTATCAATTTCTGAGCAAGGTCTGACCTTGTGCAAGTGTACGTCAGACTGCGATGGTACTCGATTTAACCGATGGTTTTGCAGTCTTGTTAAGGATTACGGGTGTGTGTAAGGTGATGTGGGCGTCCTTATGTTGTACTGCAGCGGCATATCGATCGCAGTGGATTAGCATATGATCTCAGTGAGACTGCGTGCGTAATCGCTATTGCAATCCTTGCTGAATCAGACCCTAAAACAGCATTTTAAGGATGCACTGACATTTTTCATACAAGGCTTCATGTTTAAAAAAATAAATACATTTGTTGCATTACTTGTCCCGTGATATTAGATTTATAATATTTTAGGACTTGACAAGTACTAGATGATTGTAAAAATTTAACAGATTTTTTTACATAGTACCAATAAAGACATTTTACCAAATAACTGTAGTATAGGAAGAATTATAGCTTTACTTCTGATGCAAATTAATCAATTAAACAAAGATAGTGAATTAAATATTTATTACTTTTCTAGTGCCTCCATACCAGGACCAGATTAAGATTTTTGGGCACCCCAGGGCAACCTAACACGAGGGGCACTCTACCAAATAAAACTGTCAACATGATATGCTGGTGACATAATTTATTACAAAGTACAGTATAATGTGTAAATACTCCCAACACACTGAAGTGCCCCTAGTTCACATAATGCCAGTGTCCCCACACTGGGTATATAGCTATGTGCTGGGGCATCCCAGTGTGTGGGGGCACCTCAGTGATCACACCAGTTGCCTGCTCCATAACACACAGGACCTCCCAGAAAATACTGTCCCTGCCCCACTGGAGCTTAGAGCCTGAATTTACTACTCAGAGGCAATGTAAAGGTGCAAGAATAAATAACTCTTTTCTGGGGATGCACACTCACTATATTTGAAAATGCTTTGAGTTTTAAAACTTAACTTTTATTTGTACACTCTAACAAATGAGGTAAATTATAGGATAAGTGTCACAAATGTAAAATTATGATCCTTTTATAAAAAAATTTATATATACCATTAGTAGATACCTAATTGGTATTACTTGACAGAATTTATTAACAAATGTTCAGATTTCAGTTAGTTTAAAAGTTAGTACATGTGTACTGAAAAATGTTGATGTTATGTTGATGTTCTTATAGTGCCCACCCACCTGCCTCTATATTGCACCTCACCACATAATTGTATTGTGCTGCCCATCCCAATATATGATCTGTATTGTGCCACACCTCCACATTAAATAATCTGTATTGTGCTACCACCACCTCTCTATGGACCTCATTCAGAGGCGGTCGTTAGATGCAAGCGATCGATCTGAATGAGGGCAGCCGCTTGCATCTTGTAGTGCCGCCTCTTGGTCGATCGCTAAGCTGTGGGTTACCACCCACAGCTCTAGCAACCAACCCTAAGGTTGGGTCTCGGCACTCGCAAGCCCCAGGGAGCTTCCTGCTCTGATCGAGGACGAAGCTCCCCACTGACATCACTGCTGATGTCAGTGGGGCCACCACCAAACAGCAAGCGTTCCTTCGGGAACGCCTCCGTTTGGCCGGCCACATCCCCTGCCAGCCTCCCAAATGAGGCGAGCTGTCACTCACCATCGACAGCTCGCCCCCTTTGATGCGAGACCCCTAGCGACGGAGCGCCCGTCGCTAGCCGGGTCTCGCACATGCGCACCTCGGAGCCGGCTCCGACGTGTGCATGCCCAGTGGGGGAACATCGACCCGATGCGAGGACTCAGCGCTTGCGACCGGGTCTGAATGACCCCTTATGTGCCTTGTATCGTCATCGTCCCTACACACTATATGTTCTGTACTGTGTCACCAACCCCCTTATGGATTCTGAATTGCACTTCCCAGTCTTCATGCTCTGTATTTGCCACTACCCCCAATATATGCTCTGTATTGTTTACCCCAAATATGTTCTGTATTGTGCCACCAACCCCTTATATAAGCTCTGCATTGTGCGACCACAATCTCACTAAATGTTCCGGATTATTATCTTTTATTTTTAGGGAACCAAAATGTGCTGTACAGTAATAAGAACTCAATTACTTGAATAATGCATAAATAGGTAGTAATCATAAACACACTATTATAACCAAAAGCAATATATTGATTTGTGGTGTAGAGGGTAGACCAGAGATATTCACGAAGGCTTGTAGAAGCAAGCAATGATGGGTTGCCCAAGGTAAAGTAGAGAGAAAACAGCACTCGATGAGATGCTCAATGAGTATCAGAATTATTGTTAGAGAATATGTGCACTAGTGACAATGCTGACTACCCAGCCATGAAGGATTACAGTCTAATAGTGGGTACACACTGGAGCGATGTCGGACTGATATGCAGTTTCGTAACGACAAATAGCCTACATCGTTCAGTGTGTACTGGCGACTGCGCAGTTCCGCGGTCGCTTGGTTTGATGTGTTGCACATCAAACCTAGCAATATCACTAGCGACCGGTAGTAAGTTAACGAAGGATGGAACAGTGATCGTTCCGACATTCAATAACTCATTTAAGTGTGGACAGGCAATCCCCGTTCAAGGGACCTCGCTCCAGTGTGTACTTTAGAGTTTGTGCAACCCCCATCATTATTTGCTCAGTATTGTACCACACCTCCATCACCTGTAAAAGCTCTGTATTGTGGTACAGCATCCCAGTAGTGAACTTAACTCTTAACTGATGCTCTCTCCTCTACTCGGCTTCAATGACATCGAACATTGAGAATCATAGCAAATCCAAGCCAAAAAAGGGTGTCAGGGCAAAAGTGGGCATCTGTGGCCTTTTCCTAGCTTAACTAGAAATAATGGTGGAAAAATTAAGCTGCACAGTACGTGTGTGCTAGATGCAATATTTCCCTGCAAACAGAAAAATAATTATTTGCATGTGCATTACAACATGGGTTGTCCAGGTGCACATTTGCATTGTTTAGCATATTTTGCTTTTAACTCTAAAGGAGAACTATGATAACAGCTTGATTTTCATAATATACCACTCACATTATCTATAAAGTGTCATAAGAGTTAAGTGACGTGTAATACTCCCACACACATTATCCATATATTATCATAAGAGGCAGGTGACATGTATATTACTCCCTCTCACATTATTTGTATCATGTCATTAGACCCAGGTGTCATTCTTCATACAGAATCCAAAATTGTCAATACATTATATTTAGCTCAATTTGTAAAGTCACACAACTAAAATTAAATCAGGTTTACTTCATTGACAAACATAGTAAAATTACTCATGAGGATCATTCGGTAATACCAATACCAGTTTACTTTCTAAATACTAGGCAGCATTTCTTTCAATGCCTACACGATATGCTGGGTCTCTGTAGAGTGTGATTGTCAATGTAACACTTCATATACACATGTATTATGTTAAAGCATTTTACATACATTCTCAAAGCCTGTTAAATGCACTTTGATGATGACAACCTACAAATAATGTAAGCAAATAGATACGTACGTACAAACATACACATTCTATCAAGCATTTACTTTGATAAGCCTTATGCTAATTTTGACATGAAGTATTAATGAAATTGGGCAGAGGAGCTTTGAGATGTGTCAATGAACACTACTAATGCGCTATTTAAGGTACAAACATAGGCAAACGCAGGGGGGTATCCGGTTGCCAGGAAATTCCCATCCCCAGCCCGCATGATGATGACCACCACAATAGAAATAGCATAGAATACTAAAGTTGCATGTTTTTTAAGTTCCCTTTAGTGTCACAAATGAAATAATTAGCACCACCTGTTGATCTTTTAAAATGTGTGAGCCAGTAATGAATACACTTGTGCACCAACTAGGAGATCTGGAAAAGATGCACTGTTAGGGGTGCACTGATATAGACCATCTATAGGGTAAATTATTAATACTGTATTATAATACACTATCTAGTACATAAGGAGAACAATATGTACATATATGTCCAGGGCAGTGCTAGGTTCTTCTGCTGCTCCACCAGACTCCCAGACTTGCTCTAATTCCCTGGAATGGTGCCCACATGTAAAATAAACACATTTATTTTAGGCAGGATGGGCCATACTGTCGCATCTAATGGCTTACTGTGATCGCTGGTCCTGTATATGCTGGAATTATGACACACAATGCACTTAGATGGTTAAGCTAATTATTCTGTCTTCATGGACTGGCCACACACTCTAAAATCAAGCATTTGGAAACCCACCTCTAAAAATTCTGCATATGCCACTGACAAAATAAAAAGGCATTCACTAACTTACGATTTATATTGCTTAAAAAAAACAGAGAATTACAGGAATTGTGAAAGATTACAGCACCAAATAAAGCTGAATACCAATAAGCAAATATTATTTCTAGTATATACTCTCACAACAGAGAAAAAGAGGTCTGCTGTAGTAATCCACTGTGTGGAAACTTCCAAAAATGCACTCCCCAGTTAGTGTGGGTGTCAGTTCAATAAAAAAATAAAGAAATAAAAAGATAGTGATGATCTGCTATATAGGAAATGTAAACAATAGCATTGATATAGAGCTTCAATAAGTGCTGGAAAACGCCAAATTAAATAAATATGTAAAGGATTAATATGTACAGTGTAAACAATATCCAGAAAGTGCTGCGTGCATAAAGTGCAAAATACTAGACCATCAGTCTAGTAATAAGATGTGGATGTAATTACCTTATGAATCAACAGAGCAATATATTAATACAAATTCACTTAAAAGTACTGTATATGAGCTAAAATTAAAGACATTTATTCCAAAAATAAAATGCAAACACAGGTCTGCAACCACATGGTGCTTGACAATTGACATATGACCGATAAAAATACATCATTATAAAAAATAAATAAATACACATAAATAGATTTAAAAAAAATTGGAGGGAAATATGCTAATGTTGTTCAAGTTCAATGTCAATTAATGAAGGTAACCATGGAGCTTCCAACGCATTTCCTCTGGATTACAGACTTGAAGAAGTCTGTAATCCAGCCAATTTCCATCCAATTTTTAACCTATTTATGTGTACCTGTATATATATATATATATATATATATATATATATATATATATATATATATATGTATATATATAATTTTTTTTTTAGAATGTTGACTTTTTATCTGTCATATGTCAATTGTTGAGCACCATGATTGTGTGGACCTGTGTTTACTTTTTATTTTTGGAATACATTTCTTATTAATTCATGTTATTATATTGCCGTGTTGATACTTGAAGCAATTGTATCCTCATTTTATTAGGAGCACTGATGGTCTAGTATTTTTAACTTTATGCACATTTTGTGGATATTGTTTACACTGCACATATTATTAATTATTTACATATTAATTTAATTCAACCTTTTCCAGCACTTATTGGGGCTCTATATAAATTATATTGTTTACAAACATAGAATCACATTTAAAAATCTATCCCTTTCAGTACATTCCTAAGTGTTTTGCCACTGTGAAGAACACTGCTGATATGTTACATTTATTTTGTGGTACTACTTTACACCATTAATTTATAAATACATACCATTGGATCTACTCAGTAATAATCACTAAAAATCACCCTTGCTGAGTGTAAATGATTGCATGTGCTCTATAGAGGGCTAACACTTTAGTATATAACTTTAATAGCCCTGTGAACAGGCAAACCCCAAGTGCTGATATGAATGTTATAAAGCACCTCTGTTGGTGGCACATGTAGTGGAAACGGTCTCCAGCCTAAGTTTGCTCTACCACCTGTCAAACTACACACCGTTTAAGAGCAGCTTCCAAGTGTACCCAGGAAATGTGAACATGAAAGGCAGTATTTAGTAAATAAGACCATGGCTTTTCCTCTCCTCTAAAAGAGAAAAACAGATGTGCACACACTCTCCCTTCTTTCAGATGAGCCTTTGGGGAATGGAATGAACTTTTGAACCAAAGATGTGGAGCTTGTGTCTCACTTTAATAAACATTTTTTTCTTCAATTCATTAAGATTCAAAGAGGAAAAAGTAGAGCAAATTAATTTGGCATGCACGGCACACACTGATCATACCTTTGGATGCTTATTAAATCTATGCATGATTGCACTGGAGAAAATTAATTGCATTGTTTTTCTGGAGTGAGTAAGATGGGGAGCAGCAGAGTCAAGAACGTAAAGATGATGCAAGAGGCTTGTGTCTGCTAGCAGCACAAAACCACACAAAAGGCAGAAAGATGATCCATTACTAATGATAGAGGAATTAAGTATTCAATTATTAAAGCGGCAAGAAATATTGCAGAAAATCAGCAGAAATAAGAAATACATTTTTGGAACTAACTGTTCATTTTCAAACATAGCAAATAAACCCAGTTTGTTCCCTCAGGATGAAGTCTTTGTTGTCATTGAGAAAGTGGAACTGTAGGTTCACAGAATGAGAAACAACTCCAGTACCAGACTTTTCAGTATCTGACTGCACCTGAATATTTCTACACACACTGTAAACTTTTCAAATGCATAACATACTATTATACTGAATAATATCTGTGTATAAATGTTACACCACTACGCAAAATGTTGCCACTTTAAAAACACTGTATCATAGCTTATGATCAATAGACCAAGTGATAAGAGACAGGACATCATAGTGTAATGTACTTCCTACAAGAGATAAATAGGAACTTGTGAATGTCTGCAGATGTTCAGCAATGGAGTTATAGCACTGGGGATCCCAAAGACATTACTAAGCTCCCAGAGTTGTCACTGCAATCTCTCACTTGCCAATTTTAAGTGGGGGAATAATTAATACATGTTCATAGGCACAGGACCTAAAAAAAAAAAGAAGGCAAATCAGTTCATAAAGGTCCTACTCCAGTGTAATTAGCTAGGCTACATCCAATCAAGACCCAGACATTGAACATTCCACTTGTAGCCCTAGAGAAGCCAAGTAGACAGCAGGCAACACAGCAATGGAACAAAGAATGCATTCTTATCACACAGAAATACTGGAAGCTGGACACACAATGAAAAACATTGTGTAGAAAAGTGTTCATTTATAATGCAATATGGACAGGTGCCTGTAATAATGCCACGGTACCTCTGGACTCTCAAACAATGTTTAACTTAGAGAAACACACTAACCACATTGCCAACACCATCCACCCACAGAAAGGTTATACTGGAGGCAAAGGATCTTATCCTGATTGCAGAATGTCAAGATCCTTATTATTATTATTATTATTATTATTATTATTATTATTATTATCATCATCCTTTATTTATATGGCGCCACAAGTGTTCCGTAGCAACTTACAAAGTACATAAACAAATAATTTGAAAGCGACTTACAGTACAATACAATATAGGACAAGGACATGGATAATCTACATTGCCACATAAGTGACCATAACACCTAGATATTATTATTATCCTTTATTTATATGGCACCACAAGAGTTCTGCAGCGCTGTACATAGAACTAATAAGTGAACAAGAAACAAGCAACTTACAGTACACTACAGTGCAGGACAAGGACATGATTTATATACATTGCTGCAATAGCGATTAAACACTATTATCACTATTATCTACTATCATAATAAGCAGCAGGGAGTCGGCAGTCACAAGTCATGTGCCCTTATGGGGAGTAAAGAGTCGAAGAAAATTTAAAGAGAAGCACATGAGGGAAGAGGTCCCTGCTCATGAGAGCTTACATTCTAAAGGAGAGTGGCAGACAAACTGGTGTGACACAGAAGGGGTAGATAGGGAGGAAGGAGCATGTTGCAGCAAGTTAGAATGGGAGCTGGAAGGCTTTGATGAAGTAGTGGGTCTTAAGAGCACGTTTGAAGGAGATGGAAGAAAGGGTGATCTGTTTGTTGCTGAACTGTATAATCACAAGACGCTCAGTACATATTGAAGAGTCGCTGCACCATCACAATATGGATACAGATGCCACCATTATGTTGTTTAACATATACATATAGAACCATCATTTTAGTTTCCCTCTACAGTCTTGAGCATATAAGTATGGCGGTTCAAAGTGTTTTTTGCTTTATGCCATATTTTAAAATACTGTAACAGTGACAACCAGAACCAATATTAAATATGGATACATTCAAAAACAATACTGAATTACATCCAATTTTTTAACATTTACAATTAAAGTGTAGTCCACAAATAATCCGTTAAACAGCCCTTCCAGTCGCGCCGTGACTCGGTAAGTGTCTTTTTTGCGACTTTTTACCTTCAAATGAGTCTTATTCGCACAGCGATGCGAATAGATAGCACAAGCAGCTTCTGCTGATTAAAATATGATATGCAGCATTCCTATGTTCTGTGTGTGACTGAGGGTGTATCTGCATGCTAAACACTACGTTGCAGTGTTACAGCCGCTGACACTGTAACATAGCATTTCGCATGCAGATACACCCGCACTCGCTCACAGAACATAGGAATGTTGCATATCATTTTAATCAGCAGAAAATGCTTGTGCTATATATTCATATCACTGCAAATAAGACGCATTTGAAGGTAAAAAGTCGCAAAAAAGACACTTAGCGCTACCGAGTCACGTCACGGCGCGACTGGAAGGGCTGTTTAACGCGCAAGGAGGCTAGATGTATGAGGACCCATTTGTTGGGCCTGATTCAGGCGTGCACATAATGCAGCCATGACTGCAACTTTATGCTAATGCCACAGCCATTAGGAATCATACAGAGAAGGCTCTGGTGCTAATCCACTACTCTGTGTATTAAGACACACCATCAAACATTGCACCAGCCCTATGGAGGTGCAAAATGTCCATCTGAACCTGGATGCCGAAATCAGTGCAACTGCGGCAAAAGCTGCAGCCGCTGACTGCGAAACGCCCAGGTCTGGCTAGCCACCCTCCTGTTACCACCCAGGAACACCCACTGAAATTGTCTCTCTTTGGGTCCAAATTCATTCTGCGGCTTTCAGCAGTAACCATCTGGACAAATATGCAATGCGACTCGGACGCATGAGCAGACTGAAAACATTGGCAGCTTGTGTGCAGCATCGGCTTAGCGTGCACCTCTGAATCAGGCCCATTACGTCCAATGTCCTGGAAAACTGGTTAGGAATCATTATACTAGCCCTACTAGTGTTCCCGTTAGACTGCAAGCAGGGCAGGGCGCTGGGGGTGCCGGCAGGGAGTCTCTGAAAAGGGGGCATGGTCGGCCGGGAGGGGGAGTGTCCTTGTGACACATCTCCAATTTGTCACACTTGGGGAGAGCCCAGCACTTATGGAGGTGCTGGGCTTCTTCCAAGCTTTCCCCTTACGGTGAACAGATGCCGTGCACATGTCGTCTATTCACCTGGCGGTGATCGGTCAGCACAACTTTTCCCACAAACGGGACATTATGGCCCGCGGGTGGGGAAGGCAGAGGACAGGCTGCTTTAACGGGAAGCTGCTAAAAGGGCAGGGCACATTTTGCCCTTTTAAAATCGGGCAGGGTGCAGCGCGGCACCCCACTAAAACAGCCTAGTGGGAACACTAACTACAATACTACAGATAAAGTATAATAAATTGTAATCTTCTTGGAAATCAAATGCAATGAGATCAATGTGCATAACTAAATAGAAAAAGAAAAGTATCTATTTTCAGAAATGTACAAAGCATCATGAGCACCCCTACCCCAAGATTACAATGCATATGTCATATTCAAAGCTGATAATGTATTGGTACAAAAAAAAAAAAAAAAAACACTTGCAACCAATGTGTGGTGGGAAAATACATTTCTGGGATCCAGAGTCTTTGCTACCGCATGAAAAGCAGGCTATACACTGAAGTACCAAAAGTCATGGGATAGCAATATGTAAAGGTTAGTGCTTAACCGTAACCCCGCTACTTACCTTTGGGATTACGGCTGTCGGGGATGCCGGCACCGGGATTCTGACAGGTGTCGGGATTCCGGCGCCGGCATTCTGATCGCCGGAATCCCCTCGATCTGCATTTTAACCGCATCCCGATGCTGGACGGATGGGACATTCCATTTCCAAAGTTGTGCAGACACTCAACAATCCTCGATCTACTGTGTCCCGTGTGTACCGGGAATATCTCATAGAAGGCACTATCACCCACTGTGGAATTGGTTCGAGGAGCATTCTGGAGAGTTCCGACGAATGGTGAGGCCACTACCTTTGCTCATCATGAACCCAATCAAGCATTTATGGGATGTGGTGGAGAGGTCCATTCGCACCCAAGATCCTGCACCTACAAATATCAGATATCCAGATGGCATGGGTCAACATCTCTCCAGAAGTCTTACGTCCACTTGTGCAATTGATGCCACGTCGAGTTGCTGCACTTCGCTGGGCTAGAGGTGGTCCTACACCAGTGTTGGCTAACCTTGACACTCCAGCTGTTGTGGAACTATATATCCCAGCATGCCCTGCCACAGTTTTAGCATGCCCTAATAGCAAAACTGTAGCAGTGCATGCTGGGTTATGTAGTTCCATAACAGCTGGAGTGTCAAGGTTAGCCAACACTGTCCTACACGATACTAGGCATCTATCCCATGACTTTTGGCACTACAGTATATACGTTTGGGCTGAGCTAGTGTGACAACTCATAAGATTACAGAATAAAAATAATAGCTGCATCTGTCTCTTCTGACCAATTTCCAACATAACATGAAAGAACAGTAATAATCCTTAGATTGGGAACATCATTTATTCTTAGGTCTCTTGCATCCAGAGTGCTATGGTCACTGTATAAACAAGAACTGGTTTGCAAATTAGCTGCTTAATTCATTGATGAAAACTTTCATCTCTCTTAACAACATGAGCAGTTTGGGGTGATCTCATGCTATGACCCAGAGCCAACTAGGATCAGACATTGTAAGACAGAAGGTTACGTTCTAACTTAACCTAGTTTACTTCCCAAATAGCTTCTTATAAGTGCAATGAAAATGTGCGCCCGCACTTCAGAGAGGTTCATTCATGAATATTTTATCTACCTAGAAGATGGCTCCTAACACAAAACCCTGATGTACAAATGTAAAAAAAATTCTAAACATAAAATATTTACTTAGATTTATTCTGTTATTTCATGGGCCTATGCAAAACAAAACAAAAAATTTAGCAATGGCCAATTTCATACACTTTAAGGGCCACTTTTGCAGTCCTTCAGCATTCCAAAGGGCACACATTACACTTAAATACAGTAAAGAAAAGACAGCTCCACACCACATATCCCAAAATGCCGATCAGACCTCACACTTGCCATAAAATGGACTGAAACGTCTTCAGACTACCACAAGCCCTCAGGTCCTACATGTAGCCCAAAACTCCCACACATGCCTCTAAGAACTCTATCATTCCACCCACATGATACTCAGGCCTCCCCAGAACACTCAGGCCTACCCATATTCCCCCACTGCATTGAGATCTACCCACGTGTCACAGAGACTTTACCATATGTCTACCCATGCCACTCAGGCATCCCCACGGACCCCATTTCCTTAGCTAAACTAGTAATCTAATTTAAAGACTAATGCTTAATTTTAGTCCAGGGCATTTACAGGAACGAAGACCATGTGGGTAAGAAAACGCTGCACTCCCTCCTTCTCCAGTGTTATGCGTAAACTCAATGATTTAAAGCTGGGTGCTCTCAATGAGTCTTATTCTCTACTATAAAACACCTGAAGCACAGTATGTGCTTGTAGATAAGTACATCGAAGTGGTATGACTTCTCCAGAGGTTCAGTTAACATACAGATGTGTCCTCATACATTCTTGCTGCAGTCGCGCCAAACAGCCCCTCTTGGGGCGCCAGGTCTCGTGCGACTCTGCTGGTGCTGGGCATCTTTTTCTCCCGAAAATGCGTTTTAGTCGCAATGTGATGTGACAAGAATGCACCAGGAGACTGTGATGATTAATTTGATATTGACACTTGTATATTTGTGTGCGAGTGAGACTCTGAATCTGTATACTTTGCTACGAAGCAGCGGCTTTTATCCATGCCAAAAAATGTTGGTGCTACATTTACAGACTCAGTCACACAAAGATATACAAAAGTCGCATATTAACCAACCTGTTGGCTGGTTGGAGCAATAATCGGTCAGTGTGTGGGCGCAAACGGTATTCGTATGTTTGCTCCCAAATGCTAAAAAACTGTGGAAAATGGTCTGCCCAACTTGCAGGAGAAAGCAAACATATTTAATTTCTCCTAACCAGATGGATAACTATCATTCAGAATAGGGGGAAAGTTGCAAGCTTTCCCCCCAACTGAACGATCAGTATGTCAGAAGCAGACACTGTAACCAGCACTGGGCATTGCCAGTCTGGGTTGCTGAAACCATAAAGGGAGTTCCCGCTGTGTGTTTGGGTCCCCCCCACCTTGATTCTAGACAGCTATGTACTTTGTAAGGAGCTGCGAAACCCTTGTGGTATAAATAAAGGATAATATTATTTATAAAAATGTTTCTACATTAAACTGTGTGTGTCTCTTTATTTGTTTTTTTTTACTTTGGCCAACTACAGGTGCCATCTGGCCCTGGTGCCAGGGCGAGCTGGCACTTCTGGTTCTACAAATGCCAACCATATTGCTAAATGTGGAGAGATTTTATTCATAAGTTCATCACACAAACAAACTTTTACATTTGAAGACTATACAAATTTTTTTTATAAAGGGTCAACATTATCAAAATAAGTTTGCTAATGTAACGTAAAATGTAATGTATAATATGTCGCATCACACATTCATATTTCTACAATTATTAGCTTGAGGCAATCTGTCTTATAGAATACAAAATATGCCATAACAGCAATTTCTATACTACTTCAGGACATCCAACTCCATCCAAAACCAAGTTATCCTTCCCGCTATTTGGAAACTGTACCATAACAAACTGATAAAAATAAACAAACAATGAATGTATATTGGTAACCATTTCCTAATTCTCCTTTATTGCAGGCATTTTCACTTACAAGCATGAGCGCATCCATACTTTTACTCAGAACTAAACTTTTGGTAGGTACATTTTGTATGGTAGACAAAAAAAGTATAAGAAACACTTTCGCCTTCTAGAATCAAGTTTCACCGAGATATATCAAACCATACTCAAACCCACCACAGAAGAGATCCCAGAGGGAACACACAGTTGTAAGGTAGAGGGGGCTCTGTGAACCCTTCAGTATAATGGTGGACCCATGCCCTGCTGTACGATGCTTTGATTCACAGCGAATCGCGTCATCACGCTCCCCAGACCACCCACTTCATAGGAGAAGTGGGTAGGATCTAGGAGGCTGCACTAGTCTTCCAATGTCCCGTATAATACCCCAAAATTCAGAAGTCTAGCAGACATTTCAGAAGGTAGTCAAGTATGTATCCCAAGAGCAGTACTTGCATACAGCAGCGTACAATGATGCCCCCCCTGTTTTCTGGGAGTGCCGAGGCCAGGGTCTGCGTCTTTGGATGCAGACTTCCTGGCCTCGGCTATGGAGCTGCGAGGGGCAATTTGAGTAACTTCAGGGTCAGTTTGCTGATGGTCTCACAGAACAACCAATACTCCAATCGTATCTGCAATGCTGTCAGGTGTCTGTTTTCACCAGATGCCTCCTGCTGCATTAGAATATTAGTTGTACGGTATTGCACAGCCGCTTCACTGCAACTGTGAAATACCGTACAAGTCTGAATCAGGCCCAAAGTCAATATTAGCTTTTTACGAAGTGATTCTGAATACCAGTTTAGCCTAAAACATGGTAGTGTCAGCTCCTCAAACATTGCCCTTACAGCATGTTACCCTCCACTTCCATCCTTTGCAGACTAGAAGTCCTTCGTTTGTGTGATGCTTAAGTAGTCTACATGAAAAATTATGATGCTAAACAGAACTTTATAATAACCTACTCAGAATTATTTGACTTTATGATGGATATTTTTTTTATATATTAAAGCTGTCACAGTTATTTATTATTTTTCTGCTTCTGTTGCTTGTATTTTTAAAAATACCTATACATGTAACATGAACCAAGTACTTTAGAATGTTGGTGTTTGAGAAGTAACAACACTGGGTCATTGAAAGGTTTCGTGTTAAACTCCTACCTCTCTTTTTTTATATTGCATGAGGTGATTTCACTTTTGGACTAGCCTGTGCTATTGAACATTTACATCATGTTTAGATATACCTATGAAGTTTTATAAGGCGGTGATAGGCTCACTGTAAAAAAAATATATATTTGGAAAGAACTATAAATCGAGAGAATGCCCTAGGTCATGACATGACCTCTGGCCTAAAAGCATGGTTACCACATGACAGCAACCAACTTGGTCAAGGGCTAGCAATGTCAATTTTGAAGAACTTGCGTTTTGTGGTATTGGTGCTGTTACTCTGGTAATACAGCTGGCTAAAGAACTTGGTAAACAAGTTTCTTTAACAATATGGATGGTGTTGATTTGCATTTCACAGAATAGTTAGTAGTGCTGTGAGATATCTAATGTTACACTGCTTATAAGCAGTGGGGAAAACATTGTTAAAAATAAATATGGAAAAATAAGAAGAAATGTATTTGGAAAAGCGACAGTAAAAACAGAAACAACTGAACAGCAAAGTAATTGACACACCCTGCTAAAACATATTTAGTGTTATCCCTCACATGTTCATTCACAATGCTCCTATGGGAGCAAAACATGCGGAGGATTTTCTCCACTACAAATATGCAGGTAGTCTTATTTTGACTGTAACGAACCTTGAAATTCTTACAGGATGCTATTAACACATGAGCTTGTCCATCATGTCAGACCAACAAGTGAGAGGGCAAGAGAAGATGGACAGACAAGCAGCTTCTGCAGAAGGAAGTCAGCCCTGAAGTCATGGTTTAACAAGTGGAGTTCAGACAGGTCAAAGTGTGACTGTCTCAAATATGGGTTGAAAAGTTCACAAAGCTGAAGAAGAAAAAACAACAATAAGCCCGGGCATGGCTTGCTATACAGTTTATTTTAGTTTACAACAAACCACACATATAAAAATTCGATCCACAATTTATGCATGCAGATGTCTTTAAGGATTTTTCACCTCTAGTACTTAAAATGTGTTAATTATTAAAGATGACAAGAGGTTAATTAAATTAAAACTGCAACATAATTGCATCATTTAAAATAATAAAACAATACTTTGTAACACAGCTTAAGAATGAAATGGAACTAATTAAAGTTAAGCACACATTCTACCCTCGTCCTCACTTGGTATTTATGCTCTAAAAGACAATCGAAAATTTGTTTGCATTTAAGGTATTTTTGTGTAAGACACGTGAACAACCACAAGATGGCTCTGCAAAGCCCCACAATACTATTAAAAAAAAAAACCTCTTTAGGTAACAAAAGAATCCTGCTGCCCCAGAAACTAATGAGATGCCCTATTCGCCCTCTTGGAAAAACAGAAACGGTAAAATAAAGAAAAAACATTTTGTATATTGAGAACAGTCACTATATTCCCAAGTATTGTTTAAGAATCAACTTAAATTAACAAATGTTTTATTAAATACAGATTTATGCCACCAAAACAACAATCCTGTATATTAAAAAGAAAAAATCTGAATACACAATATTATTATATGTCAAAAATATACTTTTATCATGACACATTAAAAGAAAATCAGAAACACAGATCAGCCCTAACATTAAAACCATCTGCCTAATATTATATCGGGCTCCTGTGTGCTGCCAAACCAGCTCTCTGACCTGTCGAGGCATGGACTCCACAAGACCTCTGAAAGTCAGGGAATACTGTTGCCATGAAATGGTGTACTTTATCTCCAACAATGTTCAGGTAGGTGGTATGTGTCAAAGTAACATCCATATGAATACCAGGACCCAAGTTTTCCCAGCAGAAACATTGTTCAAAACATCACACTGCCTATGCTGGATTGCCTTTTTTCCCATAGTGCATCCTGGTGCCATCTCTTCCCCAGGTAAACAACGCACATGCATCTGGCCATTCGCGTGATGCAAAAGAAAACATGATCCTTCAGACCAAATCTACTTCTTCCATTGCTCCATGGTCCAGTTCTGACACTCACATGAAAATTTTAGATGTTTTTGGTGGACAGGAGTCAGCATGGGCACTGTTCTGCAGCTACGCAGCAAGCTGCAATGCACTGTCTGTTCTGACACCTTTCTATCATAGCCGGAATTAACTTTTTCAGCAATTTGTGCTATAGTGGCTCTTCTGTGGAATAGGACCAGATGAACTAGACTTCACTGCCCACACGCATCAATAAGCCTTGGGCACCCATGACCATGTCACCGGTTCAAAGGTTGTCCTTTCTTGGACCACATTTGGTAGGTACTAACCACTGCATACCGGGAATACCCCACAAGACCTGTCATTTTGGGGATGCTTTGAACAATTCATCAAACCATCACAATTTGGCCCTTGTCAAAGTCGATTGGATCCTTACACTTGTCCATTTTTCCTGCTTCTAACACATCAAATTCAGGAACTGAGTGTTCATTTGCAGTCCCACCCATTGCTAGATGCTACTGTAATGATATATTCAATGTTACTCACTTCACCTGTCAGTGGTTTTAATGTTATGGCTGATGAGTGTATAATATAATATAGTAGTGATATAATCAGTCACAGAGATGTCTGATAAACTCCATCGGGAAATAACGCAGGAAGTAAAGTTGTCAAAAGAGCAGACTAACAATTTAGTATATTCTTGCCATTAATTATACTGTAACAATTATTCTTTATTCCAACAGGGACTTTAAACTTTGCATTTCAAATAAATGAAAAACACTATTTAGTTACTGCTGCAATATAATTGTTGCATTCAAGAAGCAAACATATTTACTGAAAATGTTTTAAAAAACTTTTAGAACTGAACACCCTAATTTCTCAAATACTGTACATCACTTGTGGGTTCACAAGCAGGTGAAATGATTCAATGTTAGGCAACAAATATAAACAAGAACAAAAATCCAATGTGCAAGCACTGAAAGACTGATAGTAAACTTGACCTGCCAATGGTAGTATCCAGTGGCCATTTTTTATCCCCTTTCACCAGCAGCCCTCCCCTCGGCATGTGCACGGTCAGGTCATGCATGGATTCGGGTGAAACTCCGTTCACATTTACATACAGGCGGAGTTTCACAAAGAAAGCCCATCTGTTCCCGTCACACAGTACAAATCGAGTGTCACCCAACTTGCTGCTGACGGCAGACTCCTTTTCCATTAGGAGAAGTAACAGAGATCTGTATACGTAGTGGCTAATTTGGATATAAATTGCAGACATTTTATTACAAGCCATAAACTATTTTTTTCCTCTTTCACACTTTTCAATTTCAATTTCTTAACAGTGGACCACAAGGACCAATCACCTTAAAAATATTTTCCAAAACAAGTCCCTTGGGTAAACAATAGTTTGTGTGGGTGAGGAGCGTACTACAGGAAGAGACTGCAGTAAACACACAGTGAACACTAAACTTTCAATGCAATACACAACTTCGTAAATATATTTGCAATGTGTAAACATTTCTCCACAGATTTGATGGGGTAGAGAAATGAAAATCAGTGTGTTATGGGAAAGCGAGTTTGGAGTTCTTACACAGTGGCACTGTAATATTCATGTTACACATAATTAGGCATTCGTTATATAATCAATTCACTAGTTTTGTCATTAACTTAGCCACTCAAACACCTGGCAACAAAAAGTTGGAGCACACAATAAAACAGTTTTGCATGTGTTTTGGAGTCATGCTCTATTTGCATAAAAATGCCAAGTAACATCTATTAAATCTGGTCTAGTGAAAGTTTTTAAAGGCTGGAGGACCAGAATAACAGAACACAGCTAGCAGGTGCTTGCCTGCTCCCCATCTGTCTCCAACATTGGCGACTCCCTCAGTATTTCATCCTTCATAAAGTTTTCAGTCAACAAGCTAGATTTCTTAAAACTAGACAGTGATCACAATCTAACCTTATCCTTCAAACCAGTCGCCATAATAACCACTACATACCATGCAATTTGTTTATGTACAAAATCCTACAAAAGACTAATATAGATCCTTATGTAAATAATAGATCTATAAAATCACAATTATTGCCCATTACTTACATAGTATCAATACAGTAGAGCTGATGTACACTTCTGCTACAGCACCTATAATAGGTTTGTATATAAAGGTGTGTAGTCATGATGGACTTCGCTTAATGAGTCTTTTGTTTAATACAATGATTTAAGTAAATTGAGTTTAAGTACCAGCGTCAGGGCACCATGGCTATGTCTGATGGTAAAAAAAAAAATGTTGCAGAAGAGTCTACTTTATTATAAATTATGTAACTAGACACAGGGCAGTCACTTGGTGGGAAAGTTTACAGCAAGGAGATGAACAGGGACTGAACCTTGAACTCCATTTACCCTTTGAACTCATTACTTTTAACTAGGCTCAGTGTGCTTTGCTTTTGGACAAATTTCACAACAACCCAGAATCCTGTCTCGCACTCTCCTCAGAAAAAGATATATGTTCAAGGAGCTGACCCAATTACCTGTGGCTTTCATTCTCTGCAAGGTGAAAGCTGCATGTGTGAACATATATTGAACTCTGAACTTTTCATACCACATCTTTAAGCTTGAAATGTCTATCATTTTCGGATCCACTTTTCATGGTAAAGGAATAAGCTTGTCCAGGAGCAGTCAAGGGAACAGGCTACTTAATAAAACATTTGGTTGAAAAACAGATTGCAGAATGGTTCTCTTTATTGCACTCCCAGTGTTTTATATTATAATGAAATAATGCATTTTCCTTCTTTCCTGACCTTGGTTATTGCTGGCTTGGGGCTATCAGCTAATATGCAGTAGAACCCGACACATATTTGTGTACTACATTCTACACCAATGTTCTAACTTGCAACCTCACACCATGCTGCCCTCCTGGCCCATGGCACCAACACCTTATTCTTGAAATTCACCAATTCCAGACAATGCAGTAAGATATAACTGTGAATTGTATTTCGCAAACACAGCAGAACGTATTTTCAGCACCATTAACTTCTACCACTGCCTCTGGGAAGTGCATTAAAATGATTCTATGTACTTGTCCATGTTAATTAAAAAAAAACGGTGGATAAAAAAACCCGGAGTAGTAGATGTGTCACAGTTCAAACTAACATTGAAAACAGAAAATAAAAACAAACAAAAGTTAGCCATGGAATGTAAAGAATGTATTTGTTACGTTGACCAAGTCTAGTATTGAGGTTAATATGTATTTACTGGGTGTCAGTGTCTTTTTTTTTTTTTTTGCGATTGCTTCCTGGTTCATTAAATTATCTGCCTGCTATTTAATAGATGAAATGGTTTTATTATTCCATGCATATCCCTCAAGGATTCCTAAAAATGCTCAAGGGCATTTTATTTGAGTGCTAAATAAAGAAAATGCTGCTTTTTAACATAGACCTAAGATTGCTAGCATGAGAATAGAGGCTTTGTAATCTTAATATAAATTTTTTTTTTTTTTTTACATTTTAAGCAGCAATGTGAATGGAAAGAAGATACTCTATGAACACAATGAATGAATATGATTGTTCATCACATTTGATTCCTTTATTTGCAGCA
Organism: Taudactylus pleione; assembly: GCA_031769625.1. Taxonomy (NCBI): domain Eukaryota; kingdom Metazoa; phylum Chordata; class Amphibia; order Anura; family Myobatrachidae; genus Taudactylus; species Taudactylus pleione. Next base: position 467,572 of record JAUIMM010000154.1, on the reverse strand, counting down.
GGAAACAACCTTTAGCAAGCTACTAAACTTAACTTTACAGGGATGTTAATGTTTTGGAGAAATTTGTGAAAGCTCCAACTGATGAAATTGGTCTGAGGGGCCCTTGTGTGGAATGTATAAGGTTTCCATTGCAGTCATTCATTTTCTTAATGAACACGGTGTTATTAGACAGGGAGGAGAGACCTGGTTTCAGGAAAGAACTAAATATACTGACACAGATGCTCCTGTACTTGAGGACTGTGAAATAGCAACACAATAAATAGATAAACTAAAGGCCCCCATACACGGTGCGATTGCACCGTGCGAGGCGATAGGGGATCCGTTGTCCGACATATTGGACGGTCCGCACACACTGTGCAATCGGGTGGCCGACCACCCGATATGCCGGCTCCCTCCTCCCATAGCCATGCATGGGATCGCACATCGCATCCCCTGATCTTTCGGTCCTGCAGAAAGATCAGGAGGTGCGATGTACGACCCCACGGGAGTACGCTCGGCTCGACATCAGGGCCATACACTGTGCGATATAGCAGGCAAATCGCACCAATCAGTCGGATCGCCTGCTTTATCTCCCCGTGTATGGGGGGGCCTTTAGCCATAAGAAAGTGATGACAGATTGATACAAACATAGACCTATAAAAGCAAGCACAAAAAGCTTAGTATTTTTTTCTGCAAATGTACAGTAATAGAGAATATGCAACACTGAAAAACTTATTTTACTCCCCAGCACTCCCGATGCAAGATAGTACACAGTAAGTTCCATAGATCAGACAGTGCAGCCAAATTATGTATAACGCTTACACTTGAGCAGGGCATAGTTAAATGGGAAAGTACTACAGGTTGAGTCTCCCATATCCAAGTATTCCGAAATGCAGAATTTTTTGAGCATGACTGAGATAGTGACACCTTTGCTTTCTGATTGTTCATTCATTGTACACAAACTTTGATTAAGGCACAAAACTATTAAAAATATTGTATAAAATTACCTTTAAGCTCTGTGTATAAGGTGTATATGAAACAAATTAATTTAGTTTATCTACACAAATTATGTTTGATGCAAAATGTATTACAAAATTGTATAAAATTACCTTCAGGCTGTGTGTATAAGGTATATATGAAACATAAATGTATTCTGTGTTTAGACTTGGATCCCATCCTCTAGAAATCTCATTATGCTATGCAAATATTCCAAAATACGGAAAAATCCGATATCCAAAATACCTCTGGTACCATGCATTTTGGATATGGGAGACTCCATCTGTAACATGAGGTGTGATAATTGTACTTAAATTGCAATGAATTGAGTACTATGAGAAAAAAATTGTAAGAATCTGAAATGTTGTGTATATGCATATTCCAACTTTCAATCATTTAAACAAAGTAATGAATCACACATATATATATATATATATATATATCGGGATAGACCAGGGGACACTGATTTACACTCCTCCCTACCTCTTATTATTATTGTTTATTAACAGTTACTTATATAGCTCCAACATATTCCATTGCGCTTTACAATAGAAAAACAGCAATAAAACAAGACTGGGTAATAATAGACCTATATAGAGGTAAGAGGACCCTGCTCGCAAGCTTACAATCTATAGGGAAATAGGCATTGATACTCAAGGATAGGTGCTACATATTGCATATTGATCCAGCCATATTGCCGAGGTTCTTGGTGGGCTGTATGATCCAGTCACACAGGAATGTTGGCCTAGGGTCAGCAGGATGTGAAAGTGAAGAAAGAAAAATATGAAAAGTTATGTCTGGACTGTATAGTGGGATGTAATTGAAGGTTATGTGGGTGGTTCTGGAATTTGATAAGCTTGTCTAAAGAGGAGAGTTTTTAGGAAAAAATTGAAGGGTTGGAGACTAGGAAAATCTTATTGTGCCGCGGAGGGCATTCCACAGAGTGGGTGCAGCCAAAAAAAACTCCTGTAACCATGAATGGATGCAAGTATTGTGTGTGACTGAGAAACGCAAATCTTGTGCAGAGCGGAGAGGTTCGAGTTGGTAGATATTTTGCGCTAACTGAAGAGATTGAAGCAACAGACGATGAACATTTAGATAGGAAGATCAGCCTCGCATGTGCATTCAATATAGATTATAGAGGTGAAAGTCTGTTTTGGGGAAGACCAGTAAGGAGACTATTGCAATAATCAATGCAGACTATTGCAATAATCAATGAATAAGAGTTTTTGCAGTGTCTTAAGATATGGGTGCATTCTGGATATGTTTTTTAGATTGAATGTAGGGAACAAAGGTCAGTTCAAAGTAAAAAATGACACCCAGGCAGCGAGCTTGTGGGGTAGAGTTGATTGTTGAGTTATCAAGCGCTTGAGTAATATTCACTATTACACAGAGAATTCAATTATAGGAGACATTGATCTTCAGCAAGCCAGATTATTAGATGTAGCAAAGTTAATGGGAGCTATTCATGTACACTTAGTGCTACTGTATACTTTACCTAGGAGATGTACACAAACATTTTAAAGAGAGGGAGAGGTGGTGAGGGGATACCTAGACAGATAGATAAGTTGATCTATATATACACAATTACACAAACATTGAGACATACATGCACACACACTACCAGGAAAAAGTTTTACAACAACCCAATTTTTTTTTTAACAATTATGTGGTTTATTGTCTCAATGTTTTGGGTCCATATCTTTCTGCAAGCACAGACTAGATGTATTGCACATTCCTAGACCATGTTTGAGTTGGTGTCACAGGGGTTATTTACGAAGTGGCTTCCCAGTATATTTAAGTCTGTTACTAAGTGGCTTCCCAACGTATTTAAGTCTGAAATTTAGAAGGGCAAGGCTTTTAATAGCAAAGCATGGAGTGTTTTATTATTAATAGCATTGTCCTTTTAAATATTGGGATTAAACTTTACAGGAAGTGCTGGATTATCTGTGCTAATATAATAAGAACAATGCATCTGGTTTGTTACAATTTAGCACGCATATTACTGAACCGATTTTCATGAAAAATACATAATTTTGTAGTGGAAACTTCTAGAAATAACCTGCACTTTGTTTCATCTCGATCTGTCAAGTCAAGCTGAGCAATAACAAAAACAAATTTTTTTTACATTCTCAATGCAAGAGATAGGTGTGGCACCATGCGTGCGGCCGATAAGGGTTGGGGGGAGAGGTGCTTTGGGTCCGCCTTCACTTGAATAGGACCCAAAGCAGTCTGTGCACAGGGCACAAAGTGACACTGGTGTGAGTGTTGGATGAAGGCACTGCTGCCACCAGTCTGTATAGAACTGCTGGTCACATGGGTCACTCCTACCAGAGCTCCTATGCAAAGCAATACAACTATAGCACCTTAAATAAAAAAAATTTTGGCAGAAGCGATTTCATCGTGGCCGAAGCACAGGCAATAGCTATTAGTACAAAACCCAACACACTGTGGAAGAATCCTTTCACCTACTCTATAGTGTGCAAAAACCCTGCGTGATGAACAAGAGATTTCAAATTTTGATTCATCTCTCCTTAAGATCTTCTTTCAGTCTTCAGTGCTTCATGGTACAGACCACCCTTTTTCATTGCTATAGAATAGCAGTAAGTTCTTAACCCATTATTTGTTCACTGAAAAATGCCTCTCTTTCAAACTCAGAAATTGACATTATTTTAATTTTCTTTCTAACATTTAACAATTTACTGGTTACCTTTGCAAAATTTCTGCATACTCACTGGACTTGAATTTTTTAATAAAAAAAAAACTGGAAATACAGATTGAAAGACATATACCAACACACAATTATAAGTAGGCGTGGACAGTCTTTCTTTAGGGTGAAATCCAATATCAAATGGCGAATATATAAAACAAAAAGGAAAAACAGTACTCCAGGACGTGATAGAAAGTCGGTGTTGTCCCCGCACTTTGTTTCTCCTGCTGTCCGGCACTGTGACACAATCAATATGTTGCATTGTGCTAACGTTTCAAAATGAAACGTCAGTGCAGCACTGCTTTCGGCTGTGTCAGAGTGCCTGGTGACATCAAGTCTTAAGGGCAAATCAGATCCCTGCCCAGTTTTAAAGGAAGAGGGCGTGGTTGCTGGCAAATGCCATTGAAAAGTGAAGAGAGTGGACGGCTTGCGTCCACTCTCTGCATTTCATATATGTTACTGGTCCATCTGTGTAGCCAGCAAGCGACGCAGAATCTAAGCAGCGCTGCCATTTGTGTCCAGCCAGCAAGTGGGGCTGGCTTTCTGTGTCCAGACAGAAGTAGGGCAGTATCTGGGCCACTCTTAAAAAATATATGCGTTCAACAAAAAAGTGTGCAGTATCTAGGCCACTCTTAAAAATGTATTTTATTATTATTACATTTTATTTATAGGGCTCCACAAGTGCTCCGCAGCGCCATACATGGGGTAGAAAAATAGACAGCACATGATAAAACAGTACAATACCGTATCCTATAGTAAACTGATAATTATCACTTCAATTTTCAATACAAAGTGCAGCTATGGAAGAAGGGGTGCAAGGAGAATATCTAGTGAAGGCTGAAATCAGTTCCATTAGCATGGGCGCAACTTACAGGTTTAGAGTAACTGAAAGAGGAGCAAAAGCAATAAAGTAGTGGACAATGGGGGCAGTGGCCCAAGGAAGAGGTTTAGGTTGTCAATGGTGTGCAATAGAAGTAGGCTAAGAGAACATGAGATGAAGTCATGGCATTCATTCCCCTCTTGACCTTATCCCCAGCCACCTTCTCTCCTTCTGCATGTTCCCATCTTGCCCACCTCCTCAATCTATCCCTCTCATCAGGTACTGTCCTCTCTGCATTAAAGCATGTCCTTGTTTCCCCCATTCTTAAAAAACCTTCCCTTGATTTCCGATCCATCTCTCTTCTCCCTTTTGCCTCCAAACTCCGTGAGAGTTTTATTTACAAGCTCCTTACCACCTTTCTTTCCTCCCACTCCCTGCTTGACCCATTTCAGTCTAGCTTCCATCCTCTCCACTCCACTGAAACTGACAAAAATCACCAATGAGCTCCTTGCTGTTACTCTCTGCCCGTTCTTCATGACCTTTTTGCTGCTTTTGACACTTGGGACCATTCTCTCCTCCTGCAAATCCTTCACTCCCTTGGGTCTATGTGATACTGCCCTCTCCTGCCAGTCCTCTTACCTCTCTGACACTTCGCCCTAATCAAGCTAAACTCACTTTTCACACACTGTTCTTTATATACTGTGTGAGAGTGTGTGTATATGTATATATCATTCTGTATGTATTACAATATTAACATGAAATTCATTCTGCAAGGGTCCACAAGTATATAGTAATGCTGCAAGAAGGAACACATTAATAGTATTCATCAGCAGAAATGCATTATATTTAGTATTTAGGGACCTAAAGTACATATATACTATTCCGACCACTATCTGGATCCCTACAAGACCCACATGTCATGCACATTGCACACTTGTTATTTGGGAGCACACAGCTCTCACTAACGTGTCTCAGCCTCCAGCAGCAGGGAGGGGGATGGAAGTGATCAGGGGTATAGATGTGGAGCAAGCAAAACATAGCAAGTGGTTCACTCTTGCGTGTCAGTTTACTGTACATCTCACACAAGGACACAGCACTTACTTCACCAACCTCTGACTGACTCAGTCACTTGTCTCAGCAACAGCTCCTAGCACAGGCTGCTCCTCGTCTCCTTTAGGGGGCGGAGCTTCTATGTGCCAGGCTGGGAGGGAAGAGGAGGAAACAGCAGGGGACGGGAGACGGGTTGTCTAGACAGTACACAGAGACAGCACTTACAAGAGAGCAGGGGAAATTCTGCAGCTGCAGCTGACTCGCAATTTTTCTTCTTGTTGTAAAGGCGGCCTCATTGGCACCCTTTAAGTGCCGGCGCCGTAGGCAGCTGCCTTAAGCTACCTAACGGTGGCGCCGGCCCTGTCCAAGCCTCTGTTCTTGGAACTCTCGTATTCTCCCTCTAGCGTTCCCGCTAGGCTGTTTTAGCAGGGTGCGGCACCCTGCCCTCCTTCTGGAGGGCAAAAAGCACCCTGCCCTCCAGAAGGAGGGCAAAAAGCACCCTGCCCTCACAGGCTGCGGGTGCAGTCTTTACCCGCGGGACGCAGTGTCCCGCGGGTGGAGAAATGTGCGGTGACCCGGTCACCGCTGGAGAATAGACGCTGGGCGCATGCGCCGGCATCTGTTCTCCCTGTCTGCAGCGCTTGGGGGCTGCCCGGCATGTCCGTAAGTGCCGGACATGCCCCCAAGTATGATGAAAAAGGGGACGCGTCTTATAGACACGCCCCCTTTTATGGCCACGCCCCCTTTTTGCCCGCACGCACAAAGTTGCCCTCTCTAGCTCCGGCACCCTGCCTGCCGCTGGAGCTAGAGTGAACACTATCCCTCTATACATCCTCTTAAGGTGAGCTCATCAGCTCTTTTGGTCTCCAATATCATCTCTATGCTGATGATACTCAGATCTACCTTTCCTCCCCTGACCTCTCGCCCTCTCTCCTCACCCATATCTTCAACTGTCTCTCTGCTATCTCTTCGGATGTCTCAGCGCTTTCTTAAATTTAACATGTTTAAGACTGAACTGATTGTCTTCCCACCCTCCTGCATAACCTCACTTTCCACAATTTCATTATATATTGACAGTACAACATCTCCTCTGTGCAATCTTGGAGATCCTTGACACACATTCAGTACCTTTCGCAGTCCTGCAGTTTCCATCCCAAAGATATTTCCACGATCAGACCCTCTCTAACCCTGGATGCTACTAAGACCCTCATCCACTTACATGTCATCTCCAGATGGACTACTGTAACGTCCTCCTATCTGGCCTCCACTCCAATCTGTCCTAAATTCTGCTGCTGGCTCATCTTCCCCTTCAAACGTACTACATCTGCCTTCCCTCTCCTACAAGCCCTACACTGGTTCCCCTTCCCCTTCAGAATCCAATTGAAGCTTCGCACTCACAAAACCCTCACTCATTCCTCTCCCATTTACATCTCTGATCTTATCTTCATTCACACTCCTGCCCTCCCTCTTCGTTCTGCAAATTAATGCTGCCTCTTCTGCGAACTAATTATTTCCTCCCACAACCGCCTCCAAGATTTTGCACAACCTGCTCCCTACCTCTGGAACTCCCTACCTCTCCCTATCAAACTCTCCACCTCTTTACAAAACTTCAAATGGGCTCTCAAGACCCACTTTTTCATCAAAGCCTTCCAGCTCTCATCCTAATCCTCTGTATCATGCTCACTGTCTAACCAATCTGTGTCACCCCTTTCTTTCTGCCCCTCCCCCTTAGAATGTAAGCTCTCATGAGCAGGGCCCTCTTCCCCATGTGCTTTTCATTCCATTACCTATACCAGAGGTTCCCAAAATCAGTCCTCAAGGCTCCCTAACAGTTTAGGTTTTAGAGATATCCATGGTTGAGCACAGGAGGTTAAATCAAATTGACTGAGGTATTAATTAAGTCACCTGTGCTCAACCATGGATATCTCTAAAACCTGAACTGTTGGGGAGTCTTGAGGACTGTGTTTGGGAACCTCTGACCTATACAATGTTCTTCTCCAACAGCGCTTAACCCTTGACTTTTGCCACCCTGCTACTTATTTGATTTATAAAACTACATTGCAGCAATGTTTATATATCTTGTACTTGTCCTGCATTGTCTTGTACTGTCTTGTACTGTAAGTCACTGTTCTCTTGTTCTGCTCAACTGTTTATGTACTTTGTTAGGTGCTGCAGAACCCTTGTGGTGCCATATAATAAAGGATAATTATAAGTAGGTGGTGAAACAGTCATGTGGTGAACGGGTAAACTTTTCTAAACAGGTGTGTTTTCAGCACCCATTTGAAGCCATGCAGGCTGGAGGAAAGTCTGATATGGGAGATCGTTTCTCCACCACATACTATATGGTGGGGGCAACACAGGAGAAATATTGGATACAGAAGTGAGATGTAGTAACCAGAGTGGAGAAAAGGGGACATCCATCGACTGGAGAGAGCAGAAGGGATTAGTATGGTATGGAAATGAGTTTGGAAATTTAGGGAGCAGTGGAGTTAGAAAGGGCCTTGTACGTGAGGGAGAAGAGTTTGAACAGTGTTCAGTGGGGGAAGGAGAACCAGTGCAGGGCTTGGTAGAGTGGGGGAGGAAGATGTGGAGCACGGGAGAGGAAAAGGAGTCTTTCTGTAGCATTGGGGACAGACTGGAGAGGTGGAAGCAGGGGAGGCCAGTAAGTATTAAGGTAGCATTAGTCAAGATGAGCAATGATCAATGAGTGGACAATAGTTTTAGTGGCATCCTGGGATAGAAAAGGTCTGATGCAAGCGATGTACTTGTGTTCAAAAAGCAAGGGTGCAGTACCTGGGCCACACTTGAAAATTATATCTGTGTTCAGCCAGCTATTACCCATCATAAGTAAGAATTTAAATCAGAAAACATTATTCTAAAAATGGAAGTCCTGCAAACTTAAACTATGAAAATAGTAAACTAGAATGAGCAGCTACATCAAAATAGTTTGAACTAGAGTGAGTCCTACAAAAACATTGAGCTCAAAGAGTCTTTTCCAGAATTAGCAAAACTAGCTGCTATTGGAATGACTATACATATAAGCACAGCTGAATGTGAAAGAGGATTTTGTATCTGTTTAAGGAATAGCATGAAGCAAAGCACACTAAACTGATGCTGATTTCACTAGAGGTACCAGTTCCTACAGACTTTGATTATGAAAAAGCTGCCCACAACTGGGCCTCTAAAGGCCGGTACACATTAGACGATGTCTAGGTTGTACCAACCTAGTTAGCGACGGGACCCGGTGGGGTGACGGCATAGGCAAGTGCATACACACTTGCCGATGCTGGGAACGACGGCGTGACAGCGGGGGCAATGCTGCATTTGGCAGTATGGCCCCCGCTTACCATATCGCCTGTCGGACCTGCCAGATAATGTCACTGACGAAGCGTGGGAGCACGCATTGTCAGCGACATCGTGGGTACCCACTCACCGATGTGGACGATATGTCATTCGATCAGTCGGACCGGACAACATATAGTCTAGCGTGTACCCAGCTTAAGACAAAAATATATAAAATGTTAAATGAGTTTAAATCAGTATAAGGCCAGGATTTCAACATCTCATTACCCTGGCTACTTCTTGATGCCACCCGGCTGGCAACATTTTCTGGGGAGAACACAAAGTACCACGTTATCCAGTCGGTGACATTTTAAGACATCCGTGGTCATTTATACATAATATATGCGCACACTATATAGATATATATTGTGAGTGTATATAAAAAATGTATACATACTATATATAATACATATATATATATATATATAATCAAAATAACGCCGGCACTCCACAGGTTAAATAACATCCAAATGTCTGGGTGCCCTCTGATGGTCCAAACAGGCCAAAATGTACGCATTCAAAAAAAAGGGCAGCATTCACAGGACTTGTAAAGAAAACTCCAGACTCCCAAGGTCAAGTTCAACGTTTCAGTACATCCCATAATGACAAATCGTGCAGCCTGCCCAGCATCTCCCGCCGGATGAAATTACATCATCAGTGCGGGACCCGCCTCCTAAGAATGACGCGGCTGCCGGGTGCATCGCTCCCATGGTGATGCTCCATAGCAACGGAGCTCACAGCGTGCGGGCGTCCAGCCGATCATGTGACCTCCCTCTTACATGCCGAGTGTGAACAGCATGCTGTGTGTTAGATGCCATGATGACGGCAGACCTGGCAACACAGCCTAAAATAGTGCATGTGCCAGACAATCAATGACTGAATATGATAGAATGTCTCAAACTTAGATAACGCTAGAGACAAGGTCCGCACATATGGATGTACTTTTAACAAAAGCGCAAGAGATGTATACATATATATAGGATCGGGTGCCTGGGCAGGCTGTCATAATATATAAAGAACAAAGTGATATAATAATGATGATGGGTGCCAATGAACTATAATGGTACAAAACAAAAAACATATACACCAATGTGACAAGATGTGCAAAAGTGAGCATAATAAATTGAACAGCATTTTTTGGCCAAAAAAACGGGATGTTACCGGTGCACTGGTAGTACCACCTGTAGCTTTTTGGAGATAGGTCCAGATGTCGCACATCCACATTCAGGGAAATGCATACCAATCAATTATGTGTTAACATGCTCCTCCAAATACATCATATATATGATTCGATGTCCTTGCAGTCTTGTCTACATTGGAAAAACAACATGCACAGCGAAAATCAGAATGGCTCAACATAGATCTGCCATAAGACAGGCCCTTGAAGGCAAAGAAGTTGACCAGCCCGTCATTTAGTGGCTCGTCATTTTAAGAATTCAAGACATCCTTTATACAGTTTGGTGTACAAATTCATTGACCATATTCCACCTAACAAGAGGGGAGGAGACCGAGAAAAGAAACTTCTTCAGCGTGAGGTGTTTTGGATCCATAAGATGAACACAGTATCTCCCCATGGACTTAACGAACAATTATCTTTCTCATGTTTCTTTTGAAAGTGAGATTATTTTTTGTCAGAGTCAATTGACCCTGCAATTACTTACTGGGCATTTATTACCCATTATCATATGTTCTTTCTCTCAGTGACCCATTATCTAGTTTGTCCTTTTCTGCTTTGCTTTCTTTTCTGTGTTGTTTTTTCTTGATATTTTATTTTCTTTTTTTCATTGTCTTTGCTAATCTAGATGGTATGTTCAGAGTGATCCAGGATTTGATAATCTGGATTGTATACATTTTCCTTACAGTCATACTACACTGGATATGCCTTATACCGTCAGATCTTTGAAGCTAAGCAGTGTAGGCCAGTTTAGTACTTGGGTGGGAGCCCCCCATGGAATACCTGGTGCTGTAACATACTGAGATCCACAGTTGTTTCATCTGATCCATCCACCACTTACCTTTTGTCTTTTGCCTTGTCTTATCTTTTTACTCTCATTTTTTATTTTTCTTGTTCTGATTAATTACAAAATATTCTTTTTCCACAGGCTGGTCAGCCACCTTTGTTGTGGCATGGACATTCATCTTTGCCCCATTTATGTGGCACAGTTCGTTTCATGATTGATCTTTTATTATCACTATCACATTGGTATAACTCAACGAGATTGGTGTATCCATTTCCAATATTTTCTACATCTGTGGTACACTGACATAGTGTGCATATGATTCATTGCATGGCCTTAGGGAGCTTATTTGGATGTCTCTGGCTTTATTGCAGCCTTAAACATTGTGTTATATATTTGCACATGCTGAGCCCATTTAGATGCATTCAGTTGGTATACACTTTATACATCTGGTTGTTTGTTCTATACGTGCTCTATTAGCTTAGATTGAGCAACTTTTGCTCTTTGTGATCCTATCCGTATGTTCCCAGCATTTATCTTTTTTTATTATATGTTTTTTATTTCCATTTATTTACATTCATTATCTGTTTTTTATTGCAGCTTCACTGTAGGTATTATGCTCACTTTTGCACATCTTGTCACATTGGTGTATATGTTTTTTGTTTTGTACCATTATAGTTCATTGGCACCCATCATCATTATTATATCACTTTGTTCTTTATATATTATGACAGCCTGCCCAGGCACCCGATCCTATATATATATATATATATATATATACCTCTCTTGCGCTTTTGTTCAAAGTACATCTATATATGTGCGGACCTTGTCTCTAGCGTTATCTAAGTTTGAGACATTCTATCATATTCAGTCATTGATTGTCTGGCACATGCGCTATTTTAGGCTGTGTTGCCAGGTCTGCCGTCATCACGGCATCTAACACACAGCATGCTGTTCACACTCGGCATGTAAGAGGGAGGTCACATGATCGGCTGGACGCCCGCACGCTGTGAGCTCCGTTGCTATGGAGCATCACCATGGGAGCGATGCACCCGGCAGCCGCGTCATTCTTAGGAGGCGGGTCCCGCACTGATGACGTCAGTTCATCCGGCGTGAGACGCTGGGCAGGCTGCACGATTTGTCATTATGGGATGTACTCTGGTATATAGGTATGTACCATTTAATTGTTCTATGGTTCTTGATAAAAGTCGTTTGACTGAAACGTAGAACTTGACCTTGGGAGTCTGGAGTCTTCTTTACAAGTCCTCTGAGTGCTGCTGTTGTTTGCATGTATATGTATATATATATATATATATATATATACACATATATATATATATACACACACATATATATATATATACACACACATATATATATATATATATATATATATATATATATATAGATATAGGAGTAACAGTTCCTGGATGGCGCACAGAGTAATGCCCTGAATGTTTCTTGCGGTGCAGATGTTTTCTAGTAGAATGGACGCTCAAACACTTAAATCCTTCTAATAAAAGGAGGCAGCAGTCCTTTCCGTGTATCTGAATGGCAGTCAGATGAAATGTGATCTGGAAAAGTGGGGTGGAAAGGGCATGCGCCAGACAGTGTAATAAATTTTAAAACAAATGTGCCCGTGCTCAAATGAAACTGTGCGTACCAGAAATATAGTCTTTAATGCTTATCTGAAAAAAACTTGTCGGCGGGATACAAATACTGCTGGACCCGGATTTCTGATGCCACACCAGGGACCTTAATGAAGAAGGCTCATAACGGAGCCAGACAGGAGAGAGAGAATGTTGTGTAGTATTTCAAGTACACAATGTTGTTGCTATTTATCAGTGTGCGTACCAGATAGATTCTTGTATAAAGGTATGTTCTCTTGTTAATCGTCTGTACTCCCTTCTCCTCTTGCCCCAGAGTTTTCCACGTATTGGGATGGTAGTCTTTTAAATCAAAGAAAGACCCATCATCAGTGGTATACTTTAAACAGAGGGGTTTTATTTCAAGGGAAAGTGCGGTGGACACATACAAACAAATAAATACAAAGGAATAAATAAAATAAAGTGCTTATCTGCAAGTTAGTTGCCAAGGTCCATATAGGTAAGGCTGGCAGTGCCCAATGCATTTCGTCCTTTGGACTTCCTCAGGGGTAGAGGTATAGGGCTAGGGGTACCCTTTTTATACCCTATTTGTGAGTTAGGCATCAGAAATTGAAAACGGTGCTAATCGCCGATTCGCACATGCGCAGTGCGCCGCGGCCATCTTGGTGACGTCAATCATGACGTCAGAGGTATCCCAAGATGTCGCGTGCTGGACAATGCGTATGCGCAGATCGCTGTACATGTCTAGCGGTCTTTAACGCTGACTCTGATATTGTTTATCATAGGGAGTGGAATGTCTGCCTAATAGATACATAGTGTGAAGTGTGATACAGTACATCTGAGGGTAGCGTTATAATGCTTCCATCGATTGCTCGTAGGAGCGGCGGCTATTTTATTGGTTAGCTATATATAATATGAACACCGGCGCACATTTTGTTGGTGGGTAACCTGCCCAGAAAGAGACAAATTGGAGCGGTGGCCATTTTGCTGGTTAAATAAGCATTTCTAGTGGGGTGGATATTCCCCTACAAAATAAATGTTAAAAGCAATAGCCCATGAGTGGCTGTATATCAATTAATAACATATTTGCACAGTGAAAACATAGATAAAAGACATTAAAAACCGGATATATAAATAAGTATAAGATAGCCTAAAATGAATAGCCTATGAGTTTTAACATAACATATAATAAAAAATCAATAATATTATACAAGAGCCCTCATAAAGATTTGAGGAAACAAGCCTAACTAAAAAAAAATACTGAAACATAGATTCATAATGGACTAAAATTGACAATAATAAAAAACCCCAGACTGTATTAGTGCAACTTGGGTGGCAACAGGTAAAAGAGGATACAATATTAATAATTTAAAAACACTTTATAAAAAGGGAGCAATTTCATAGTTGTCGTTTAGACCATGAGGTAGAAGTGTATTTAACTCGAAGATCCAGTACATCTCTCTCTGGGAGAGTTTGGTTGCTAGATCACCCCCTCTTGCTCCTAGTTTAACATGTTCAATGCCCCTAAAAACTAAGTGTTCGGGGTTAGCATTGTGATGTGTTTTAAAATGCCTGGATACTGAGTGGCTTTCGATCTTGTTTTTTATATTTCTCACATGTTCTTGTATTCTCAGCTTTAGATTTCTCTTAGTTTTGCCTACATATTTCAGGCAACAAGGACATTCCAATACATAAATAACTGAACACGTATTGCAGTTAATAAAGTGCTTCATATTGAATTTTTTAGAGTTGTTGAAGTTATAGAAAACTCTTCTGCAAGGGTGTAAATACTTGCACATGTTGCAATGGCCACATTTATAGGTCCCCAGGCATTGTTTAAGAGTTTGCCTAGTGGTTTGGGTTTGTGTAAGCATGCTTGGGGCTAATATATCCTTCAAGTTTTTGGCCTTCTTGAAAATAATGTTGGGTTTATTAGGAAGGATGTCTGACAATAAGGGATCCATTTTTAGTATCCCCCAGTGTTTATTGAGGACATGTCTAATTCGTTTTTCTTCATTGTTATATTGTGTAATGAATGATACATAATCTTTCTTTTCAGGTCTAGTTTTGTAATCTAGTAGATCTTTCCTTTTCAAGTTGTCTGTTTTAAGCTTCCGTGATAAGTGAATCTGGGTAGCCTCTTTCCTTAAACCTGTCTGCATAGATATTGAATTGTGTAGAGCAAACATTTTTGTCACTACAGTTCTGCTTAATGCAGTGGAACTGGGAAATGGAATGCTATCATTCCAACTTCTGGTGTGTCCACTTTCATAATGTAGATAACTATTCATATCTACAGGTTTAATGTATGTTTGAGTTGAAATTTCTATATTCATTCCCTTTAGAACAATATCTAAAAACTCAATCTCCTCTTTTTGCAGGTTGGAAGTGAATTTCAAATTAAAACTGTTAATATTAATAAAATCGATAAATTCATTAAAATCTTGTATACTCCCTTTCCAAATAATAATGATATCGTCAATATACCTCCTGTAAAAATGAATAAAATGACTAAAAGGATTATTCTTAAAAATACAATCTGATTCCCAGTTACCCATCAAAAGATTTGCGTAACTCAGTGCAAACACAGTGCCCATCGCAGTGCCGCATATTTGCAAATAAAACTGATCTAAAAAACTTAAAATAATTATGTGTTAAGATAAATAAAACCAAATTGCAAATAAATTTTTATGATTTGCATCAATGGATGAATCTCCAGGAAGTTTTTACATGCTTCAATACCCTTATGATGTTCAATACTAGTATATAGTGATTGAACGTCTATAGTGGCCCACATATAACCATTGGGACAGCTGAACTCCTGTATCAAATTTAAAAGGCTGGGTGTATCTTTAAGATATGAGGGAAGACACTTTACATATTTACTTAGAAAGATATCCACGTATTCTGATGCATGTGAAGTAAGTGAATCAATACCTGCTATGATGGGACGGCCTGGTGGCATAGCAGATTTCTTAAATCTTTATGAATTTTCGGCGATGATAAAAGATCGGAATCACTGGGTTTGACATCATTACATATTGATATTCATCCTTGGTGATTATATTTTTGTGTAAACCTTGCACAAGTACTTCTCTAAGCAGTTCTATAAATTATTCCGTGGGGTCTTTAGTGAGGGGTAAATATGACTTCAGATCTCCTAAGAGCCGGACAGCTTCTTTAGTATAATCTGACCTGTTCATAATGACCAAGCCTCCCCCTTGTCTGCCTGTTTGAGTACTACATTTTTTATCAGAGTTTTAAGTGCCTTTTTTTCTTGGTGTGAAAGGTTACTTTTTGAGGATGTATCTGTTGGAGTGTCTATTAAGTTTTTATTTGTCATTTCATAAAACATTGTTATGTTACTACTTTTTGATTCTAATGGGTAAAATTTGGATACAGGTTTGAGGCCTGATTTAGAGTTATTCTCATAGTTGTATAAAATTGCTGTGTCCTTCCTAACAAAATGTCTTTTCAGTGTCAGTTTTCTGACGAATATGTTTAGATCAATAAATGTTTGAAACCTATTGCTTTTCTGTGTTGGTGCAAAGGTGAGTCCTTTACTTAGAAGGGATACTTCTGCCTGGGAGAGGGGGTGATCAGAGATGTTAAAGATGCCTTGTGTAGTGGGATCTTTTACGGTCTGTAAGGGTTTCTTCTTTTTTGGTCCCTTTCACCAGCCTGCTCTTCTTCCCCTGTGTGTCTTCTTTTGAGTGGTGATGCTAGTCTGAACTGCTCCTTGAACATGGTTATTTTTTGAGGTCGCCGGTGATATGGTGTAGGGGTGGGGGATTAAAAACCATTGTCGCTGGTGGAGTCTAATCTATCAAGAGCACTATACCTATTCCTCAGTGGTATCTCTTGTTTAGCCACAGGGCTAGATCTAGTTCTTTGTACATACGTTTTGTAAGGGGCTTCATTCCATTTAGTCCTAGGTGGATACATCTGGTTAGCCCTAGGGCGATTCCAGGTCTTAATTCTATTTGTTTCATAATCCATTTTGTCTCTTAAAAATTTCTTCTCTTTAGTTTTAATTACCTCTTCCTCAGCCTTCTCTATTTTTTTCTGCAATACTACCTCATTAATTTTGTATTCTTCCTTCTCTCGTTGTGGGTTTATAGATAGTTCCTTGGCTTTGATCAGTTGCCCTACTGTCTCTAAATGAGTTCTCTTTTCATTTGTGATCAGTTTCATAAGATTAACTGAGCATTCATGGAGAGCATTATCCCATTTTTCCATAAAAACTGGATTATCCTGACCAAAGCTAGGAACTTTGTTGAGCCGAAGGCCCCTTGGAATTCTATTTACTTTAATAGAGTACTCCGGGCCTTCAATATCCCACCAAATTTTGGTTTCTTTAATCAATAGTTTCTCTAGATCCCAAAAGAATAAATCTAAATTATCATCAATTTCAGGTACAGTCTGAGTGTTTTCTTCATTAAATTTTTTTTCGCATATATCAGATTTTTTCGTAAACACGAAACATGCTTGACAATATTGTAACAAACAAATAATATAATGTGAGTGTATAATTCAAACAGAAATAGTGAGTAAAATTCGGGTACACTGGCAGCCGTTCAGTCGGTGACGTTTTAAGACATCCGTGGTCATTTATACATAATATATGCGCACACTATATAGATATATATTGTGAGTGTATATAAATGTATACATACATTATATATATATTATAGCTGTTGCCCATGGCTTCGCCCACAATGGAATCGTTTCTGCCAACATTTTTTTTATTTGAGGTGTTCTAGTTGTATTGTTTTGCATAGGGGCCCTGTCGCGGGAGTGGCCAACAGCGCTATAGAGATTGGGGGCAGCAGCGCCATCACCCACCACTCACACCAATGTCATTGTGTGCCCTGTGCACAGACTGCTATGTAGCCTATCCTATTCAAGTGAACGCGGTCCCAAAGTATGTCTCCCACAACCCCTTACCAGCCGCACATGGTGCCACGCCAATCTCTTGCATAGATGATGTCAATACATTTTGTGTTATTGCTCAGCTTTAACTTGACGGATCGAGATGAAACAGGTTATTTCTAGGAGTTTCCACTACAGAATTATACATTTTTCATGAAAATCGGTTCAGTAGTTTTTG